>JAOEGL010000001.1:1200000-1800000 GCA_034509955.1 Urosaurus nigricauda | reverse complement strand
GAGTTCCTGCATGGCAGAATGGAGTTGGACTGGATGACTCTTGGGGTCTCTTCCAACTCTATGTTTCTAGTCTACCACCCACCATCACTCCTCTCAGTGAAGGGATTGTGCAGATTCTGAAATTAATTGACATAACCTGGCTAAGTGCCCTGGCTTCCCCCATGCTGAGCGAACTGGATATCCAAATATGGCCCTTATATGGCATGGCTGGTTTCTTGCACTGGAGGTACCCTTTCCCTAGCTGCCTAAAACATCCCTTTTAATATTAAGTTGATATCAAAGGTGGACTAGGGGTGGCTAGTTTGTGGGGTAACCCCTGCAAGAGTGGTGGGATGGACAAAAGGGCCTCCCCAGAAGATCTTACAACTTGGGCAGGCTTACAAAGCTAAACCTGGCAGAACTTTATGGTGCCCCAGGGAAACGCTAGAATTGGGGCATGTTTTGCTCACATCAGGGTCCACCCATAGACTACACATACATGACTGGGGCTTGCAATGCCTTCAAAAAACCGGTTTCCTTGATGTCAGTGGTTCCCAGACTTTGGTCTCCAAGGACTCTTTCAAACGGGGAGGAATTTCTCCCAAAAATGGGGATTCATGTAAATTCGCTTGTTTAGCGAATTTACATGAACCCCTGCTCCGTTCGGAATTACTTCCCATTACCCGAAATTTGCATGCGAAGCTTTAATTCGCAATAAGGTAAAACCCATGATTGCCTTCGAATTGGCTTCCCTCTTGCCCGAATTTGCATGTGAAGAGTTAATTTGCAATAAAATAAAACCCATGATTGCATTCGAATTGACCTTAAATTATACTTCCAATTTAGCCTTGTATGAAAGAGTCCTATGACCTTTGCTCATCCTTGTCTGGCCATGTTCCACCTTGTTGATATCCATCTTGAACTGTGGTGTCCAGAACATGAAACTCCTTTTAAGGAATCTTCGGTGAGATTGATCATGAGGAATCCCATTGCTGACAAAGATATGGGTTGGGAGGGAATTCCCCTCCAAATACTCCAGGCTCTGAAAGAGCAAATACTTGAGAAACTCCAGGATCAAAAAGAGCCCCTTACTCTTTGTTTTTGACTTCATTTCCCAGACGCATGACAGTAGGTATGATTGTTATTAAGTAGTTAAGGAAAATATAGGCTATATGTTGTATGTAAGTTTTTTATTTGTTTATAGAAGAAAAGGAAGTGGGAGGCATGGGGTTTGTATACTTAGGAATTAGGTTTTTTCTGTTTATATGTATTGTGTAAATGGGTATATGTGTAATTATATTTGTACGTAGGGAGATAGAGTGGTAGTCAGTTATGTTTATGTAGTTTGTGTATATGTGTGTATATGTGTATAGGTATGTAAGTAGTATGTATGTTCGATATGTGTATTTTAAATTGTAAAAAATAAAATTAAAAACAATGAAATTCTGGGAGCTGAAGTCCCAAATATCCAGTGGAGGAGCAAAGTTTGGGCATCATTACTCTGTGTTTTTCCAGGAGAGGCGAAGCTGAGCTTCTTCTTTCTTTCTTTCCCTCTCCTTTCCATCCTTTTAAAGCCACCTGCCATCAGGAATCGGACTGACCCCCTGGAAATGCTGTGAAAGTTTTTGGATACCTTGTAAAAGGACGGCAAAGAACAGCTGCCAGGCAAACCGCTTTGACACAAAGAACAAAACAAGAGACCTCAGTGGGCTTTATTAAGGGCTAAGCACAGGCTGTTAAGAGTGTCAAAATCTTTGCCTGGTGATGGATGGCATGTCCGAAATGGAGGCCTGTCAGGGAAGTAATGAAAATGGATAGCCAGGGGTCTCTCTCTAATTGGGAAAGAGTGTTTGGAGACAGCTGAGGTTAGGTGCTGTCTTGGAGGCTGAACGCTCAGGGAAAAGGTGGGCAGCCAGGTGGATGATGGAGAGGAAATTTGGAACACAGAAGCTATCTATGAATAGCAGAGTGAGTGGTGTTTCTGTGCCTTCAAGTCGACTGATTTATGACAACCCTCTGTGTATGTGTGTATATATGTGTGTGTGCATCTTTTCAAGTCGCCTGTCAACTTACGGCCACTCTGTGAATTCCATAGGGCTTTCTTAGGCAAGGAATAGTCAAGAGGTGGTTTTGCCTCTGAAACAGAGCCTACAGCACCTGTATTTGTTGGAGGTCTCCTATCCAAGTTCTCACCGGGGCTTAGCCTGCTTAGCTTCCAAGATCAAGTGGGATCCAGTGTCTTCAGGGTTTTTAGCATATGTGTCTGTGTGCCTCCAAGTTTTTGAAATGGTCTTATTTATAACTTCTTTCAATTCTCAGCAGTGAGAGGCACATCTTTGAGGAGTGCTTTAGCTGCATATTCCTGCATAGCAAAATGGGGTTGGACTGGATGAGCTCCGAAGACCCTTCTGTGGCTAAGTCTATTGTCAGTTTAATTATATATTTAATTTTTGTATGATCTGATTTTTCAAAAAAATCTGTATGTGTTTTAATTTTTCCGTGAGGTCACCTTGAATCCTGTACATGGAGAAAATGGATGTTGGTGATACAGTATGTGAGCATATTTAACATGTTTGAGCACATGCCACTGCAGTATGAGCATCATCATGAATTAAACAAGAAACTTCATGTGGGGCAAGGAACATTAAAACCACAACCGCAACAGATGCACAGCCCCGTAAAAGAGCATTAGGCAAATTCCTGGGGAAACACCTGCTTTGTAGTCATGACTGCAGCATGGAACCTGATTCCGCTGTTGACTTTAGCATGATTTTCTAAGCCACCTGGAAATGATTTACATTGAAAGGTGGAGTATATATTCAGTCTGCCAATTGATCAAACATCCAACAGACCTCTTTGTTCAGAGACGGGAATTTTCAATACTCAGGGGTAGCGCAGAATACCAAGTGCTGCGGACCAACCATGGAGGAGGTCTAATGCTTTCCTGTCCTCCTCTTGGGCTTCCTTTTGGAGCATCAATTTTTGGCCCCTGTGACCAAGGCAATGCTGGACGAGGTGCACCCATGGCCTGACCCATTAGTCTGACCCCTACCAAAGGGCAGTCTTCTCCAGCTCTGTACTTTGAATCCATTGTCCCCAGCTTGGGAGACTTGCACTCCAGAGCCAGACACCCTGTTGATCTCTCTACACATGTGTGCATTCTCCTATGGAGGCCAGCATGGTGCAATCCTCTGAGCATTGATTATGAGTCTGGAGACCAAGGTTTGAATCCTGGTTCAGCCATGTAAACCCACTGGGTGACTCTGGGCAAATCACACTCTCTCAGCCTCAGAGGATGACAAAGGCAAACCCTCTGTGAAGCAACTTGCCAGGAAATTATAGAAATGAGTTTCCATAAGTTGGAAACACCTTGAAGGCACACAACAGAGTGTCCCATGCAAAATGGCTTCCTTCACTCTAAGGTCATGTATCTCCAGAGGGTTGCACCACTGTCCATGCAAATACACACATGGATGCAGGTGTGCATTTAAACAAGTAGCACTCATTTGTGCGTTCAGTGTCTATAGCATGATTGGGCACCTTGTTCTAACCTCAGTAGCAAGGAGTGCCGAAAACAGGGGCAGTATGGGAAGGCGGCTGCTTGTCATTCACTGCTAGAGCCAAAAACCCACAGCGGGGGGTGGGGGGTGGGTGGGGTGGGTGGAGAACTAAGGGGGAAATTTAGGGCCAGAATACTCTGGAGAGGGTCAGCCTGAAGTATTCTTGCATGTGGATTGATTCAATCAAGAAGGCAATTGCTGCCTGGTGTTTCCAAGGCCTGAGCAGAGCTATAAAGAAAAGAATCTTTTACAAAATCTCCAGAGGGTTTCCATAAATCGAAACTGATCTGATGGCACACAGGGATGATGGTAGCAGCAGCATTAGCAACAATCACATTTGGGTTCTTCAGGAAAGGACCAAGGACACGGTGGCGTACAGTGGAAGAAGCTGCCTGGGAGCATGTACTAGGACACAAAGGAAGGAACACAAGCTGCAGGAAAAGAGATTCCAGCTCAAGATTAGGAGGAATTTCCTGACAGTAAGGACCGTTCAACTGTGGAACATACTTCTTTGGAGTGGGTCTGGAAAGCATGCCCTATGGGGGCAGACCTAGGGAGCTGGAGATGTTTAGCCTGGAGAAGAGAAAGTTAAGAAGTGATATGACAGCCCTGTTTAAATATTTTAAGGGGTGTCACGTTGAGGATGGGGCATGTTTGTTTTCTGCTGCTCCAGAGAATAGGACCTGGAACAATGGATGAAAACTCTAGGAAATGAGATTCCAGCTCAACATTAGGAGGAACTTTCTGAGCGTAAGGGCTGTTTGACAGTGGAGCACATTCCTTCCTCGGGAGGTAGTAGAGCCTCCTTCTTTGGAGGTCTTTAAACAAAGGCTGAAAGGGCATCTGTCGGGTATGCTTTGATTGGGAGTTCCTGCACGGCAGAATGGGGTTGGACTGGATGGCCCTTGGGGTCTCTTCCAAGTCCATGATTCTGTGATTCTATGAAAGTAGAACTGAGCCCTTAAGGGTTTATGGAAGCATGGCTTCCTTGTGGGTTTTTAAAAAGCAAAAAGAATGGGAAGGTCATAGAATTACAGTATAGAGTTGGAAGAGACCACAAGGGCCATCCAGTCCAACACTATTCTGCCATGCAGGGATTCCCAATCAAAGCATCCCTGACAGATGGCCATCCAGCCTCTGTTTAAAGACCTTTAAGGAAGGAGACTTCACTACACTCTGAGGGGGGGGGGGGTGTGTCTCGGGGCCATTAAAATTGCCTTGGGACCACAAAGGACCACGGGCCATTCAGTTCCCTCTGTGGATCTCTGAGTGCCAACAGAGGCAGACAGAAGTTATTGAAGAGCAGCCCAGCTGTACACGTCTACGGTCCTCATGACGCATTAATCTGAATTCCTTAATGAACAGAAAAAGAGCATAGAATCATAGAATCATAGAATCGTAGAGTTGGAAGAGACCACTAGGGCCATCCAGTCCAACCCCCTGCCATGCAGGAAATCCAAATCAAAGCATCCCCGACAGATGGCCATCCAGCCTCTGCTTAAAGACCTCCAAGGAAGGAGACTCTATCACCTTCTGAGGAAGTGCGTTCCACTGTCGAACAGCCCTTACTGTCAGGAAGTTCTTCCTAATGTTGAGGTGGAATCTCTTTTCCTGTATCTTGCATCCATTGTTCCGAGTCCTGTTCTCTGGAGCAGCAGAAAACAAGCTTGCTCCCTCCTCAATATGACATCCTTTCAAATATTTAAACAGGGCTATCATATCACCTCTTAACCTTCTTTTCTCCAGGCTAAACATCCCCAGCTCCCTAAGTCGTTTCTCATAGGGCATGGTTTCCAGACCCTTCACCATTTTTGTAGCCCTCCTCTGGACACGCTCCAGTTTCTCAATGTCCTTTCTGAATTGTGGCGCCCAGAACTGGACACAATATTCTAGGTGGGGCCTGACCAAAGCAGAATACAGTGGCACTATTACTTCTCTTGATCTAGACACTATACTTCTATTAATGCAGCCCAAAATAGCATTGGCCTTTTTAGCTGCCGCATCACACTGTTCACTCATGTTCAACTTGTGGTCTACTTGGACTCCTAGATCCCTTTCACATGTAGTTTCATTCAGCCAGGTGTCACCCATCCTATATCTGTGCATTGTATTTTTCCGCCCTAAGTGCAATACCTTACATTTCTCTGTGTTGAATTTCATTTTGTTAGCTTTGGCCCAGCTTTCTAGTCTATTCAGGTCATTTTGAATCTTGATCCTGTCCTCTGGGGTATTAGCTATTCCCCCTAATTTGGTGTCATCTGCAAATTTGATTAGTATGCTCCCAATTCTGTCATCCAGGTCATTGATAAAGATGTTGAATAGCACTGGGCCCAGGACAGAGCCCTGTGGGACCCCACTGGTAACTTCTCTCCAGGATGAAAAGGAGCCATTGTTGGGCACCCTTTGGGTTCGGCCAGTCAACCAATTACAGATCCATTTAACAGTTCCTTTGTCTAGCCCACATTTTACAAGCTTGTTTGCAAGAATGTCATGGGAAACCTTGTCAAAGGCCTTACTGAAATCAAGATATACTATATCCACAGCATTCCCTTCATCTACCAAACTGGTAATTTTATCAAAGAAAGAGATTAGATTTGTCTGGCATGACTTGTTTCTCTGAAACCCATGTTGAGTTTTTGTGATTATGGCATTGCCTTCTAGATGTTCACAGACTCTCTGTTTAATGATCTGCTCCAGAATCTTTCCTAGAACTGATGTCAGACTAACTGGACGATAATTGTTGGGATCCTCTTTTTTCCCCTTTTTGAAGATGGGGACAACATTTGCCCTTCGCCAGTCCGCTGGGATCTCTCCTGTTCTCCAGGAGTTTTCAAATATGATTGCCAATGGCTCCGATATTACTTTTGCCAGTTCTTTTAATACCCTTGGATGGAGTTCATCTGGTCCTGGAGACTTAAATTCATTTAGATTAACAAGGTGTTCCTCTACTATCTCTTTACTTATTCTGTGCTGAAATTCCCCTATTCTGTTCTCTGCTCCATTATCCTCAGGTTGAGCACCCTTTGCCTTTTCTGAGAAGACTGAGGCAAAGAAGGTGTTGAGTAATTCTGCCTTTTCTCTATCTCCTGTTAGCATTTTGCCATCTTCTCCACGCAGTGGCCCTACTGTTTCCTTCTTCTTCCTTTTGCTGCGGACATATCCAAAAAAGCCCTTTTTATTGTTCTTAACCTCTCTAGCAAGCCTGAGTTCATTCTGCGCTTTAGCTTTTCTGACTTTACCCCTACACATGCCTGCTATTTCTTTGAATTCCTTTTTCGTGATTTCCCCCTTTTTCCATTTCTTATACATGTTCCGTTTCAAACTTAGCTCAGTTGAAAGTTCCTTAGTCATCCATCCTGGTTTCTTGAGACACCTCCCGTTTTTCTTTCTCACTGGAACTGTTTGAAATTGTGCCTTCAGTATCTCCCTTTTGAGAAAGTCCCATCCGTCCTGAACTCCTTTATCTTTTAGTATTTCTGACCATGGAATCGCCCTCAATACTTCTCTAAGTTTACTGAAATCCGCTCTCCTAAAGTCTAGGATGCGTGTCTGACTCTGCCTGGCTTCTCCTTTCCACTGTATTACAAACTCCAGCAAGTGCTGTTCTAGCACAACTGCTGACACACATCCCTTCCTTCCCAAAGTGCCCAGTGTACAATGTGAGTGGGCAAAGGAAGGGTGCGCAAGCCAAGTGGCAGTCAAGTTGAGACACCAGAAGGCTTCCTGGGACGGCCAATGCCAAGCGTGGGATGGGGCTGGATGGGGGCTAGGGGAGATGGAACTTCTCTGAAGAGTCTCTCTAACTGCTGGGGAGGATGGGTTGTGTCCTCTGAACACAACTCCACAAATGGGAAGCTCAGCAGTGAGCCCTCATTAACATGGATCCGACACTTACATTTCAAATACAGTGCTAAAAGTTTCTGGTGTTCCCAAAGAAAAGTGTTTAATTGCCAGTTGCAGGGCAGGGTTTGATCTCCCTGGGAATGAAAAATTAAAAGCCTAGCAAAAGCTCTCTTTTGTTTGTAATCGGCATTAATGAGATCAAAGCCAACATTTGCATCCTTAAGCAGTGGCAATTTGGAAGGGCCATCCTCCTTGCCAGGCTGAGCACACATTTCTTGCAGACACGCACAGTCACTGATGGCTCCCATAGCTGCATCGGCCCACTTTCCATTCATAATTGAGGAAGGAGGGCCTTGGCTGGCACACCAGGCCCTGGATTTCCATTCATGGCAGAAGAGGAGGAGGACTTTGATGGTGAGATCCTCCAGCAGAGGCCCAGCATCTCTGTCTCTGCTTCAGAGAAGAGGACTTTGCTTTTTGTAGGCAAAAGGAATTCACCTGAAATGGCTGGTGGCAGGAGGAGGTGGCCCAAGCGTGGCACAGGGCCACCAAGACTGCAGGAGACTACTCCTGTCTTCCTTGTTCTGAACTTCAGAAACTTTCCTTTGAGCCTCTGATCATCGCATCCGACACGCCAAGCCCATCTGCCACATCTTTCTGCAGCTCAGCATCAGATCTCAGAAACATTGCCCTTTGCTTTGAGTTTTTTAGATGACAGTTCCCAGCCAGTATGGCCAATGTTGGGGGTAAAGAAGAATGGAAAATATGACCATTGTGGCCCAAAATGTCACATTTCCAAGCTCAAAATGATGTGGCATGGAAAGCCAGTGGTGGCTTGGAGAGGGGCTGTCCACCTGATCTGGGCAGCTCATGAGTGTTGATGTGACTTATTACCGAGCCTTGTTTTGCTGACAAAGTTCTTAACGTGGCTTATGGAGTTGTTCTCCCTTGAGCCGCATGACGGTTGGAGTGATGCCAGTGGCTTGTGTGCCCTCTCTTCTATCCAGAATTTTCTTCTGAAAGAGGAAGCACAATTCCTTTGTGTCTCTGTCCTGATCCATCGCATTTGGGCACTGTGCCAGGTATCACAGAATCACGGAGTGGAAATCCCAAGGGCCATCCAGTCCAACCCACTTCTGGAATGCAGGAAGACAGACTCCACACCTGCCCTGTGCAGATGGCCATCCAGACTCTGTTTAATGACCTCCAAAGAAGGAGACTCCACCACTCTCCAAGATAATGTGTTACTGTACTTTGTCTAACAGTTTCCAAGATCAGGTGGGATCCAGTGTCTTCAGGGTATTGAGCCCCTAGAATTATAGAATTATAGAATCCTAGAGTAGGAAGAGACCCCAAGGTCCATCCAGTCCAACCCCATTCTGCCAAGCAGGAACTGAAAAATCAAGGCATCCCAGATAGATGGCCAGTCTGTTTAAAAACAACCTCCAAAGAAGGAGACTCCATCACACTTCTTTGAGGGAGTGTGTTCCACTGTCGAACAGGTCTTACTGTCAGGAAGTTCCTCCTAATGTTGAGGTGGAATCTCTTTTCCTGGAGCTTCCATCCATTGTTTCTGGTCCTATTCTTTGGAGCAGGAGAAAACAAGCTTGCTCCCTTCTCAATATGACAACCCTTCAAATATTTCCGCACTTAGGGCACACTTAGGATGGAAAAATGAAATGCACAGATATAGGATGGGGGGCACCTTACTGAAGGAGACTATGGGGTTTAGCATACGATGGAATTTGGGAGTATAATATAATGGCAATCTGAACGCAATCATGGGGTTTCACGTTATTGCGTATGAGTGCATTTCATGCAATTTTGGGCAATAGGAAGTCATTCCGAACACATTCATGGGGTTTCACGTTATTGCGTATTAGAGTATCTCACGCAAGTAGAAGAGCCCTCTCTCCATGGCAACACCATCTGACCTAGGAGGGAGTGAAGGAGAGGCCTAGCAACACCATTGGGCCTGGTCTCAAGTTGAAGTGCCCTCTCTCCATGGCAACACATGGGCATGGACAGGGGAAATGTGACCCTGTTAGTGCTCTTGGACATCTCAGCGGCCTTCGATACCATCGACCATGGTATCCTTCTGGAACGCCTGAGGGAGTTGGGCATCGGAGGCACTGCACTTCAGTGGTTTCATTCCTACCTCTCAGGCAGGTTCCAGATGGTAAAGCTGGGAGAAGGTAGCTCTCGTAAAAGGGAGCTAACATCTGGCATCCCTCAAGGCGCCATTCTGTGTCCCATGCTATTTAACATTTACATGAAGCCGCTGGGAGAGGTCATCTGGAGACATGGGGTGCGGTGTTATCAGTACGCTGATGACACCCAAATATATTTCTCTATGTCTCCGACTGTTGCAGTGACTGAGGATGGCGTCTCTCCTCTGAATGCCTGCCTTGACTTGGTAATGGGCTGGATGCGGAAAAACAAGCTCATAATGAATCCAGAGAAAATGGAGGTGCTCTTAATAGGTTCCCCGAGTCCGGGAAGGGAGAGTCATCAATCAGTCCTGGACGGGGTCACACTTCCCCTAAAGGATGAGGTTCGTAGCCTGGGGGTGCTCCTGGACTCGTCTCTACAACTAACATCTCAGGTGGGGGCGATTGCCAGGAGCGCCTGGTATCAGCTTCAGCTGATATGCCAGCTGCGCCCCTACCTGGACAGTGGGGACCTAGAAACAGTAGTACATGCACTGGTAACCTCTCGTTTAGATTTCTGTAATGCGCTCTACATGGGGCTACCTTTGTACCAAGTTCGGAAGTTTCAAATGATTCAAAATGCAGCGGCCAGATTAATAACGGGGGCGTCAAGGATGGAACACATCACCCCCAATCTTAAAATCTTTGTACTGGCTGCCAATTCGCTTCCGGGCGCAATACAAAGTGTTGGTAATTACCTTTAAAGCCCTATATGGCTCGGGCCCAGGTTACTTGAGGGAACGCCTCTCCCAACATAATCCGCCCCGCACCCTAAGAACTACCGAGAAAAATTTATTAAACCACATACATACGAGATTAATATCGACATCTCACACTGCATTCTCTGCTGTGGCTCCAAAGCTATGGAATGACCTGCCGGAAGAGATCCGTTACCTACCTACACTGGAAGTGTTCAAAAAAGCACTGAAGACGGATCTCTTCGGGCGAGCATTCCCATCTGACCTTATTTAATACCCTTTAAATGCCCCATGGATGTATTATTGATCTAGACATTGATTTTAATTTTAATCTGATGTAATTATGATTGCTTGAATTGTACTGTGTTTTTTTAAATGCTGTAATCCCATCTCGATCTGTAGGGAAAGGCGGGAAATAATAATAATAATAATAATAATAATTATTATTATTAACACCATCTGGCCTAGGAAGGAGTGAAAGGACAGGCCAAACTCCACCAGTCCTGTCCTAGATCAAGAAGCAGAGCCTTCCCTCCAGTCCATCTGCCTTGGTCCAGGTGTCAGAGGGAGGGGAGAACTTTTTGAACCTGATCCCCTCCCCCCCCATCAATCCTCTTCTTCTTTTGTGTTGTGTCTTCTTAGATTGTAAGCCTGAGGGCAGGGAACCGTCTCATTAAAATAATAATTGTAAGACGCTCTGATAGCCTTTACAACTGAGGAGCGGGGTATAAATAAATAAATAAATAAATATTATTATTATAAATATATTAATTTCGGGCACTGGGGAGTCATTTTCGGGCAATGGGAAGTCATTCTGAATGCATTCTGAATGCAATTAGAATTCACGTAAATTCGCTAAACTAGCTAATTTACATGAATTCAAATTGGCTCCATTTGCAATTGAGAGAAATTCCTCCCATGTGATATAATCCTTTCCCATGTTTTTAGGACTGCAAGAGAAGAAAAGTGCTTCACTGTTAGCTAAAAGCGCTTCTCTCTGTTTGCCATCCAGGTTTGTTTTTAATGCGATAAGGCTCCTAGTTTGGAATGGCCACATTGTGCAGCTGAACACAATCAATTGCACAACTGCATGGGCAACCAAGTGAATGCACAACCCAATGAACACCTGCAGGCTCAATGGATGTTCATGTTGAAATTGCCTTGAATGAAATGCACCTGTGTGTGTGTATGCATGCCAAGTGACACTTCACGCCCAGATCTGCTTCTGCAACTTGTGAGGAAAGACATAGGGAGCTGGGGATGTTTAGCCTGGAGAAGAGAAGGTTAAGAGGTGATATCATAGCCCTGTTTAAGTATTTGAAGGGATATCACATTGAGGAGGGAGAGAGCTTGTTTTCTGCTGCTCCAGAGAACAGGATCTGGAACAATGGATGCAAGATATGGGAAAAGAGATCCCACCTTAACATTAGGAGGAACTTCCTGACAGTAAATTGTTTGACATTCAAAGACGCTCCCTCAATGGAGGACAGTGGAGTCTCCTTCTTTGGAGCTCTTTAAGCAGAGGCTGGATGGCCATCTGTCAATGGGGATGCTTTGATGGAGAGTTCCTGCATGGCAGAATCGGATTGGATTGGATGGCCCTTCTTGGGGTCTCTTCCAACTCTAGGATTATATGATTCTATAATCGGCTCAATGTGCTTCTCTCTGTTTGCCATCCAAGTTTGTTTTTAATGTAACAAGGCTCCTAGTGTGGAATGGCTACATTGTTCAGCTGAACACAACTGATTGCACAGCTGCATGGGCAACCAAGTGAATACACAACCCAATGAACACCAGTAGGCTTCATGCCCTGAATGAAATACATCAACATGCCAAGTGGCTCTTCATGCCCAGATCTGCTTTTGCACCTCTGAACTGCATGCAGACACTCTACACCCGACTTTATGTCCTCTGACTTCTCTTGGGGGAAACTGTGCACATCTAAAACACTCACAGGACTCTGGCCTCCATCTTTATCCTCCCTGGCTTTCTTTGACCGCAAATGTTCTCTGCATCGCCTTCGAATCCCACCCAGCACCTGGCATCCAACTGCTGGTCTCTGGTTTAAGCAAAGGGTGTCAGTGTTGAGGGGAGGGGGCCCATTTGCATCTCTAGCGGTGGATGTCAGCAGTTCTGTTTCATCCCTTTTAAGAAATAAATTCATTTTGACAGCCTTGGAAGGGTGCTGTTTTAGGCAACTGTGCGGCTGAGGACCCACATGGCTGCTCCTTGGTTACCACGGCAACAGTCTATGGGCTGGAGTGACTCCCCCACTCGAGCAAGTGTGTGTGTGTCTCTGTCTGCGCATGGAGTGGGAAAGCCGTCTTTCGCTGACAATGTGTCCCTTGCGGCACCGTTCACTGGAAAAGCTTGGTCCACGGTCCCTTGGATTTATTGGAAGAGAAGGTTAAGGGGTGACATGATAGATGACCCTATCTATGCTGCATCAGTAGCAATATAGTTTCTAGATCAAGGGAAGGGATAGAGCTACTCTATTCTGCTTTGGTCAGGCCTTACCTGGAATAAGACTGTGTCCAGTTCTGGGCAAAACAATTCAAAAAGGATGTTGAGAAGCTGGAGTGTGTCCAAAGGAGGATGACCAACATGGCGAAAGGTCTGGAAACCATAAAGCCCTATGAGGAAAGATTTAGGAAGCTGGGGATGTTTAGCCTGGAGAAGAGAAGGTTAAGGGGTGATATGATAGCCCTCTTTAAGAATTTGAAGGGATGTCCCGCTGAGGAGGGAGCAGGCTTTTTCTCTGCTGCTCCAGAGAATGGGACATGGATTCACTCCATCTTGGGAAGGCCAGCAGAGGAAAATGAAGACAGTTGGGCTTGCTGTTTGTTCAGAGCAGAGCTCTGAGCCTATCCTTTGATGGGGGAGTCACTTTTCAGGATGGTTCGACCCTCAGGATAATCTGGAAGGAACCAAGAGTGGCTTCTCTGCTCCAACCCTGTTTTGCACAATTAAATAAAATGGTACCAAAAACATGAAAAATGCTGCGGGGCTTGGCCATATTCTCCATGGGGTGCCTCATTGTGTCAAGAATTTTCTCATCGAGAATGAGAACATTTGCAAAGTTTCTTTGAATCTCAAGAAACAAGTTTTGTCCAGAGGCATTTTTGCATTAAAAATGAAGAAGTGTGTAGTGTGTGTGTGTGTGTGGGAGGATGGGGCTGTTTTCTTGTTTCTGCCAGAGGCAGGAAACCTCCCAGGAACCAGGGATTCCTCTCTGGGATGCACTGAGGCTGCCTTACTGTTAGTGGGACATTCATGCTGAAGTTGGTCCATGCATCTGGGGCAAGTGAGTCACCACAGCACAACAGAAGCATTCTGCTGACAGCAGTGAAAGCACAGTGGACTATACTGCAAGATGACACATTGCAATTGATTCATGTTCAATGTGTGTTCTACTAGGCTGCATTCACACTGGAGAAATAACCCAGTTTAGCACCACTTTAAGTGCCCTGGCTCAAGGCTATGGCATTCTGGGAGTTGGAGTTTGTGGCGCCCAGAGTGGAGCTCCACTCTGGGCCCCACAACAAACTCCAACTCCCAGAATGCCATAGCCTTGATCCCTTCCACACATAGAAGTCTCTTTAAGCCAGGTGTCCCCCATCCTAGATCTATGCATTTCATTTTTCCATACCTAAGTGCAGTATCTTACATTTCTCCCTGTTGAAGTTCATTTTGTTTGTTTTGGCCCAGCTTTCTAATCTATTGAGATCTTGAATTTTGATCTTGTCCCCAACTCCCTAAGTTGCTCCCCATTGGGCTTCATGGTTTCCAGACCCTTCACCATTTTGGTCTCCCTCCTTTGGACTCACTCCAGTTTCTCCACATCTTTTTTGAATTGTGGTGCCCAGAACTGGACACAGCATTATTCCAGATGAGGCCTGACCAAAGCAGAATAGAGTAGCATCATTACTTCCCTTGATCTAGACACTATACTTCTATTGATGCAGCCTAAAATCACTGTTGACTCATGTGATGTGACAGCTAAAAAGACCAATGTTAAGGAAGCTCTGTTTAGCTTAGGAGTGAGGATCCTGGAGCCCTGCAGATGTTTTTGAAATACAGCTTCCAGCATTCTTACCCTCTTAACTAGCCTGGCTAGGACTGATGGGAACTGCAGTCTGTAAGGATTACTACTCAAATTAGGGGAATATCACTTAGCTCAATATACCAATCTTGGCGACTTACAATGACCAATGAGATCGTGAATCCCAGAATTTTTACGGAGGGACCAGAAATTGCAGGAACTGATGCCAAGGCAAAGTCTTTGGATTTTAAGCTAGTTTATTGCAAAGGGAAACACATTCTCTCTCACACACATTCATGCACGGAATCACAGAAGGCTAATAGAAGAAAGGAGGATACGTGGGAAAATAAAAGAACAGGCCTTCTACTGGTAGATACTTGCCTGAGATGGTTCTTCCAAACTCCAGGCTGATGCAGCCAGCAGCACATGGAGGGAGGTAGGGAGAAGGGTTGTGGGGAAAGGTAAGGGGGAAGGGAAGGGGGAGGGGTTGGTGGAACTGCATGGAGCCCCAAACGACCAGCGGTCCGTCTGAGATTCCAAACCAGAACAAAGAACAAAGCAATAGCAAGGGTTTAAATAGGCTTGTGGTCACGTCCGCAATAGAGGATGCTTACATCAAAAGGGAGGCCAAATTTACACATCCCTAGCTCTATGTAGGCCTCCTTAATGGGAAAGGACACTTGATACCGGAATAGCTTGTATCTGCAAAGTGTCACAAAGGACTCTTTCAAACGGGGAGGAATTTCTCCCAACTCCGAATGGAGCCAATGCGGATTTATGTAAATTCGCTTGTTTAGCGAATTTACATGAACCCCTGCTCCGTTTGGAATTACTTCCCATTACCCCTCCTGCCCGAATTTGCATGCGAAGCTTTAATTCGCAATAAGGTAAAACCCATGATTGCATTCGAATTGGCTTCCCTCTTGCCCGAATTTGCATGTGAAGAGTTAATTTGCAATAACATAAAACCCATGATTGCATTCGAATTGACCTTAAATTATACTTCCAATTTAGCCTCGTATGAAAGAGTCCAAAGTCATAAAACTATCTGAAGGTGTGAAGATTTCTCCTTTGTTGCAACTCCCAACTCAGGCTTCGCTTGGTATGTGATGTCTTCGCTTGTAGGCTATGGCAGCCAAAAGACCTCTCCCATAATGCCTTTCCATGAAGGTCATAAGGAGACATGCCTTCACTTTGTAGATGCAGGACTTGATTAGAGGCTGCTTATGATCAGGCGATGCCAAGGAGGAGGGGTGTTGGATTGCAGATGCATTCTGGGATAGGGATTTGTGGAGGAATTTTATAAAACTCCACTATTTGTAACAAGTCCAACAATAACCGGAAGGCAGCATTATTCCAACCCCTCATTTAGACATAGTTATGTTATCACTCCTTGATAAAATACTGTAATCTTTGTAACGGTACTGGGACTCCTCTGAGGAAACAGCCAAATGTGGGACTCTCTACTCTTTCAAACGGGAGGAATTTCTCCCAAATCCGAATGGAGCCCATTCGGATTCATGTAAATTCGCTAGTTTAGCGAATTTACATGAATCCCCATTGCGTTCGGAAGGCGTTCGGAATGTCTTCCTAGTACCCGGAAATAACCCCCCCTTGCCCGAAATTGCATGAGAACCTTTAATGTGCAATAACGCAAAACCCATGATTGCATTCGGAGTGACTTCCCTTTTGCTCGAAATTACGTGAGAAGAATTAATTCGCAATAACGTGAAACCCCAGGATTGCGTTTGGATTGCCCTTGCATTATACTTCCAGTTTCCCACGTCTGAAAGAGTCCTCTGTTACACTGTCTGTGCCCATTGGAAGCCGATGCACTTCTTGGCACAATGTGGATTGCCTGCACTCATTTCATGGTTGTGCATGAATGTGCATTGGACATGGCTGCACATGCACACTGGGTTGTGTGTTCACTTCCATGTTCCACATTTTGTTTCAGTTGCACCATGTTGCCATTCCTTACAGTATCTGGATAGCACAACCAATATGTAGCTTCACAAGCAGAGAGTTACACAATGCAGCATGGATGTGGGATCGTGGTCCTTATCGTTTTAAAAAAATGTAAAAATGTGGAAGCAGGAAGCATTCTGGATGTATTTCCAGGCCTCCTCAAGACTTTATTTAGTGCCAAACTCAAACTGCCAAGTGGCCATAAGATAATTTTTATTGGGGGTAAAGAATGCAGAATATTTTACACAGCAGAGGAGCATTCCAGCTCTTTGGCTGAAGGGGTCAAGCATCTTCAAGAGTCAATGATCAAACAATATGTCCCCTAAATAACTGATTCCTGGTTGGCAAACCAATTCATAGCTTGCTATATGGGGTTCCTGGGTTAGGAAGAATTCCTCTCCAGCAAAGCCTATAGAAGATGGATGCCCAAGTGCTACATGGTGCAGAAGAAAATCAAGAAAACCAAAGTGCACAAACATGGCCTATCTCTAGTACAGTGGTCCCCCGGGTTACGAAGGTAATCCGTTCCGGATTACCTTTCGTAACCCGGAAGCATTTGTTTCCCAGGGGACCGCTATTTCCGACGGACCGCGTGGCCGATTTAAATGGGCCACGCGGTTTTTTTTATTCGTATCCCGGGGGATCCTTCGGATCCCCGGGGATAATTTTTGGTCCCGCCGGTTTCGGATCCCGGGGATTTTGTTCCCCGGGGGATTCGTAAACCGGGGCACCACTGTATTTTTGTGAGTTTTTTGGGCTATGTCGTCCCGGCATCTACAGCTGGCATCTTCAGAGAATGCTGGCATGAAAGTGAGTGGGGTAGATATATATATATATAGTGTGACTCTAGGTTTGAGGGAGTGATTTACATGTTAATCAGTGTATAGTTCTGTTGTTGAATGGGTTGAAACCCACAAAAAACTACAGATGCTGGCCATGAAAGCCTTCAACTTCACAATGACCCATCTCCCTCTCCCCAATAGCTGTAAGAGCCATGCAAACAGGTTAGTAGCAGAGGAGTGTTCCCTCTTCACATCTTTTCTCATTCTCCATGTCTTTTGCCAGCCACAAACTGCCAAGTGAATGCAAAAGCAGTATCTAACAAAGTCATTAGTACCGAATAGCACCTTTTATGTCATTGTCAACATTTGACCATGATGCCAATGAGGACTCTAAAACCCATCAGCCTGGTGGCAGAGACCCAATTCACTGCCAAGGGTTGGAAAAGGACCTCAAGAAATCCAACTGCAAAGTGACTCCGTGAAGGGAGAAGGCAATCCTAATGAGGAGGAGTCATTTTCATAAAGTAGGGCTAATCCCCAATATTTTGCAAACCGAGCCGCAGAGGAGGGGGAGGAAGCGGAGGCGGTGGAGGCGGCGGCGGAGACAGAGTTTCCAGTTAACAAAGAACTCTGCTTCAGTTGGGAGTCTGGGGAGCGAACAGGTTGTTATATTTCTGGCTGGCTGTTCTTCTCTCAGACGTTGGAGCTGTGAGATAGATAAGAGCCAACACAATATGTACCAGCAAAGAGGGGAAAAACCCCGCTGCGCAGTGGCTTATTGAAGTGTGGCAAAGGGAAGATGGAGAGGCAGCATTGTTCGCCTGCTGGAGGCAAGGAAGGGCCTCCTCTTATGTCGGCCTCTCCACTTTCAGAAATGCAGAGCAAGTGGGAAAAGAAGAGTGGCTGCAACACGGTGGATGGATGGTGGTGCAACAGCATTAGGGGACTTGCAAGGGCCTTTCCCCCTTCCCCTTTTCTTGTTAAATGCCTTTGGGTCACCTTTGACCCATGGTGACCCTATGAATGAGAGATCTCCAAGTCAGCCTGTCCTCAAGTGTCCAGCTCAGCCCCCAATTCTGTCATCCAAGTTGTTGAATAGCAAACTGGGCCCAGGACAGAACCCCACTGGACAGCCCACTGGTCACTTCTGTTCAAGATGAAGAAGAAGAGCCATTGCTGAGCATTTGGGTTCGGCCGGTCAACCAGTGATTCAGTGATGCAATGTTGACCTTCAGAACAAGGCATTCATAACACATACCATGCCTTGCTCTATACAAGGCTGATGTAAGATCTGAAGCCCAGTATGGGTACACTGACATTTTATTCCACCAGCATCCCACAGAATCTCAGTCAATATTTGCAAACAACTGTTTTGAACACACAAAAGCTTCTTACATCCTTTGGTACATGAATGAGTAAAAAGTGAGCAGGTAGGTAAACAAGCAAACAGACCAACAAATATTGAGAGGAGAGGATTTTGTGCCCGCTGTGAGGAATTATCGTCCCTCTGATGGTGGAAACATTCCAGGGCTGAATCCTGTTGCTAAAGCCCACCGCTTGGGAAAGTTACGTCTTTTGAACTACAATGCCCAGAACCCCCTCGACAGCATGAATCCCATTGCTAACAATCAGAGCTTTTTTGATGGGGGAAACTACACCTGCCAGAATTCTTGTAGGGGATTCTAGGAATTTAGTCCCTCCATGTCCAAAGGAGGGCAACTGAGATGGTGAAGGGTCTGGAAACCATGCCCTATGAGGAACGACTTAGGGAACTGGGGATGTTTAGCCTGGAGAAGAGAAGGTTAAGAGGTGATATGATAGCCCTGTTTAAATATTTGAAGGGATGTCATATTGAGGAGGGAGAAAGCTTGTTTTCTGCTGCTCCAGAGACTAGGACACGGAACAATGGATACAAATTACAGGAAAAGAGATTCCACCTCAACATTAGGAGGAACTTCCTGACAGTAAGGGCTGTTCGACAGTGGAACACATTCCCTCAGTGGAGGGTGGTGGAGTCTCCGTCCTTGGAGGTCTTAATGCAGAGGCTGGATGGCCATCTGTCGGGGATGCTTTGATGGAGAGTTCCTGCATGGCAGAGGGTTGGACTGGATGGCCCTTGTGGTCTCTTCCAACTCTATGATTCTATGATTCTATGATTCTATGTAAGAAGCGTCTCTGCGATCTATTTAAAATTGGTTTGCAAATGTAAGTATGAGCAAGACCCGTTTCCCCATTAATCCCAGGTCCACTTTCCCTATGGCTGGGGTGGAATTTGCATGCAAGAAAGATCTATTTGGGATGAAAATATTATCACAGTCTGGCCTTCCTATGTATACTTATTCACCTGTGTCATCTCTGGCCTGGCTCCAGGTGTTTGGACAAAGCATGAAGTGCCCTCACGGACCACGCAATGATGGTGTTGGACGGGGCTAAGATCCTGTTGGACTCCTACTGATGCCTATGTTCCAGTATGGAGTAGTTGTAATTTTTTTCCTGGTGCAGAAGAGTCATATTCAGTGGAAGGTTGCAGAAGCAGTGTTGGACATTTGGTGCCATCAAACATACCTACACATTAAATATCAGCTGCAATCCAACACCTGCTAAGTGCGGCATAAATATCCTCACACACCAACGGATGTACTCCAGCACTACACAACCCCCATGCAGAATAGCAACATTGCACAACACACATCAAAGCCTGAGAGCCACTGTGCAACATGAAATCACAATGCACAATGACAAAGCAAAATGGCAAATTGCAATGGAAGTCAGCAAACAGAACACACAGCATTACTGCATGTGCACCTCTGCTTCCACTACTGTCATCAAAATGGCTCTGTTGCACATGTGTATGCTACAAAAACAGTTACACTTGTGTATGTCTCCAACCAGCCATGTGGATGTACCGTGGACACAGAAGCCCATCACGCAATTGGTTGTGTGTTTAGTTGTGCATTGGCTGTCTCAGTTTAGTAGTGCAATTTTGCTGTTCAAACCAAAGCTTGCATAGCACAATGAATTTGCAGGATCTTGGTCTGTGACTCCCACCAGCCAGCATGGCAAGGCGGTTTGAGAGCTGGACTATGATTTGGATGTCTTTAAAGAGAGGCTGAATGGCCATCTTTCAATGGGAATGCTTTGATTGAGAGTTCCTGCATTGCAGAAGGGGGTTGGACTGGATCAGGGCCCTTCTTGGGGTCTCTTCCATCTCTAGGATTCTATGATTCTATCCAATTTCCAGCTTAGCCATTAAACTCTTGGGCAAGTGATCTTGTCCAAGTCAACTCTTGCAAGTCACACACTCTCATCCGCAGGGGAAGGTCATGGCAAACTTCTTCTGAACACCTTAGAATCACCATATGTTGGAAATGACTTGAAGGCACACAACAACAACAACAACAACAACAACATCTTGGTCTGTGACTCCCACCAGTCCTAGCCAATACCACCAAGGTGAAGAATGCTGGGACATACAGTCCAGCAATATCTGGACTCCCACCTCACTCCAACCTTTCAGTAAAGTGACCCAAACAGGTGAGATGATGGGAAATGGTTGAAATGCGTTTTCCCTGCAGGCACCAAATTGGAACTTTTTGGCCTGATGCGCAGAGCCTTGTCAGTCCTCCTTGTTCTCTACCTGCTGAAAGCCCTTTTGTAATTATAGCCCATCGTGGCAAAGCGTATGAGGGAGCCAGCTGGAAATATTTAAGTATTATTAGCATCAATAGTGAGAGCTGTGATTAAAATAATAAAGAAGACCCCTCCTCCGCAACTCATCCTCTGATGAGCAGCAAGCTGCCACAAATGCTAAATCAAATTCCCGGCGGAAAAATGGGGGAAGAAATACTCTTTTGGACACATTTTTTTTTTGATGGGGTTTTGAACGAAGGTGTGCGCTTTGCTGATATGACAATATCAATCAATCTAATTAGATTTTGTTTGCATAACTGCATAAAATTTGCATGAACAATATAATTATTTCCACAGAAAGTCAGAACAAAAAAGGAATGCCAGGTACATCCATCACCTTTTTCTGGGAGGTTTATTTTCATGGAAAAGAATTGGAATTGTAGAAGCAGAGAGCAGGAAGGGACCCCAAAGCCCATCTGGTCAAATCCCAAAGCCATGCCAGGATACATACATACACTACACCCAAAATATGCCCATCCATAGACTGTTAAAAGACCCCCAAAGATGGAGAGTCTACTGACCTCCAAGGCACACCATGTTCTACTGTCAAACAGCTCTTACAGTCAAGACGTTCTTCCTAATGTTAAGGTGGGATCTCCTTTCTTGTAATTTGAGTCCACTTGGTCTTAGAATCATAGAATCACACGCAGGAGATTGGGAGTTTATCGTGAGAATGTCCTGGAAAAAACATGTATTTATGCATAATCATTTGACACTATGGAGTTTCTCACACGGGAGGAATTTCTCTCAATTTCGAATGGAGCCAATTCGAATTCACTTAAATTTGCCAGTTTAGCAAATTTACGTGAATTCTAATTGCGTTCGGAATGCATTCAGAATGAGTTCACATTTCTCGAAAAAGACCCCCCATTGCCCGAAATTGCATGAGATAGTCTAATACGCAATTACGTGAAACCCCATGATTGCGTTCTGAATGACTTCCCACTGCCCGAAATTGTGTAAGATACACTCATACGCAATAATGTGAAACCCCATGATTGCATTCGGATTGTCATTGCAATATACCCCCAAATTCTGTCGTATGATAAACCCCGATGTTGCACAAAACTCAAAGAATCATTAATGCACATCTTTTTACTTATGGGATGTCAGTGACAATGCATTTCCTATATCACTTTATTGGAGCAATTGCGTGTGATCATCATTCACGCAGTTACTAGACATTTCTGTTTCATTTGTGCGATGCTTTAAATGCACTTTAATCTCTCTTTAATGTCTATATCAGGCCCAGTGTGATAAACTCCTATTATAGAGTTGGAAGAGACCAAAAAGGCCATCCAGTCCAACTCTTTTCTGCAATGCAGGAAAACACAATCAAAGTACCCCCAACGAATAGAATCAGATAGATAGATAGATAGATAGATAGAGATAGATTCAGATAGAATCTTGATGGTCATAGAATCATAGAATCACAGAGTTGGAAGAGACCACAAGAGCCATGCAGGAACTCTCCATCAAAGCATCCCTGACAGATGGCCATCCAGCCTCTGCTTAAAGACCCCTAAGGAAGGAGACTCCACTACACTCCGAGGAAGGAGTGTGTTCATCTGTCGAACAGCCCTTACTGTCAGGAAGTTCCTCCTAATGTTGAGGTTGAATCTCTTTTCCTGAAGCTTCCATCCATTGTTCCGGGTCCTGTTCTCTGGAGCAGCAGAAAACAAGCTTGCTCCTTCCTCAATGTGACATCCCTTCAAGTATTTAAACAGGGCTCTCACATCACCTCTTAACCTTCTCTTCTCCAGGCTAAACATCCCCAGTTCCCTAAGGTGTTCCTCATAGGGCTTTATGGTTTCCAGACCCTTCACCATTTTAGTCACCCTCCTTTGGATCCGTTCCAGTTTCTCCACATCCTTTTTGAATTGTGGTTCAAAAAAGCCTCTGTTTAAAGACCTCCAAAGAGGGAGACTCCTTCCACTCTGAAGAACATCTTCAACATGACATCCCTTCAGATATTTAATGCCAACTACAATTTCGTCTCTCTATTTTCACTTCCCCGAGCATCTTCTTTTTTTTCTTGTCTAATCCAATGCTAAATTTTGACACATCAGCAAAGTTATTATGGTTTGTGTGGCGCAAGTGCAATGTCCTCCTAAACTGGAATAATTTTACCTTACATTGCAAAGCTTGTCTTGTCTCTAGCAACTCCAGGAAAAGAGATTCCAGCTCAACATTAGGAAGAACTTCCTGAGAGTAAGAGCTGTTTGACAGAGGAACACACTCCTTCTTTGGACATATTTAAACAGGGGCTGGATGACCATCTGTCACAGGTTTTAATTGCATGAAGGTGTTTGGACTGGATGGCCCCTGGGGGTCTCTTCCAAATTAGTGACGTTATCAGATGATGGAAATTGGAAGCATAATCCAATGGCAATCCAAATGAGTCTCCTTCCTTAGGGGTCTTTAAGCAGAGGCTGGATGGCCATCTGTCAGGGATGCTTTGACTTGGAGTTCCTGCATGGCAGGGGGTTGGACTGGATGGCCCTTGTGGTCTCTTCCAACTCTATGATTCTATGATTCTATGAAATCATGGGGTTTCAAATTATTGCGTATGAGCGTATCTCACGCAATTTTGGGCAACGGGAAGTAATTCTGAACACAATCATGGGTTTTATGTTATTGTGTATTAGAGTATCTCATGCAGTTTCGGGCAATGGGAAGTCATTCTCGGGCAATGGAAAGTCATTCTGAATGCAATTAGAATTCATGTAAATTTGCTAAACTATAAATTCATGTAATTGCGAATTGGCTCCATTTGAAATTGAGGGAAATTCCTCCCGTCTGATAACGTCCTAGGATTCCATGATTCCATGAAGATACACAGACATAAAAAAAGGAATCCTAGAATCCTAGAGTTGGAAGAGACCCCATGAAGGGCCATCCAGTCCAACCTCCTTCTGCCATGCAGGAATTCACAATCAAAGCATCCCTGACAGATGGCCATCCAGCCTCTGTTTAAAGACTTCCAAAGAAGGAAGTCTTTAAACTTTATTTTTATTTTTTGATAAAATTACTAGCTTGGTAGATGAAGGGAATGCTGTGGATATAGTATATCTTGACTTCAGTAAGGCATTTGACAAGGTTCCCCATGACATTCTTGCAAACAAGCTTGCAAAATGTGGGATAGACAAGGTAACCGTTACATGGATTTGTAACTGGTTGACTGACCGAACCCAAAGGGTGCTCACCAACGGTTCCTTTTCATCCTGGAAAGAAGTGACTAGTGGGGTCCCACAGGGCTCTGTCCTGGGCCCAGTGCTATTCAACATCTTTATTAATGACTTGGATGACAGTATCGAGAGCCTAGTTATCAAATTTGCTGATGACACGAAATTGGGAGGAGTAGCTAATACCCCAAAGGACAGGATCAAAATTCAAAATGACCTGAATAGACTAGAAAGCTGGGCCAAAGCTAACAAAATGAAATTTAACACAGAGAAATGTAAGGTCCTACACATAGGGTGGAAAAATGAAATGCACAGATATAGGATGGGGGACACCTGGCTGAATGAGACAACATGTGAAAGGGATCTAGGTGTCCAAGTAGACCACAAGTTGAACATGAGTCAACAGTGTGATGCAGCAGCTAAAAAGGCCAATGCAATTTTAGGTTGCATCAATAGAAGTATAGTGTCTAGATCAAGGGAAGTAATAGTGCCACTCTATTCTGCTTTGGTCAGGCCCCACCTGGAATACTGTGTCCAATTCTGGGCACCACAATTCAAAAAGGATGTGGAGAAACTGGAGCATGTCCAAAGGAGGGCGACTAAAATGGTGAAGGGTCTGGAAACCATGCCCTATGAGGAACGCCTTAGGGAACTGGGGATGTTTAGCCTGGAGAAGAGAAGGTTAAGAGGTGATATGATAGCTCTGTTTAAATATTTGAAAGGATGTCACATTGAGGAGGGAGCAAGCTTGTTTTCTGCTGCTCCAGAGAACAGGACTCGGAACAACGGATGCAAACTGCAGGAAAAGAGATTCCACCTCAACATTAGGAGGAACTTCCTGACAGTAAGGGCTGTTCGACAGTGGAACACACTCCCTCGGAGGGTGGTGGAGTCTCCTTCCTTGGAGGTTTTTAAGCAGAGGCTGGATGGCCATCTGTTGGGTATGCTTTGATTGGGAGTTCCTGCACGGCAGGGGGTTGGACTGGATGGCCCTTGTGGTCTCTTCCAACTCTAAATTTCTATGATTCTATGATTCTAAGGAGAGCAGCCATTGCCTGGTGAACTCCTGAATAGTTGTTTTGTTTTTATTTATTATACAGTGCATCAGGGGCTCTAGTGGTGTCTTGTGCACTGCAATTGTGACTTTCAAAAAGTTCAAAAGGGATGTTGAGAAACTGAAGCATGTACAGAGGAGGGCAACCAAAATGGTGGAAGATCTGGAAACCACCAAGCCCTTTGAGAAAAGTGACCTAAGGAGCTGCTGGGGATGTTTAGCCTGGAGAAGAGAAGGTTAAGAGGTGATATGATAGTCCTGTGTAAATAATTGAAGGGATGCCATATTGAGGAGGAAGCAAGCTTGTTTTCTGCTGCTCCAGAGACTAGGATCTGAAGCAGTGGAAGCAGACTACAGGAGAACAGCCCTGGTGGCGCAGTGGTTAAATGCCTGTACTGCAGCCACTCACTCAAAACCATAAGGTGGCGAGTTCAAGACCGGCAAAGGGCTGAAGCTTGACTCAGGCTTGCATCCTTCCGAGGTCGCTAAAATGAGTACCCAGATTGTTGGGGGGCAAATAGCTTACAATTGTAAACCGCTTAGACACTCATTAAGGGTATGAAGCGGTATATAAATGAAGCTGTTTGTTTTTTTTTGTTCTTAAACATTAGGAAAAATTTTCTGGCAGTAAGAGCTTTTTGACCATGGAAGATGCTGCTGCCCTGCAGTGTCACAAAGAGTGCTTTGATGGTATCTCCCTGTATGGCAGACTGGACGGTCCAAGGGGCTCTGGTTCTATGATTCTATGATTTTATGATTTTGTTCTGTTGCAGTGTTGGAGTTCAACACTGTCACATAATGCTCTGCCACTTTTACGGGGGGTCTTGGTCCCAAATGCTTTGCAAGGAAGGAGGGCAAGCCACTGTTTCACTGTCAAACAGCTTTCACTGTTGTTGGGAGGTTGTACCTAACATTTGGTTGCCATCTCCTTTCCGACAATTTAGAACTGATTGATTCAGGTCCTGTCTGAACCAATAACCTTCACAATTAATGAAAAGTCCTTGCATGAAATTGCAGAGAGGGGGATAAGTGTGGATGAGGTCACTCTCCAATGGAGGCTGTCTCTGTGCAATTCCACCATTAACCTGGCCTGTGTTTTGTGAGTAGGTATGGATTGCGGGTGTATGTGTGTCTTTGTCTTTCCATGTTGAGCTGGGCACTATATAAGAGAGAGGTTGGTTCCACCACCATCAAAATATGAAAAAGTGCTCTGTCTAATGGGCACCAGCTCTCCAAGATGTTTGGGTCAGCCTCCTTTGGTCCCAAGCTGTTCCCTAAGAGTTGCTTAGCCTAAAAAAACTGAGCAAGATCCTTAAATAATGTGTACACTTGGAGAAGTGACCTAGATTTTGATTAATGAGCTGAATAATCTCTTCTTTGCTAGCTGGGAGCTACAGAATTCGGAGATACATTTCTGCTTGCTTATTTAATCCCAAAAATAGGTTAGTCTTTGTGTGGCTGCACAGATCAGGGGGAGAAAAAAATATCTTTCATCAGGCTGAGGAAATAAAGGGGTTGTTTGTTGGAGGATGCCAGGCATTTGTGAACATGAATGCATGCAAATGCGTTTCTCAGAAGAGGGATTATCCACGCCAGGAGAATGAGAAGAAAAAGGGAGAAAGTACAAGCATGATCCCTCTTCTCAGCTGGGAGAGGAAGCAACTTGGGATCTCCAGGTAACTTCAGCATCTTCCAATATGCCAAACAGGTAAGATACCAGGTCCTCCTGTTTACATTGACCAGGAGAGATAAACTCACATGAACATCAAGGATACTATATTGAGGAGATGGTGATGCTGGCAGGGCTTGTACTACAGGAACAACCACTCTCAATGCCAATGCTGCACCCTTCTCCACCTTCTTGCAAATGCCAGGGGCCCCAAGTGCATGCACCCCACAATCTCTGTCCCTAGTCCTCTCTGCACTGACTTTGCCCATATGACAATGTGTATACAAATACATGCCTTTGACCCACGCAGCCCTGGTGTTAGATGGAAATGGTTCTAGAAGGGTGCCTGGGCTTTAGAACCAAGACATGTTAACCTTCCTCTCCCTCTTCCTCCTCTGCCTTCAGTAGGCCCTTTGTGTCTGCTGGAGCTTGGTTCCAGGATCCCAAATGGATACCAAAATCCACGGAGACTCAGGTACATCTGTCGTGGATGCTTTGAGTGAAAGTTCCTGCATGGCAGGGAGTTGGACTGGATGGCTCTTGTGGTCTCTTCCAACTCTATGATTCTATGAAATTATGGCAGAAAAATGAAATGCACAGATATAGGATGGGGACACCGAGCTTAAGGAGACTTATATGTGTGAAAGGGATTTACGAATCCTAGCAGACCATAAGTTGAACATGAATGAACAGTGTGATGCAGCAGTTAAAAAGGCCAATGCAATTTTAGGCTGCATCAATAGAAGTATTGTGTCTAGATCAATGGAAGTTACAGTGCCACTCTATTCTGCTTTGGTCAGGCCCCACCTGGAATAACACTGGAATGTCCAGTTCTGGGCACCATAATTCAAAAAAGATGTTGAGAAACTGGAGCATGTCCAAAGGAGGGCCACCAAAATGGGGAATGGTCTGGAAACCAAAAAGCCCCCTGAGGAAAGACTCAGGGAGCTTGGTGTGTTTATCCCAGAGAAGAGACGCTTAAGAGGTGATATAATAGCCCTGTCTAAGTATTTGAAGCGATGTCACATTGAGGAGGGAGCAAGCTTGTTTTCTGCTGCTCCAGAGAATAGGACCTGGACCAAACGGGTGCAAGCTACAGGACAAGAAAAGATATTCCAGCTCAATGTTAAGAGGAACTTCCTGACAGTAAAGGCTGTTTGAACACATTCCTTCCTCAGAGATTTTGGTGGAGTCTCCCTCCTTGGAGGTCTTTAAAAAAAGGCTGGATAGCCATCTGTCACAGGGGATCCTTTGATGGAGAGTTCCGGCATGGCAGAATGGGGTTGGACTGGATGGCCCTTTTTGGGGTTACCCCCAATTCTATGATTCTATGATTCTAAATACAATGGCACAGTAAGATGGCGCCGTTATATAACAAATGTAAAATCAAGGTTTAGTTTTTGGAATCAATCTATTTTAAAAAAATATTTTCAAACTGTGGATACTTGAATCCATGGATAAAAAGTCAGTGGCTACAGAGGGCTGACTGTACCTCGAGAGCCAACTTCATCTGGCATGTGCTGCAATGGTTCTGCCCATTGAATGAAGGATTGGGAAGCCAGCTGACAACTGAGTGATCCTGGGCATCGCGTCCCTCAGCCAAGGGCCTCAGGTGGTGCTCTTGGTCCCCTGCCCCGAAATCTGGTCCAGCTCCCTCTGACCCAGCAACCATTTTGGAAAGTATGCATTGAGTTTATCTCGGAAGATTGGGTCACGGTGGTGATAGTTGTCCTTGGTGATGAGATGGAGGTGCCAGGTGGACCACAGAATCCCAGGAGGAGATCTTTCACCTCCATTCCCAGCACTGTTTGTGGTTGGAGGTCTCCTCCACTGTTTGCTTGCGGGGCCTCTTGGTGGTGCCAATGAGTTGTTGTGAGAGAGCATCACTGCTGTATGCAGAGGCTCTCTCTTCTTAATGTGCTGCTGCTGCGCCATTTAGCAAAACACAGCAGATTGGAAGACCTTTTTGAACCCGGACTGGGTGTCACCATTTTGAGCGGATGCTGATCGCTTGTTGAGCAAATGTACTAAAATGCAGCCTCCCTATCCAAAACCATACAGCTTTTATTGTATAGTCCCCCCCCCCCCCCGCTTAAAATTCCTGCATTCTCTCGCTAGGTGCCACTGTTTGCTGTTTCTTCTGTCTACAAAGTCCAAATGCTTATTTTCCAGCACACAATAATACACACAAACTCAATGGTTGGGGGTTGGGGATGTTGCTTCTTGCATATTCTCATCCAGAAAGGACTTTTGCTATAAAGCATGAACCGCTAGGATCTGATCCCAAACTCAGGCAAGCCATTGCTGAAAGCAGGACTGTGATGCAAGCAAGAGATCCATCTGGTCAGTATCTCTGTGAATCTTTTTCTTCCTGGATTAGGAACCCGCAGTTAGATGAACACTGAAATGGCCGGTCTGGTGTGCATACCATCTGCCCACGTAGTAATGCTTTCAGATGAGTGGGTACTTAAATATATTACCCCATCCGCATTCTGGAGCAGGTGGTCAAGCCAGCAGTCTTTTTAAAATGCAGCCAGAACTGAAACAGGTCGCCTCGCATCCAAATCACTTTACGAATAGCCTCCTGTTAATGCGTCAGCATACCCAACATATCCTGCATTGTATTTGGGACTTCCATATTTTCATATCTGGATCCTGAGAGGTCATGATGGCCTTTGAAACATTGGGAAGTTTCCCATGGGAAAGGAGTGTAGACCCAAAGATGTGTAAAGGACCCAGGCAATGTTGAAATAAAAGCTGAATGGGTTTGATGATTGCTCTCTTCTGCCCCCATCCTCTCTGCAAATGGACTTTATCACACGGGGAACATCAGCGGTTTAAACAGTGATTATCCCGTGAAAATCGTGTGACCGCGATTAAGATTTTTACACAACGTTGCGATTAAAGAGCCATTATCCTGGGAATAACCAGGCAATAAACAGCAACAAATTATTTAAGGGAAAATCCCATGAATGATTTGTTGCTGTTTATTGCCTGGTTATTCCCTGGTTATTCCCGGGATAATGACTGTTGAATCACAATGTGTGTGAAAATCTTAGTTGTGAATCTTAATCATGGGATAATCATTGTTTCAATCCCTGATTTCCCTGTGATTTTTCCTGTGGGACAAAGCCTTATGTTTTCATACTATAAACAAAGGCAATAGTGGGTAAGCCAACACTTACTCCTGACCCCCTTTTGTGTTCCCAGCCAACTTCCCTATCCATCTATCCTCTGGTTGTCCTAAATCCAATCACTGTTTTTGAAACTCTAAATTTAAAGCCATCAGTCATTCCGGAATACCACTGTCATCCCATGAGAAGACCATGAAGTCTTTGTAATGTTGCAAGATAGCACCTAGTACTCCCTGAGGTAGAAATATCAGTCCCGAAAGAAGCATAGGTGAGCACAGTTAAGCACAGCGAGTACAGTATGCCCAGAGAGATCCTTCTGTTTACTGTAGGGCTCTACAGACCCCCTCTTCTCACACCGGATCAGGGACGCGGCAACCACATGCCATGGACCTGATCCAGCCTTTCAAGGGCACAAAAAGTAGCCGCAAAAATTGGCTCCTTTTTGCGCCCTCGAAAGGGCACCATAGCTGCAACGGCATGGCTACATGGTGATCTTTTGGTGCTGCATCGTATAGACACAGTGCCAGAAGAGCGCCATGATGCTGTGCACCATGTGGAGCAGCATGCGGTGTCATGGCGCCCTAGGGGCAGAGTTGGCGCATGTATAATCTGGGCATGATGCCCCAACTCCACTCCCTGGCCGGCCTTTCAGGCTGGTCTGTACAGGGCCTGTATCTCCCTCAGGAGAGGTAATTATCAATCCTCTGCAATCCTAAGCCTCAGCTATCCAATTTCCATACCTCTATTTCACTTGCATATTTCTAAATTAAAGCCATCTGTCGGGTATGCTTTGATTGGGAGTTCCTGCATGGCAGGAGGTTGGACTGGATGGCCCTTGTGGTCTCTTCAAACTCTATGATTCTTTGATTCTTTAACCTTCTTTTATTCACAAAAAACCTTCCCAGAAGGTGGAAATGATCCTGAAGCTATCCAACCTCTTGCAAGCATACTTTGAGCTAAAGCAATTCCCCAGGCTTTCACTTCACAGTGCCCCCCCCCGGTAATTTGGGGTAACTAGTGACATATGCGTGCACAAGAGTTTTTCCTGAAGTCTTATCAACATGATTCACTCAGACTTTGCATTATATCCCTTAACTGCTTTTGATGCATCTCTCCTCACTATTAATGCCACCCCACTTCTTCTTAGAAATTCTGAGCACCTGAGTTTGTAAGGTATCTGAGAACTTTAAACAGAAATACAGGGATATGTATGTATGTGTATATATATATATATATATATGCCAATAAACAAACAGACAAAGGAACCTCCATCTTTAATATTAAATGTGTCCTTATTTATTTGTTTTTCCTCCAAGGATGAATTCTGTAAGATCTGAATGGAATCAGAAAAGGAAAACAAGAGCAGGTTGTGTCTGTGTCTATGTGCATGCATGAATGTGTGCCTGTGTGTGCTTTGTACTTCCTATCTCATGGTTGTATTTCCACTGGAAGCATAACTCTTTTTAATTTAATGTGTGCTTTTGTCTTGGCAGGGCCATGGAGCCGGCATCCTCTCCGTTTGTATAGTAATTAACACAATCTCTTTTTCAATAGCGTTTTGTTTTCATGTCTAGAGCGGCAGACACAGCTGGGCAAACATCAGCCCGCCCATCCCCATTCTGAGAGATTTATTTTAATTTTGTCTCTAAGAACATAAACTTTGTCGGATAACAGCAAAGCGTCGTTGTCAATGTTTTGAAAGCTTCACTGTCAGTGTTTTGAATGCTGGCTGGTTGGCTAGTGTCAGGCAAACAGCTGTATCGTTTCTCCGCTAGCCCTTGAGTAACCATTGCTGGTGGTATTGCTTTGAATGCCTCTGAAGAAAGATCTGCAGATGCCAGGGGCTGCCATAAATACAAATGAATGGACTCAAGATCATATCAACCCTGAATTTTCTTTGGGATCAAGCAGATAGGCAGGAAAGTGTGGGCCACAGTTGCTTCTTCTGAGAGTGGGCCAAGATCCCACTGATCGCACTGCCCACTCCCAAGGCGCCCGCATCCACATGCTAGGACCATAAAGTGCTTTAAAAAAAAAACAACCTTTGCCCCCACCATCAATGCACACTGTCACAGGAATACACCACTGGCGATGTGTAAAAGGAATCTAGGAGTCCAAGTAGACTACAAGTTGAACATGAGTCAACAGTGTGATGCGGCAGCTAAAAAGGCCAATGTGATTCTAGGCTGCATCAATAGAAGTATAGTGTCTAGATCAACAGAAGTAATAGTGCCACTCTATTGTGCTTTGGTCAGGCCCCACCTGGAATACTGTGTCCAGTTCTGGGCACCACAATTCAAAAAGGATGTGGAGAAACTGGAGCCATGTGTCCAAAGGAGGGCAACTAAGATGGGGAAGGGTCTGGAAACCATGTCCTATGAGGAACACCTTAGGGAACTGGGGATGTTTATCCTGGAGAAGAGAAGATTAAGAGCAGATATGATAGCCTTGCTTAAATATTTGAAGGGATGTCATATTGAGGAGGGAGCAAGCTTGTTTTCTGCTGCTCCAGAGACTAGAACATAGAACAATGGATGCAAACTGCAGGAAAGGGGAATCTGTCTAAACATTAGGGGGAACATCTTGACAGTAAGAGCTGTTTCACAATGGATGACTCTGTCTTGAAGATTGTGGTGGAGTCTCCTTCCTTGGAGTTCTTTAAACAGAGGCTGGATGGTCATTTGTCAATGGAGATGCTTTGATAGAAAGTTCCTGCATGGCAGAAAGGGGTTGGACTGGATGGCCCTTGAGTTCTCTTCCAACTCTACGATTCTATGATTCTATGGCCACCCCCTTTGATCATTCACACAGTCTCACCTGCAACCATCCACCAGGCATCAGAGCAGAGGTGTGCCCAGTAAACCACTGGCAAAGCACAATCATGTCCCCCTTTACATGCCCCCATCACCCCCTTCACCTAATCCTAACCCTAACCCTAACTGACTGCCAGCCCTGTCCTATTTAAATGCAAACCTGCACTGATGCATTTATATGCTGGGCTTGGGATGGAGCACTCCTTTGGAACTGATCTCATGTTGGGGCCTTTATATGCAGGCTTCAAGATGCTCACTTTTCTGGAAGAGCAGTTTCTTTCAGCCTCTTTTTAGTCTAGCTTTCCCCCTGCTAGCAAAGCTGCGACATGGTTTCGGGCCACTTTGGGGGCATGCATCATCTAAACGTCATGCCCCCAAAGTGGCCTGAAACCAGTTCTTTTGGCCTCTGTTTGAAGCCATAAGAATATAACAGGACTGTTCTACTCTGGTTTGCCTGGAGTTGTTGTTGTTGCTGTTGTTCTTAACTGAACTTGAGTTGGCCTTAACTCATGGCAACCCTGTGAACAAGACATCTCAATTTCTCCCTATCTTCTACTACTCTTCTAAGTTCTTACAGATTCATACCCTTGACCTCCCAAATAGAGTCCATCCATCTAGCATGCAGTCTTCCTCTCTTTCTACTTCCATCTTTCCAAGCATTATTGCTTTTTCTAGTGAACTCTGCCTTCTCATGCTGTGACCAAATTATGACAGTTTTGTCATCCTTTCTAGCAAGGAGAGTGCAGATTTGACCTGTTCTAGGACCCATTCGTTTGTCGTTTGGGCTGCCCAACACTCTCCTCCAGCACCACATCACATTTGTATTGATTTTCTTTCTCTCAGGTTTCTTCGCTCTCCAGTAATGGGGAATATATACTGGTTTGTTGGTTTGCTTATTTAAATATTTAAATATTCAATATTTATCTCTTGTTCTATACCCAAGGGTTTTGTGGAAGGGTACAATAATAGAATCGTAGAATCATGGCATTGGAAGAGAACCCAAGAGTCAACCAGTCCAACCCCATTCTGCCATGAAAGAAGACAAAACAAAAGACCCAAGGGCCCATCTTGGAATGTCTGGTTTGTGTATGTTGTACTTATAGTCTTTGGAGGTGTCACACTTTTCCTTCTTTTGCATTGCCACCCTGACTGCCGGATCTGTCCTTTTTAAATGGGCACCTACACTGGCACATTTATACACTGCTTTAGGGTTGGGGTTAGGATAGAGTGCTTCTTTGAGACTGGTCTCATGTTGGGGGCATTTATATGCAGGGTTGAAAGTGCACACTTTTCTGGAATCATAGGCATGATGCAGATGGCCCCAAAAGGCCATCCTTTTGCCGTGATTTGGGTTGGGGAGCGCGCAGCAACTGCACGCTCCCCAATCCTAGCGTGTATGGATGGTGCCATGTTTCAGTGCGCCATCCATACACATGCACTGCCATGATGTCATGGTGCATGCTGCCTTTAGATAGCACGGCACCCAACTGACATCATGGTGCTGCAGGAGGGAGCTCCTTTCCCTCTGGCGCGTTGTTCCTGTGGCAACCAGATCATTGCGGGAATGAAGCAAGGGAGAAAGGGGCCAGGCAGCCCCTTTCTCCCTTCCCTCCGCTGGTCGGTCTGTCCTTGGGGCATGAAGCCCTAAGGACACCCTTTTTCAGGCCGCAGGAAAGGGGCATTTTGCCCCTTTTCCGCGGCCTGGATAAACAGTAGATTGGGGTCTCTGGGGCAGCTGGTGAGACTGGCCTGGGGCCAATCTGTCACTCACAGGGGTGGCTACAGACCGCCCTTTTGGGGCAATCTGTAAAGCCCCATAGAATCATAGAGTTGGAAGAGACCTCAAGGGCCATCCAATCCAACCCCATTCTGCCATGCAGGAACTCTCAATCAAAGCATCCCTGACAGATGGCCATCCAGCCTCCACTTTGAAAACATGCAAAGAAGGGGACCCCACCTTCATCTGAGGCAGCAGTGTCTTCCACTGTTCAACAGCTAGTGCCTTGAGAAAGGTCTTCCTAATGTTTAAGTGGGATCTCTCTTCCTGAATCCGTTGCTCCAGGTCCTGTTAACTGGAGCTGCCGAAAGCAAGCTTGCTCCATCATAAGTATGATCCCCCTTTCAATATTTAAACAGGGCTATCATCCAGGCAAAACATACCCAGCTCCCCAAGTTGCTTCTTACAGAGCTTGGGGTTTTTCAGACCTTCCACTATTTTGGTGGCCCTCCTTTGGACCTGCTCCAGTTTCTCCACATCCTTTTTGAATTGTGGTGCCCAAAACTGGAAATAGTATTCCAGATGGGGCCTGCCAAAAGCAGAATAGAGTGGCACTATTACTTCCCTGGATCTAGACGCTGTACTTCTATTGATGCAGCCTAAAATAGCATTGGCCTTTTTAGCTGCCGCATCGCACTGTTGACTCATGATCAACTAGTGGTGGTCTTCTAGGAGGTGTTATCACATGGGGGGAAATTTCTCTCAATTTTGAAAGAAATGAAAGTGGGGCCAGTTCAGAATTGAGTGAATTAGCTAGTTCAGCGAATTTACGTGATTGCATATTGTCGCCGCATTGTGTTTGGAACTGCCCCAAATTGCCTCCCAGTATCCAAAATTGTGTGTGAGTTTCTCACGCAATAATGTGAAACCCCACGATTGCATTCGGAAGGACTTCCCATTGCCAGAAAGTGTGTGTGATGGGCTTTCATGCAATAACGTGAAACCCCATGATTGCATTCAGATTGACATTGGATTATACTTCCAATTCCTGTCTTGTGATAAACTCCTAGGACTCCTAGATCCCTTTCACCCATATCATTGAAGGTTGGTTAAACCATTTCCAGGCTCAGACCCTGAAGAAAGCAGCCAATTGAAAGGTAGGGAGGGCCTGGGGAGGACTCAGCTTTGTGAACTGCAGGGCCTTTTGGGTACAGGTAACCCTGTGGCTCTGAGTAGGTTTACTGCTTGCATTGAGGCAAATGCACCCGCCACCGCCACGGCTGCCCTGTGCCCCTATGGGGGCCTCCTCCCCGAAAAAGAGAGACCATTTGTCTCACTCTCTGGAGCCTCCTTCAGAAGGCAATTTCTTTGGATTTTTGATGGCGCTCCTCATAAAACCTTCTCCGGAACCTTTTTTAATTTCCAGCCGTGAATAACAAATGAGTAAGCTACAATGGTCCTGTAGCAAATGTCAAGAATAAAAAAAACCTTCGCTGTGGCCATTAAAAAGGGAACATTTTGGTGCTTCTATGCCCATTGCTCCCTAGTTCATCCCTTTCCTGCACTTGGCCTGCCATCCATCTTCCAGCAGCCTTGCCCTCTTTGCTAGAGAGATGGCTTTTGTGCTGGGCTCCAGCCACAGATTTGGTTGCACCTACAATGCACCATTTTAATTGCCATGGCTCAGTGCTATGGAATTGTGGGATTTGTAGTTTTGTTAGATACCCAGCCTTCTCTGTCAGAGAGCACCAGTGCCACAACAAACTACAGATCCCATGATTCCACCATAGCCTTGGGCTGTGGCAGCTAAAAGTGGTGTCAACCTGTATTAATTCTCCAGTGTGGCAGCAGCCAAAGATGCCACTAAGGAGTTTATCACACAAAGGAGATCGGGAGTTTATCCTGTGAATATCCTGGGAAAATTGCGTAATTATGCATAACGATTTTGTATGATATCGCACATAACCCACATTTAAAGTGGTCACAAAGAGGCATTAATGTGCATCTTTTTACGTTTGGGATTTCAGTGACAATGCATTTCCGATATCAATTTATTAGCACAATTGTGTGTGATAATCATTCATGCAATTTGAAGTCAAAGGTCATCTAGTCCAACCTTATTCTGCCATGCAGGAACTCACAATCAAATCATTGACAGATGGCCATCCAGCCTCTGTTTAAAGACCTCCAAAGAAGGAGACTCCACCAAAATCTCCAAAGGAATGTCTTCGACTGTTGAACAGCTTTCACTGTCAGGAAGTTCCTCCTATTGTTTAGGTGGAATCTTTTTTCCTGCATTTTGCATCCATTTTCCATGTTCTAGTCTCTGGAGCAGCATAAAATAAGCTTCCTCCATCTTCAATGTGACATCCCTTCAAATATTTGAACATGGCTATCATAGCACCTCTTAACCATCTCTTCTCCAGGCTAATCATGCCTAGCTCCCTAAATCGCTCCTCAGAAGGCTTTATGGTTTTCCGACCCATGACCATTTTGGTGGCCCTCCTTTGGGCACACTCCAGTTTGTCAACATCCTTCTTGGATTTTGATGCCCAGAACTAGACACAGTATTATTCCAGGTGAGGCCTAACCAAGGCAGAAATAGAATGGCAGTATTGCAGCTGTTCTATGTCAGTGGCAGAAAGGAAGGAAGAAACTTCCTTTTTGCCCAGACTCCAAAGGGAGCCATCAACGATGCGCATATCTGCATTCAAGCAGATTTGAATGCTGATGGAGATGACCAAGTGAATTTACGATTTGAGGCATTTTGCTTCTCTCACTGCAGCTAATGATTCAATGGGGGAAACCCAAAGTGTGACATTAGCCAGATGGCAGAAAGGCATTGCTTATCTCTGCGCTGGTGAAGTCAAATTCCAAGCACAGATTCTGCAATACCCTTAGCATCATATTTGTCCTCATCTGGAATAATTCACGCTTCACAGCATCCAGATGCTTCCCCTTATTGTCAACGTTGCTCTCCTTAATGGCTAATGTGTCCTAGGAGTTCTGGTCCAGAGGGTTGTATTTTCTCAGGCAAAGGGTCAAATTCCTTGGAAAATGAGGTGGGGTCCACAGAGGGAAAACCGGGAACTCAGATCTGTGACTGCTTTGTCCTTGCATGCTAAGATGAATCATTTCTACAGTTTTCCCCCTTGCAGCATCCTGCCCAGCAGTATTCTCACTATATTTGCAGATCCTGAAGGGTTCCTGAGAATAATTTTGAGCAAAACAAAACAAAACCACTTGTCTTTTTCTGAAGAAATATAACAGGCTGAGATCCACCAGTGATACTTTTACTGGCCAACCGAAATGTACCATATACTTGTTGCAAGCTTTTGAAGCTCCTTGGGCTTCTTCATCAGGCCAATAAAGGTATCACTGATGGATTTTTGTTTGTATTTGTTAAATGGCCAACACAGCTATCCTTGAATGTTTTCTGTAGGCTGAGATCCTACATCTAAGAGGTCACCACAATTCAGGAAGGATGTTGATAAGGTGGAGTGTGTCCAGAGGAGGGCCACCAAAACGGTGAAAGGTCTAGAAGCCATAAATCCCTCTTAGGAGAGACTTAGGGAGCTGGGGATGTTTAGCCTGGAGAAGAGAAGGTTAAGAGGTGATATGAGAGCCCTGTTTAAGTATTTGAAGGGATGTCTTATTGAGGAAGCTTGTTTTCTGTGTCAGAACTAGGGAACTCAGAACCCTTGTGAAAGCAATGAGTCTAAGAATCATAAAATGATAAAATCATGGATTTGAAAGAGACCTCAAGGGTCATCCAATCCAACCCCATTCTGCCATACAGGAACTCTCCATCAAAGCAACCCTGACAGATGGCCATCCAGCCTCTGCTTAAAGACCTCCAAGGAAGGTGACTCCACCATGCTATGAGGGAGTGTGTTCCACTGTTGAACAGCCCTTACTGTCAAAAAATTCCTCCTAATGTTGAGGTAGAATCTCTTTTCCTGCAGTTTGCATCCATTGTTCCGCATTCTTGTCTCTGGAGCAGCAGAAAACAAGCTTGCTCCCTCCTCAATATGACATCCCTTCAAATATTTAAACAGCGCTATCATATCACCTAACCTTCTTTTCTCCAGGCTAAACATCCCCAGTTCCCCAAGGCATTCCTCATTTTAGTCGCCCTCCTTTGGACCCTCTCGAGTTTCTCCGCATCCTTTTTGAATTGTCGGGCCCAGAACTGGACACAATAATATTCCAGGTGGGGCCTGAGCAGAGCAGAATAGAGTGACACTATTACTTCCCTTGTATACTTGTATTGATGCAGCCTAAAATTGCATTGGCCTTTTTAGCTGCTGCATCACACTGTTGACTCATGTTCAACTTCTGGTCCACTTGGACTCCCAGATCCCTTTCACATGTTGTCTCATTCAGCGAGGTGTCCCCCATTTTATATCTGTGCATTTCATTTTTCCTCCCTAAGTGCAGAACCTTACATTTCTCTGTGTTGAATTTCATTTTGTTAGTGTTGGCCCAGCTTTCTACTCTATTCAGGTCATTTTAAATTTTGATCTTGTCCTCTGGGGTATTAGCTACTCCTCCTAATTTGGTGTCATCTGCAAATTGGATAAATATGCCCCCAATTCTGTCATTCAAGCATTCATAAAGATGTAAGTTACTAGCAGGAACCCAGTCAATGTCTCCTACATAGAGAACATTTCTTCTGTAGAAAAAACCCTCCACATATTTTTGTATTTATTTCTGCACTGAATATTTCCCCAGAACACTTAGCAATGTGTGAATACCAGGAGAGGACTGTGCAAAAATCTTGCTCCTTCCCAACAGGGTTTTGTAAGCATTGGGGAAACCGTTTGTGTAGCCGGGAAGTGAATAGCAACCAATATTCTTTCCCTCCCTAGACAGGACTGAGAGAAGAGCAGGTGTTTTTGTTGGAAGAGAGATAAGGAAATGGGTCAGTTTTTCAGCAGGGAGAACTGGAGGCATTGGGCATTAAGTCTTTGCACACGTTCCTGGCGGGATTTTGAGGTCCAGGAGAGCAGTTGAAGCAGAGCAGAGAAGGGAATTTGGGAGCCATGCCTTTGGGAAGCAGCACATTCCACCAGGGCAGAAGCTGCGCTCTGTAGGAAATCAATGCCACTCTCTTGGACTTTCTCAGTTTGCATGAATCTCATGAATGTTTTTGTGAGCTGCTTTGAGTTTACTTTAGAGAGAGAATGCAGTGAACGACAGGGAGTGGGTGGGGAGCAGGAATTTGCTTTGAATCTTAGAATTTTAGGGGTTTATCACACTGAGGCTGATTTTGGCATTGAAGAGAGATTAAAGCACATTTAAAGCATTCCGCAAATAAAGTGAAAGTGGCAAGTAATTGCGCAAGTGATTATCACACACAACTGTGCAAATAAAATGATATCGGCATTGTCGCTAAAATCCCGAAAGTAAAAAGATGTGCATTAATGCTTCTTTGTGACCACTTTAATGGTGGGTTTTGTGTGACGTCATGTGAAATTGTTTCATGTAATTATGCAATTTTTCCAGAATATTCCTGGGATAAACTCCTGCTCTCCTTCGTGTGATAAACTCCATAGAAGCCTAGATTTGGAAGAGACCCCAGGGGCTACCAAGTCCAACCCCTTTATGCAATGCAGAAAGACACCATCCAAGGCCTCCCTATGATAGATGGCCATCGAGCGTCTGCTTAAAGACCTCCAAAGAAAGAAACTCCACCACTCTCCATTGAGGGAGTGTGTTCCACTGTTGATCTTCTCTTACTTTCAAGAAGTTCCTCCCAATGTTGAGGTGGAATCTCTTTTCCTGGAGCTTGCGTCCATTGTTCCATTGTTCTCTGGGCAGCAGAAAACACAAGTTCCAGCTTGCGCACCAGACAATCCCCTTGGACATCCCAGCTCTTTGGCTTGAGGGACAGAGGGACCGATTGAATGTGACGCTGGGCCTAAAAGTGCAGGCCAGGCCAGCAGTCCTTTCCAGGTCTCTGCTTGGTATGTCTTGCCAAACTGCTTCTCACAGTCTTTCATCCCCATCTTGAGCTAAACTAGAGCTGGAGGCGACTCCCAAGCCCAATCCAGTCCAACCTCTTTCTTCTGCCATACAGGGAGAAACCATCCAAGCCCTCCCAGGGACAGATGGCCATCCAGCCTTTGTTTAAAAACAGCCCCCAAAGAAGGAGACCCGACTAATCTCCAAGCCAGCAGCATCTTCCACTACTGATCAGCTCTGACTCTCAGAAAGTTCTTCCAAATGTTGGGGAGGAATCTCTTTTCCTGTAACTTCAATAATTGCTGATTGCTGAATTGTTGTGTCGCCTGATTGCTGGCTTGCTCAGTGTGCCTACAGTTGCTGAGATGGGAAGTGACTGATAAGAAGGGTTTTTTTAAAAGTAAAAAAGCACATTATTTTATAGTGTTGTGTTTTATTGTCTGTTTTTGATGCAAACAAGATAGTAAAATGTGGGCGAGAGAATACAACTGTTAGGTGGATTTGTAATTGGTTGACCAGTCAAACCCAAAGGGTGCTCAGCAATGGCTCCTCTTCTTCATCCTGGAAAGAAGTGACCAGTGGGGTATCCAGTGAGGTTCTGTCCTGAGCCCAGTTTGCTATTCAACATTTTTATTAATGACTTGGATAACAGAATTAGGGGCATAGTTTTCAAATTTGCAGACGACACCAAATGGGGAGAAGTAGCTAATACCCCAGAGGAAAAGATCAAAATTCAAAATGACCTTAATAAATTAGAAATCTGGGCCAAAGCTGACAAAATGAACTTCAGTAGTCCAGCACCTGGACTTTGTTTGTTGACTCTGAAGGCCATTTACCACTTGGAAATTGCTGAACTCTGTTGACCAGAAGCTTGTGAATGGACTCTGTTTGGGACTTAAGGCTTGTATTGACTAAACTACAGTAAGTGCTGACCTGTAAGCTGCTGTGTTATTGTGCTTGATTGTTACCTGGCATCTGCTGTTGGTTGTGTAGCAATCAACTTTTGGCTGGTTGCCTAGACTGTGTTCGGGATACTGGACAACAATGGGCCAATTCAGCAATGAACCTTCCATTTTGTTTGCTTGTTGTGTGCCTTCAAGTCATCTCCGACTTCTGGCGACTCTAGGTTGAGCCTATCATGGAGTTTTCTTGGCAGGATTTGTCCAGAGGAGGTTTGCCATTGCCTTCTGTACAGATTGGCCATAAAGGCTGGCATGGGGGCAGAGGGGTGTGTGCCGTCCGCACAACGCATGCCTGACTCTGCCCCCATGCTGGCATAACACTGTGCACCCCCCCCCACACACATATACATATTACGGCGCTCCTCTGGCACAGAAAAGGAGCACAGAAAAGCTGAGATGCCAGAGCCTATGCTGCCCTTTCCACAGCACAGAGGAAAGGTCAGATGGAGCCACAGGTGCGGTTGCTGCAGCCCCAATCTGGCAAAGAAAGAGGCAGCTGCAAGGGCAGTTTGTACAGCCCCTGAAAGTGTGACATGCCCAAGATCACTCAGTGGGTTTCCATGGCTGAGATGGGAATCGAACCCTGCTCTCCAGAGTCACAGTCCAACACTCAAACCACTACACCATGGTGGCTCTCTCCAACTGATCATATAGCCTTCCTATAAAACATTTTCAAAAATTTATCTTTTGTTCCAGACCTTTCCATAAGATCCAGAGTCCTCTGTTGAGATGCTGTTTGCCACAAGTTCCACTTTTGTTCTGACCTCAGAACAAAGGCCAATGCAATTTTAGGCTGCGTCAATAGAAGTATAGCTTCTAGATCAAGGAAAGTAATAGTGCCACTCTATTCTGCCTTGGTCAGGCCCCACCTGGAATACTGTGTCCAGTTCTGGGCACCATAATTCAAAAAGGATGTGGAGAAACTGGAGCGTATCCAAAGGAGGGCAACTAAGATGGTGAAGGGGGTTGGACTGGATGGCCCTTGTGGCCTCTTCCAACTCTGTAATTCTATGATTCTATGATTCTATGACTTGTGGCACAGCAGGATGGACACATAAACAGCTAGCTGGCAATGCAATGGAGGGCTCCAGGTAACTGGGTGACATCGAGGTAGCTCTGGGGCCAGAAAATTGTAGGCTGGACAAACCCAGCCTCAGTGACAGTCAGGAGGTGGAACGACAAAGAGACGCTTAATTCATTTTGTCTTCTAGTTGAGACACCATTTGCTCCAGGAGCCATTTATTTGCCTTTTTAGCAGAGAGAAAAGAGACAGACAGTTAGAGGTCAAGGACCTCCAGCAAATCCCAGGGCTTGATTCATACATTGCATTAGCAAATGATCATATATTAGCATTAGCCAATGGCCATTTCCACACAGCCGTTGCTGGCATTTTCACATTTCATTTGTAGATGTACTTTTAAATCAGTGTGCAGAGAAAGATGCCATGTGTGGGGATGGTGACAACCAGGGGGGAAAGAAGGGGAGTGGAATTGCTGTTGTCCCAAAGAAAGAGCCTTACGGAGGCCTCTCATGCCCAGGCAGGGAAAGTCCAGTTCTGGGCACCACAATTCAAGAAGGATGTTGACAAGAATGGAGGTCCACCAAAATGGTGAAGGGTCTGAAAACCATGAAGCTCTGTGAGCAAAATCTTAGGGAGCTGGGAAGAGAAGGTTGGCTGGAGAAGAGAAAGTTAAGAGGTGACATGAGAGCCCTGTTCAAGTATTTGAAGGGGTGTCACATTGAGGATGGAGCAAGCTTGTTTTCTGCTACTCCAGAGAATGGGGCATGGAGCAATAGATCCAAACTACAGGGAAAGACCCTTCATGTGAACATTAGAAAGAACTTCCTGAGAGTAATGACTTTTTCACATGGAGGAATGTATCACCGTCACGAAAGAAGAAGAACGTGGGGGCAATCCGGAAATGCTATATATTATGTAGTTGCTTATCACACGCACAGATGAACACAGTGTCCATCCAAAAGAGAAAGCAGTGCAAATGTAAATGTTCTTATCACATGAGGACATGCCCGTTGGCTTCTTGATTTCAAATTAGTATTTCTGCATGTGCGCAGGGAGGAAAGGATTGTGCCTTGAAGATTTTACACTTCCAAGATGAGAGTCCATATTAGGACCCAAGGAAACCCCTGGAGTTAGAGGTAGACAAGAATAAGGAGGAGGCAGGAGACATGCTCAGGCTCCTCATCTTTACCTTTCCCACCCTTTGCCCTTTCCTCCTTCGAAAACAGCTGCTTTTCTCTTGGCAGCCAGAGAAGACTAAGGACTCTTTCAAACGGGGAGGAATTTCTCCCAATTCCGAATGGAGCCAATGCGGATTTATGTAAATTCGCTTGTTTAGCGAATTTACATGAACCCCTGCTCCGTTCGGAATTACTTCCCATTACCCGAAAATAACCCCCTCCTGCCCGAATTTGCATGCGAAGCTTTAATTCGCAATAACGTAAAACCCATGATTGCATTCGAATTGGCTTCCCTCTTGCCCGAATTAGCGTGCGAAGAGTTAATTCGCAAGAACATAAAACCCATGATTGCATTCGAATTGACCTTAAATTATACTTCCAATTTAGCCTTGTATGAAAGAGTCCTAAGACAGGAAGCAAAATAGCAACAGAGGGGATGTACTTTTAAATGGGGGAATCCCATGGCCGAACTGGAGATGCCTTTCATACTAATGCAAATGCAAAATGACTGCAAATTCGTGGAGGAAAAGGATTTATAAATTTGATATTTTTGTGAATGAAGCTATTCCTGGGATCTCTCATGTTTGAGTTTGCGTTCCGTTTGCGTGTGACATCGTTTGAAACTCTTTTGCGAAATTACGTGAAATTCCTCGGGTGGCCCTGGATCAACTTTCGGTTAACCTTCCAATTTCCCCTGTATTATAAAGTCCTAAGAGTTGTTTGACTGTGGAAGAAGTTGTTGCCAGGAATGTGATGGAGGCTCCTTCTTTGGAGGTTTTCAAGTAGAGGATGGATGGCCATCTCTCAATGGGGTGCTTTGATTATGAGTTCCTGCATGGCAGAAGGGGGGTTGGAATGGATGGCCCTTGGGGTCTCTTCCAACTCTAGGATTCTATAATTCTGTGATTTTATGGAAGATGTTTCCCTCTGGTACATCCCAGCATCCCCTTCCTGGGCCAGATGGGAGCCGCTGCTTTGCGGTCTTTTTCTCAAGCTCAGTGAACAGGGCCCAGGGGGGAATCGTCTCCACTCTTCCTCCTTTCACAGCGGTTCCAATTTGCAAACATTTCCCACAAATTACATTTAAAATGTATGAAATGTCACTGCTCGTTCTGTTAAGTAGCGCTGAGTGGGCTTTGTGGCAGGCGGGAGGCAGAGAGACAGGGAGCCACACAAGGAGATGCGATTTTCCTGCTAATCAGAGACAAAGGCTTCGTGTCAGCTCTGTGCGTATGTGTATACATGTGTGTATATGAGTGTGCACAGTGTGTATGTCTACACCTTGCATCACTTTTGGAGCAAAAAAGTGCTTGTCTGAGTATTGCAGAAATCCTTCTTTCCTAAGCGGAGAAAATTTATTCTCGGATTACACCTCCCAGAATCCCTGAGCAGTATGGGGATTATGGGGAACTTTCCCAAACTCTGTTACTTCGCCATTGACACCAGCAGGAGTAGAATTACACATTGATTCTGCTATGCAGCCCCCTTTTTTTGAATGGCAGTGTTGCATAACTGAATGCACACCGTGTGCAACCGAATGAACATGCACCTCCATGCACATCACACCTGCATCGGGATCACATCCATCTGTACTCATGGATGTGTACTCACTACAGCACTTGCACCCACAACTCTTGTGTTGTTAGCATCCTTCGGTCCCACTTTGGGAGAATGGCAGGATAAAAATAAAATAAATAAATAAACAAACTCTGCTTCTGCTCTCTTGAGATGAATGTGGACTGCTCTGCAGAAGTCTTTCCTTCCTTCCTTGCTAGCCATTCTCCCAACATGGAACCCAAGACCTATTCTTTGAGTCCATTCAGTTGAGTCTACATCGCTAGGGTATGTCATTTAATTTTTTTTTCCAAAAAAGGAGAATACACACACACATACACTTTTCAAGACAGCACACTTGCCCTGAGATTCTTCTTCTGCACCCTAAGGAATGGAGAAGGGGTCTAAGCACTGAGGCTCAGGGCCAGGCCTGAATGTCTGACAACCTTATTTAATAAGCTTCCCCCCCCCCCCAAGATGACCTTGTCTTTACATTCAAAATCGCTGATTTAGTATTTCAGTTCCATTGCCGTAACATAGAATCATGGAATCCTGGACTTGGAAGAGACCCCACGGGACCGTCCACTCCAGCCCTCTTTGGCCATTCAGGAAACCATCAAAACACTCCCTGTTGCAGATGACTATCCGCAGTATGACACCCCTTGAAATATTTAAAAGGGGCTATCATCATATCACCTCTTAACCGCCTCTTCTCCAGGCTAAACATCCCCAGCTCCTCACAAGGCATGGTTTCCAGACCCTTCACCATTTTGGTCTCCCTCCTTTGGACAAGCTCCATTTTCTCCACATCCTTTTTGAATTGTGGTGCCCAGACCTGGACACAGAATTATTCCAGGTGAGGCCTGACCAAAGCAGAGTAGAGTGGCACTATATAACTTCCTTCAATTCAAGCACCATCTGCACCATGATTCTTCAGCGCAGCGGCTTCCTTCCATGGCCGGCTGGTGAGCTCAGCCAAACAAGTCGATATCTCCCCGTTGCGTCCTCCTCCTGGCTGCCCTTGACAGCTCTTTCCAGCTGGAAAAGACAATTGCATGCGCTACACACTCTCCTGGGATTTCGGTGACTTTTGCAAAGGATATCCTGGCCTACTTAGGTTGACAAGTCTGGATGTAGGTTGACAAGTCTGGATGGAAGACTCTTTTCTTTAAAAACAAAAGGTTCTTGCAGAAACCTGAAAGCAGCTTATTGCTACGGTGTGTGAGATATATACAAATCTTCAAGAGCTCCTTGCTTTCCCCAAGGAGAGAGGAAGGGTCTCATCTGAGTTCCTTGATCACAGAAGGAGGAGAAGGGTCCAATAGCAATAGCAATAGTACATTTCTGTACTTTATGAGTGCACTTAAGCTCTCCCTAAGCGGTTTATAATGTAAGGAGGGGCAGAACAAGATCCCGACAATAAGCTGTGCTCCGCTTTGGGCCCACAACAAACTCCAGCTCCCAGAATTCTGTAGCCTTGAGCCAGGGCAGTTAAAGCGGTGCCAAACTCGGTTATTTCTCCAGTGCGGATGCAGCCCTGGGTAAGGGATTCTGGGAGAATCCCAATCACCAAAGCCCTGCCTCTTAAACAAAGAGAGACTGATTCAGAGAGAACAGGAGAGAAGAAATATGCTCATTTCCCAAATCTGTTAATGCAAATGTTTTAAATGATTCAGGGAGCAGATTCTTCTGTCATGAATCAGGGACGGCACATCTTCCCGCTTCAAATTTTAATGAATCATGGCTTCTATTAGTCTGCCTCTCCTGTCAGGAATTCAGGGGCCATCCTGCTCCATCTAGATCCCTGCTGGCATTTTTGCATGTGTCTCTCTCTGTGTGTGAATGCTGCCATCTCCTCAAATGCCAAAGACTTTGTGCTTTGCATCCCAAAGAGGAGAGCATGGCTTTTTTAATGGCGAAGGTTTAGAAACCTTCATCCAATGTTGCGGTCAGTGGCAGCTGATGGCTCCCATGTCAGAGGGACAGTGGACTCTTTCATACAAGGCTAAATTGGAAGTATAATTTAAGGTCAATTCGAATGCAATCATGGGTTTTATGTTATTGCAAATTAACTCTTCACATGCAAATTCGGGCAGGAGGGAAGCCAATTCGAATGCAATCATGGGTTTTACCTTATTGCGAATTAAAGCTTCGCATGCAAATTCGGGCAGGAGGGGGTTAATTTCGGGTAATGGGAAGTAATTCCGAACGGAGCAGGGGTTCATGTAAATTCGCTAAACAGCGAATTTACATAAATCTGCATTGGCTCCATTCGGAGTTGGGAGAAATTCCTCCCCGTTTGAAAGAGTCTAGTGAATCCACTAAGAAAGCTGGGCCAAAGCTAACAAAATGGATTTCAATAGGAAGAAAGGTAAAGTACTGGACTTAGGTAGAAAAAAATGAATATAGGATGGGGGAACACCTGATTTAAGAGATTTATACATGTGAAAGGGATCTAGGAGTCCAAGTAGAACATGAGTCAACAGTGTGATGCAGCAGCTAAAAAGGGCAATGTGATTCTAGGATGCATCATATAGTATAGTGGCTAGATCAAGGGAAGTAATAGAGCCACTGTATTCTGCTTTAGTCAGGTCTCACCTGGAATATTGTGTCCAGGTCTGGGCACCACAATTTAAAAAGGATATTGGGAAACTGGAGCATGTCCAAAGGAGAGCATCTAAGATGGTGAAGGGTCTGGAAACCATGAAGCCTGATGAGGAAAGACTTAGAGAACTGAGGATGTTTAGCCTGGGGAAGAGAAGGTTAAGAGGTGATATGATAGGTCTGTTTAAATATTTGAAGGGATGTCATGTTGAGGAAGGAGCAAGCTTGTTTTCTGCTGCTCTAGAGACTAGAACGCGGAACAATGGATGGAAGCTCCAGGAAAAAAGATTCAACCTCAACATTAGGAGGAACGTCCTGACAGTAAGGGCTGTTCAAGAGTTGAACACACTCCATTGACATTTAGGTGGTGTCTCCTTCCTTGGAGGTCTTTAAGCAGAGGCTGGATGGCCATCTGTCGGGGATGCTGTGATGGAGAGTTCCTGCATGGCAGAATGGGGTTGGACTGGGTGGCCCTTTTTGGGGTCTCTTCCAACTCTATGATTCTATGGACTTTATCAGACATTGGAAATTGGAAGTATAATCCAGTGGCAATCCCAACGCAATCATGGGGTTTCACGTTATTGAGAATTAAAGTATCTCATGCAATTTTGGGCAAAAGGAAAGTCATTCTGAACACAATCATGGGTTTTACCTTATTGCGAATTAAAGCATCTCATGCAATTTCGGGCAATGGGGGGGTCATTTTCGGGTAATGGGAAGTCATTCTGAACGCATTCTGAATGCAATAGGAATTCACATGAATTCGAATTGACTCCATTTGCAATAAAAGGAAATACCTCCCGACTGATAAGGTCCTATGACCTGTGTTTTAGAAGCAGAAACTGCCAAGAGCAGAGTCTGCTGGTTTCCATTTGGAGAGTCTGGTGCCATTCCCCAAGCACAGCTGCAATAACTCTTCCTCCTGGAGCTCACCTTATTACTATCTCCTTTCCCAGTAACTGCCTTGAAATAGGCCCTGAATTAGCCTGAAAGAAGCACATACCATGTTTCCCTGAAAACAAGACAGTGTCTAATATTACTTTTTGCTCCCAAAGATACACTAGATCTTATTTTCAGAGGATGTCTTATTTTTCCATGAAGAAGAATTCACATTTATTGTTGAACAAAAAAATGGGCATGCTTCCAAACAAAACTTTGCAAGGTCTTACTTTTGGGCAAGGCCTTATATTTAGCAATTCAGCAAAACCTCTACTAGGTCTTATTTTCAGAGGGTGTGTTATTTTAGGGGAAACAGGGTATGCATCCAGTTAAGGGGGAATAATATAGTATTGCCAGTCACAGCGAGGCAGACAAATGGGGACTTGGGTGGCACGGAGAAGAGCCGTGCCCAAACAAGCCAATTGCTTCCACCGAGAGGTGGGGAATTACCCGCTTGTTATAAGCACGCCTGCGTCCTCCCGCCACAATTACAGAAGCTGAAATATATCTGTAATCTACAGCCAGGAGAGGCGATTTCCATCTTTATGTGACATGAAAAATGCACCCAGCGCACGTTTTCCCATACACAAAATTGCTTTTTTTCCAGTCCCCCCTTTAATGCAAGAGATCAATCACTCTGTGGGTTTTATTACTCAGAGTTTAGCTTTTTGTTCTGACAGATGGCCCCTGTGCCAGTTGGAGTACAGCTCTATATCACTCCCATTAAGCGCATACTGGAATCCCCCAACTCAGGGAACTTAAGGATACAGAAATATATGGGGAGAAAGACAACTGTCTGGGGCCAATGCCATGTGCTCCGAAGCCCTACCCAAGGGACCACTTCTGCGTTACCAAAAAGGAGGAGAAACGAAGGAGGCATACATGTGCATTGTATTCACACTTGGTGTTGCTGTAGTTGTGTGCCTTCAAGTCATTTCTGACATATGGCAAGCCTAAGGTAAACATATCATGGGGTTTTCTTGGCACGTTTCTTCAGAAAGGATTTGCCATTGCATCCTATGAAGTTGAGAGAGTGTGACTTGCCCAGGATCACCCAGTGGATTTGCATGGCCAAGGCAGGATTCAAACCCTGGTCTCCAAAGTCATAGTCCAATGCTCAGATCATTACACACTAGCTCTATTATATTTGGCTCTGTTATTATATGTGTGGGCATGCTTAGCTCTCTTGAGAAGCTGGAGCGTGTCCAGAGGAAAGCGACCAAAGTAGTGAAGGGTCTGGAAACTGACAAGCCCTATGAGGCAAATTCAAAGATATAGCTGTGATAGTATGTAGCCCTTTTGGAACTAAGTGAAAGAAAGAAATTGGCAGCACTAGCTTTCGTAGACTTCAGTCTACGTCCTTAGATGTATTTGTGAGTGTGATGTGACAGCTAAAAAGAGTGATGAGATGTGAGTGTGATGTGACAGCTAAAAAGGCCAATGCAATTTTAGGTTGCATCAATAGAAAGGCCAATGCAAAAAGGCCAATGCAATTTTAGGTTGCATCAATAGAAGTATAGTGTCTAGATCAAGGGAAGTAATAGTGCCACTCTATTCTGCTTTGGTCAGGCTCCACCTGGAATACTGTGTCCAGTTCTGGGCCCCACAATTCAAAAAAGATGTGGGGAAACTGGAGCGGGTCCAAAGGAGGGCAACTAAGATGGTGAAGGGTCTGGAAGCCATGCCCTATGAGGAATGCCTTAGGGAGCTGGGGATGATGATTAATAATAATAATAATAATAATAATAATAATAATAATATAGTTTATTTATATTCCGCCCCTCTGGGTGAGTAGAGAATGTTTAGCCTGAAGAAGAGAAGGTTAAGAGGTGATATGATAGCCCTGTTTAAACATTGGAGGGAGTATCATATTATGTATCATATCATGTATCATGCTACACCATCTTACCCAGGAGGGAGTGAAAGGAAAGGCCAAACTCCATCGGGCCTGTCCTAGATTAAGAAGCCGAGCCCTCCCTTCAGTCCATCTGCCTTGGTCCAGGCCTCAGAGGGAGAGAAGAACTGCTGGACCTGATCCCCTTCCCCACCACCTTTCCCTTCTCCTTTTGTGCTGTGTCTTCTTATATTGTAAGCCTGAGGGCAGGGAACTGTCTAATTAAAATAATATTTGTAAGCCGCTCTGATAGCCTTTAGGGCTGAAGAGCGGGGTATAAATAAATAAATATTATAATTATATTATATTATTATTATATTGAAGAGGGAGCAAGTTTGTTTTCTGCTATTCCAGAGAACTCAGAACAATGGATGGAAGCTCCAGGAAAAGAGTTTCCACCCCACCATTAGGAGGAACCTCCTGATGGTAAGGACTATTTGACAGTGGAATCCATTGCTGAGGGTGCTGCCTCAACAGGAGGTGATGGAGTTTCTTTCCTTGGAGGTCTTTAAGCAGAGGCTAGATGGCCATCTGTCAATCGAGGTGCTTTGATTCTGTGTTCCTGCATGGCTAAAGGGGGTTGGATTGGATGGCCTTTGAATTCTCTTCCAACTTTAGGATTCTATGGGGCTTTACAGACTGCCCTTTTGGGACAGTCTGCAGCCGCCTCTTTAAGCGCCAGGATGGGGCCTGATCCCAGTGCTTCTCCAGGCTGCGGAAAAGGGGCAAAATACCCCTTCCCTGTGGCTTCATGCCCCAAGGACAGCCCAAGTGGCGGAGGACAGAGAGAAAGGGGCCTGCTGGAATCTAGTTGCCGTGGGAATGACGTGCACCATGAAAAGGAGCTCCCTTCTCGAGCTCCTTTTCGCCCCGTGGAAAGCGCGCCCTAGGCACCCTCCCGTGGTGTCATTATGTGAGCCGCGCCCAGCGTTATCTAAACGCTGCATGCGCCATGACATTTTGATGGCACGCCCGTATGGACGCCGCCATTGGGGGCCATCTGTATCAGCCCTGTGTTTCTATCTGCAGCTGCCACACACAGCCACAATGCACAATTCTGCAATACGCACAAGTCTGCTTCTGCGTCTGTCAACAGGATATATCTGTTGCAGAATGGCAAGTAATATACCCCATGTGTAGGCCACTAGCAGATTTCCAGCCCTCTTCTCCAAAGTGGCCAAAACTAAAACTATGAACCAAGGCTTTTCCAGCGGTGAAGGCGGAGCCATCCTTGATGAGGGTTGGTTCCCCCTGTTTGCTCCAATCAGGCAGGACTTGAGATTTGCGGGTGTGTCCTAGGGGAACCCAACCCCCTCACAGCCCAGTCTAGTTCCTGCCTTTGCTCTGTCAGGCTGCATTTCTTTCTCTCTTCCTCCCTCCCCAAAGCCCTTTTTTCTGTCCTTCTCCACTCTGTCTTCCCCCCTTTCTACCTGTGAGGGCACTCAGGGCAAGTTGAGGACAACATGGACAGTAGGTCAGGGGACCCTGAGAGCCCAGGAATTGGCCACAAGAGCAATAAAAAACCCTCAGTTGCAAATCCAGACCTCTATGCTGTGTTACATCCAGGCCAAAATCCTGTCTCACCCCAGCACAGCATAAGTTACTTGCCGGCGGAGTTACATTCTGCTTCATTATTCAATCCCAAGGTAGACCCCACTATTGTGAGGTCTGTGTGGATCTCTACTGAATATGTATGCCTGATACCCCATTGCACAACTGCAATGCACAAATGTGGTGCACATGTGGCTTTTGCACAAATTACAAAATTAATTTACAAAATTATGTAACAAAATTAGCAGAGGGCCATTGTGGTCTACGTACCTCATGCTTCATCTTGGGCTCCGAGGAAGGGAGTGGTCTGATCCTATGCTTTCTCACCTTCCATATCATGGTTTAAAGGAGGAGCAGACAATTGTGGTGGGGGCTAGTTTTTGTCCCCAGACTCCCTCTTTGCATAGCATTGTTGGAGTTCTGTCTGAAAATCAGTTGAACATACCACATGTAACAGAACCAGCATGGGGAAGTGCTTTGAGTGGTGGACTGTGTCTGGAGACCAGGGTTCGAATCCCAGCTTAACACTGGTTTGCCTTAGGTTTGCTATAGGTTGGAAACAAAGGTGCAGAACAGAAACAAAGAGCCCCCAAATCTACTTTTAGTTCCAGTTTCCTCTATTTCAGGCCAATTTGGGCAATTTTGAGGGAATGTGGTATGCAAGTCAAGGGGAGTAGGATGTGCAAACAGGGAAACCCTCACATCTTGACTCATTTTGATCCATTTTGAGGTGTCTGAACCCATATTCAAGCTGTGTGAAGTTTCTAGGCCATGTATTTCCCCACGCCTCTTTTAAAACCAAGAAAGCATTTCAGAACTGTGTTTTTATTTAAAAGATCAAAATCAGCCATTATTTTCTGCCTAGAAATGATAATAAGAACTGGCACCTCACATTGGCCCGATAACAAGAGACGCTTTCTTAAATCAATTCTGAATGTGCCTGTCAGCTATCAAGAGCCTGTTTATTGGCAAATAATAATAAAGAATGTCAGGAGGCATTTCACATTATTTCCTGAGTGTGTGCGTGCGTGTGTGTGTGCATGTGTGCATGTGTCACATCTTGTTTAACTCTCTGGCTTCAACGTGGCTGGATCCTCCGGAGGCACAGTCTCCCAGTCTCTGCAAAAGCATTGACTTAACAACGTACTTTAGGCACTCGAGGAGAGCTTCTTTCGTGTCCTACCTGCAGAAGCAGAAGAGGAGAGCCCAGATATGAGGCTCCGGTCAGAGCCAAAGGAGGCTGGCGATCTTTTAAAGCCAGTAGGTGCCCATATGAACACATCTATAGTCCACAAAAACTAGGAAGGGAAAGAAAGGCCAGTCCTGAGGTTCACAAACAGATGCATGGTCCAGTTAGTCCAAGGTACAAAGGAAGAAAGCAGTCTCTCACACCAAAGTATGCAAAGGGATCTTGCACCATCTTTGAGACTAAGGGGCTGTACAGACTGCACCTTTTAGAGCCAGATTAGGATAGTGGCAACTGCATTCCACAGACCTGATCTCGCCTTTCCGCAGTGCAAAAAGGTGCCGCAAAAAGTGGCTCCTTTCTGCACTGCAGAAAGGACACCATAGCCACCAGTGCCATGGCTTTTCAGTGCTCCTTTGGCTCTGTGTCAGCTACATGCAGCACCAGAACAGCGCCATGACAGCTCCCAGCATGTGGTGTGGCACGCAGTGTCACACTGGCCTGGGGTAGAGTTGGGGTGTGCCTCATGTGGATGCCATGCCTCCAGTCCACCCCCAGGCTGGCCTTGATGGTCAGTCTGTACACTGTTGCAGTATAAGCTTTCCTAGACTTGGATGCATCTGAGGAAGTAAACCAAGAGCTAGTCTACATGAACATATATTATTTCTTTGCTCATTTCAACTGTTGTTGTTGTGTGCCTTCAGGTAGTTTGTGAGAACGCTAAGACAATCCTATCTTGGGGCTTCCTTGGCAAGTTTCTTCAGAGCTGGTTTGCCAAGGCCATCCTCTGAGGCTGAGAGAGTGTGACTTGCCCAAGGTCACCTAGTCACTTTCTATGGCCAAGCAGGGATTCGAACCCTGGTCTCCAGAGTCCTAGTCCAACACTCAAATCACACCACCACCTGGACTAATACTCAAACCTCTATATCAGGTTGGGTTCCCCTTTGCTGGGTAGGAATTTACGGTTCTGTCCTAACCCATCTCTGCCCTTGATATTTAAAGAGACAGTTCTGCCTTGTTGTTCTGTGCCTACAAGTCCATACATCAGAGTGGGCTTGAAGGCGCAGAACAACAATACATAAATATCTCTTTAAATATCCAGGACAGCATTTCCTTGGAAAGGTTTATTTGGGATAGATTTGTCATTCCTCCGAATATACTCTGCAGCATCTGGTGTAGTGGTTTCAGTGCTGGACTACGACTTTGGAGGACCAGGGTTCTAATCCTTGTTCAGCCATGGAGAGCCACTGAGTGACCCTGGCAAGTTCCATTCTCTCGGCCTCAAAGGCAAACTCCCTTCGGAAGAAACCTTGCCAAGAAAGCTGCCTTATAGGTTGGCCTTTGGGTTACCATAAATCAAAAACGACTTGAAAGCACACAACAACAAACTAATCCATCCGAGAGTGTTACATTTAGCCCAGAGAAGGAAAAAACGGAGATGTGATCAAATGTGTATGCGCACATGGATACAACGATAACAACACCAGTATTCCCTGGCAGCCTGCCTTTCAAGCGGAACCGGTGGAGAATACTGCATTTCTTTTGAAATTGATGAACGACGGTGAAAGAGATTCATATCAAAGACAAAGGGGAAACAGCATATACAAATGTTGATAATGTGGCTTCGCTAGAGCATGCCGTGTAGAAAAATGCAGGTGATTTTGACTATTATTTTCCACCCCATTCAGGCAGTGTGTTAAAAATATATAATGGAAAGAGTACTCTGCAGAGGATTTGATCTGCATTTGATCTGCTAAAATGCATGCATGAGGGACCATTGCTAGAGAGCTGTCATGCACTCCCTTGAACTGCAGCATTAGAAGTCAGTAGAAGTCTAAGTCCTTCACCAGGTAACAAATCCTAGGATTTTGTAAAATGTTACTTATTTATTATTTATTTCAAGAGTTAAAAGGAAGCCATAACAGTTAAAAGTGATATCAAAATGGTGCCGGCTTTTTATGCACACATACATTCCAATACACATGTACCTTTTTGGCCATGGCATAATGCCCATACTCAGAACAACAGCTACCATGCCTCTGTGCAATCCTGCCTGGCATCTCTGGTTTCCTTGCTCTCTGAGTTTTGGTATTGAAGCTCTGCTCTACCCACGGAAATCCACCGGGTGACCTTGACCAAGCCACACTCTCTCAGCCTAACTGGGAGGCCATGGTGGCAAACCCATCTCTGAATACCTATTTAGGAACTAGTGTGGTAGAAACATAGAAACTTAGCACCATAGAGTTGGAAGAAACCGCAAAGGCCATCCAGCCCAACCTCATTCTGCCATGCAGGAACTTTCATTCAAAGCATCCCTGGGACAGATGGCCATCCAGCCTCTGTTTAAAGACCTCCAAGCAAGGAGACTCCATCATTCTCCATTGCGGGAGAATAGCCCTTATTGTCAGGAAGTTCTTCTCAATGTTGAGGTGGAATCTCTTTTCTTGTAGCTTGCATCCATTGCTCCGGGTGCTATTCCTGAGTTAGATAGCCCTTTCCTTATAAGATGTTGCAGTGGACTTTAGAAAAGACCCATCCTCTCCCCCTATTTGCTGCAGGGAGAGGCTGCCAAAGAGACCAATTTCTCAAAAGAGGACAGCAGACGTGGTGCTACTCAATGGGCTTCTTGCTCATGCTCACAATGGAGGACATTTTGGAATTCCTCCTGAGAAGAAGGTGGAAATGTAGGACAGGTCCTGGAAAAGGAAGACCTCTGGTTACCCTGGGATCATCCTCACACAAGATCCTTTCCAAGGAACAAGCAAAGCCGAATGACTGAGCCTGAGGCTGTGATGGTGGAACCACCTGGAGGCATGAAGGTGTTTTCTGTAAGCTACATTAAGCAACTTCCAACATCACGGCAGATGAAATGTCCAATGTTTTTGGAGCAGAAGGAGGGTAGGCAAAGGAGCCAAGCGACAAACTGTGTTTCCCAGGCTCAGAAGCGTCAAGAGAGGCATTAATCTCTGTCTTTTGGCTTATAAACTTCAGGGGAGGCTAAACAAGAATGTAAATTTGCCCAGTCCAGTCAATAAAGGAATCGATTTCTGGGTCTGGGAAAGGACTGGAGGTGTTTTCTTCTGATGAACTGCCGGCACCACCTTCCCACTACCAAGTTGCTGGAGAGGAAAAAGCCAAGAAATTAACATCTGATGTTTGGATTAGTGTCTCCTGCGAAAGGCAATTACCATCTCGTGGCACAAAAAGAGCCAGCTAGAGAATCAGGGTTGCCCCTTTTTGCATCTGAGGTGTTGGACGATGCCAACTAGGACTGCATTTCCACTATGATTTACTTCAAATTGCAGATCGGTTTAAATGTCTGTTGTTTCCACTTGTCGCTGGTTTTGATCCAATTCTGACCTAACAGAGCTGTGTGAAAGCAGAGGAAACGCAGAAAACCCGCATTTATTTGACTGTACTTCTCAAGAGGCTCTTTTGAGAAGAATCACAAGTGTGCTCAAAAATGAGAATGTTCTTCGGATCAAAATTGCATCTCACTGGAGCAGAGGGACTATGGCAGAGCGATTGGCAGCAGGAGTCACCCACCTAGTATTCATCTGCTTGAAATTCCCCATTTTCTTTAGCGCTGTCCTTTGCCTACTTGTGCATGTGGTGGCTTTTTAATTTTCCATCTTTACACTGATTGATTCCTTCTGAATCTGGCCATGATCCTTTCTCCACTGTAAGAAGTTACATGTATTTTTTTTGCTTTTTTGGGGGTGGCTGGGATCTGGTGTGTGTGTGGGTTTTAATAATTTTTTGAATCAGAAATGCAATTTCTCATCATCATGTAGAAGCACCAAAATGAGCAAAGGCTTTCTTATAATGAGAAAGGAGTTTCCTATCATGTCCATGTGGCTACGAGGCTAAAAAATAAATGGAAATAAGGAAAAGTTGATGGGGGGAGCACCACAAAGGATATAGCCAAAACTACGGCTGGCTATGTTGCCAATATTATGCACCAATTATGCGCCAATGCAATCAGCTTGATTGTCATTTTTTTAAAAAAGGGGTGGTGATGTTGTGGTGCAAATACAAATGGGGTTGACAGTGGGGTCCAAAAAACAAGCAAAACTGAATCCAAAAGTTCATGTTTCATAGTGGGAGCGATGCCATGGTGGAATTGAATCAACGATCTGGATCGAAACCTCCTTGTGAACCAGTTTAAATGGTAAGTGGGAATGAGCCCTCGAAAGGAAGGTGGCTCAAGAAGGATTTGCTTAAGAGAAGAGGGGATCCCTGCAGCCAGGAATAGTTTTTCATGGATCAAGCGCATGGATTACTACTGTTAACACTCTCTACATGGGGCTGCCTTTGAAAAGCATTTGGAAATTTCTGTGAGTCGAAAAGGCTTTAGGCAGATTACTAACTGCAGTGAGTCAGGAATGACTTGAAGGTACATAACAACAACAACAACAACAGAATACATTAAACATTTGAACAAAGAAAAAAAGACAAGTTAAAACTGGCCAATAAATATTTCTGTGCTGTGTGTGGATGTCTCTTTGGTTTTGCATTTTGGTTGTAGATGTGGCATCTCCAGTCATGCAAAACTCCATTCAGTGGGCATCCTGTGGGGCTTGCTTGCAGGATCCCCTTGTGGATACTAAAATCTGTGGATGCTCAAGTCCCATTAAACAACAATGGCCAAATAAAATGGTAGCTCTCATATAAAAATAGTAAAATCAAGATTTGCTTTTTGGAGTATATACAGTCGGCCCTTCTTATCCACGTATTTTTTTAATCCACAGATTCAAGCATCCATGGCTTGAAAATGTTCAAAAAAAAGTATACATTCCAAATGGCAAACCTTGCTTTTCCATTTTATATGAGGGACACTATTTTGCTCTGCCATTATATTTAATGGGACTTGAGCATCCACGGATTTTGTTATCCATGGGGGGTCCTGGAACCAAACGCCAGAGGATAACAAGGTCACTGTATATACCGTACATAGGCATATGCATATACATATTAATACTTTCAAGCCATGGATGATGACTGAATCCACAGAGGGCTGACTGAAATTAATGCATAACTCCAGATGTGGAGATTTATGCTATTCGCCCCTGATGCAACATTTCATCCAAGGGATGTATTTTAAGTGACTTTCTGAACGGGAAAGCCAGCATAGTGTAGTGGCTTAAGGGCTGGACTATGACTCCGGAGACCAAGCTACTGGGTGACCTTCAGTAAGTCACATTCTCTCAGCCTTAGGAGAAGGCAATGGCAAACCTCCTCTTACGAAATCTCACCAAGAAAACCCCATAACAGTTTTACTTTAGAGTCCCCATAAGTCAGAAATGCCTCAAAAGCACACAACAAAAACTTCCCAATAAGGGATTCTTGTGCATCTTGGAGAATTGCAGGGCCAGCCACAAAAACAGCATTTCTTTGTTTCTGCTCCACAATGAACATGTGTTCCCGAGTGCGGTGTTTGTCATCCAGAAGCGAATCACACGCTTTTCACTTTAATGGGACACTTAGTGCAGATTATTCACTCCCAAAGGATGCTCAGACTATAAGATCCCACGAAAGGCCTTCCATACAAAGCCAAAAATATCCTCTAATGAAGAAACTTGAGAACCTGCGGTAGGATCAGAGACAACTTGCGAATGCAAATGAGCCGCAAACTTGCCTGGTACGCTTCTTCATTATCGATAGTTAGCCCAGCACTTCTTTCTTCTACTTGGGATAAAGTTTTAAACCGTCTTACGGGTGAGATCATCCTCTTATGAGTTTCTGCCATTTAATTAATTCCGTTGTAAACACCAACATCTGCACATTGGTCCTGGAACTCCGCTTCCTTTCATTCCGTCCTGTACCTGCTTTCGGTTTACAAATTGGAGGAATCTATTATTCAGGCTTGTTCATTAAAATGTGCACACCTGCGGACGCCTAATTGGCACATGAAAGCCTCACTCCCTCTTTCTTTGCGCAGTCAGATTTTCTCCCCTCCTGAGCAAAAGTTTCAGATGTGCATCTCACTGTAATAACAGGCATGCTGACAAGTCAGTTTTTCCAAGAGAAGAATAAGAAGGAAGAATCATAGAATCAAAGAATCATAGGGTTGGAAGAGACCCCAAGAAGGGCCATCCACTTCAACCCCCTTCTGTCATGCAGGAACTCACAATCAAAGCATCCCCAATAGATGGCCATCCAGCCTCTGCTTAAAGGCCTCCAAGGAAGGATACTCCATCACTCTCTGAGATTATATATTCCAGTATCAAACAGCTCTTACTCTCAGGAAGTTACACCTAATGTTCAGGGGGAATCTCTTTTCCTGTAGCTTGCATCCATTGCTCCATCTCCAAGGAGTTTATCACACGAAGGGAATTGGAAGTATAATCCAATGGCAATCTGAATGCAATCATGGGGTTTCGCGTGATTGCGTGAAAGATGATCACACACATTTTCGGGCAAAGGAAGTCCTTCCAAACGCAATCATGGGTTTCGTGTGATTGTGTGAGAAACTATCACACACAATTTCGGGCACTGGGAGGCAATTTCGGGCAGTTCTGAACACAATGCGGTGTCAATACACAATCACATAAATTCGCTGAACTAGTGAATTTACTCAATTCTGAACTGGCCTCACTTCCATTTCTTTCGAAATTGAGTGAAATTCCTCCCATGTGATAAACTCCCTAGTATCTGGAGCAGCAGAAAACAAGCTTGCTTCTTCCTCAGTATGACACCCCTCCCAATGATCATATCACTTCTTAACTGTCTCTTTTCCAGGCTAAATATCCCCAGCTCCCTAACACTTTCCTCATAAGGCTCCATTTCCAGGCCCTTCACCATTTTGGTGGCCCTCCTTTGGACATGCTCCAATTGCTCAACATCTTTTTTGAAATGTGGTGCCCAGAACTGGACACAGGATTATTCAAGGTGAGGCCTTACCAAAGCAGAATAGAGTGGCACTATTACTTCCCTTGATCTAGACACTATACTTCTATTGATGCAGCCTAAAATTGCATTGGCCTTTTTAGCTGCCGCAGCACACTATTAACTCACTGTTGACTCACTGAGTTTCTATGGCTAAGCAGGTGTTCGAACCCTAGTCTCCCAGGAATTTTTCACACAATAGGAATTGGAAGTATAACCCAGTGGCATTCCGAATGCAATCATGGGGTTTCATGTTATTGTGTGAGATTATCTCACGCAATTGCTGGCAGTCCAAATGCAGTCCAAACCCAGTCTGGATGCAATCCTACAGCAATCCAAGAGTAAGCAAATTCACTGAACTTGCAGATTTACAAATCCTATTCCCTGGCTATTTTTTCCTGGGCTATCTTTTCTGAAGAAATTGAGTGGAACCCCTCCCGTGTGATAACCTTTCACGTCATTGCGTTCATTTCTGAATTGACCTCACTAATTTTTCTTTTGAAATTGAGGGGAATCCCTCCCATGTGATAACGTCACCAGAGTCCTTGTCCAACCCTCAAACCACTGCACTGTACTGGTTCACCACAATTCCAGAAGGATGTTGAGAAACTGGAGCATATCCAGAGGAGGGCGACCAAAATAGCAAAGGGCCTGGAAACCATGAATCCTTATGGGGAGACACTTAGGGAGCTGGGGGTGTTTAGCCTGGAGACGAGAAAGTTAAGAGGTGATTTGAGATCCCTGTTTAAATACTTGAAGGGATGTCATATTGAAGAGGGAGCAAGCTTGTTTTCTGCTGCTCCAAAGAATAGGAGATGGAGTAATGGATGCAAGCTCCAGGAAAAGAGATTCCAGCTCAACATTAGGAGGAACTTCCTGACAATAAGGGCTCCCTCGGAGAGTGGTGGAGTCGCCTTCCTTAGAGGCCTTTAAACAGAGGCTGGATGGCCATCTCTCGGGGATGCTTTCATGGTGATTTTCTGCATGGCAGGGGGTTAGATTAGATGGCCCTTGTGGTCTCTTCCAACTTTATGAGTCTATGGGGCTTTTTAGATTGGCAGGAAAGTGTGACATGAAGTTGCCTTTTCCTTAATGCTTAGCAGCTAGACTGCAAGCCCCAGGTGTGCATTTAAAAGGTACAGGGCTGCTAGACTGAGGGGTTTGGGAATGACTTATCTGAGGTCTTTTCTGTGGCTCAGCAGCTACATGGGAAGCTGTCAGGACGCTACAAACACAGGCGGAACAGCTACATGGGCGGCAATGAACGCGGCTTTTAGCCGCAGTGAACCTTTAAAATTTTTTTTCCTTGCCGGCTGCGAACTGTGCAATTCCTCAATGCCCTGCAGGTGTAAAAGCTGGGGTTTAACGGCGAAGTTTTTTAAAGCTCCCAAACCCTAGCTCCACTCCTAATCCGAACCCTAGACATGCGCAGTAGGGACTCTGGGATGCCGTTACTGTTATTCTACTATGGATAACATGTCAATTCATTCACAAAATAAAGGGGTTCATTCATGATGCACCAGTGCAACGGCACAGTTGAAAAAGGCAGAGGAACTGCAATGATAATTTGACGGATCCTCATAAGTATACATTTGTGCTGCGCAACTGCGCAGGTTTGCGAACTGCGCAAACGCAGTTACACCATACAGTCAAATTATCATTGCTGGCTGCGAACTGTGCAATTGCGCAGTTCGCAGCCGGCAGCCGGCAAACCTACGCAGTTGCGCAGGACAAATGTATACTTATGAGAATCCGTCAAATTATCATTGTGTTTCCTCCGCCTTTTTAAACTGTGCCATTGCACTGGTGCATCATGAATGAACCCCTTTATTTTGTGAATGAATTGACATGTTATCCACAGTAGAATAATAGCAACGGCATCCCAGAGTCCCTACTGCGCATGTCTAGGGTTCGGATTAGGAGTGGAGCTAGGGTTTGGGAGCTTTAAAAAACTTCGCGGTTAAACCCCAGCTTTTACACCTGCAGGGCATTGAGCGTTTTAATTAGAAGTGAACTCCACACCACGCATGCTCCCAACCCACGATCCATTATGATCCGCACCTGTATCGCTGCCTTTAAATGGGTGCTTTAAAGAGACAGAGCCCCATTTAACCGTGCAACTACACCTTAGCCTTTAGATGCAATAGCAATGTTGCGCCCTTTTTAAAAAAGTAGTGGGGAAATCAAGCTACTTTTTAAACGTGCTTCTTCCAAAATAGTGTTTTCATGGCACACTTTCCCTTTTTCTCATCTAAAGGCTGGGCTTTCATGCAGCCATCAACACACCTCTTTTTGCCAATCTAAAATGGGCCAGCTCCTTTTTAAAGGCGCTTCTTCTCCCTTAAAATGCCAAAATAGTGTTTTCATGGCACACTTTCCCTTTTTCTCATCTAAAGGCTGGGCTTTCATGCAGCCATCAACACACCTCTTTTTGCCAATCTAAAATGGGCCAGCTCCTTTTTAAAGGCGCTTCTTCTCCCTTAAAATGCCAAAATAGTGTTTTCATGGCACACTTTCCCTTTTTCTCATCTAAAGGCTGGGCTTTCATGCAGCCATCAACACACCTCTTTTTGCCAATCTAAAATGGGCCATTGATTCTATAACAAAAGCACTAGAGTGGTTTGGCCTTGCAGCCAAAAAATATGAATGGCAGCCAGAGTGCATAAGTCAACTGGGCAGGAGTAGCTGTTTCTCATAAGGACAGGGGCCAAGCCACAGACATTGGAGGCCATAGAAATACCTTTTGTTAACAAGGCAGGTGATTCCTCTCCCTCTTTTTAAAAGTAAGATTTACAGCTGGAGGAGTGCCTCAAAGATAATTCCCTGTCTGGCCCAATGGCCCCCGATCTCTGCTTCTTTTGGGGAGGAAGGCAAGATGGGAGCCAGGTTCCAGCTGCTGGGGCTAATGGGATTCATTGTCTTCCCATCTCAGGGAGGGGATAATAAGCTGTCAAGCTGCCTGGTTCTCCTTCCATCCAATACAATCTGAAGCCATTTCCTTAGAAATCGGTTTTCTTATTAGAAGCAGGATTCTTCACTAAGGTGAATTTGTGGCTCTGAAGGATGAACAGGGAAGGGCAATCTCACTTTGCCTTTTGCATTTTCATTTTTTGACTATTCGTTAATGCAAAAGAGTGTCCATTTTTCTAGAAGCTCGCATGGCCAAAGGGTAATTTAGGGAGTGGCCATGCTCTAAAAACATCCGTTGGGCAATTTGCAATGTGAAACCCACCTCTCCCAAGCTAGATTTTGTAATGAAATAAATGATCTCCTTCCCATCCATTTGCCATTAGCAGCCTTCAGTGTGCATTCAGTGCAAGACACACTGCTTAGCAGCAATCTACGGAGGAATGCCCACTCCGCTTGGGCCTCAGCCAGAAATGAAAGGATGCAGAGCTTGGAAAAGTTGCGTTTCTACTGTAACGGCTGCTGGCTTCCATGTCATAGAATCATAGACTCACAGTGTTGGAAGAGACCCCAAAAAGGGCCATCCAGTTCAACCCCCCTGCCATGCAGGAATTCCCAATCAAAGCATACCCAACAAATGGCCATCAAGCCTCTGCTTAATGACCTCCAAAGAAGGAGACTCCACTACACTCCAAGGAAGGGGAGGGTTCCACTGTCGAACAGCCCTTATTGTCAAGATGTTCTCCCTAATGTTGAGGTGGAATCTCTTTTCCTGCAGTTTGCATCCATTGTTCTGGGTCCTAGTCTCTGGAGCAGCAGAAAACAAGTTTGCTCCCTCCTCAATGTGACATCAAATATTTAAACAGGGCTATCATATTACCTCTTAACTGTCTCTTTTCCAGGATAAACATCCCCAGCTCCCTAAGTCTCTCCTCATAGGACTTTATAGTTTCCAGACCCTTCACCATTTTATTCGCCCTCCTTTGGACATGCCCCAGTTTCTCAACATCTTTTTAAAATTGTTTTGCCCAGAACTGGACACTGTATTATTCCAGGTGGGGCCTGATCAGAGCAGAATAGAGTGGCACTATTACTTCCCTTGATCTATTAATGCAGCCTAGAATCACATTGGAGTTTTTAGCTGCTGCATCACACTGTGGGCTCATGTACAACTTGTGGTCTACTTGGACTCCTAGGGGCTATACAGACCGTCCAAAAGGGGTGGTCTGTAACCACCCAGAGAAGCGCTGGGATGGGGCCAGGGCTGCCTCACTGGCAGCCCCAGAGGCCGCATTCTGCTGCTTCTCTGTGGCCTGAAAGCGGGGTGCAGCAGGTGCCCTGGGTGCCCGCTGCACCCTGCCATCCCCAGCGCTCCCGAGGGGAGAAAGGAGCCCCTGCCACAGCCCCTTTCCCCTCGGGGTCCTTGGTGCAGCCATATAAAGGCTGCACCAAGGACCAGCAGACCTTTTGGTGCTGCAGAAATGGTGCCCTAGGCACCCTCCTGTGACACCATGATGTCAGGCGTGTGCTGCGTTGTAGAAACGCGGCGCATGCCATGACACCATCATGGCGCGCACATATGGAGAGTGCCATTTTAAAATGGCGCTGTCCATATGCACTAGGGTTAGGGAGTGTGCAAATGCTGCGTGCTCCCTAACCTTAATCACGGTGCAAGGGCACCTCTTCCTGCCCATCTGTATCGGGCCCTAGATGCCTTTCACACGTATAATTCTCCTCAAGACAGGTGTCCTCCATCCTATATCTATGCATTTCATTGCAATAATAATAATAATAATAATAAAAACAAATATTTATTTATATCCTGCCCCTCTGGGTGAGCAATCGGGGCAGGGTACAACATTTAAAAAACAAGTACAATTAAAATGTAACAACCCAATCCCCCCTCCCACCCCTTAAGATTAAATTAAACTCAGATAAGATTAAAAGCAGTAGAATAACAATGGCTGCAAGCTACAGGAAAGGAGATTCCATTTGCATTTTAGAAGCTTTTCTAGTTTTTTCATAGCCATCCTCCCTATTCTTAATCTTCCTGGCTGCAGTCCCCATTGTTATCATCATTTGATCTCAAGTATAGGAATTCCTTTACTGTTTCTATTTCCTCATTGTCTAGGTTGAATTGGTCTAGATTCTAGATTGTTTTCTTCATGTTCAACAGTAAACCTGCCTTTGCATGTTCTTCCTTGCTCAGTGGCTTGTATGATTCTAATTTTTGTGCTGAGTTGTATATCTTTGCAGTTTGGAACCTTTTCTAGCTCTTTCATAGCCGCTCTCCCCATTCTTAATCTTAGTCTTCTTCTGATTTCCTGAGTGCAGTCCCCATTTCTGTCAATGTCTGATCCCAGGTATGACAATTCTTTTGCTATTTCTTCATTGTGTAATTCAAATTTGTGTAGGTTCTTTGTGGTCATTATTTTAGTTTTCTTTATGTTCAACAATAGGCTGCCTTTGCACTTTCTTCTTTCATCTTCCTTAGCAGTTGTTCAAGGTCTTTGACGTTTTCTGCTAGTATTATGGTGTCATCTGCATATCTTAGATTGTCAATATTCCTTCCTCCTATTTTCACTCCTTGCTATTGGTATTCAACAAAAGGATGGTGTAGTGCAAGCACTGTGGAAATGTGCAGATTTACCGTCTGCAAGGCACAACGATTCAGCTGGCATCTTTCCCTGAGACCTCCTAACTTTTCTTTTGCCGCTCTGGGCTGAAGTTTTTATGCCGAACATTTGCACTCGCAGCCTTCTGGGTCTCCGGAGCCAGAGGGTCTCATAGCAGAAGGAGCAGCCGCACTTTGCAAGGGCTGCCTGAGCGCATGCAGAAGCCATTCCCCAGCAATAAAGAACGCATCAGGATTTCCAGTGCGAGCGGCCTGATGTTCTAGCACATCTGCCATAATCATGCGATGAGCCATAAACGGGTCCTCGGGCGGCGTTCGTATCTAACGTGTTGGAAATTCATCAGCTAAAAGCTGCCATAAGCAGGCCTCATTATGATTGACTGTAGTGCACAGAGGAAGCGTCCCAGCCGGCCGCGCGTGTGCCGAATACTTTCAGCTAGGCTGACCCCGAAACTGGCACGGATGTCCCGAAATGCAGATTTACACTAAACATTGCGGCAGTTCTAACGGGCCATAAAGCAACCCATCCGCTGTTTAGTATGCCTGGAAGTATATATCTGCCTGACAGGCCACAGCCTTTGCAAGGAAGAAGAGGCCACGGTCCATCAAGCCAATCAATTGCATTCTAAATACCCCGAAATAGGCATCTGCATTCCTTGCTACTTGAAGCCAGGAAGGACGGTGGGAAATACTGTCTGGCAGTCTTTACCTTACTTTACAGACACCGCCGACTGCCAAAAAGATAAATGGATGGGCCTGGGAGGAAATTAAGTCCAAACTCTCCCTAGAAGCCAGAATGACTCAACTGAAATTGTTTGGACATTATCAGGAAATGACAGGACTCCCTGGGAAAGGCGATAATGCTTGGTAAAAAGGGGAAGGCAGGAGGAAAAGAGGGAAAACACACCACAAGTAGACAGACTCAATCAAGAGAGTCTGCCCTGCCTTTGCAAGACCTGAGCAGTGCAGTTGATGCTGGGAGGTCTGGGAGGTCTTGCAATCATTTATCGTTATTTTTGTTGTTGCATTGTCTTCAAGTCATTTCTGACTTATGGCAATCCTAGAGCAGACCTATTACAGGGTAATTTAAGTTTCCCAAGGCTTCAGCCTTTAGAATGATAGAGGCATAGAATCATATAGTTGGAAGAGACCCAAAGAAGGGCCATCCAGCCCAACACCCTTCTGCCATGCAGGAACTCTCAATCAAAGCATCCCCATTGACAGATGGCCATCCCGCCTCTGTTTAAAGACCTATAAAGAAGGAAGATTCCACCACTTTCCATTGCAGGAGTGTGTTCCACTGTCAAACAGCCCTTACTGTCAGGAAGTTCCTCCTAATGTTGAGGCGGAATCTCTTTTCCTGCAGTTTGTATCCATTGTTCCACTTTTTTCTCTAGAGAAGCAGAAAACAAGCTTGCTCCCTCCTCAATATGACATCCCTTCAAATATTTAAACAGGGCTATCACTTTTTACTGGGGTGTCTTGTGGAAATGTGCAGAAAATTGCATTCTTGCATGTATGGCTGTCCATCTAATTTGCATTGTTGCATGTATGGATGACCATCTATATTGCATTATTGCATCTACTTTGCATGAATTCAGATGGCCGTGCATTTTTGGCAGGGAGGGTGAATAGGTGTGAGTAGATGCAAATTTGTGCCGGAAAATGAAGGCAACTAAATATCAATGTGGAAGTGTGAAAACGCACAGCAATTCATATAATACACTTATGTGTAGACTAGCCCTTGGTGCCAAATAGCAAGAACAAGAACACAGCTTGATCATCAACAGATCTCAAATGGATGGAATTTGCACTTCTGGGAAATGACCTTTCTGGTTAGAAAGAAGACCATCCTGGCTCATCCTTCTTTAAAAATAATGTTCCAGCATCCTATAGGGAAGCTGATGTTTGGCACCAGGAACAAAAGACCAGCTGGCATCCTTTCAGCAACTTAGGGATGTCTCCATTCACCTGGAGAAGTATTTCTATCTGAAGTGGGATGTCTATATTCAGCTGAAGACGGAGGGGGCAGATTGGCACATGGGGCGTCATTGTGCACTGTGCACGCAGATGTGCCCTTGAGTTTCACCTCTGTTTGCACATTCAGTGGCATAATTTTGCAATTCGCTCATACACAATCGTCATGTCACTTTGTAAGCAATGTTTGACTCCATCTCCTTGATGCCAGACATTAGCCAGAATTGTTAGAGAACTGCATTATTTGGGGGGAGCAGAAAGACAGCATCTGCTAGCGCTGGCTTGGAAAGAGAGAAAGACAGAAACAATGAGGGAAAGGTGTGTGGGTGGAAATGAAGTCTAGCCTATCAGTTTGCAGAAGAGGAAACAACAGAGCACCAAAGAGGAAGGTGGAGTCCTGTGTTTCCTGCTACTGTGCCTGGAGATAGATCTTTATAAATATTGGTTGCATAACCAATGAATCTAATCTTCTATCAATTAAAAAGAACAACAACCATAGTTCCCAAGCTATGCTTATGTCACTGATGATGCGCAGATGATTGACATTTGAAGCGGCACAAACTAGTGGGGACAACAATTGGGCAGGGAACCGTCTAATTATAAGTTTATATGTACAGCACTGTGTAAACCTACAGTGCTATATAAATAAAGGTTAATTAATAATAATACAGTCCGGCCAGAGAGAGGAGAAGGAGAGGAGCTGCTTGGCAGCCATTTTGGGACCGTGTGCTTGAGACCGTGTGCTCGTGGCTGAAGGGGAGGAGCTTCTGTGAGTCACATCTGTGAGTCACAAGGGGGCGGAGCTAGCAGACTAGCTTTATATACCACCTTCCAGAGCCTTCCAGAACAGTCCGGCCAGAATTTTAGAATTTTAGTTTTCTTTAACTGAACAACTCTGCTCAAGTGGCATTAGACTTTGCAGTATGGACAACGAGGGATCTGCCGCAGTCACCTGCAACTCTTGTGGGATGTTTCTCTTCTTGCCTACAGTAGTGGAGAACTTCACATGCACCAAGTGCAAGTTGGTAGCACTCTTGGAGGAGAAAGTGCAGCAGCTGGAGTCCAGAGTAGCTACACTTCAGCAGATTAGGGAACAAGAGGATTTCCTGGACACAATAGAACTAACCATCTTGGATGAGTACCATGCAGAGGAAGATGCTAGGGTGGAAGAGGTCACTTGCCAAACAGAGGAGGCGGACAGCTGGAGGAAGGTCACAAAGAGAAGTAAACCAAGAAGGAATTGTTCGGGGAGCTTGCAGCTAGAGAATCGATTCGAAGCGCTTTCCCTTATCAAGGAGGATGAAGAAGAGCAGCATGAACAGACTTCAGGGACAGAGCAAGGGAGCCTGAGAGTCCCACCCGAGGAAACAGTCGCTGCTAAGCCTCGGAGGAGGCGTGTGGTTGTAGTGGGGGACTCCTTGCTGAGGGGTACAGAAGCAGTGATTTGTAGGCCTGACAAGATGTCTCGAGAGGTGTGTTGTCTTCCAGGTGCAAAGATCCGGGATGTGACAGAGAGGCTGACAAGACTGGTCAAGCCTACTGACCAATACCCCTTCCTTTTGGTCCACGTGGGAACTAATGATACTGCAAGACACAGCATTCAGAACATCAAAAGGGATTACGAGGCGCTTGGTAGGAAGCTGAAAGGAATGGATGTACAGGTTGTCATCTCGTCTCTTCTGCCAGTTGAAGGGCATGGTCCAGGAAGGGAGAGGAAAATAGCAGATGTGAACAACTGGCTTCGCAGATGGTGCCGCCGAGAGGGATTTGGATTCTTGGATCATGGGCTGCGGTTCCATGAGGAGGGACTTCTTGCAACAGACGGGTTGCATCTCACGCCAGTTGGAAGAAATGTTTTTGCCAACAGTCTCAAGAACTTGATCAGGAGAGCTTTAAACTGAGTTCCGAGGGGAAGGGAGACAATATTAAGGAACGCAAAAGGGATGGCGTAAATAGTCAAACTGACATAGAGGAAACAAGGCAAACAGTGCAAGGACCCAACAGTGGGAGGCAAAAAAACTTGCACAGGCAGCAAGTAAAAGGGAACCATGGTCTGCGATGTCTCTACACTAATGCACAGAGCATGGGAAATAAGCAAGATGAACTCGAACTCCTAGTACAACAAGGCAAATATGATATAATAGGCATCACTGAAACCTGGTGGGATGAGTCTCATGATTGGAATGTGGAAATAGAGGGGTATAACCTTATTAAGAGAAATAGGCCAAACAGGAAAGGAGGAGGAATAGCACTATATGTCAGAGATATTTACACCAGTGAAGAGATCCTGGACATCAATCATGGAAGCCAGGTGGAGAGCATCTGGATAAGAATCAAAGGGGAGGGAAACAACAAGGGTGTTACGGTGGGAGTCTACTACAGACCCCCAAGTCAGACTGAGGAATTGGATGATATCTTTCTAGAACAGATGACCACACAGTCAGAAAAGAGAGATGTAGTAGTGATAGGCGACTTCAACTATCCTGATATTTGCTGGAAGTCAAACTCAGCAAAATCCTCAAGGTCTAGCAAATTCCTCACTTGCCTGGAAGACAATTTCATGGTCCAAAAGGTGGAAGAGGCAACAAGGGGGTCAGCTATTTTAGATCTGATCCTAACCAACAAGGATGACTTGGTTAATGGGGTGCAAGTGGTGGGATCATTAGGTGGAAGTGACCATGTTCTCCTGGAGTTTGTAATACAGTGGAAAGGAGAAGCCAGGCAGAGTCAGACACGCATCCTAGACTTTAGGAGAGCGGATTTCAGTAAACTTAGAGAAGTATTGAGGGCGATTCCATGGTCAGAAATACTAAAAGATAAAGGAGTTCAGGACGGATGGGACTTTCTCAAAAGGGAGATACTGAAGGCACAATTTCAAACAGTTCCAGTGAGAAAGAAAAACGGGAGGTGTCTCAAGAAACCAGGATGGATGACTAAGGAACTTTCAACCGAGCTAAGTTTGAAACAGAACATGTATAAGAAATGGAAAAAGAGGGAAATCACGAAAAAGGAATTCAAAGAAATAGCAGGCATGTGTAGGGGTAAAGTCAGAAAAGCTAAAGCGCAGAATGAACTCAGGCTTGCTAGAGAGGTTAAGAACAATAAAAAGCAAGAGGAAGAAGAAGGAAACGGTAGGGCCACTGCGTGGAGAAGATGGCAAAATGCTAACAGGAGATAGAGAAAAGGCAGAATTACTCAACACCTTCTTTGCCTCAGTCTTCTCAGAAAAGGCAAAGGGTGCTCAACCTGAGGATAATGGAGCAGAGAACAGAATAGGGGAATTTCAGCACAGAATAAGTAAAGAGATAGTAGAGGAACACCTTGTTAATCTAAATGAATTTAAATCTCCGGGACCAGATGAACTCCATCCAAGGGTATTAAAAGAACTGGCAAAAGTAATATCGGAGCCATTGGCAATCATATTTGAAAACTCCTGGAGAACAGGAGAGATCCCAGCGGACTGGCGAAGGGCAAATGTTGTCCCCATCTTCAAAAAGGGGAAAAAAGAGGATCCCAACAATTATCGTCCAGTTAGTCTGACATCAGTTCTAGGAAAGATTCTGGAGCAGATCATTAAACAAAGAGTCTGTGAACATCTAGAAGGCAATGCCATAATCACAAAAACTCAACATGGGTTTCAGAGAAACAAGTCATGCCAGACAAATCTAATCTCTTTCTTTGATAAAATTACCAGTTTGGTAGACGAAGGGAATGCTGTGGATATAGTATATCTTGATTTCAGTAAGGCCTTTGACAAGGTTTCCCATGACATTCTTGCAAACAAGCTTGTAAAATGTGGGCTAGACAAGTTAACTATTACATGGATTTGTAATTGGTTGAGTGGCCGAACTCAAAGGGTGCTCAACAATGGCTCCTTTTCATCCTGGAGAGAAGTGACCAGTGGGGTCCCACAGGGCTCTGTCCTGGGCCCAGTGCTATTCAACATCTTTATCAATGACCTGGATGACAGAATTGGGAGCATACTAATCAAATTTGCAGATGACACCAAATTAGGGGGAATAGCTAATACCCCAGAGGACAGGATCAAGATTCAAAGTGACCTGAATAGACTAGAAAGCTGGGCCAAAGCTAACAAAATGAAATTCAACACAGAGAAATGTAAGGTATTGCACTTAGGGCGGAAAAATAAAATGCACAGATATAGGATGGGTGACACCTGGCTGAATGAAACTACATGTGAAAGGGATCTAGGAGTCCAAGTAGACCACAAGTTGAACATGAGTGAACAGTGTGATGCGGCAGCTAAAAAGGCCAATGCTATTTTGGGCTGCATTAATAGAAGTATAGTGTCTAGATCAAGAGAAGTAATAGTGCCACTGTATTCTGCTTTGGTCAGGCCCCACCTAGAATATTGTGTCCAGTTCTGGGCGCCACAATTCAGAAAGGACATTGAGAAACTGGAGCGTGTCCAAAGGAGGGCGACAAAAATGGTGAAGGGTCTGGAAACCATGCCCTATGAGGAACGACTTAGGGAGCTGGGGATGTTTAGCCTGGAGAAAAGAAGGTTAAGAGGTGACATGATAGCCCTGTTTAAATATTTGAAAGGATGTCATATTGAGGAGGGAGCAAGCTTGTTTTCTGCTGCTCCAGAGAACAGGACCCGGAACAATGGATGCAAGATACAGGAAAAGAGATTCCACCTGAACATTAGGAAGAACTTCCTGACAGTAAGGGCTGTTCGACAGTGGAACGCACTTCCTCGGAAGGTGATAGAGTCTCCTTCCTTGGAGGTCTTTAAGCAGAGGCTGGATGGCCATCTGTCAGGGATGCTTTGATTTGGATTTCCTGCATGGCAGGGGGTTGGACTGGATGGCCCTAGTGGTCTCTTCCAACTCTACGATTCTATGATTCTATGATTCTATGATTCTATGAATAATAATAATAATAAGTGATTTTAACAGGGATAATGAAAACAGTGGGAATGATGGAACTTTCGGAATCGATTCACTGACACGGAGCGAAGGCGAATTGCAAACAGGTTTAAATGTAAGTGGGAATGGGGCCATAGACTCCTAGAGCTGGAAGAGACCCCAAGGGTCACCCAGTCTAACTCCATTCTACTGTGCAGAAAGACACTGGTATCAAACTCCATTATTTCTACAGTGCAGAATAAAAGACATTTGCAAGTCCTGGGGTTTGCTACCAGGTCTTTAGCCTTCTCTGCTTAAGAGTGCTGGTGCCTCACCAAACTCTTAAGTTTGGTGATCAACACTTGATCAACACTTTCACCCTGGCCTGGCTTTCAAAGTTCAGAATCTGCACCAAACAAAGTCCTGATCCAGGCACCTTTGCCTATACATCGCTATCTTTCCATGCCAGAGGTATGACTGGTAGTTACAGCATAGTTGCTATGGCTCCATCTTACAGGATCCTGAAATTTGTAGTTTGGTGAGGCACCAGCACTCAAGCAGAGAAGGCTAAAGACCTGGTAGCAAACCCCAGGAGTTGCAGATGTCTTTATTGTTAAAAGCTAAAAGCTGTCACAATTTAATACGGGTAAAGCCAAATAAATAATTAAATAAATAAAACAAAAAACAATGTATGAAAACAAGGCATAAAATTTATAAGAAGACCATCAATTAGATACTATAATAATAATTAAAAACATATGATGAATGAGACATCTAATCATCACTCCTGGCTTGAAGACTAAGCCTAATCTTACTAGCAGCTAAACTGTATTTTGCCACCATGGAGGTAATATATGTATTGTTAGCTGCCAAAAGAATACGTATCTGTTGAGTACTAGATCAGTGAGAAAGGGAATGTAAAATATGATCGAGGAACCTTTGTTTAGGGATATATTGAAGGGACATTATAAAAGATAATATTCAGTATCCTCCACTGCCCCAGTTGTACAGATGCACAAGCTTAGCCGAACAGGGGCATTATTATATCTGCCCAACAAATAGGAAGAAGCCATACATTGGAACCATAAGGCTGTAAATGCTTTTCTAATAGGGGCCAGAGTAAGATTTAAAAAGTTACGCTCTAATCCAATCAATTGGGATTGCACAGGATGATGCTATAGCACTTTAAAGCGGGCGTCAAACTGCATTATTTCTACAGTGTAGATGCACAAAAGGTGCCTCCCTTCATCCCTCTCTACTTCCTTCTCTAGGTTTCGAACCAGGACAGCACAATGCAGAATCCCAACAATTCTCATTGCTTCCAACCGTGGTATAATACGGACACGGATGGCATTAAGCGTATCCTTGTAGAAGTTGCTCGACTATCCTGTTTTACCTCTTTTGCAAAAACGCCTTTGCAGATGTAGCTGTCTTTTAAAGGTTAGAGTCATTAGGCACAATATTACTTCTCTCTCTCTTTCTTCTTTTGCTGGCTAACCTTTTACCAAATTAAGTTGGCTACCAAAGCCCTCTTTTCATGTCAGGGGCCAGATCGTGATCCTGGAAGTCCCTACCAGATGGAGAAACAGCTCTTGCAATAATGATGACATTTCTCCAACTCTCTTGTACACAAACAGACCCCTGCAGAGACTCAAACGCAAAAAACGACAAACAAGAATAATCTGTTTTCCACTCTAGCGTTTCATACGAAAATGGGGCAGCATATAATATAAATCAAACAAAACTGCTGTCATTAGCCAGGCTGCATTTCATTCCTCAGATTTCCCTGGGAAAAAAAAGACCACTGGCTTATAACTGCTAAATGCAATTATTTGCATGGAAAGGGATCGGAAATAAAAAGAAGGTGGCATGAGGTCTGTGGAAAATGAAACTCAAAGCTTCCCGTTCCATTAGGGATTAATTCTGCAAGCTGTTTCCTACAAATGTGTGTTTTGCCCTTTTTTGTATGGGTAATAAGACCCCTTAACAACAGCACCAAATAAACTGTCAGATACAATATCTTGACCTCTCATCTTAAGTATCCTTGAAGCACCAAATTCCATCTTATCTGAGAAACTAAGCAAAGTCAGCCCTGGTTAGTCCTTGGATGGAAGACCACAATGAATCCCAGGCTCTCTTTCAGAAGAAGCAATGGGCAAAACCACACTAGTGAGATTCTGCGGGCAAACAGGATTTAAATGCAATTTAAAACAAAGAAAACCCAGAAACGCCTGATGTTTATCACACGGCGTCTCAGTTAACGTGAAATAATGTGAAGTTCAACTGCAGTTAAAGTGGAGAAAAACGGCAGCTTTTTACTTTCGGAACTTCACATTATTTCATTTTAGAAGCAATTTGATGTGATAAATATCCTGAATTTACAAGTTTGTTTAAATTTGAATAATAATAATAATAATAATAATAATAATAATAATAATTTATTTATATACCGCCCTTCCAACGATCAGGGCGGTGTACAGCATATTAAAAACATTCCGACAATAAAATTATCAATATCAAACCAGTACAGTAATAATGGGGGAGAGATAACCATGTAAGGCTCATAGTGAGGGAGAGATAACAGCAGGGAGAAAGAAATCAAGGGTAAGCCTGCCTGAATAAATATGTTTTTAGCTCCTTTTTAAACTGAGTGAGAGAGGCAGCATATGTTCCAAGGGCATGTCTGGTAACACTATTTTACTTTCTCAGCCAAACCAAAGTGGAAAAATTTCCAAGAGATGAAGGGCAGAACAGCTACAACAATGCCAGTGAGGAAAGGGGTCTCTGTGGTTTAGACTGCAATGGCCAGGATACTCCAGCAACAGCACAGAATATCCTGGCCTCACAGCTACCTTGATCTGTTCCTGTGCCACGGTGACTATCTGCACAGGCATCTCATTGAGCTATTTGGCACGTTTGCTAACTTTGCAGGTCATTCATTCTAAGGTCAAAAGGAGGTGCCCAGTGATCAGCACAAGGCTGGCACCCCATTCTGACTTCAGTGCTGACAGATGTGCTGCTCTTGCAGTCACTGTGGCATGGGAGCAGGGGTTCCTGATGTTCCCAGAAGATCCAGAGCAATAGGTATATTTAAAAAAAAAATGTTGCAAAGCTGTTAAACTCCTCTGGTGTGGAACATGTTGGGCATTGTCTGGACTGTTTGCACCAAACCAGGATTTAGGCCAGGCATTGTCCAAACAGGACGCAAGGACAGAGGGTGGGAGAAACAGGCGTTTTGGCCAGTGCAGACAAGACCTGTGTGCTCCTTGTTTCAAAAAGCACAGAAGGATTAGAAAGTAGTTTGGTCACATTTATTTTGGCATATACTTAAATCTCTTTTAAATCCTGTTTGCCTGTGGAATCTCGCTAGTGTGATAAACTTCTAGGAGAAATTCAAGGAATCATAGAATCCTAGAGTTGGAAGAGACCACAAGGGCCATCCAGTCCAACCCCATTCTGCCATGCAGGAACTCTCCATCAAAGCATCCCCAAAAGATGGCCATCCAGCCTCTGCTTAAAGACCTCCAAGGAAGGAGACTCCACTACGCTCCGAGGGAGTGTGTTCCACTGTCGAACAGCCCTTACTGTCAGGAAGTTCCTCCTAATGTTGAGGTGGAATCTCTTTTCCTGCAGTTTGCATCCATTGTTCCGCGTTCTAGTCTCTGGAGCAGCAGAAAACAAGTTTGCTCCCTCCTCAATGTGACATCCCTTCAGATGTTTAAACAGGGCTATCATATCTCCTCTTAACATTCTCTTCTCCAGGCTAAACATCCCCAGTTCCCTAAGGCGTTCCTCATAGGGCATGGTTTCCAGACCCTTCACCATCTTAGTTGCCCTCCTTTGGACCTGCTCCAGTTTCTCCACATCCTTTTTGAATTGTGGTGCCCAGAACTGGACACAGTATTCCAGGTGGGGCCTGACCAAGGGGTCATCTTTTGTCAGCAGGCATCTTGAAGGCACACATACACAAGATCTAGGATGTGGGACACCTGGTTTAAGGAGACTTATACATGTGAAAGGGATCTAGGAGTCCAATCCAAGTAGACCACAAGTTAAACATGATCCAACAGTGTGATGTGGCAGAAAAAAAGGCCAATGCAATTTTAGGCTGCTTCAATAGAAGTCTAGTGTCTAGATCAAGGGAAGTAATAGTGCCACTCTATTCTGCTTTGGTCAGGCCCCACCTGGAATACTGTGTCCAGTTCTGGGCACCACAATTCAAAAAGGATGCGGAGAAACTGGAGCGGGTCCAAAGGAGGGCAACTAAGATGGTGAAGGGTCTGGAAACCATGAAGCCCTATGAGGAACATCTTAGGGAGGTAGGTATATTTAGCCTGGAGAAGAGAAGGTTAAAAGGTGATAAGACAGCCCTGTTTAAATATCTGAAGGGATGTCATATTGTGGATGGAGTAAGCTTGTTTTCTGCTGCTCCAGAGACTAGAATGTGGAACAATGGATGCAAACTGCAGGAAATGAGATTCCACCTCAACATTAGAAGGAACTTCCTGACAGTAAGAGATGTTTGGCAGTGGAAGATGCTGCCATGAAGTCTCCTTCTTTTGAGGCCTTTAAACAGAGACTGGATGACCATCTGTCAATGGGGATGTTTGATGGAGAGTTCCTGCATGGCGGAAGGGGTTGGACTGGATAGCCATTTTTGGGGTCCCTTCCAACTCTAGGATTCTATGGCTCTATGACTAACCGTTTGCTCCATTTCTTTTATGGCCACAACACTTCTGTTCTTTTTTCGCTGGGTCTGAGGAAGGGCACATATTTTATCTGTGAGATTTTGATTTTCCATCTATAAATAGTATGTTGCATACAGGAAGGAAAAAAACAAACACATTCATGGGAAGAAAGGGGTAGAGGTTGGAGGAATGAGGTAAGTGCAGAAAATAGATAACAAGCATATTCATCAAAAACCAATAGGGCCATCCCGGAATTAGCAGGTAATGTTATAATGTTATTAAAAATTTTGCAATCACACGAACCCAATGCAAAGCCAACCTTGTGTAGGTAACCTGCAATGACGGAGAGGCCCATTTTGGATCCTTCTTCACTCCTTCCATGATGGAAAAGTTTGGGAATGGATGCGAGGAGGACTTTGGCCGCAGGGCAAGGAGGAATAGGGTCACAGTTTGGGTCTCCCAACCCCAGTTGCGTTGTTGCCTAGCTCCCATCTCTGCCACTCAGCAGCATTATCTGCAGATTTCACCCTGCTCACATATTTCTTGAGTCATATCTCATTGCCATGGCAACAATCATTCCTGCACGTCACGGACATCTAGTGGTGTGCAAACTCCATTTGTCTTCCCTCCATGATTGATTAAGGAACCTTTCCCCCCCCCCTTAAAATCAGAAATGTTAAAAACTGAGGAGGGGGGGAGAGGCTGGTTGTATCTGCATTTTGCAGAAGAACAAACGGGTTTCCAAAGGCACTGCTGCACGGTTCGTTTCCTGAACTCTGACCTTAACCATAGTCCCAGTTGGACATGTTTCTGGCAATAGTGTCTAGAAGCTTCCATATTGTCTTTTTGGAGAGTGTGTGTGTTTTTACTCTTTGTTTAGACCGAAGTTTTTACTCTTTGTTTAGACCGAACTTTGGAATTCTGCCCCTCAAATTAGCCCTTGCAATTTGGACTCCTTTTTGCATTTTCAATAAAATAATAGTAATAAAATAAAAGCATTATTCTTACCCTGCCTCTCTGTCAGAAAGACAATCGAGGCAGCTGCAGCTTACAATGAAAAAGAAAGCATACAATGCTCAATATCCCAATTATTCCCTCCCTCCCCTAAAACTTCAATTAAACACATTAACCATTAAAACAATACATTAAAATAATTAGACATGGGCGAATGGGGCTAAAGAGTACTCAATGATATGGTGGATTCAATTGGTGGCCGGGTCTGCTATTTAGGAAAGGCCTGCCAGAAGAGATCCGTCTTGACAGCCCTTTTCAAGGTGTCCAGGCTGGTAATATGACGGATCTCCTCCGGCAGGCCATTGCACAACCTAGGAGCAGTTGAAGAGAAGGTCCTCTGGGTAGTTGCAGACAACCTGGTCTTTATAGGTTTCCTTAAATTCCTCCCAGAGGACCTTACTGCATGGGGTGGATTGTATGGCAATCCTATAGATAGGTTGGACTCAAGCCATGTAGGGCTTTAAAGGTCATCACTAACACCTTTTACTGTGCCCAGAAACTGATAGGCAGCCAGTGAAGCGATTTTAGAATAGGTGTTATGTGGTCACTTCTGATTTTTCCAGTGACCAGTCTGTAGAGCACTTTGCAGAAGTTGAGATGAGAAATTACCAGCGCGTGTACCATGGTTTCAAGGTCCCTAACTTCCAAGGGCACATCTGGCGTATCAGCCAAAGATGATAACAGCCATTCCTGGCCATCACATTTATCCGATTTGACATGTGGAGCGCTGAGTCTAGGAGCACCCCTAGACTGTGAACACAGTCCTTTAAGTGGAGTGTGACCCCGTCTAGGACCGGATGATAAATCTTAATACCTGGTTTAGTACAGTATGTCCACCTCATACGTGGGCATGACATACACAGCTTTCAGCAGAAGAAGCCTTGGCATTCCCTGGAAGGAGTAATGGTACATACACCCATGGTGCATGCGCCACACCCTGCTGCACCATGGGCATGAGCCCCATTGTTTTTAATGGTGCTAGAGCATACGGAGGGGGGGGGGTCAGGAATGGATCCCCCGCATAAGGAAAGGGCCCACTGTACCTCCATCTTGTCTGGATTCAGCTTTAGTCTGTTTTTCCTCATTCAGTCTTTTACCTCTTTAAGACAATCATTGAGAGGAGAGATGCCATCTTTAGTCGAAGCTGTTGACTGAGACATGGAATAATATATGGGTGTCATCAGCGTACTGATAGCACCCTGCCCCATCTCCGAATGATCTCTCCCAGCGTCTATTTAAAGAGCATTTGCAATTTGGTTCCTTTTTACACCCTGGAAAGGGCACCATAGCCACCAGAGCATGGCTTTTCCATGCTTCTTTGGTGGTGCATCACACTGGCCTGGGGGTGAGTTGGGGTGTGCATCATGTGGTGCCATGCCCCAACTCCGTCCCCAGGCCAGCCTTAATGTCCAGTCTGCCGAGCCCCCAAGTTTCTATGACTCCCTATGAGCTGCTGCTCTAAACTAAAAGTAGTAAGACAGTTTAGAAACAGTGCAATTAAAACAGAACAAATTTAAAAAGCACAGCAGCCTCATCAGAGCATTTTTTGTAAAAATGTAGATTAATCCAACCACCTCTCTATCTGTACATCCATCTATTGATCCCTCCGACTATGCTGCCGGGGAAGATTTCTGGCTAGGAGATTCTAGGAAATATAGTCCAAAACACCATGTTCCCCAGTTTGTGACTCTTTCAAGAGGTCTGGCCCTCTCTGTGTCGTTGGCAGCATCTCCTGGAAAAGGATTTTAGGAGGTTTATGATATGCCAGCCATTGCAGAGCACTGTTGCTGCCCACAGACCTTGCTCCCCGCTCTCCTCCATGAGGCTCATTAAACCGGGCTCATTAAACTGTGCAAAGGTACTCATGCATTCGCAGAAAGCAGCAGCATTGTTTAAAGTTAACACAAGTTGTCCACGGCTCTCATTTCTTCTTGCCTTGGCAGGGATTCAAATGCACACACACACACACACACACACACACACATATGTGTTGCATGTTTTTGGACTTTTTCACACATAGGAATGTATAACTGTCCAGAAAGAAGAAGAAAGGGGGGGGGGGCAATCCAAAAATGCCAGAAATTGCAAAACAGCTTATCAAATGCATAGACAAACACAGCATTCTTCCGAAAGAGAAAGTAATGCAAATACGAATGAATTCATCACATAAGTACCCACCCATCAGCTTCTTGATTTTGAATTAGTTTGTTTGTGCATGCGCAGGAAGGATAGCATCCCATGGCCAACAGTAATCCCACGACCGAACTGGGGAGGCATTTCATACTAATGCAAATGTGAACTGAGTGCGAATTTGCAGTGGAAAAGGATTTATAAATTTGATATTTTTCTGAATACAGCTATTCCTGGGATGTCTCACAATTGCTTTTGGATTGCTTTCTGTTTGCTTGCGATGCCATTTGAAAATCTTTTGCGAAATTACGTGAAATACCTTGGATGCCCCCAGATTTGTCTTTGGTTAGCCTTCCAATTTTCCCCCATGTGATAAAGCCCTTTGTCTACATCTCCTTTTTACCTGAAATTCTTTTTATCTTGCAAGCCACTTTGAATCCCAGTGCAACAAAAAAGGTGAGATATACATATGTTGTTGTTGTTACATGCTCTCATAGAGTCCTAGACTTGGAAGGGACCCCCAGAGACCATGAGGTCCATCCCGCTACTCAATGCAGGTACTCCATCTAAAGCATCCCCAGCAGGTCCAGTTGTCCAGCCACTTTCCAGTTGTCCTCCTCCAGAGACCAGAGACTCCAACTTCTCTCCAGGAAATTGGTTCCTTTGCTGAAACACTCTTGCCATCAAGAGGTTCCTTCCAACGTTCAACCAAAACCTACCCTCCTGTAACTTCAAACCATTAGACCTAGTTCTATCCTCTGAGGCAGCATAGAAGAGGCCTGGCTCCTCTTCTCTGTGAAAGCACTTGAGGTATTTAAAGGGGGCCATTGTGTCCCCCCCCCCACACACCTCAGTTTTCTCTTCAAGAGGCTCAACTGCCTCAACATTTTGGATTTTGCAAAGTCGAAGTCTTTTATGGCTGGCATCCATAGTTTTTTGTGGGTTTTTCAGGCTCTGAGGCTATGTTCTAGAAAAGTTTATTCTTGACATTTTGCCAGTATCAATGGCTAGCATCTTTAGAGAATCCTGGCATGGAAGAGAGTGGGGTATGTATGTATATATATATATATATATATATATACTGGTATATTGACCCTGGAGTGATTTCTATGTTAATCTGTGTATTATTCTGTTGTTGAAGGGCAAGGCTTCCGGATGGGAGGATATGCAAAGAGGATTTGTGTCTGTTTAAGTAGAGATCATGATCTGCTGGGAATCCCCCTGATCCTGGGTGGTATTCCTTGTATGTGTTGGGTCTTGATTTTGGTGTTTCTTAAAATGAGGCACCCAGAACTGAATACAGCACAATAATAGATTATTAGAGCCAAAAACCCCAAGGGTCATCCAGTCCAACTCCCTATGGCCATGCAAGAAGACAGTGTCTAAGCCCTCCTTGGGACAGATGGCCATCCAGCCTCTGTCTGAAAACCTCCAGAGAAGGAGACTCCACCACTTTTTGAGGGAACGTCTTCCTAATGTTGAAGTGGAATCTCTTTTCCTCTAGCTTGCATTCATTGCTCCAGGTTGCTCCTGTTTAAATACTTGAAGGGATGTCACATTGAGGAGGGAGCAAGCTTGTTTTCTGCTGCTCCAGAAAACAGGACCCAGAATAATGGATGCAAGCTCCAGGAAAAGAGGTTCCACCTCAACATTAGGAGGAACTTCCTGACAGTAAGGGCTGTTCAGCAGTGGAACACACTCCCTCGGAGCGTGGTGGAGTCTCCTTCCTTGGAGGTCATTAATCAGAGGCTGGATGGCCATCTGTCGAGGATGCTTTGATTGGGAGTTCCTGAATGGCAGGGGGTTGGACTGGATGGCCCTTTTGGGGGTCTCTTCCAACACTGTGAGTCTATGATTCTATGGACTCTTTCAAACGGGGAGGAATTTCTCCCAATTCCGAATGGAGCCAATGTGGATTTATGTAAATTCGCTTGTTTAGTGAATTTACATGAACCCCTGCTCCGTTTGGAATTACTTCCCATTACCTGAAAATAACCCCCTCTTGCCCGAATTTGCATGCGAAGCTTTAATTCGCAATAAGGTAAAACCCATGATTGCATTCGAATTGGCTTCCCTCTTGCCCGAATTTGCGTGCGAAGAGTTAATTTGCAATAACATAAAACCCATGATTGCATTCGAATTGACCTTAAATTATACTTCCAATTTAGCCTTGTATGAAAGAGTCCTATGATTCTAGGTCCTAACAGAAAATGAGCTTGCTTCATCAAATGTGACATCCCTTCAAATATTTAAACAAATCACATCTTAACCTTTTCTTTTCAAAGCTAAACATATGCAACTCCCTAAATCGCTCCTCAGAGGGTTTATGGTTTCCAAGTTAGAGTAGACCCATTGAACCTATTTGATTTACTCACCATTTCAACATGGATTCAATGGGTCTCCTCTAACTGGGACTATCTAATGAATGCAGTATAATATATACAGACCTACTCCATTTCCCATGAAGGCGTACCATAACCTTCTCTTTCGGCTTCCTTTGATTGACTGGGCTTATGCCTGGGAACGGATGCCAAGAGACCGTGACCATGCCGAGAAAGAAATCACATTCCCATGTTGGTGGTATCCGACAGTTTTTGATGGTGGATAAAGACTGAGAAGATTACAAATGTCCACAGATGGAGGAGAGCAACCAGCGCCAGCCGACTTGGCTTTCTCTCCAGGACAGTCCCAGCTCACTTGCCTCCTTCTTTCTCAATATGTTCTCATTAATTCTTACACAGTCAACAAGGCAGTGACCACTGAACCCCACTCCCTCCAGGTCCAAACAATATGTGAATGGCCTTTGGTGTGCGGGGAATTCTGCACTGGAGTTATGTACAAGGGAAAAAAGGAGACAGCTGGTGAGCAAAGAGAGATAATCCAGCGCAGCTCTCTGGCGTTCTTTGGAACCCACTGTTCCTCCATTTGGTCTCCATTCTCCGTTCAGTCATTCACTGCTTCCCTCCCTCCCTCTTTCTCTCTTTCTCTAAAGAGCACAGTTCTGACATGCTTTCCTGCGATGTAGCATTGCTCTTCCTCTTCCATGGTGTTCTTGCTATTTGCCATGAACCCAGCTTCAATGAATGGGTGAGATCTTATCCATTTTACCCATTCATTTGATTAATAAAATAATGGAATCATAGATTCCATGGCTCTCCTTCTTTGGAGGTCTTTAAGCAGAGGCTGGACGGCCATCTGTCGGGGATGCATGGCAGAAGGGGGTTGGATTGGAGGGCCCTTGAGGTCTCTTTCAACTCTATGATTCTATGATTCTATAGAATCCTAGAGTTGGAAGAGATGCCAAGAAGGGCCATCCAGTCCAACCCCCTTCTGCCATGCAGGAAGACACTATCCAAGCCCTTCCTGAGACAGACAACCTTTGAAAACTTCCAAAGAAGGAGACTCCACCACTCTCCCAGGCAGCAGCATCTTCCACTGTCAAACAGCCCTTACCATCAGCAAGCTCTTCCCATCTTCCCATCCAGTGGTTCCTCCTCATGTTTCGGTGGAATCTCTTTTCCTGCAGTTTGAATCCATTGCTTTGTGTTGTATTCTCTGGAGCAGCAGAAAATAAGCTTGCTCTCTCAGTGTGACACCAGTTCAAATACTTAAACAGGGCTATCTTATTAACCTCTTAACCTTCTCTTCTCCAGGCTAAACATACCCAGCTTCCTAAGTCTTTCCTCATAAGTCATGGTTTCCAGACACTTCACCGTTTTGGTTGGCCCTCCTTTGGACACACTCCAATTTGTCAACATCCTTTTTGAAATTGTGGGGCCCAGAATTGGACACAGGATTATTCCAGGTGGAGCCTGACCAAAGCAGAATAGAGTGGCAATTTTACATCTCTTGATTTTAGACACTATACTTCTATCGATGCAGCCTAGAATCATTTTGGCCTGTATAGCTGCTGCATCACACTGTTGACTGATCTTCAACTTGTAGTCTACTAGGACTCCTAGATCCCTTTCCCATGTCATCTTGTTAAGTCCAGTCCCACCCCACCCCTCCCATCCTATATCTATGCATTTCATTTTTCCACCCTAAGTATGGTACCTTACATTTTTTCCTGATGAAATTAATTTTGTTACTTTTTGGCCCAGCTTTCTTAGTCTATCCAGGCCATTTTGAATTTTGATCCTGTCCTCTGGGGTATTAACTACTCCTCCTAATTTGGTGTCATCTGCAAATTTGATAAGCATGCCTCTTATTCCTTCTTCCACGTTGTTGATATACTCTGCCTGAATCAGTTCTCATGCAGTCATGTTGTGTGAGTGATTCTGCTCTTCTCCCCCTTGCATTGATAATGGCTTATTTTTTATTTCTATTATGGTATTTATACCCCACTCTTCAGCCCTAAAGGCTATCAGAGCGGCTATGAAACCGGCACATTCACGCAGCTGCTGGCTTCAGGGGGCTGGTTGGCAGCCATGATGTCTTGCGCAGGGTTGCTGTGTGACTGTGTGCCCAGCAGCCCTGTGCTATGTGCAGGTTGAGGATCAGCGGTCACAGCTGCCAACACCTTTCGGAAGCTGGCTACCGTGTGCACATTCACACAGCAGCCAGATTTGTGAGGCAGTTGGCACCCTCGATCGTTCATTTTCTCCATTCTTCCCAGAAGGAAGCATTTAGCAGTGCAGAAAACAGATTAGATGACAGTGGATTGCCAAAGTGCTATCGAGGGGAAAATGTGATCAGAAATTATGCCAAAATGGCATGATTCCATTCTTAAACTAGTGTTTTTGTGGCAGGACCGCAAGCAATAGCAAATACATTTCTATACCGCTTATTAATGCACTTAAGCACTCCCTAAACAGTTTACAAAGCGTAATCTATTTGCCCCCAACAAGCTGGGTATGCATTTCAGCAATCTACAGAAGGATGCCAGGCTGAGTTAACCCCGAGCCCTTGGCTGGAATTGAACTCACAACCTTGTGGTTTGCAAGTGAGTGGCTGCAGTACAGGCATTTAACCCCTGCATCTCCAGGGCTCCAGGAGAGCTGGTGTGATAATTATTTACAATTATTTATTTATTTCATTCATATATGATAAAGGCTCTAGACCCAAGAAAGGTCAATCCACAGAGGTTCTGTCTTATCAGAATTCAGCTTCAGTTTATTGATCCCCCCCCATATTGGTCCAGCACCTGCACAGTCTGGGCTGCCAACAAGGAGAAGCAGAGCTGACCGTCTCCAATGTATGGATGGTGGCACCCCACCCCAGACCCCCTGATGGCCTCCCCCAGGAGTTTTGTGTAGATATTGTGTAGAGAAGCCTAGGGAGTTGGGGATGTTTAGCCTGGGGTGAAAAAAAATGAAATGTATTATTGTGGTCGATGACCAGCACAAAACAATATAAAACAGTACAATATTATACAATGCCCAATAGAAAAAAATATATAATGCAAACGGTGCAATACAAATTCAATCGGAATACAGCTTGGAGGCTAGTATGGGTAGAATTATACTTCAGATTTACTCAATTTTATCAATGGATCAAAGCCTAGGAAAATTCAAATAATATATAGAGTGAAATCCCTTCAAATACTAGATAAATAGAATAATAGGAATAGAATAACAATAGATCAATAGAAGAAAATTTTTTAAAAATCAAGACACCGTGTTTCATCTGCAAGCTATTGCAGCAGTGCAAAACCTTGCCACCTTGGTTGTAATCCCTGGATGCTGGTCGGCCAGAAGGTAATCAATGTAAAATATATCAGGTTTACCTAGTACTTTTTGAAAAATTGTTGCTATATAGCAACACTGCAGATCCCAGTAAAAGTTGCAATACTAAAACATGCCCACTGGTTCTACCTCCCCAGACCCACAAGGACATGAACGTTCACAGAATGGTTTGTTATTATATCTTTCTGCAAGCAAGTAAGTAAGGCCGATGGAAGTACATTAAGTTTGGCCAGGTTAAAGGCTTTCTATACTTTGGATTTGTTAGATAGTTCAAATATGCAGCAAGGACAAAACCTCTCCCACTGTCTTTAAAAGTTGAGTGCAAAGAGGCTGCACTTATATGATTTTGTAGTTCAATGTCCCATATGAGCTGGCGAATGGAGTGGGTTCTGACATGGGGTCAAAGCTTTAGAGTCTAACATGGGGTCAAAGGTGTGGGATCTGATGTGGGGTCAAAGGTGCAGGCTCTGACACCCCTCAAGAGTGCTTCAGCTGTGAATTCCTGCATGGCAAGGGGTGAGCTAGGTGACCCTTGGGGAGCCTTCTAGCTCCATGACTGCATGATTCAATGGAGATTATCACACAGAGACAGGATGGGGACAGGACTGCTTTCCCATCCTTATCCCGTCCATGACAGTGATCATGCGAAAGCCTTTCATAATGTAGCACTGATCCTGTTGTTATCCTGTCATTGAAGCGGCATTGCATTAACTGTTAACGCAAAATGCTGGGCAATGCCACTTCAAAGATGGGACAGTGATGTGACAATGGCAGGAGAATGACAGGACCAGCATGACATCATATGAAATTCTTTCATGCAATAATGTCTGGATAAGCACGATGTCGTCTGAAAGTCCTTCCAACAATTGCATTTGAAGGACATGACAGGGATGGGACAATGACATCTCGTCCCCTTTGTGATATGGTCCTATGATAGCACTGAATAACAACACAGGTGGGCTTCATTGCAATGCAGGTGGGCTTCCAGTCCTTCATTGGAAGGCTTTAAACAAAGGTTGGATGGCCATCTTGGCAGGGGTTGGATTAGATGACCGCTATGAATCCCATCCAACATGACAATCCTGAAATTTTGGCATTCTTTCTAACAGAGCGGCTTCCGGTGGATGCCGTCAATCGGATAGAGAAGCGCTGAATGAGAGCCTTTTGTTCCGACTGCGCTGGTAAGGCATGATCTAAAGGCTAATTTAATTTTAAATTCCATTTAGGTAAATCCGTATATAAATGTTCCACTTTATTGCAAAGCTGTAATATTTCTTGCTATTACTATTTTGAGCTGTAATTAATCTTTCATGTTATTAGGCCCCGGAATTACAAGCCGAGCTGGTTAGACGGGCTGCAACAAGGAGCGGGCGTCCCATTAATGTGCCGGAAAGGTATATTTCATTTTCTTTATTGCGGGGGGAAAAATGGAACACCACCTGCTGAAAATATAATTATTGTTACTTTATTTTTAAAAAAGGGAAATGGAAGCTTGCCTTTTTGCAAATATTTGGCCATCCTTCACTGCCATGACAACAGAGCGTTTTCCGTGGCTTTGCGAAGGCTGCCTTAATCAGCATGCCTTATTAATAAACATGCCAGCTCCAGATTTCGGATAAAATGCCCAAAGAGCCAAATGCCCCAAGATCTTCTTCCTTCTGGACTCTTCTGTTCAATTATTTATTGATCCAGTCTTTTATTTTACAGTGATGGGAGTTAATCACAAATGCTTCCCCCCCCCAATTCCTTTAAAATACAGTTAGTGGCGCAGCTTGTTAATGAATCAAAAGGAAAGGAGTCAAAATGGGCATCTCTAGGAGAAAACAGAGAACTTTGCGAGCCCTTAGCTCCTGTTAATGTTATTTATTACCTGCTGCCTAGAAGGAAGGGCATTGGTCAGATGGAAGGCCTAAAGTGCAAAAAGTGACAAGGGCTGCATCTGCATTGCAGAAATAATCTGGTTTGATCCCACTTTAACTGCCATGGCTCAATGCTATGGAATTTTGGGAATGGTAGAAAGGAGATGGGTTACTCCAAAGTACTCCTGTAAGCATGAAAGGCAATGTGTTGCCAGTGGAAGGTCCTGACCACAATCAATGGAGATGGCAAGGTGGCAAAAAAGAACTGTATGTGAGCAGTTCCTACAGGCTAAACTGGAGGGGATTGTCACCATGTTACAAGGTGAAACTGCACTGTCATGGAGTGTATGTGGTTGTATGTGACAAAACCAGGATATCTAGAGACGAATGTCCTTGCGGAGGCCAGGCACTTGACAGTGTGTTGGAATACACCTGTGTGTTGGACTAAGGGCAATTAGATACTGTACAGTGATGTAATGTGTGAGCAACCATGCAATGAAAGGCAATCCAAATGAAACTGTGAGACATCCCAGGAATAGCCAAATTCGGAAAACTATCGAACTTATAAATCCTATTCCGCTAAGCCGATGGATACGTAATCATATGATGATTTCATTCTCATTCACACTGCTTTCTCTTTCAGATGGACGCTGTGTTCTTCTGTGTGTGTGATGAGCTACTACGTAATTTTGTGCATTTTCACATTGGCCCCAGTGTGTCCTTAGTTGTACTCTTTAAACTCCTCAAAGGCTGCCACAGAGAGGAGAGGGCAGGGCTGTTCTCTGCTGTCCGAAACATAGGACCAGGTCTCATGGTCTTAACCTTCAGAAGGGTAAATTTCAGTTGAACGTGAGAAAGGACATCTTGACAGTAAGAGCATTTTGGCAATTGAACCAAGTAGCTGGAGATGTGGTGGCCTCTCCTTCTCTGGAGGTCTTCAAGCTGAGGATGCTGTATCTGGAGATCCTGCACTTAGCAGAAGGTTGGACTCCGTGGCCCATGAGGTCCTTCCAACTCTACAATGATTCACCTTTTAGCCTTCTCTTTCCCTAGTCATTCCTCATAAGGCTTGGTGATTTCCAGACCTTTGGCCAACTGGATCTCCCTTCTCTGAACACGTTTCACCTTGTCATTTTTATTTGCAGCTGTTGACCTTCAGTCTTGCCAATCTCCTTGCTTCCATATTATAGAAGTGCTGGGCTTGCTGAGTTCTCCATTTTCTTTTGACGACAACGGTTTTGACTGCCTTCACTTTGATTCATTTATTAAGTGAATTGCAGAATAAAAGAGACAATAAACCTCTTGGGCAAATAATTGATTCTTCTCCTGGAGGTCCAACTGCAGTTCCATATCTGGTCCTCTTGGCCATTCTGCAAAAAAATTTTTTGGCTATTTTGGGTAGTCCTCTTTTGGTGGTCTCTATAAGCATTTCTTCAGGTTATTTTGTGGATTTGATACTTGCGGATTTGATAAATATGTTCCCTCTAGGAATCTCTAGGCCCTCCAGCACAACTTTGCTAGAAGTTGACCATAGTTGACTGGTGAAATACTGGAAGGAGGCACATATAACAATTGAAAGATGTTAAATATAAAGTTTGAAATGGAACCAGAAGTTTATTTATTAATAAATTACTCAGAGAGAAAGGAAATATGGAAGAATTATGTTGCATTAGATTACAATGGCCAGGTTGATTTTAGCACAGAATTAGAGAAATCAGAAAGTACCAAAGGTAGATAAGTGGATATTAAAAGTCAACGACATACCGTAGTAGAAATGGATAAAGTAACTGGTTACTTGAATAAAAAAGATATTGAAGAAAAGGAGGAGGAATGGTGTCCCGTAGCGGAATATTGTAAAAAATGATGGGAATAAATAAGCAGGGGTTTGTAAATATGAATGGTGGGCAAACTTAGGAGGATGGTCTAGAGGTTTGTTTGAATTAAAAACGATGACAAGAAATCTAGAAGAATAAGGGACTTTGGGGGAGTAGACACAAATTGAACTTTTGGGAAGACATATTATATGGACATGTCTAAACGGAGTTATTTGTACTTGTACAAATGATCACAATTATTGTGTATTCTTGTTTTGTAAATCATTGTTTTAATTATTAATTAAAAAAATCTTTTAAAAAAGAGAAGAAGTTGATGATAGAGTTGCACTGGAGGACCTAGAGATTCTTAGAGAGGTGTTCTCTCAGGTAAAACAATTACTGGTTTTTTATTTATTTGTGTTTTTTTTCCCTTTCGGGGGGTCCTGAGCCCTTAGCCCCAGGGAATGTGGAGGGCCACTGTATGTATATGTATATGTATATATATGTATATTTCTAAAACCCTGAACTTAAGCTGCCTTGGCTCCTTTGGCAGGAAAAGGAGACTTCAAGCTTCGTCCTCTGATGACTTTATCACATGGGGAAAATTGGAAGGTTAACCAGAGGTTAATCCGGGATCTTCCAAGGTATTTCATATAATTTCACAAAAGATTTTCAAACAACGTTGCATGCAAACGGAAAACAATCCAAACGCAATTGTGACACATCTCAGGAATAGCTGAATTTGGAAAAATATCAAATTTATAAATTCTTTTCCACTGCAAATTTGCAGTCAATTCAAATTTTCATTATTATGAAATGCATCTCCAGTTCGACCATGGGATTACTGTCAAACATGTGATCCTGTCCTCCCTGCGTACGCGCAAAGATGCTAACTTGAAATCAAGAATCTGATGGGTTGAGTATTCATGCGATGAGTTCATTTGCATTTGCACTGCTTTCTCTTTCAGATGGACGCTGTGTTCGTCTGTGCGTGTGATAAACTACTATTTAATTTCTTGCATTTTCGGATTGCCCCCCCCCCCTTCTTCTTCTTTCAGGACAGTGATACATTCCTCCACATGAGAAAGTCCCGAGACAGGTATTGCCTGCCTGGACGCTTGCTTACCTGTCAGAGAGGGCAGGTGCGGATTAGTGCAAACGCTTTGCAAATTGCAACAGATCGTGCGCCAGAGTGGTGTGCGTTGCCTGTCCTCTGTCAAGGAGGCTGGGCTTCCCGGGAGTTTGAAAAGTGAGCTTGGCATGGAAGTGGCAAGCTGCATAAATAGTGTCGAGGTGGGGAACGGGGAGGATGTTTCCAGCCCACGAAGCGCATCTGCAGCAGGTGCTTTGATGAAGAAGCTTGTTAATCTACCTGGGAAATGCTGACAATTGTTGGTTGTGGCAGGGAGGCGCTGCCTGCCTCCAATTCCAAGTGACAGCTCGACAGCCTCTGCTCTTCCCCGGCAAATTGATGCTTTAGGAAACAGCCAGCATGCTGTATTTTTTTCCTCCCCCCTGAGGAATGAGTTCCCTTTTTAAAACTACCCACAATATTAGCAAATGGTGCGAGTTTTCAGGCACCAGGAAATGTTTTATTGGAGGCAAATGCCACAATCCTGCCAGTTTTTATGCAGGAGAAACTGTCACAACTTGTAAAAAGGGGATTGTTTATAGGGAGGCGGCCAGAGAATAGGGTTGGAGGGATGGACAGACCTTATTGATCCTCTTGCCCTAGAAGCCAGAATGGCTTGAGACAACATGATGTACAGGGTAGATTTAAATTTGAATTTTGCTATGCTCAAAAAGTACTGAAATGTGTGGAGGGCAAGGGTTGCCAGGATGATGGACATCAGGTCATTTCAAATCCTTGGCTCTGGAATGGAACGGTCCTGAAGTGGTTCCTGCTTTAAGCTAGTATCCAAAACAAAAGGATGTAATACAGGACTGTTGGAGACAGTAAAAGAAAAACATATAGATAATGGTTTGATTGATGGGTATCACGAGGTGGACTGAAATGCAGGTCAGACGAATGAATGACCATCCAATAAGGGTGAAGGGCTAGTATATGTTTAAATCCATAGTTCACCAATGAAATGTAATTTGTAGTTTTCTTTGTTCAAAGCACTATAAAAGCTTGGTTCACTTTGAAATCTGGGCCTCCTGGAGTTTGGATGTAGCTACATAAATGATGTTTCTTTTCCAATTGGATCTGGGTCTCCCTGCTAATTCTGGTTATAGTTCTGGTTTTCTGCAACAGTGACTTGTTGGGGAAAAGGGGATAAAGCTTGGTAAAGTGTCAGGAGGAAAAGAGGAAGGCATTTGCAAGACCCATTAATAGCAGAGCCTCCTGTGTTAAATGGGAGGCAGCAGGAGAAGTGACCAGTATGGCACTGTTGGACTATGATTGGGTTCAGATCCAATTTGGCTATGGAAACCCACTGGGTGACTTGGGCAAGTCACATTCTCTCAGCCTCACAGGAAGGCAATGGCAACCCCCCTCTGAAGAAACGTGCCAAGAAAACCTCATGATAGATTCTCCTTAGAGTCACCATAAGTTGGAAATGACTTGAAGGCACACAGCAACAACAACAACAAAAGAGAAAGACCGCGTTCCAGTACATCCCTGGACAATGTACATTGATGATGCTATATAAATAAATGATAACAGCAGCAGCAACATTATAGATGGATTGACTCCATCAAGGAAGCCTCAGCTGCTGCTTTGAGTTTGCAAGACCTGATCAGGGCTGTCAAGGATGTCTTGGAGGTTGCTCATCAAAATTGATTTGACAGCAAGTGATTGACAACCGCTGATAACCAGCTTGAGGATGGTGGGAAGGGATGAGCATTTGACCAGAGAAGAGTTTCTATAATGGGAAAGGCAAGTGGAAGAGAACCAAAGGTTGTGGAGAGCAGAGATGGATAGATCTGCCAATACCAATTTATCACCAACAGCATTAAGGCAGAGCTCATTCCATCCACTTCCAGCATTGATTCATTGTCTGGAATTCAGTATTGCAGCTACAGATTTGTGCCTTAACATTACAGATCCATAACCGATCTGTGATGATCCAAGCCGTTGCATTCTCCATCACAACAGATTTGAGAGCTGGACAATGAAGAAATCAAATAGGAGGAAAAGCCATTCACTGGAGAGTGCTGAGGATCCCATGAATGCTCAAAAAGTCCAACAAATGGGTCCTTGGACAGATCAAGCTAGAAATCTCACTGGAAGCCAAAATGACTAAACTACCCCCAGAAAGATCTTCCTAAGGTTTAGGTGGAATCTCTTTTCCTGTAGCTTCCATCCATTGCTTCATGTCCTATTCCCTGGAGCAGCAGAAAATAAGCTTGCTCCATCCTCAATAGGAAATCCCTTCAAATATTCAAACATGACCATCATATCACCTCTTAACCTTCTCTTCTCCAGACTAAATGTATCTAGCATCCTGAGCTGCTTCGCATAGGACTTGGTGGTTTCCAGATCTTCCACCATTTTGGTTGCACTCCTCTGGACACAGTTCCAGCTTCAATCTCAACATCATTCTTGAATTGTGGTGCCCAGAACTGGACACAATATTCCAGGGGAGGCCTGACCAAAGCAGAATAGAGAACCACTATTACTTCCTTTGATCTAGAAACTATGGCCCGAAAGAGAAGAGCAGGAAGAGGCGCCATTGTGGCACCATTAGGGCTCGGGAGCGCGCAGCATTTGCATGTCTATCTGCTGTGGCGAAGTTGCACAGCAAAAAGAGGTGGCGCCAGACTGACCTTTTTGGGCGGTCTGTATCACTCCAGAACTTCTTTTTATGCAGCCTAGAATCGCATTGGCCTCTTTAGCTGCCACATCACACTGTTGCCCCATGTTCTACTTGGGTTTTATGGTTTGGTGAGGCACCAGGACTCTCTGACAGAGGAGTCTAAATACCTCACAGAACTACATATCCCAGGGTTTCATAGCATTGAGCCATGGCAATTAAAGCATTGCCAAACTGCCTTAATCCTGCAATGGAGATGTAGCTTAGCCACCTGCATACGGCAAACCTAAAGAGGGAACAGGGCTTGCCCTGGAGATCCACATAGCCCTCCTTCTCTCTTTAGGAAGTACATATTTAGTGTTATAATATATTGGCTTGCTTTCCAAACAACCGGCCCCATTGCCGCATCAGATGATCGGACTGGGACTCCGGCAGAGCATCTTTTTCTTTTCTCTGCCAAACAGCTGCCAGTTAACAGAGTTTCAGAATAAACATCTTCAGCCGTCCCAGTTCTGAAATCAATCTGTCCCAGAGGACCCCCCCCCCCAACGCCTTTTCCGCCGTTCACAAAATGGAAATAAATGCTGAGGTCTGTTTTTCGTACATTTCCCATTGTTTCATTTTAGACTCTGCGTCCCTCTTGGTATTTCACGTTGCCTTGATCGTGCGGATGAAGGCTGGCTCGAGCAATTGTTCCATCTGGACCTTCTCCAAGGAAACAAAAGTTTATGCAACCAACAAGCCCAACAAGCAACGCAACGCCTCGCATGGCAATAAGGCAGCCACTGGCAGAAGCAGACACAGCGACCCACAGCTTCTTAGGGGTCAGGAAAGACTACTTTCTTCCCATCAACTCCTCTGAAGTTATTCAATGGACAAGACACTCCTGCCTTCAATATCTCCTGCAGTTGCACAGGGTCCATTTGGGAGCTGTGCTGCTCCCCCAACTTACACACCTTTGCATCTCCAAAGGTCTCCTGTAGTATTGCATTCGCCCATAAAACCCTTTTTGGTCTTTGGGGAAGCCTCTTGTCTCCGTCCCATCACCTCCAGAGGTCCAAAGAGTGGCAGCCAGATTGCTAACTAGGGTTGGCTACAGAGGGCACAAAGGTCCACTGAATTCTAGTACTACTACTACTACTACTACTACTATTTATTTCTACCCCACCTCTCCAACAAGATTGAAGTAGCTTACATCAATAAAAATCCGTAGAATACAATAGAATAAAATCTCACAATCCCTCTCCCTACTTAACCCCAAATCAACAACTTTTCAGGTACAATCAGTAGAATTAGTATTGACGATGATCCATAAAGCCCTATATGGGAGAGGCGGGATACAATTATTTATTATTGTTATTATAATTATAATTATAATTAATTATTATAATAGAATCCTAGAGCTGGAAGGTACCCCAGGGGTCATCCACTCCAACCCGATTCTGCCATGTAGGAATAAACAATCATAGAATCATAAAAGTGGAAGAGACCCCAAGGGCCATCCAGTCCAACCCCATTCTGCCATGCAGGAAATCACAATCAAAATATTCCCGAAAGGTGGCCATCCATGGTTTAAAGACCTTCAAAAAAGAAGACTCTGCCAATCTCCAAGGCAGTCAGTGTCTTCCACTGCCGAACAGCTCTCACTGTCAGGAAGTTCCTCCTAATGTTAACATGGAATCTCTTTTCCTGTAGCTTGCATCCATTGTTCTGGATCCTGTTCTCTGGAGTAGCAGAAAACAAGCTTGCTCCATCCTCAGTTTGCCATCTCTTCAAATATTTCAACAGAGCTCTCATATCACCTCTCAACTGTCCATTATAGAATCGTAGAGTTGGAAGAGCCCCCCAGGGCCATCCAGTCCAACCCCTTTCTGCCATGCAGGAACTCTCAATCCAAGCCTTCCCTGTGAAGAGATGGCCATCGAGCCTCTGCATAAAAACATCCTCCAAAGAAGGAGACTCCACCACTCTTCAAGGCAGCATCTTCCACCCCTGAAAGCTTCTACCATCAGGAGGTTGTTCCTAAGGCTGAGGAAGAATCTCTTTTCCTGGAGCTTGCATTCGGGTTCATGTTCAGCAGAAGACAAGCTTGCTCCATCGTTAAGAGGACATCCCTCCAAATATTTAAGCATGGCTGTCATAGACACCACTCTTATCTGCTATTGTTCAATGCTATGGAATTCTGGCAATTGTAGTTTTGTAAGCTATTTAGTCTTTTCTGTCAGAGAGCTCTTGTGCTAAAACAAACTGCAAGATAAATTATGTCATTGCTTTATGTTACCCTTTCGCACCTCTAAGTTTCCTTAAACCAATGGTCTCCCATCCTATATCTGTGCATTTCATTTTTCCTCCCTAAGTGCAGAACCTTACACTTCTCAGTATTGAATTTCATTTTGTTAGCGTTGGCCCAGCTTTCTAGTCTATTCAGATCACTTTGAATTTTGATCCTGTCCTCTGGGGTAATAGCTACTTCTCCTAGTTTAGTGTCATCTGCAAATTTGATAAGTATGCCCCCAATATTGTCATATAAGTCATTAATAAAGATGTTGAATAGCATTGGGCCCAGGATAGAGCCTTGTGGGACCCCACTGGTCACTTCTCTCCAGGATGAAGAAGAGGAATCACTGCTGAGCACTCTTTGGGTCCGGTTGATCAGACAATTACAAATCCACCTAACAGTTGCCTTGTGTAGCCCACCTTTTACTAGCTTGTTTGCAAGAGACTGCAAATGGAGACTGTATGAAGTTATATAGAAATGTAACTGCTACGCTATTGCTATTGCTATTGCTGTTTTTTAAATATTGGAAGGTGGCTCAAAGTGACTTTTGATTTTCTAAAACATGACTCCTGACCGCTGCTTGGCGTGTCATTGTAGCCCACCAGAGGACTATAAAACACATGACAGCTATTCTGCAGTTGCTGCACAATTATTCCGACCATGATTCTTTGATTGTTGCAGAAGGACCTTCACACACACACACACACACACACACACACACAGAGTCCCCATCTCAGCCTGGAAAAGTGCTGACCTGGCACTCCGACAAATTGGCAGAAGGTCTGCCACTCAAACTGATGGAGATTTGCACCCTTCCTTGGCCTTTCTGCTTCCCTTTTGCTTTTCTCTGTATTTGTGAGTTTGACCTTCTCTTTGGCACTCCTGGCCTGGGATTGATAAATGAGGCTCTACACAAACACAAACACACACATTTCAGGCCCCACTGTTTAAAGATTCATGGGGAAGCCTGTTGGCGAAGGGAGCCGCACACCTGCTGCCAGCGTGGCTTAAAATATCCCTTCTTTCTTTGATTCTTCCTCGCTGAGCAAGTCCCTCCGGGACCAATAAGGCAAAGCAATTGCTGGGGAGCGATGATGCCTCTGTCAGAGGAGGACGGGATCCACGCTTGCACACTCCCCTATTGCACACCGGCAGACAGAGCTGTTAGGATGTATTTCAGTAAGGCTTTTGACAAGGTCCCTCATGACATTCTTGCAAACAAGCTAATAAAATGTGGGCTAGACAATACAACTGTTAGGTGGACTTGTAATTGGTTGACCGGCTGCACCCAAAGGATGCTCAACAATGGCTCCTTTTCCTCCTGGAGAGAAGTGACCAGTGGGGTGTCCAGTGGGGCACTGTCCTGGGCCCAGTGCTATTCAATACCTATCAATGATTTGGATGAAGGGGTAGAGGGCATGCTTATCAAATTTGCAGATGACATGAATCAAAAGTCAAATGACCTTAATAGACTAGAAAGCTGGGCCAAAACTAATAAAATGAACTTCATAAGGGGGAAATGTAAGATACTGCACTTACGCAGAAAAATGAAATGCACACATATAGGATGGGGGACACCTGGCTTAAGGAGACTTATACGGGTAAAAGGGATCTAGAAGACCTAGGAGACCGCACGTAGTACATGAATGAACAGTGTGATGCGGCAGCTAAAAAGGCCAATGCAATTCTAGGCTGCATCAATAGAAGTATAGTGTCTAGATCAAGGGAAGTAATAGTGCCACTCTACTCTGCATTGGTCAGGCCCCACCTGGAATCCTGTGTCCAGTTCTGGGCACCACAATTCAAAAAGGATGTGGAGAAACTGGAGCCATGTGTCCAAAGGATGGCAACTAAGATAGTGAAGGGACTGGAAACCATGCCCTATGAGGAACGCCTTAGGGAACTGGGGATATTTAGCCTGGAGAAGAGAAGTTTAAGAGGTGATATGAGTATTTGAAGGGATGTCATATTGAGGAGGGAGCAATCTTGTTTTCTGCTGCTCCAGAGAACAGGATTCGGAACAATGGATGCAAACTGCAGGAAAAGAGATTCCAGCTCAACATGAGGAGGAACAATAAGGGCTGTTTGACAGTGGATCACAGTCCCTCGATGGAGAGTGGTGAACTCTCCTTCTTTGGAGAATTTTAAATGGGTTGGATGGGCATCTGTCACAAGGAGGGCTTGGATGGTGTCTTCTTGCACAGAAGAATGGGCTGGTCTGGATGGGCTCTTGGGGTCTCTTCCATCTCTAGGATTCTATCTTTTTCGTATTTGTCAACAAGATATACCCTTTAATTTTCCTTTCTCCCAAGCACAACTGTCCAATCCCCCTTCATAGGCCTTCTCTCAAGAGCTTTACCACCATGCAGATAATGTATCTTTCCATGCCATCTAGTGGGTTTTTCTATTTTACACAGATTGGCTGACTGTTCAAGAGACAACATTAATGCCCTGCATTATTTCCAGATTTAGCCAAGCAACCGTAATCGTAAAACACCATAAAGCACACCTAGAAAACTAACAAGTTGAAAAAGGAACGTGTTTTTGCAGAGGAAAAATAATTTTTCCAGCCTCTTTTAATGGCCCCAGGGACGCATTATCCTCCTTAGCTGCTGAAGGATTTAGCCATTACTTTAGAAAGGGCAAATCCATTGGTGTGGGGTTTGTTGGCCTCTCCTCTGCCCATCCATTCATCCATTCCCATCAGCACAGAAAGCACTAACAGAAAAAGAGAAGGAAAGAGGTGGAGCACAAATAAAATGTTTATTTCTGTCTCATTTTTCAGACACAGAGACAATCCTTCTTCTGGCCCCCCATTTGTACTGGTCCTGGAAGGGAAAGGAGCTACATCCGATTGTTTATAGATTGTTTAGAACAGATTATCTGAAGCCAAAGCCAGGATTGTGCATTTATTGTGCTACACAACTCTTGTGTTGAGTGGCAAGGCTGAACAACAGAAGGCACAACCAGACATGTGACCAAATGCACACCCAAATGTACATGCATGAGCAATGGCAAGCTACGCACAACTCTGTCACAGCAACCTAGCACTGAATGCAGATGTTCCTCATTGGATATTATGCCTGTATTTATTTCTAGAGTGCCATAGATATTCTCATACCTGGGATCAAACATTGATAGAAATGGGGACTGCAAAGAGGAAACCAGAAGAAGATTAGGAATGAGAAGGATGGCTATGAAAGAACCAAAGAAGATCCTAATATTCAAGGATATACAACTGAGCACAAAAGTTAGAATTGAACAAGCCATTGTATTCCCTATTGGCACGTATGGATCTGAGAACTGGACAGTCAAGAAGGGGGCTAAGAAGAAAATCCATTCATTCGAAATGTGGCTTCAGAGAAGAGCACTAAGGGTTCCATGGATGGCCAAAAAGACCAAGAAAGGGGGCCTGGCACAGATCGGGCTAGAAATCTCCCTAGAAGCCAAGATGGCAAAACTGAGGTTATCATACTTTGGACTCCGAAGTGTGTTCAACAAGTGGGAATGATGGATCTGAATCGCATTGTTCTGGAGGAGAGGAACCAATGGCAGAGGCGTGTTTACCATCCTTCCTCAGTTTTGGGCAGATTCCCGTCTTTCTGGTGTGACCTGCGGGCACATGTTTTTTTCTTTTTTAAAAAAAAAAATTTGATAGAAGATTCGATTCCTTGGTTTTGCAACTACTTGCAGTTACCCAGGTGATTTGACGGCAGCTCATAGTCAGGTATGTAGTTGCAAAACCAATGCATCAAATCTTCTATTTATTTATTTTTTAAAAAATATAGTTTCCAAGCTGGGCTGCTGCTTATGCCACCGATGACTGGCATGCATTTTAAAGCGGCACAAACTTGTGGGGACAATTTGGAAAAAAAGAAGCAATTACAAGGGAATAATGAAAAGATCCGCTTTCATTGTGGGAATGATGGACTTTTTAGAATCAATTTACCAACATGGAGTGAAGGCAAATCCCAAAGCGGTTTAAATGTAAGTGGGGATGAACCCCAAGGCAACCAAAACCCTTGGCTCAGTGAGAAGCCTGGACTTTCTAGAATGCAGATCCCAGGAGAAAATTGTAATCTAATGTTATTTTAATTTGTTGTCTGTTAAATTTTATTGTTTGAATGTTAATACGTATTAATATGTATTATATTTAATTATTTTCGTATATTGTGCGCCATAGGCAGGCTTATTTTATCAATTTTGATTGTCTGTATGTACAGTGTTGTGTAAATTTACAGTTTAACAACAACAACAACAATAACAACAACAACAACAACAACAACAACAAATCCTTGCAGGATACTTTCAAGTCAAGTCTGAAGTTTGGGAGCCAATTTTAACAAGAAAATCAAGGAGATGTGCACAAAGGTTAAAAATTAAATGAATAGCAACTGCATATGGCAGGGGCTGAGGTGTACTTGGCAGCATTGGAGTACGCTTCTAAAGTTTTTATAAAGCCTTAGAAGAAGACGTCTGCCTCTAGCCTAACACATTTGTTTGCTGTTCCCCTCCGAGAAATGCTCCCCATGCTCCAGGTGTCAAGACTCGCTGCTGCTCAAAGTGAATGATGCCCTGGACTTTCCTAACATATTCTTGGGTTGGGAAGTCAGGAGGGTGTTGTTCTGGCCTGGAGAGCATTTTATAACAGGAACTGAAGGCTTTTTGCAGCTACGGAATGCAGAACCCAGTCATTTTGTTTAGCTCCTAAATGCCAAAATGCATTTGCAAGCTAAAAAAACCCCTGGGTCCCACTTTTCAACCAATTCCCCTCCTGATTCCTAACTTGTCAAATAAGTGGAGGCTTCACTTACAGCAAATGTAAAGTACTGCTTCTGTCACGTGACTGATAGGCAAAGGGCAGTGAGAGGGAAGCCTTGTCCAAAGGAGGAAAAACATATTGTTTCTGGATGGGTTTAGGCTAGCAAGTCAGATGCAAAACATATGTGAGTTGTGAGTTGAGTCGAATCATAGAATCCTACAGTTGGAGGAGACCCCAAAAAGGGCCATCCAGTCCAGCCCCAATATGCCATGCAGGAATTGTCCATCAAAGCATCCCCGACAGATGGCCATCCAGCCTCTGCTTAAAGACCTCCAAAGAAGGTGACTCCACCGCACTCCAAGGAAGAAGTGTGTTCCACTGTCAAACAGCCCTTACTGTCAGGAAGTTCCTCCTAATGTTGAGGTGGAATCTCTTTTCCTGCAGTTTATATCCATTATTCTGCGTCCTAGTCTCTGGAGCAGCAGAAAACAAGCTTGCTCCCTCCTCAATATGACATCCCTTCAACTATTTAAACAGGGCTATCATATCACCTCTTAACCTTCTCTTCTCCAGGCTAAACATCCCCAGCTCCCTAAGTCATTCCTCATAGGGCATGGTTTCCAGACCCTTCACCATCTTGGTGGCCTTCCTTTGGATACATAGCTCCAGTTTCTCCACATCCTTTTTGAATTATGGTGCCCAGAACTGGACACAGGATTCTTCCAGGTGGGGCCTGACCAAAGCAGAATAGAGTGGCACTATTACTTCTCATGATCTAGACACTATACTTCTGTTGATGCAGCATAAAATAGCATTGGCCTTTTTAGCTGCTGCATCGCACTGTTGACTCATGTTCACCCTATGGTCTACTGTTGACTCATGTTCAGCTTATGGTCTACTTGGACTGCTAGATCCCTTTCACACATAGTTTCATTCAGCCATGTGTCCCCCACTCTATATCTGTGCTACCTTACATTTTTTCCATGTTGAAATTCATTTTGTTATTCTTCTAGTCCATTCAGGTAATTTTGAATTTTGATCCTGTCATCTGGAGTATTAGCTACTCCTCCTAATTTGGTGTTATCTGCACATTTGATGAGTATGCCCCCAATTCTGTCATCCAAGTCATTAATAAAGATGCTGAATAGCACTGGGCCCAGGACAGAACCCCACTGGGCACCCCACTGATCACTTCTCTCCAGGATGAAAAGGAGCCTAGGGCTCATGGTCTTAGCAAAAGTTTGGTTCAGGCTTTAGCTGCATGGTTGGCCTTGTTTACAAGAAGAAGAAAATGGGTCAAGCAAAAGTCTCTCTCTGCAGCTGGTTGGCACAGAGAGGGGGAGGAATCGCATCCCAGAACCAAAAGATCAGATGTCCCAGCTCATCTCTGCACCTGGCAATTGGAAAACAACTCAACAGTTGGCATGGGAACATCTCCCTACTTTTCTTGTGGCCAAATTCTTTAGGTTGGACAGTGTGGTATTTTTCTAGAAGCTTGTAAGATGTATAAGATGCTGGAACACATAAGATTTTTGCTTTGCAGACCGGCTTGCAGCTCTGCATAGCCACTGTGTAAGTATGCTTGGCTTCTTTCCTTTTCCTGTGGACTTTATCATACAGGGGAAATCAGGGGTTTAAAAAGACATTTGCGCAATCATGGGAAAGATTTCCCCACAACGTCGCAATTAAAGGGGACTTATCCCAGGAAGAACCAGGAATGCTCCAGCAACAAATCATTCATGGGGAAATCCTGTGAACGATTTGTTGCTGGAGCGTTTGTAGTTCTTCCTGGGGATAAGTCCTCTCTAAATGAGATGTGTAGGAAAACCTTTGCTGCGAATGTGCAAACATCCTGGGAAAATGTCTTTTTAAACCCCTGATTTCCCCCCATGTAATAAAGCCCATAGTTTACTTTTTTGGAACTGGAACAGTGGACCTATGTTTTGCTATCTTTTAATTTCACCTGCTTAAATGAAACAGACTTTCTCAAGACTAGGGCTCATGCGGTGAACCAGCAGCACATCGAAACCAGGGCTGAGCTGCAAATGTTACCCCTGCCTTGCTCCAAATGGTGCAAGTGTATGCCATTACCTGCCTCCTTGCTTTTTGATGCAACACTCATGCAAAAGCTCAGCTCTGCATGCGCCTGGCAGGGTGGAGGGCATGGGGCATTAGCCATCTCCTTGCCCTGCCTAGGATTTTGGCAGCAGGCAACAGGCCACACACACCCAGCACCCCTGGATGCTTTCCAAAATGCTTTCTCTGGGCCCTTCCTTGGTTCCCTGTTCTAGTGAGGGAGCCTGGCTATTAGTATGCAGAACTGATTTCCATGGCTAATTTTATTGCTGTTCGTGGCTGATAAGCAGATGCAGTATACAAGAAAGCGCCCGGCTTTCTTGGCAACTAGTAATTTGAAGTTTTACTAGACATTATATTGTGCGCCACAAAGTCATTGACTCCCTTGGGCTGATTGGAAATGGTTCTTAAATCATGGTCAAGTAGCACGCGCGCACCCACCCCCTTCCTCGTACGGAATAAAAAAGGGGGAGAAAAGGTTGTGCCAGAGTAAAAGAATAACATGTTGTTGTTGCTTTTTAATAGCTAGTGACATCGGAATAGCTTCATCCCAGCAGGGGATCCGGCTTTTCCCGAAGGCAAGAGAATGGGGCCATCGTTCATTTGGCTTCTGCTTCCCTCTCTCCTCCTTTGAGTCACTCTGGCCGGATGGTGATTACGGGTCTCATTTCTGGATAGCCTTCAGCGATGGACTCCAGCTCTGGGTTTTCCCCTTCCAAAAGAGGGAAAGTGGCATAGACACAAGAAGCAATAAGAAGGATTTTTGCATTGTAGGGGGATTCAGCTGAGGATGAGGGGAGTCCTGCCTCTTCACCCTCCATTAGGAAGAAGGATGGGTCAAGGAGGCATGCCTTGAGCCATGCCTTCCAAATGTCCCACTTTGGCAATGACAGTCTGGAATAATCCTCTGATATCCTACTATTTTGCTTGGTAAGTAGCAGTGTGCCCTCTGAGCTAATGCTGAGTGCATTCTAATCAACAGTGTGATGTAGCAGCTAAAAGGGCCAATGCGATTTTAGGCTGCATCAATAGAAGTATAGTGTCCAGATCAAGGGAAGAAAAAGTGCCACTCTATTCTGCCTTGGTCAGGCCCCACCTGGAATAATGCTGTGTCCAGTTCTGGGCCCCACAATTCAAAAAGGATGTTGAGAAACTGGAGCTATGTGTCCAAAGGAGGGCCACCAAAATGGGGAAGGGTCTGGAAACCATGCCTTATTAGGAAAGACTTAGGGAGCTGGGGATGTTTAGCCTGGAGAAGAGACAGTCGAGAGGTGATATGATAGCTCTGTGTATGTGAAGGGATGTCACACTGAGAAGGGAGCAAGATTGTCTTCTGCTATTCCAGAGAATAGGACCCAGAACAATGGATGCAGGCTAAGGAAAAGAGACAGAAGGAACTGGGCTAGACATTAGAAGGAACTGGGCTATTTGACAGTGGAACATACTCCCTTCCTTGGAGGTCTTTAAACAGAGGCTGGATGGCCATCTGTTGGGGATGCTTTGATTGTGAGTTCCTGTATGGCAGAATGGGGTTGGACAGGATGGCCCTTCTTGGGGTCACTTACAACTCTCTGGTTCTTTGATTCTATGATTCACCCAACAGGATTGCAGACGTGCGCCTCATCTAGAGTAAGTATCACCTGTAGTGATGCCTCAACCCCTTTCCACGCTAGCCCCTGATTTCCTGAGCCTTGAATGAATGAGTCTGTTATAGTGAATTGGTGTGTGATTTTTCCCTTTTAAATAAAGCAATACTTTAACTGGAGAAGTTTGCCTCTATGATATTTCCTAGATCCATCGGTCCCTTGGTATACAGATGAGAAACAATTTCATAGGGTCCTTCTAATCAGCCCCCTCTCGATTTTTGAGCTAAATAAAAATTCCCCTACATAGGTTTTGGCTACAACAGGGCTATCATATCACCTGTTAAACATCTCTTCTCCAGGCTAAACATATCCATATCCCTTAGTCTCTCCTCATAGGGCTTCATGGTTTCTAGACCCTACACCATTTTAGTCGCCCTTCTTTGGAGACGCTCCAGTTTCTCAACGTCCTTTTTGAATTGTGGTTCCCAGAACTGGACACAGTATTATTCCATAAAGCAGAATAGAGTGGCACTATTACTTCCCTTGATCTAGACACTATACTTCTATTGGTGCAACCTTAGAATCATGTTGGCTTTTTCAGCTGCATCACATTGTTGATTCATGTTCAACTTGTGGTCTACTAGGATTCCTAGATCCCCTCCACAAGTACTTTTCCCCCATCCTATATCTGTGGAGGCTCAGACACCCCTAAGAACAAAAGGTCCTGAGAAACTCACAAGCATCCTGAACATTCAGAGACACAGCAATGTTTCTCTGGAATATCAGTAGGAAAAGGGATCTTGTAGCACCTCTGAGACTAACAGCCTTGACAGACCAGCCATAAAGGCTGGCATCAGGGCATAGTTGGGGCATGGCACCTGCATGGCACATGCCCCAAGGCGGCGTCATGGAGCTCCTCTGGTGCTGCATCCAGATGATGCAGCAGCATAGGAGTGCTGAGAATGCAAAGCACTGACTGCTGTGGCGCCCTTTTTGTGGCTCCTTTTTGCTCCACAGAAAGTTCAGGAAGGCCATGGAGTTGCCACAGCCCCGATCCAGTGCTGAAAGGGGGACTATGGGCCAGCCTTCAGGGGCAGTGTGTTCAGCCCCTATCTGAGCAAAAGACTTCATAGTATACGGTAAGTATTTTGTAGACTTGGTCTGCTTGCTTAGACACACCTGTTCACTCCATACGTTTGAGGAAACAGATCTTGGTCTAATCTGCCCTGCAGAAATAATGACACCACTTTATCTGCCATGGTTCCATGCTATGGAATCCTGGGAACTGTTGTTATCTGTGGCACCAGAGGTCTCTGGCAGAGAAGGCTAAATATCTCTCCAAACTACAAATCCCTCAATTCCATGGCATTGAGCCATGGCAGCTAAGGCAGTGTCAAACTGCATTATTTCTGCAGTTTGGCTTAGACCTCTGACAGCTTATGCTCCGACCTCTTTTGCTCAGTGAGCCTCAAAGGTGCCAAGAGACCCCCTTCCTGACATCGATCTGCCTCCCGCCCCCCAGAATCCTGGTCTGTTTACCTTTCGCAATTAATAGTCCTGGTTGGCGCGCCAATTTGGAGCTCAGAATTCATTACGCAAATGAGCTCCCTCTAATAATTTGCTTTGGCAGAAATTTGGATTGGTGATTTATTTATCTATTTATGTATTTTTGCAGTTTGCTTATAACAGTTGCCTTTGGGGAAGGCCTTCGGCTCCAATTAGCTTGATGAACTTACCTGCCAGCCAGCCGTAAAATCCTCATCCAGACGGGAGGATGCTGGGGTTACCTCTTCTATCTGGTTTTGACCCAGAAAGTCTTTCACGGGTCAGGTCCAGCTTCTCTGAAGGACCATATTCTCCCGTATGAACCTGCCCCTGTCTTGAGATCTTCTCAGGAGCCCTTGGAGATTATTGCATGGTTCTTAAATAGTGGGATAAAAGCAAGATTTGAACTGTAATCCATGGATCTTATTGCACCACATTGTGGCCAGGCAGTAGGTATCCTGTAGCCAATCCATGCTTCTGCCGCTGCTTTTAATGAATGGGAAAATCCCATGAATAGCTGTCAATCCCACAGTTAACCCCTTATATATATATTTTTTTTTACAAATTTTAAACATTTATCAAATTTAAAACATACACATTAAAACTATAAAAGACAAATACAAGAGCTAATTATAAACAAATCAAACAAACATACAACCAAAAATACAACCTTCCATACCTATAACTCAATCTTTACCAGTTATGACCTTCCACACTTCTTAAATTGTTTACTTTTTTACCTCTCTACTTGTTCCTTCTCTTCTCATCCTTCTACCTTCTTTTACTCCCTTCCCTTCCCTTTCCCTTCTCCTTCCTCCTCCTTTCTTCCATAATCCCTTCTTACTTCACCCATATCTAACCCCTTATTGAAGTATATGCCATATAGATTTTATCACATGGGAGTCAAGTGCCCGGATCCCATGAATAAATGGCCATTAAATCCACGAATATCCCTCAAGAGCGGGATTGTTTTCACACTACCATTATGCTGGTAATAAAGTTTCAAAATTTTCTAGTGTATGAAAAATGGGGTGGTTTTGCCGCTTTGTTCACGGGATAATGCCAGGATAATGGCGACATTGTGCAATGTCATTTGAAAACAATTTCACTCTTCTTATTTCATAGAATCATAGAATCATAGAGTTGGAAGGGGGCCATCCAGTCCAACTGTTGCTGTTTTGGGTGCTGAAAAGGCCACAACATGCACTGCACTTAGGGCAGAAAAACAAAATGCACAGATACAGGATGGGGGACACCTGGCTTAAGGAGACTTTTACGTGTGAAAGGGATCTACGAGTCTAAGTAGTCAACAAGTTGAACATGAGTTAACAGTGTGATGTGGCAGCTAAAAAGGCCAATGCGATTTTAGGCTGCATCAATAGATCAAGGGAAGTAATAGTGTCATTCTCTTCTGCTTTGGTCAGGCCCCACCTGGAATAATCCTGTATCCAGTTCTGGGCACCATAATTCAAAAGGGATGTGGAGAAACTGGAGCCATGTGTCCAAAGGAGGGCGACTAGTGCAGAAAAGTGCAGATTTGGTATCATTTGCGAATCTGATAAGCATGCCCTCTATTCCTTCATCCAAGTCATTGATAAAGGTGTTGAATAGTATTGGGTCCAGGACAGAACCTCACTGGACACCTCACTGGTCAGTTCTCACTGGTCTCCTGGTGCACAATGGGATACACTGTCCATCAGGGCATGTTGCACAATGGGAACCACCATTGCTCAAAAAAGTGAATCTTGCAGAGTGCCCCGTTGTGCTTCTTCACAATTCACTAGCGCAGTTGTCAGCAATGTAGCTCTCTCATCATAAGGTTACCTTATCATAGCCTCTGATGCAAGATTTTAGTTGAAATGCTTAAAAGTTGGAGTTTTTCCCTATTACAAAGAAAGTCCTATTACAAAGGAAGCAGCATAGAATAGACTTTCAGAAAAGGATGGGAAGATGTTTGCAGAAATATAGATTTAACAGAAACATAGGAAATGTGTTGTTAAGTGCACCCAACACTTTTCCAGAGAATTATGTTGCGACAGAGGCTATCGGAGACAAGCCACAGAGAAAAAAGATACCTCCAGAATGGGTGAAGAAGATCTTTTGAAATGCACTGAATCCAATAAAACCCACATTTCCAGAGCACTGTGGAGGTTTTCTCTCCAGCGCTCGTAGCCACTTACAAGACACATGTGCACACTTCAACCCTTCCCAACACAACCCATGAGTGCTTGCCAATGCTGCCAATTACACTGCGAGGGCTCTTCAGATGGAGGCATTTCTGCCAAAATACTTTCTGCAGAATAATACACTTAAGAAAACAATGCCTATTTAAGCAAACGGTAACCATTGCCGGACTGTGTTTTCTTTTAAGAACAAAGGAAAGAGAAAACAGTTTGGGAAAAGAGCCCTGCTAATCTTTGAGATCTTCACAGCACTCAAGGACAGTTTGTCCCAAATAAATTTCTTCAGGTGTCTGTTGTTGACTTTGGGGGCATTTTCCTGAGTAACGCAAATGCTGGGTAATTCATTAGGCTGGGATACTATTGGTGTTTTGTGGACATGTAAATTGCCTTAGAGCCCCCAAGGATTCATCTTGGAAAATGAGAAAATCAGTCAAAGAGTCTCCTTACCTTGGATCAAATGTAGACTAGAATGGAAGCTGTAATCACGATGCTGGCATTGAGAGCTCCTGCATGGCAGAAGGGGATCGGACTGGATGGCCCTTCTTGGGGTCTCTTCCAACTGTAGGATTCTAAGGAAACAGAAGCCTAGGAATGGGACGGACAGCCATGAAAGAACTGGACAAGATCCTGAAGTGCAAAGAGATAAATCTGAATGCATCATCCAAGCCATTGCATTCCCCATCACCATGTGAGAGGTGGACAGTGAAGAAAGCAGATAGGAAGAAAAATCACTCATTGGAAATGTGGTGCTGGAGAAGAGTGCTGAGGACCCCGCAGATGGCCAAAAAGACAAACAAATGGATCCTTGGATAGATCAAGCCTGAACTTTCCCTGGAAGCCAAGATTAGGAAACTGAGGCTTTGGCCACATCATGGGAATGCATGACTCATTAAAAAAGGTAGAAGGCTGTAGAAAGAGGGGAAGACCACATGCCAGATCATAGAGTCATAGAATTGGAAGAGACCCCAAGGGCCCTGATCCAGTCCAACCTCATTCTGTCATGCAGGAACTCTCAATCAAAGCATACCTGACAGATGGCCATCCAGCCTCTGCTTAAAACCTCTAAGCAAGGAGACTCTTTTCCTGGAGCTTGCAACCATTGTTCTAGGTCCTGTTCTCTGGGGCAGCAGAAAATAAGTTTGCTCCATCCCCACTAAAGGTGGAGGGAAGCAGAAAGAGAGGAAGACCTCAACCAGATGGCTAGACTCAAGGGGGGGGGGAGTCACAAATCTGACTTTGCAGGACCTGAGCAGATCAGTGGAGGACAGGGGGGCTTGGAGGTGTCTCATCCACAGACAAACAGGTACTTCTTTTGCAATCCCATATGTCTCCATCCTTTCTGAGGCCACAGGCCCTGTTGGACAGCCACTTTCCCAAAGCTCTAGCATTCATCACTAACAATCAATTCAGTGGGAGGTAGCAGGGTGAATGATGGAAAACTGGGGGTGTGCAGGGAGAATATTTATTTACTTATTTAATATTGCACCTTTCTCCCAGTATGGGACCCAAAGCAGCTTACAATGCAAGTTGTCAGGGCTGAGGTCATACAACAGGCTTGTCTAGCATAAGTCTTTATACATAGAGCTATACATTAATTCTTTTATCCAGCCCTTCTCATGAATGGCAACGTTGCACAACTGGGCCAAAACACCAATATGTTAGCTAGAAGTAGCAGTATTAATGTGGCATCAGTGCATAAATTGTGTGATTAAGTGCATAACAAAATGCACCATGCACATCCATGGGCAATGCACATCTATGCACAATGCACAGTGGCCTGGCATATGCACTTTTGCTTCAGAAATACTGAGCTTCCTAATGCTGTCCCACTTTAGGGGAAATGTCCATTCACCTCTCTAAGGAAACGAATGCAAGACAACAACAATAGAATTCTTGCATTACATTTGTATGTGTCTTCAAGTTGCCTGTTGACTTATGGTGCCCCATGAGTTTCATACGGTTTTCAAGGAATGCTCAAAGGTGGTTTAGCCAGTCCCTTCCTCCGAAATATATAGCCTACAGCACCTGAGATTCGTTGGTAGTCATCCATCGAAGTACTAACCGATGCTGACCATGCTTACCTTCCAGGATCTGGTGCCTTTGGGCTACAGATCTGCACTCTTCCTTGGTGATCCTTCTTTCCTTCCTTTCTTTGTGTGTCTGTATATGTGCCTTCAACTTGCCTGTCAATATATGGTGAGCCCATACCTTTCTCACAAGGTTTTTCTTAGGCCAGGAATCCTCAGAAGTGGTTTTGTCAGTTCTTTCCTCAGAAAGAGAGCCTGCAAATACCTGGCATTCCCTGGCATTCTCCCATTCAAGTCTAAACCAGGGCTGACCCTGCTCAGCTTCCAAGATCAGATGGGATCTGGTGCCTTTAGGGTATTTGCTGTTGTTCTTATGTGCCTTCAAGTCATTTCTGACTTATGGTGACCCTAACACGAAACTATTATGGGGTTTATCTGGGGCTGAAAGATTGTGATTTGCCCATGGTCACCCCGTGTTTTTCCATGGCAGGGCGAGGAATTGAACCCTGGTATCCAGAATCCTTGTCCAGTGCTCAAAACACTATGCCACATTGGCTCTCTTGGGGTATGAGAAATGAGCGTGTCCAAAGAACGGAAACCAGAATTGTGAAGAGTCTGGAAACCATGAAGCCTTATGAGGAACGCCTTAGGGAGCTGGGTATGTTTAGTCTGGAGGACAGAAGGTTAAGAGGTGATATGAGAGCCCTGTCTAAATATCTGAAGGGATGTCATATTGAGGAGCTCCAGAGACTAGAACAAAGAACAGTGGATGCAAACTGCAGGAAAAGAGATTCCACCTTAACATTAGGGGATATTTCCCACTGGCAGGATGATTTGCTTCCTGTTTCACTTTGATTGCCCTGGTTTGGAAGCAATTCTAAAAAGTCTCCAGTTCCCACTACGAAAGGGGATCTTTTCCTTACCCAGTCCGAGCGATTTAATTTGCCGTGATTGTCATCCCCACTCGCAGTGCTGCTTCAAAATCCCCTGTCAATCATCTGTGACATAAGTGGCTGCCCAGCTTGGAAATTTGGGGGGGGGGGGGGGGCTGGAGGCTGAGAGAGTGTGATGCTCAGAGAGATGCAGATGATGGAGGGTCAGAGCGGCACAAAGGGGAGGAAGAGGAAGGAGGAAGCAGCAAGAGGAGGAGGAAGAAGGAGGAAGGGTCAGTGAGAAGGACCAAAAACGGCATCTCTGAGGATGGCATGCAGCCCTCTGCCATTTGTCTCTCCCCTCTGAAATAATCGATTCTGATCTGGTGTTCCCACTGTAAGGAATCGCATCAGAATCGCTTCTTCCCAAAAGAAGCTCTTAAAAAGTGCTATCAAAATAACCCTGGCTTTTGGCGTTTGCTCTGTATTATCCCCCCCCAGCATCGATCCAATGAGGATCAGGAACGATTTCCAGTGGGAACTAGGGGCACAGAGCTTAAATGAAGATTCAGAGCTTATTGAAGTGGGAACGACTCCTTGGAGGAACTTCCTGACAGTAAGAACCATCTAATTAAAAGATTGTATGTACTGCACTGTGTAAATTTACAGTGCTATATAAATAAAGTTTAATAATAATAATAATAATAATAATAAGAGTTGTTTGACAGTAGAAGACACTCCCTCAGAAAGTGATAGAGCCTCTTTCCTTGGAAGTCTTTAAGCAGAGGCTGGATGGCCATGTTTCGGTGATGCTTTGATTGAGAGTTCCTGCATGGTAGAATGGGGTTGGACTGGATGGCCCTTGTGGTCTCTTCCAACTCTATGATTCTATGATGTAGGCCCTGCCATAATAATTAACAGTATTAAAACAAACTTCCTCACTTGTGAATTGGAGAACATCCCCCATCTGTGGGGCTATGGCTTAAACCATCTGGCTGCTAGTTTCCCCCATGTGGCCTAAAACCATTCCTTTCACCTCCACACTGGACACTTGCGCCTTTGCTGCAGGTGTTCATCTGGACGTCCTGCAGGCGAATGCTTCTTCCATCCGTCCGTCCATGTTCTTTCATCTCCTCCTCCGCTGCCACTTCTTTCTGATCGCCAAGCCCTGCAGTTCAAAGTGCTGTGCAGGAGCATTTTGTATTCCGCAGCTGCTGCACAAGGCAAGTTTCATTTCGACACTCTGCCTCTCCACTCGGAGCTGCTAAGGCTGCTCTTGCCGGCAAATCCTTTTTCCAGAAGTGATTGCAATTAAAAAACGTGATTAACATTGATGTTCCCAGGCTCTCCAACACACTCAAGAACTCCACAAGCACCTCTTGGCTCAAAGAACCTCTTTTCAACATGATGTAAACTGGGATTTCACCTGTTCCCCTCCACAAAAACATATACACACACTCTTTGCCGGAGTTGGCAGGTGAGACCAGAGGGAAGGGCCTCTACCAGAGAGCAAGGCTTGCATGGAGCCCTTGGGGGAAAGTTCGGCTGGACTCCTTGGCTGAGCCCCTACACTGAGAAGATGGATTAAAACTTTACATGCACAGAGTTACCTAGTGGTTCTGTAATGCTGCCTTGCTAGTGAATTGTAATATTCTGCAATCAATATACAATCAAAATGTGCATGTTATGTAGAGCCATGCATAGACTCATAGAATTTGAAGAGACCCCAAAAAGGGCCATCCAGTCTAACCCCATTCTGCCATGCAGGAACTCCCAATCAAAGCACCCCTGACAGATGGCCATCCAGCCTCTGCTTAAAAACCTCCAAGGAAGGAGACTCCACCACAATCTATGAGAAAGGAGTTTGTTCCACTGTCGAACAGCCCTTACTGTCAGTAAGTTCCTCCTAATCTTGAGTTGGAATCTCTTTTCCTGGAACTTGCATCTATATTCTACTCTTTGGAGCCGTAGAGAACAAGCTTGCTCCCTCCTCAATGTGACATCCCTTTAAGTATTTAAACAGGGCTATCATATTCCCTCTTAACCATCTCTTCTACAGGCAAAACAGCTCCCTAAGTCTCTCCTCAAAGGGCTTCATGGTTTCCAGACCTTTTACCATTTTGGTGGCCCTCCTCTGGCCATCCTCCAGTTTCTCAACATCCTTCTTGAATTGAAACCAGCCAGGATCAGGGGTTTTCCCAGCAGACAATGGATCTCTAATTAAACGGACACACATCCTCTTTGCATATCCTCCCACCTTGAGGCCTTGCCAGTCACACAGTATATATACCCCACTCTCTTCCATGACACCGTTCTCTGAAGATGCCAGCCACAGATCCTGGTGAAACATCAGGAATAAACTCTTCCAGAACATGGCCACAGAGCCCCCCCAAACCCACAAAAAACTATTTATCCCTGATGTTTCATATGTATCTGTGGCTAGCATCTTCAGAGAATTCTGGCATGGAAGAGAGTGAAGTATACATACTGTGTGACTCTGGTATGAAAGGAACTGATTTCCATGTTAATCTCTGTGTCGGTCTGTTGCTGCATGGCAAGGCCTCAAGGTGGGAGGATATGCTGGAGGATATGTGTTTCTATAATCCTGTGTCCATTTCTGGGCACCGCAGTTCAAGAGGGATGTAGACGGAGTGTAGTGGAGCCTCCTTCTTTGGAAGTCTTTAAGCAGAGGCTGGATGGCCATTTGTCGGGAATGCTTTGATTGGGAATTCCTGCATGGCAGGGGGTTGGACTGGATGGCTCTTGTGGTCTCTTCCAACTCTGTGATTCTATGATTCTATAAGCTGAAGCATCTGCAGAGGAGGGTGACCAAAATGATGGAAGGTCTGGAAACCATAAAGCCCTCTGAGGAGCGACTTAGGGAACTGAGGATGTTTAGCCTGGATAAGAGATGGTGCAGAGGGGACATGGGATGGCCAGGTTTAAATATCTGAAGGGGCGTCACAGTCATAGAATCCTAGAACCGGAAGAGACCACAAGGGCCATCCAGTCCCATCCCTTGCCATACAGGAAGTATTTGAAGGGATGTCACATTGAGGATGAGGCAAACTTGTTTTCTGCAGCTCCAGAGAATAGGACACAGAGTAATGGATTCAGGGAAGATTCCACCTCAACATTAGGAAGAACCTCCTGATGGCAATGGCTATTCAACAATGGAAGACAATGCTACCTTGGAGTGTGGTGGACTCCATCTGTTCCATGGAGGACTTCCTGCACGGGTGTCCATCTGTTCCATGGAGGACTTCCTGCACGGCAGAAGATGCTTGGACTTGATGGCCCCTTGAGGTCTCTTCCAACTTTAGGATGCTATGATTCTTTAACCATAAAGCCAAAGTAAGGTAGAGACACAGAACATGTTGCATTTTCAGGGGAATTGTCAAGTGACGTCTGGGACATTCCAGCCCATGTCTTCAAACATCTTGCTGTGTCAAGGCTCCCTGTGTGCAGACCAATGTGAGTTGGGTGACATGCATAGTTTGGAATTACCGTTTGCTCATTATTGGTTCATTTGTAGGACTGTCACAACCTTTTTACTGCTCAGTTGCTGCTGCATAGTTTCATAATAATTGGGTTTAACTTCCTGCTCAGGGCAGACTCTGGGATTCTCAGCCAGAGTCTATTCAGCACTGAGCTCTTAAATAAACAGCTGTCTTCATTCTGCCGCAGACTCTTTCCTGGAAGTCTAAAGGGGCAATTTTTCCCAAGACCCACCTGACTTGATCTTATCCAGGATGCTCTTCTGCAGGGCTGCTGTATTGTCAAAGGGAAAATTAAGAAAAGCAAGAAAGGATGCTGCGCATTATCTCACCTGCTTCTTCCAAAAGTCTTGCCTCCCGATCTCAGCTTCACTCCCCTTTGCTCCGTGGTCTCATAATTTGGCTCATTGGATTTTTTTTTAAAAATTGCTTAATATAAAAAGTAAAAAATATATAACAAAACACAAATATAACCTTCCATACATCCATTCGAAACAATTAATCTACTTATACATACAAACATATATAATTTTCAACATTTACTCCCATTCATTCTAACTTCCCAAACTAGAAGGACCTCCTGTTACAGCTGCATATCTTTTCATTTCCTTTTGAACTGTTCTTATCTCGCCTTCTGTAATTACTATTTTAATTCTACTAACAATGAGGATTATCACATATAATCAAGCTTTTTCATAAATTCATAAATAAAATTACAGAATTGTACAATAATCCTAAATATCTAATTTTAATCAATATATTCCATTGAACACTTATGTACTTTAGTAACCATTCTCAATCCTCTACATATATCTTCAGTGTTTCACTTCTCATGAAGCTTGTCAATTTATCCGTTTTTGCCATGCCTAATAATTTCATTAACACATCTTCCAATGTTGGTATTTTGTCGTTTTTCCATTTCTGAGCCAGTAATAAATAACCTAGCTGCTGCTATCATATACTGTAGTACATCATCCTTATGTTCCATTTGGAATTTTATACATAATAATTTATCATTTAATTGATGAATAGCAATTAATGGATTTAGAGAACTGCTTTCACTGCACATACACACAACAACAACAACAACAACCACACAAACAACAAATACACAAACAACAAACACACAAACAAGGGTAGCTGGTAAGGCACTGGGTGGGTCACTCATGACAAGTTTGGATTTTAAAGGAGCGATCTCCGACAGCCAAAATAAGGTCCGAAGCTTGGTTGTTGTTGTTGTGTGCCTTTGTTTCCAACTTAGGGCAACCCTAAAGCTAACCTATCATATAAACATAGAACAGGGCCTAGGACAGGACTCCAGTGGACCCCACTGGTCACTTTTTCCAGGATGAAAAGGAGCCATTGTTGAGCACACTTTTGGGTTCGGCTGCTCAACCAATTACAAATCCATTTAACATTTGCATTGTCTAGTCCACTTTTTGAAAGCTTGTTTGCAAGAATGTCATGGGGACCCTTTTCAAAGGCCTTACTGAAATCAATAATGCTATATCCACAGCATTCCCTTCATCTACCAAGCCGGTAATTTTATATATTTATATAAAAGATCAGATTAGCCTGGAAAGGCTTGTTTCTACCCATGTTGACTTTTTGTGATGATGGCATTGCCTTCTAAATATTCACAGACTCTCTGTTTAAGGATCTGCTCCAGAATCTTTCCTGGAATTGATGTCAGACTAACCGGACGATCATTGTTGGGATCCTGCCAAGAAAATCCCACAATAAGGTAGCCTTAGGGTCGCCATAAATCTGAAATGACTTGAAGGCACACAACAAGGACAACAATGTGGTGCATTATCATGAAGACGGATAGAGAGCCGTGGATGGTCCTCTCTCCATCCCTGCATCCAGCGTGGCTTTCCCTCCGCTGTCCTCCAGGGGGCGCACACACATTGCAAGTCCAGCCTAGAAACAGAGAAGAAGCTGTTCTGCTCTGTGTCATTTTTGCAAGGAAAGGAGTCTGTCCATCATGGTTTTTCTACAGTACTTTTGGAGGAATCATCATCATCATCATCATCATCATCATCATCATCGTCATCGTCATCATTGTCATCATTACTAGTCTGCAGTAGGGGCCATAGCCGAGGGGGATTGGAACCAAACCTTGTTGCTCCCGAACCCTGGGCTCCCCAGAGCAAACCCTGCAAGGGCTGCAAAAACCTGGCACCGGAGCAGAATTTCATGTATTGATTTGAACTAATCAGCCGAAATCTTGGGCTGTCAGTCTCTTGCAGTTAAAAGGGAAAAAAAGGAGAAAAAAAGAAAGAAAACTCCCTGACAAAAATGTTGAAACAACCTCCTTGTGTGACATTGAGCAAGACACGTGGGTTTCCTCCTGCACAGCGACTGTGATTCACTGTGAATAATGCATTTCCCTTCTGGAATCAGAAGGAAGGCGTTCTGGGGAAGTCTGACACATGCGGTCGCATTATTGTTTGGCTTCTCCTGCAAACAGGGAGACCTCTGCTTCCTGCGACCCACCACTCAGGAGGCGCGAGCTGCACAGATTCCCCGTCTCTTGGAATAATTCTTTGTGCAATTGGCTAGGCACGGGTTCAGATTGAGCTTACAATGCACTAAGACCGATCTGTGGTCCAGTGTGGCCTCTGAGATGGAACCAACCCGAGATCCATCAAGAATTAATGCAATGCTCTCTGCGTTGTTGGGTTAGGTTCCCATGGAGGGTCTGCTAGGCTGGATGATCAATGGTTCAATCGGTGTCATTGATCCAGGCCCCTCAAGGACCATGAGGCCCCTTTCATAATCTTCCAAACCAGTTGCTCTCCCAGTTTCTGGTTATGTTTGCAGATTTATGTCATATCTGCTGTTGTGTGCCTTCAGGTTGTTTCCAGCTTATGGAGACCCTATGACAGGGTCTTCTTGGCAAGATTTCTTCTTCAGAGGCTGAAAGCATGTGACTTCACAGAATCATAGAATCATAGAGTTGGAAGAGACCCCAAAAAGGGCCATCCAGTCCAACCCCCTTCTTCTGCCATGCAGGAACTCCCAATCAAAGCATCCCTGACAGATGGCCATCCAGCCTCTGCTAAAAGACCTCCAAGGAAGGAGACTCCACCACAATCTCCGAGGAAGAAGTGTGTTCCACTGTCGAACAGCTTTTACTGTCAGGAAGTTCCTCCTAATCTTATACTGGAATCTCTGTTCCTGGAGCTTGCATTCCTTGTTCTGTATTCTAGTCTCTGGAGCAACAGAAAACAAGCTTGCTGCATCCTCAATGTGACACCTCTTCAAATACCTAAACAGGGCTATCATGTCACCTCTTAACCTTCCCTTCTCCAGGCTAAACATCCCCGGCTCCCTGGGCTTTTCATCATAAGGCTTCATGGTTTCTAGACCCTTCACCATTTTGGTGGCCCTCCTTTGGGCACGTTCCAATTGTCCTGCTCAGGTCTTGTATGCTCAGGAGAGCCACCTTGGCTTCCTTGACTTACTCCATCCACCTGTCATGCAGTCTCCTTCTTTTCCTGCTGCCTTCTGCCTTTCCAGGCATGACTGTCTTTTCTAGTGAGTCCTGCCTTCTCATAATGTGGTCCAAGTACAAATGTTCTCAGTTTAGCCATTTTTGGTTTTTAGATGATTTTACTCCTATCAGCATTCTTCCCTATCCAGCTTCTACAACCATCCATGGAACTTGGAAATATAATGCTATAGATGATTACGATGATTAGGACTTTGGCACTCAGCAGCCTTGGACACCGAAGAAGGAGGAGTGAAAATAGGAGGAAGGCATATCAACGATCTGAGATAGGCACATGACACCACAAGAATACCTCAAACGCCTGGAACAACTATTAAGAAAGATCATGAAAGAAAGTGCAAAGGCAGGCTTAATGTTGAACATAAAGAAAAGCAAAATAATGACCACCGAGGACCTTCACAAGTTCAACCCAGACAATGAGGTAATAGAAGTAGTAAAAGAATTCTCATACCTGGGATCAAGCAGTGATTGTTTGGCAACAGAAAAGTGGGATATAATAATAATAATAATAATAATAATAATAATAATAATTGTTGTTGTTGTTGTTGAAATGGGGACTGCAGTCAGGAAAGCAGAAGAAGATTAATAACGGGGAGGACAGCTATGAAAGAACTAGAAAAGATCCTAAAATGCAAAGACATACAACTGAGCACAAAAGGTAGAATCATACAAGCCACTGTATTCCCTATTTCCATTGATGGATCTGACAGCTGGACAGTTAGGAAAGAAGATAGGAAGAAAATCCATTCATTTGAGGTGTGGGGCTGCAGAAGAGTGCTGAGGATCCCATAGACAGACATAAGGACAAACCAATGGGTCCTGGAGCAGATCAAGCTGGAAATCTCCCTGGAAGAAGCCAAGATGACTAAACTGCGGATGTCGTACTTCGGACACATCATGAGAAGGAAGGACTCCTTGGAAAAAGCCATAATGCTGGGAAAGGTGGCGGGAAGGAGGAAAAGAAGAAGGCCACATGCCAGATGGATGGAGTCTACAAAGGAGGTTGCAATGGCTTTTATGTGTTTGCAGGAATGAAGCAGAGCAGCGAAGGACAGAAGGGGGTCTCGGAGGTGTCTTATCCAGAGGGTCCCCATGAGCCCAGATCGACTCAAGGGCACTTAAGAACAAATTCAGTTATACATCTTTATGCTTCAGGATCTTATGTGAGTCCTTCAAGGCTGCCTTTCCAAGTCATTAATCTTCTTCTGATTTCTTGACTACCATTTCCATTTTGGTTAATGACTGAAACAAGGCAGAGGGAAACTTTAATTATTTCAGCGTCTTTGCTACCCACCTGAGAGTTATGTAAATCATCCATGGCCATTATTTCTGTTTTCTTAATGTTTAACTGTAACTCCACTTTTTGCACTTTCTTGCTTGGCTTTTATCAGTAGCCATGCTAAAGTCTGCTGTTTTCTACAACTAATGTGTTGTCATCGGCATATCTCAAATTGCTGATATCCCGGTGACTCCATACAACTGTAATATGTATACAAAGGGATCTTGTAGCACCTTTGAGAGTAACTGAAAGAAAGAGGCTGGAAAGCATAAGCTTTTGCAGACATGAAGATGCATCTGAGGAAGTAGATTCAAGTCTATGAAAACTGATGCAACAACTTCATTTGCACACTTAGTCTCAGAGATACTACAAGATCCCTTTGCAGATTGCTTTTCCAGACTAATACGGATATGAATTTGAATTCTAACACCATATAAAACATATGTATGCCTGGGTAGATGGACACTTTTTTGGAGAAATTTCCATTCCAGATGTAGGAGTCTCAAACATGTGATGCCAGGTGTTGAACGGTATGAAAACCAGCCAAAATAAATTAACACAAGTTTTTCACATTACTAAACAAGGCATCGTTTGGAGAGGAAAAAACGGGACAAGTTTCCAAAACAGGCCTTGCCTGAAGTGACAGGAACAGCTGCCAAAGACTATAATTCCTTTCCTCTGCTGCTGCAGCAAAAAAATAATTAATAATAATAACATGTGTTCCTTTTTAAAAAATCAACACAAGCAATCCTGTATATATTATTTATCCAAAGGTATAATTTATTTGCAGACAAATAGCATATCTTTCTTCAAAGCTGTCTAAACGCATGTTGGAAATTGGCATCATTTTCAGATGTCTGGGTAGGAAGCGTTGTAACACGTGCTACGCTTTAAAGAATTTTGCATGGAGCTTTTAAAAAATGAATAATAATTAGGAAAGGAAGGGGGGAGCCTCGCTCTTGAAATGACACATTAGAGACACCAGCCAGGCAGCCGCTCCGAAAAAGCGAATTGACAGGTCGGTGCCGCCGGCTGCTTGCCTCAGAAGCCATCCTTCAAGATCGGCTGGAGGCAACTCCTCCTCTTTCCATTTACTTGGATCTGGCAATAAATCTGCATTGATTTCCCAGGAATCCTCGGAGCATAGATTATTCATCAGTGCGCTTCCTACAAAGCTGCTCTCTGGGTCTGAATTGGGGGGGGGGGGGGAACAGGATATCAATAAATAACAACAACAACAACAACAACAACTGTAGTAGAATTCTTTTAGAATTTAATTTAAAACCAGAGACATCCAGGTCCCGATTGGAAAGGCAAACATAGTTTATTTTGCTTCAGCTGTTCCCAGTAGGAAATACATCCAAATTACTGGGACCCAGATCTCAAAAAGACTAAGTCCTTTGTAGTTACTTGAACAAAGAAAACTACAAATCACGTTTCATTGGTTACATAGAAAATAAACATTTACATTCCTGTATACTCACTGGATGTTCAAATATTACCCCTAACATACATTTCTGTCCCTCGCGGGGTATTCCTCAATCAAGTTGTTATCTATATATTTGGTTTCATTGTCCTCTAACCATTCCTTGCAGTACTTCCTTTATTTGGGTGAAAATCCTGAGATAGGAGCCATTTCGAAATTGTTTTACATTGCAGAAGAGGATTTGACATGACCTGAATTCTATCATCCTGGCAACCTTTGCTCTCCATGTACATTACAGTTCTATAATCTTCAACTCCTGAGCATATGTAAAATAAGTAAAATTCCAATTCAAATCTACTCTCTACACAAAACAACAGAGAGCCAGCATGGCATAGTGGTTTAAGCATTGGACTATGACTCTGGAGACTAGCGGACATGAAACCCATTTTGAATGAGCCTAATGCTCGGACTAGTTTGCTGTTCAACATCTTTATCAATGACTTGGATATGGCACCAAATTAGGAGGAGTAGCTAATAACCCAGAGAAAAGGATTATTATTACTATTATTATTATTATTATTATTATTTTATGAAATAATAATACCAATAATAATACCAAATTAGGAGGAGGAGCTAATATTCCAGAGGACAGGATCAGAATTCAAGAAGAACATACTGTAATAGATTAGAGGTTAACAAGGCTAATAAAATGAACTTCAACAGGGAGAAATGTAAGAGACTGCACTTAGGTAGAAAAAGTGAAATGCCCAGATATAGGATGGGGGACACCTGGCTGAACGAGACTTCTACATGTGAAAGGGATCTAGGAGTCCAAGTAGACCACAAGTTGAACATGAGTCAACAGTGCAATGCGGCAGCTAAAAAGGCCAATGCAATTCTAAGCTGCATCAATAGAAGTCTAGTGTCTAGATCAAGGAAAGTAATAGGGCCACTTTATTCTGCTTTGGTCAGGCCCTAACTGGAATACTGTGTCCAGTTCTGGGCCCCATAATTCAAAAGGGATGTTGTTATAGTTTGTTATGGCACCAGAGCATGCTGACAGGGAAGGCCGAATGTCTGACAAAGCTACAGTTCTCAGAAGTCCATATCAATGAACCACAACAGTTAAAGTGGGGTCAAACGGAGCGGATGCAGCTGTAGTCTCTTACAGTGAAAGCAGCGAGACTTAGCTTTGCACAGAAATGGAAGGAGAATATAGTGCCAAAGATGGAAAACTGGGTTCTTAAGATCTGTTACTAAGTGGAAAATGGGCAAGTTTTATGATCAAATAAAATCCCTGGGAAAATTTGAGAAAGACTGGGAACCTCTAGTAGACTTTCTGAATCAGAAATTGGGAGAAAGCGATACAAAAGGGTTTGAAAAATAAGAACTCTGGTACAATATTAACACGAACTAACTCAGAAGTGATATTGTAAAGGATAATTAATATACAATAATGGAAAGTCAGTGGATAGTAATTAGAACCAATGTACAAAGTGTTTGCTGTTTGCCTTCAAGTATTTTCCGAGACCCTAAGGTGAAACTATCATGCAATTTTCTTGGCAGGTTTTGTTTAGAGGAGGTTTCGGTAAAAATAAATTGTTTTTTAAAAATTGTAAATGGTGTTTTGTCTTTTTGTTGAAAGATTTTGGGGCTGTGTGGACTGCCCCTGAAGGGGATGCCTGCAGCCACCTCCACCTTTGCCAGATCGGGGCTGTGGCAACCGCATGCCACGGCCCCAACCTGGCCTTTCCATGGTGCAAAAAGAAGCGCTAAAAGCGGGTCCTATTTGTGCCCTGGAAAGCTGTTTGTGCCCTAGTAGCTGCCAGTGGCACGGCTTTATGGCACTCCTTTAGTGTTGCATCGTGTCGACACAGTGCCAGAGGAGCGCCTTAAAGCTGTGCTCCATGTGGCACGGCACGTGGTGTCACACCGCCAGGGGGGTGAAATTGGGGCTGCATCGTGTGGACACAACGCCTTGACTCCACCCCCAGGTTGGCCTTAATGGCTAGTCCCTATGTTTACAGATACACACACACACACACACATGTATTTTCATCTCTGCTCAGAGTCCACTCTAGAGTCCACCAACTTGGTTGCCTGAGTTTCCAATTTCATGGACGACAGTATTGTTCTCAAAGGCAGGCATGACATTCACATTTGTTGCAGATGTGTGCCTCCGAGACGTTTCTGATTTATGGTAAGGCACACTTCAAGTTGGAGTTGACTGGAAGGCACACAACCGCAGCAGCAACAACTCCTAAGATGCCTCTTAGTACTCCCAGGGAAAAGACATCGTCTCTGGGTCAATCTTTCCTGGATTTTCTATAGTGAGGGCGAGGGGGGGGGGGATGGAAGAAGTAAATAGAAAAATATGAGAGAGGACACAAGTCATAATGGTAAAGACCCCAAGGGGCATCCAGTCCAACCCCATTCTGCCATACAAGAACTCTCAATCAAAGCATCCTGGTCCTGTTAAGCATGAAACACTGTTCCCTTGGTATCCCCTGGGGTTTGATTCCAGAACCCACTCTGGGTGCTAAAATCCATGGATGCTCAAGTCTCATTATATAATATGGCACAGTGAAATGGCATCCCTTGTATGAAGTGCCAAAAATCAAGGGTTGCTTCTTGGATTTTTTCTTTGAAATTGTTGAATCTGTGGACGAAGATTGTGTGGATGTAGAAGACCAATTGGGCAGTCAGTCTCAGCCCTACTGTTGCATGGAGTGTGCCTTTCAAATGCAAAGCACCAAGTCCCCCCCCCCCCCCAAAAGGTGGAAAATATATAATATACTTTTCAAGTCATTGTTCATGCCCTGAGATCCCTTCTCCCACTAACCAGTCACATTGAGGATGGAGCAAGCTTGTTTTCTGCTGCTGCAGAGGATAGGACCAGGAACAATGGATGCAGGCTCCAGGAAAAGAGATTCCACCTTAACATTAGGAGGAACTTCCTGAGAGTAAGGGCTGTTCGACAGTGAAAGACACTCCCTCGGAGGGTGGTGGAGTCTCCTTCCTTGGAGGTCTTTAAACAGAGGCTGGATGGCCAACTTTTGGGGATGCTTCGACTGGGAGTTCCTGCATGGCAGGGGGTTGGACTGGATGGCCTTTGTGGTCCCTTCCAACATTACGATTCTATGATTCTATGAACCCTGAGAACTGGAGAGTCAGGGCCAGAGCCTGAGCATGGGAACCCTTACTGGCAAGGTGTTTGATTAAACGTGGCATTTTTCTCATCCAGAAAAGGCCCGCAGGCCTGACCTGGTTGCTGTCATCCTCTGAGAGAGAGAGAGAGAGAGAGAGAGAGAGAGATCTGGCCCGGCTGTGTCATGCCATCGCTTTAATCCTGAACGTGACACTGAGAGCCAGGCCTCGCTTGCCTTTCAGTCATCCTCGAAATTATTCCCCAGGCGGCAGCTCAAAAACTGCTCAGAATTCACAGCTGCTGCTATTATCAGACATGTTCTCCAGCATAATTACTGTTTCCGCCGCATCCGCATGGCTGGCTGAGTGGCGTGATTGGAAAACAACGTCGCCACGCGGGCATCAGGTATGAAAATGACTCTCAGGGAGAGATCAAAAGGGGTTTTTGCTGCGGTGAAGTGCAGGCACTTCTTTCCCCAGCCTGGAGTTTTTGCAATTTTTTGCTCAGGATGAGATCACAGGGAAATTAGGGTCCCATACTTCAGGGAGAAACCCTCAAAGTATCCCCCAAATTCTCCTGTTATGGGTTTTGACAGACAAGGCTCTCCAAGGGATCTCCACTCTTTAGATGTTCTCCAGATGTTCTCAAAAAGTCTCATGAATATTTGACAAATATGTTTGGTGTTTAATGTCCCAATCTGACACCCAGTGGGTTTTCGGCTTCCACTGATGATTTCTGTCAGGGCTGCCATCGTCCCATCCCTGACAACATTCTTGCAGAGAAAGAAAAGTAAATTTGGAGTCTGTACACCTGGGCCAAGAATCAGCACCAAGAAGACGGAGCGTAAAGTTTACATTAGTGAAGTTACATGACAGTTTCACAGAGCCAGGTCATTAGTGAATTGTGACGTTGTGCAACTGAATGCATTTTTGCAGAGGCAGTAAACTATGCACAGTATGCACCTACAAGCTCAGGGTGTGCTCCTGCTGTGATTTAAAGTGAATTGCTGATCGGGTTATATGACTGTCATTCCCGTTTGAAACCGGTTCCAAGGCAAACGCAAAACCCCTGCTATTTCCTGGCACTAGTTCCTCTACTCAGTTTTTGGTAGATCCACCATTTCCTCCCTCTCTTGACACTGCCTTTGTGCTTGTGGTGTGACCTATGGGTGCATGATTTAAACATAAATTGATAGAGGATTTGATTGATTGATTTTACAACGACTTGCAGTTACTCGAGTGGCAAGCCAGGCGATCGAGCCGACGGCCACTCAGTGAGGCATGTAGTTGCAAAACTAATGAATCAAATCTTCTATCAATTTTTTTTTCAAAAATATAGTTTCCAAACTAGGCTGCCACTTACATCACCAATGACGGGCAGATTATTTAAATGCATTTTGAAGTGGCGCAAACTAGTGGGGATGACAATCGTGTCAAAAACAAAGCAGTTACAAGGGGATAATGAAAAGATCCACTTTCAAAGTGGGAACGACGGAGCTTTTGTAATCGATTCACCAACACGGAGCGAAGGCGAATCACAAACTAGTTTAAATGTAAGTGGGAATGGGGCCTTAGTGTGGAGCTAGTGTGGTGCAGTGGTTGACTCATTGTGGGTACTTTCCTGGGACTCTGGCATTTTGGGTAACAGCAGCATCCCATCCCCACCATGGCAGTGTGGGGGGTGTGCCAGGCAGCCTGGGGGTGACAGCATGAGTTGCCAACCCTAGTGACGGCACTGGCATAAAACACAATGGCACCACAAGCACAACTCTCCCTCTGCAATGTTCAACCAAATATGGATGTTTTATATCAGACAAAGATGTCCAACTGCTTTTGTAGAGAAGCAGATAAGGTCGCCCATGACATTCTTGAAAACAAGCTTATAAAATGTGGACTGCACAAGGTAACTGTTACATGGATTTGTAATTGGTTGACCAGCCGAACCCAAAGGGTTTTCAACAATGGCTCCTTTTCAACCTGTAAAGAAGTGACCAGTGGGGTCCCACAGGGCTCTATCCTGGGCCCAGTCCTATTCAACATCTTTATTAATGATTTCAATGACAGAATTGGGGGCATACTTATCAAATTTGCAGGTGACACCAAATTAGGAGGAGTAGCTAATACCCCAGAGGACAGGATCAAAACTCAAAATGACCTGAATAGACTAGAAAGCTGGGCCAATGCTAACAAAATGAAATTGAAAACGGAGAAATGAAATGCAGAGATATAGGATGGGGGACATCTGGCTGAATGAAACTATGTGTGAAAGGGATCTAGGAGTCCAAGTAGACCATAAGTTGAACATGAGTCAACAGTGCGATGCAGCAGGTAAAAAGGCCAATAATATTTTAGGCTGCATAGATAGAATTATAGCCTCTAGATCAAGGGAAGTAATAGTGCCACTCTATTCTGCTCTGGTCGGGCCCCACCTGGAATAATCCTGTGTCCAGTTCTGGACACCACAATTCAAAAAAGATGTGGAGAAACTGGAGCGGGCCCCTAGGAGGGCAACTAAGATGGTGAAGGGTCTGGAAACCATGAAGTCCTATGAGGAAAGCCTTAGGGAACTGGGGATGTTTAGCCTGGAGAAGGGAAGGTGAAGAGGTGATATGATAGCCCTGTTCAAATATTTGAAGGGATGTCATATTGAGGAGGGAGCAAGCTTGTTTTCTGCTGCTGCAGAGACTAGAATGCGGAACAATGGATGCAAACTGCAGGAAAAGAGATTCCACCTCAACATTAGGAGGAACTTCCTGACAGTAAGGGCTGTTTGACAGTGGAACACACTCCCTCGGAGATTTTGGTTGAGTCTCCGTCCTTGGAGGTCTATAAGCAGAGGCTGAATGACCATCTGTGAGGGATGCTTTGATTGGGAGTTCCTGCATGGCAGAGGGTTGGACTGGATGGCCCTTGGGGTCTCTCCCAACTCTATGATTCTAAGGAAGACACCCACAAGATTCCCACCACACATTACTACATTACAGCTAGAATGGGACCTCTAAAAGTGTAAGGAATCCTATGGGCCTAGGATCGCATGGTGAAAAGCAGGACCAGGATCCTGTACCTTGAGAAGGTGTTGCAGAGAAGAAATTTCAGCACTTGGAGCTTGCAAGACAAACAACCCCTGCAGAAATTGAAACATGTCCAGAAGAGGGTAACTAAAATGGTGAAGTGTCTGGAAACCATGCCTTATGAGGAAAGACTTAGGGAGCTGGGTATGTTTAGCCTCAAAAAGAGATGGTTAAAGGGTGATATGATAGCCCTGTTTAAATATTTGAAGGGGCTTCACATTGAGAATGGAGCAAGCTTGTTTTCTGCTGCTCTGGAGACTAGAACACGGAACAATGGATGGAAGCTACAGGAATGGCGAAATGTCAGGAATACACTCTTCTAGAACATGGCCACAGAGCCCCCCCCCCCAAAGAACACCAAAAAAACCCAACAACCCTATTTTGCAGAATATTTACTCTCTGCCTCATTGTCTAGAATAATGCAGCTTTTCTCTCTCTTTTCCCCTTCTGCCAAGGGCACTCTAAATCCAGCCTCGTCTCCCAGAATGCTGTCTTCGTTCCAGCAGTTATTTATTAATAACCTCCTTGGCTGGGGAGTTCTAATCCCAACTGGCGTTATTTTGGTGTTTTGTTCAGGGGCATAAATTACCAGTCAAAACAATCCCCGTGATTTTTCATTTGGGGAACCTGTGGCACAAAAGGTTGCTCATTAACTCATGCACCAAGTAGGAGAACAACATGTTTGCAAAAGGGGAAAAAAGAAAAGACAAGGCAGGAAGAGCCTTAGAAGCAGCTGTTGTCCGGTGGAAAAAACGTTGCAGGCAGAAAATGAAAATACAACCCCTCTGAGTAAACATATGTGTGCAGCTTGAATCATGTTACAAAGTCCTGACTAGAGTATAGCTATTGAATCGGTTAGATTTACCTGTGTGTTGGCTGGCCTTTCAGCGTTACAGTTGATAGGTCTACTGTGGTTGGGATAGAATTCAAAGATACAGCCGTGTTAGTCTGGAAAGCTCATGCTGCCAATTTCTTTCTTTTGTTTAGTCTCAAAGTTGCTGCAAGATCTCTCTATGTTCTGGTTGGGACAGTTGATGAACCATGACTTTGGTCTGTTGCTCAGATGCACCAGTTCCCTCTGTGCATCTGCAAAAGTAGACCTTGGTCCAATCAACACTACAGAAATAGTGCAATTTGACACCACTTTAACTGCAACAGCTCCATGCTATACAATCTTTGGATCTGTAGTTTTGTGAGATATTTAGCCTTCTCTGGCAGAGACCTCTGGTGCCACAATGAACGATAAATCCCTTCATTGCACAGAATGAAGCCATGACTGTTAAAACATTGTTAAACTGAACTGCCCCAGAGAGGAAGGGACGGGCCTGTTCTCTGCTGCCCAAAATGTTAGACCCAGATCTAAGGGTTTGAAGTTACAGGAGAGTTGGAACATCTTGACAGTACGAGTGGTTCAGCAATGGAACCCATTTCCTAGAAAGGTGGTGGGGTCTCCTTCTCTGGATGTCTTTTTGGAAAGGCTGGAGAGATCCCTGCTTTAGGGAATGCTCTTGATCAGTGGTCCCACTCTTAAGGCTGGATGAATGTGAGAGTAGAGGGGGTCAGTGCTTCCAGGACAGATTATACTGCTGCTTTTCACCAGGGGATGGTTCCTTCTTATGAATAAGAGTTATGGTGCTTTTCCGACTGGCCATTAAGTCCAGCCTGGGGGCAGAGTCAGAGAATCACATTCACAAGATGCACACCCTGACTCTGACTCCCAGGATGCCAGGATGCTGCGCAGCACTCCACCTGGCACACAGTGTCACGGTGCTCCCCCGGCACTCGGTGAGGATGCCACCTTGCCAAAGGAGCACCGTATAGCCATGGTACCACAGCTATTGCGTCCTGGAAAGGCCGGATTGGGGCCGTGGTGTGCAGTTGCCGCAGCCCCGATCCGGCTAAGAAAGGGAAGGCATTGCACCATCCCTTAGGGGCTGTGTTTACAGCTCCTTAAGATACAGTACTTACATTGACCCATGGATAAGTCGACTCAGTTTTTTTGAGTCAATTTTTTGACCTAAATTTCTAGACTTATAAATGAGTATATACATTAATCCAAAGGCCCTTTTCACATGTACTGCTGCAAAGCTGGGTGTCCCTCATCCTTTAAGTGTAGCCTAAATGTAGAATTTTGCATTTGTTCATGTGTTCATGATCAGCTGTTAGGCTTTGGCTGTGATGCTGAGATGGATTGTAGAACCCATCTGCCTGCTGGCAGGGGGCCATGTCCTGCATCCTGGTGCAGCTCCAAATGTGGGCAGAAACGTGGGGTGGAGGAGGGAAGTGGAAGGAGGCTGCTGTATAGACTCATGTATAAGTCTAGAAAATTTAGTCAAAAAATAGACCCCCCAAAAACTGAGTTGGCCTATCCATGGTTCAATGTAAGTACTGCACTTCAACTCTTATTTAAAAAACGAACTATCCCCTGGTGAAAGCAAGAGTGATATCTGTCCTGGAAGGACTGACTGTCCTCTGCTCTCTCATCCATCCAGGTTTAGTGCGAGCACAAACAATCCATCTAAGTTTAGTGTGAGCACAAACAGTGTGAGCACAAACAATCCATCCAAGTTTAATGTGAGCCCACTGGATTCTTGTAAATTCTTTGGCGCTGTTTTCCTTGCTCCATCCTTTAGATCCATTGTTGCATGCCTCCAAGTTTTACCCTCAACTTATCCATAAGCCATATTAAAATCCATAATGTTGCCCCCCGAAAGCTGCCCTCAACTTATACATGCGGTCGACTTATAGTTGAGTATATACGGTAATCTCTTGGCAGAGTCACACACACAGCGGCTGCAGGGAAAGCAGCTGCCTCTCATCATCGCTTGGCGGAGAGCTGTGTCCAATTGGCTGGATTAGCTCATATTCACGATGGAACAAGAGGAGCAACTGGGAGCCGGAGATAGGCACTTCAAAGGCCGGGGGATGCTGCCGAAGGTTTTGTGGAGCACTGGAGTCGTGGAGATTGCAAGCGCACACTATCTGTAGCCAGGCCACCTTGGCACAAGGGGAGATCCAATTGGAAGCGGAGACTGGAGGAACAGGTGGACTGGTGATGGGAACTGGGTCTGACAGGCCAGTGATGGCCAAGGAAGACGCCACGCTCCACATCAAGTGACTGGAGATGCTGCATCTCCTGAGAAGTCATTGTCTTGCCGTCTCCTTTCTCACTTACACTCTGCCTTTCTCCCCTTGCAAAGGATTCAAGGTGGCTTGAGAGATAAAATGAAATACTAGCAAAGCACACAAAGGGGAGAAAGCCATGTTGGCTGGTGGTAGCTTATGTGCACATAAGTGATGCATGCACATGCCTAGGACCCTTCTTAGATGGAGTGGGGCAGAAGGATTTTCTCTTGACTTTCTGTTCCATCCCCAAACTTCCCATTCCCTGACTGCTGCCAAGCTCTTAGGGACAGGTTCTGCTGCCATTGCTTTCCAGGCAGAAAGGAGGCCATTCAGACTGTGACAATCTGGCTGCTCTGAGCTCCTGGGGGAAGGAAAAGCCAGCTGAGCTCCATTTGAAGGTGCATATTCGTTTCTTTCCTCCATGACTGTGGAGACCAGCTGCTTCTCTATGGCTTGAATTATAGAATCATGACATCCTATAGTTGGAAGAGAAATTGGAGCATGTCCAAAGGGGGGTTGATTAAAATGAAGGGTCTGGAAACCATGCCCTATGAGGAATGACTTAGAGAGGTGGGTATGTTTAGTTTGGAGAAGAGAAAGTTAAGAGGTCATATGATAGCCCTGTTTAAATGCTTGAAGGGATGTCATATTGAGGAGGGAGCAAGCTTGTTTTCTGCTGCTCCGGAGAACAGGACCCAGAGCAATGGATGCAAGCTGCAGGAAAAGAGATTCCAGATAAACATTCAGAAGAACTACCAGACAGAAAGGGCTGTTCAACGGTGGAAGACACTACATTGGAGTGTAGTGGAGTCTCCTTCTTTGGAGATCTTTAAACAGAGGCTGGATGGCCATCTGTCAATGGGGGTGCTTTGATTGAGAGTTCCTGTATGGCAGAAAGGGGTTGGACCGGACGGCCCTTTTTGGGGTCTCTTCCAACTCTATGATTCTATAATTCTAACCAAAGGGCCATCTGATCCAACCCCATTCTTCCATGCAGGAAGACACAATCCAAGCCCTCCCTATGAAAGATGGCCTCCGAGCCTCTCCAAAGGCTGCCAAAGAAGGAGATTCCACCACTCTCCGAGGCAGCAGCATTTTCCATTGTTGAACAACTATTTCTGTCAGGAAGGTCCTCCTAATGTCTAGGTGGAATCTCTTTCCCTGCATTTTGCATTCATTGTTCTGAGTCCTAGGACGTTATAACATGGGAGGAATTTCTCTCAATTTTGAAAGAAATGAAAGTGGGGCCAGTTTGGATTTGAGTGAATTCAATCTTTCAGCGAATTAGTGATTATGTATTGATGCCGCATCATGTTCGGAACTGCCCAAAATTGCCTCCCAGTGCCCGAAATTGCGTGTGATAGTTTCTCAAGCAATAATGTGAAACCCCACGGTTGCGTTCGGAAGGACTTCCCTTTGCTCAAAAATGTGTGGGATCAGCTTTCATGCAATAACGTGAAACCCCATGATTGGGTTCAGATTACGATTGCATTATACTTCCAATTCCTATCTTGTAATAAACTCCCTAGTCTCTAGAGAAGCAGAAAACAAGCTTGCCCTATACTCAAATGTGACACCTCTTCAAATATTTAAACAGGGATAGCAGTTAAGGAACTAATATTAACTAATAATGCATCATCGTTGTCCAATTTGGTCTGACTAGTTTGGTTAGACAGTTCATATATTTTAAATTCTGTTTTCCCATCAGGTTCTATTGTGTTAGCCCTTGAACAAAACCCAAGCGTCTATTTAGGATAGGTGACTTTGAGAGGGCCACCTGTCAACGATAATCAGACTGAAGTCCTGTAGTGATGTTATATGTTTGTATGTTAAGTATTAACTTCTATTAACTATGGTTTGTACCTTGTTATTGTTATTTGTATGTTCTTAATAAATCCATTAAAAGAAATTAAAACAGGGCTATCAGATCATCTCTTCAACCTCTCTCTTCTCCAGGCTAAACATCTCCAGCTCCCTAAGTCGTTCCTCATAGGGCTTCATGGTTTCCAGACCCTTCACCATTTCGGTCGCCCTCCTCTAGAAATGTGGAAATACAAGCAAAACACATATAGAAACAAAAGCCATGTTGGCCAGCATCCTGTTGGTGACTGTTGTGCCCATACTTGACGTTTGCACTTGCATAGGTCCCTTGTAGGGACCTTCTCTTGTCCTTCTGCTCAGGCCACAACCGTCTCACTCCTTGGCAGATGCAAAGCTTTTTTATGAAGGGCCTTTGCTGCCTTTGCTTTCCAGAGGAGAAAGGGATAGCTACCCAGGCCATGGAAATCTGGCTGCTTTGAGCTCCCGAGGGAAGGAAAAAGCAGATGCACTACTACTACTACTACTACTACTACTACTTTATAAATAAGCTTTCAAAATATGCATAGAAACATAAACAAGAACCACAAAAAGGGAAACAAGACCAAAAAATACAATAAAACAAAGACAACAACAGGGGGAAAAAACATCCTACAGACAATAATGTTCATTGACACTCTTCCACAGTCATATTCTCTACACCTCTTACATTCATTAAGCTCTCTTTCTCCTCAATCTCCATTCAGATCTTCTTATCACTCGACCTTACTCCATTCTCCATTCTAGACCTCTTGTCATTCCACTTTACTACACTAATCTCCTTCCATCTATCCCTTCATACAAACACATACATCTTAACTTCCTACTTCGCATTACTTCGGCTGTTTCTAATTGCATTCTAGCTGCCTTATATCCATAGCTTAGTGATACTACAAACCCATTATTACTAACTCCAAAGTTTCCTAAGCTTCTAATCTATCCTGTCTGTAAGCTTTGCATGACTTTGAACTGAATGTGGGGAGTGCTTTGTTGGAACCTATTGGGTGGCCTTGGGCAAGTCACACTCTCTCAGCCTCAGGGGAAGGCAATGGCAAACCCCCTCTGAAGAAACTTGCCAAGAAAACCCCATGATAGGTTTGCTTTGGGGTCACTATGAGTCAGAAATGACTTGAAAGCACCCAACAGCAATTCCAGGGGCTCATTCCCACTTACACTTTAAACCAATTTCCTATTCTCCTTTGCTCCATGTTGCTAATCAATTCAAAAAGGTCCATCATTCCCACTATAAAAGTGGATCTTTTCATTGTCCCCTTGTAATCTCTTTTTGTTGTTGTTGTTGTCCTCACTAGTCTGCGCTGCTTCAAAATGCATGTCAATCATATGTGCGTCATCAGTGGCGTAAGTGGCACCCCGGGCAGCCTGGTTTCTGAACTCTCTCTCTCTATATATATATATGTAAAAATAAATTGATAGAAGATTCAATTCATTGGTTTTGCAACTACTTTGCAGTCAGTGAGGCAAGTAATTGCAAAACCAATGAATCAAATCTTCTATCAATTTTATTTTAAATATATATATATATATATATATATATAAAATCATGTGCCTATAGGTCACACCACAAGCAGAAAGGCAGCTCTGAGGAAGAGAAATGCTGCATCTCCCAAAAACTGAGGAGGGATGGTAAACACCCCTTTGCCATTGGTCCCTCCCCTCCAGAATAATGCGATTCAGATCCGTCATTCCCACTTGTTCAGAAACGATTCTTCTCAAAAGAACCTCCAAAAAACTAGTGTCTGGAAAAAAGGTTTTTTGTGTGTGTGTTTGCCTCACTTTATTGTGACGGAAATCGATCAAAATAGGATCGGAACCAGTTCCAAATGGGAACGACAGTCATATAAACCGATCAGTGATTCACTTTAAATCATAGTGGGAATGCATCCCAGGTGTAGAAAGCACAGGAAGGCAAGGATTGCTTAATGTGTAGTGTGGAAAGATGCACCTGTGTGGTACACCCTGAACTGAAATGTAAGGTGTGCAGCCATGCTCAATATGTAGTGCAACCCAGCAATGCACAGGAATGAACAACATGCAACCATTATGCAACAGCCCCATGCCCAAACCTAGGATTCCTCCGTTGCATATTTTGATCCTAAGGCATCAGGCCATTGGCACCTGCACATGTCGCTGACAGGATGACAGCCCATAAACAAATTCTCCCAATGGATTCTCAGATTTTGAGACATTCTTCTGATCTCTTTTTCTCTCAGTGCAGTGGTGTGAATATGAATGAGTAGCGTGTGAGAACCAATGCAATGTAGTGGTCTGAGTGTTGAAAATGACGCCAAGTAATAGGAATAGGTCAGGCCCCACCTGGAATACTGTGTCCAGTTCTGGGCACCACAATTCAAGAAGGACGTGGAGAAACTGGAGCATGTGTCCAAAAGAGGGGCCCCAAAATGGTGAACGGTCTGGAAACTGTGCCTTATGAAGAGAGACTTAGGGAGTTGAGGATGTTTAGCCTAGAGAAGAGGAGGTTAAGAGGTGATACAATAGCCCTGTTTAAATATTTGAAGGCATGTCATATTGAGGGGGGAGCAAGCTTGTTTTCTGCTGCTGCAGAGACTGGAATGCAGATCAATGGATGCAAGCTACAGGAACAGAGATTCCACTTCAAAGTTAGGAATAACGAACTGACAGTAAGAGCTGTTTGTCAGTGGAATACACTCCCTCAATGGAGATTTTGGTGGAGCATCCTTCCTTGGAAGTCTTTAAATAAATCATTTAAATAAAGCTTTATTCATTCAAGACAGATCTCTTCCAGCAGGCTTTCCCAAAACAGCCCCCAGCGACATAAAGATCCCTCCATATTTTCTGTATTGGGGTAAATGTGGTTGTGATGACTCTGCCCACTGTTAATGCTAATTATATGATTGCAATAGAGGAGTTTTTAAATTAATGTCTGTCTGTAATTTTAATTTTATAACTGTTTCATTCTTTTTTAGAGGGGGTATTGTATATATTTGTATCATTGATTGTTTTTACAAAAAGCAGGATAGAAATAAAAGTTATGTATTTATGATTTATTTAAGCAGAGGCAGGGTGATCATCTGTCAGGGATGCATTGATTCGGAGTTCCTGCATGGCAGAATGGGGTTGGACTGGATCAGGGCCCTTCTTGGGGTCCTTTCCAACTCTAGGGTTGTATATTTCTATGACTCTATGACCCCAGAAGCCGTGCTGGCTTGCATTTGTCCCTCCTCGACCCTTCTGCATGGCATGGCAGGGCTCCCTGTATCCATGCCGATGAGGGATGTGGCGCATGGGCTTGCCATGTTCAGCTTTCCATTGCACCACTGTGGAAACATAGAGAGAAAGAAAGTGAGAAGGGAGGAGGAGGCGCTCCTTGTCGAGGCAAGAGGCCTGTTTTCTCCCCATAGAGCTGCTGCTCCTGCTGCTCTTCTTAGGTGTGATGAGATTATCAATGGCTTCAATCCAGGGCTCATTGTTCACGGAGCCTCTCTGCTTTGCAAAGGAGCATCTGCTGCCGTCTTCTCCTTGTGTGCAGCAAGACAATACCTGTGATTGTACCTTGCGTTAATCCATCTTGGAGGAAATTAGAATCCCATCAACTATTCAGGCAGGGAAGGCAATCAAGAGGTAAAGCCCCAAACAAACACACAACGACACACATTCACAATCTGGCCGGCCGATCCTGCCTTTGAGAACCAAAAGAGTCAATCTGCCCTCCTTTGGAAACCAGGAACATCATTTAATTAAAAATTGTTTTCTTAATTTTCTCCCCCCCCCCACCCCCCCTCTTCTTCTTTACTTCATTAAAGAAAGAAAAAATATGCCTGTGCCTTTTGGCAAGATATTGCTAAACTCTCTCCGGAGGGTGCTTGAGTGGAAAGGCGCACACCGTGGGGCAGTGGGATCGCCTGCTTGTCTTTCTGCTTAGAATCATAGAATCACAGAGTTGGAAGAGACCCCAAAAATGGCCATCCAGTCCAAACCCCCTGCCATGCAGAAACTCTCCATCAAAGCATCCCCGACAGATGGCCATCCAGCCTCTGCTTAAAGACCTCCAAGGAAGGAGACTCCACCACAGTCCGAGGGAGTGTCTTCCACTGTCAAACAGCCCTTACTCTCAGGAAGTTCCTCCAGTTTCTCCACATCTTTTTTGAATTGTGGTGCCCAGAACTGGACACAGTATTCCAGGTGGGGCCTGGCCAAAGCAGAATAGAGTGGCACTATTACTTCTCTTGATCTAGACGCTAGACTTCTACTGATACAGCCTAAAATTGCATTGGCCTTTTTAGCTGCTGCATCGCACTGTTGACTCATGTTCAACTTGTTGACTACCTGGACTCCTAGATCCCTTTCACATGTATAAATCTCCTTAATCCAGGTGTCCCCCATCCTATATCTATGCAATTCATTTTTTTCTGCCGGTCCAGTATCTTACATTTCTCCCAGTTGATGTTCATTTTATCAGTTTCTAATCTCTTAAGGTCATTTTGAAGTTTGATCCTGTCCTCTGGGGTATTAGCTACTTGTTGCCATCTGCAAATTTGATAACTATGCCCTTAATTCTGTCATCCAAATCATTAATAAAGACATTGAATAGGACTGGGCCCAGGACAGAACCCTGTGGGACCCCACTGGTCACTTCTCTCCAGGATGAAAAGGAGCCATTGTTGAGCACCCTTTGAGTTCGGTCAGTCAACCAGTTACAAATCCATGTAACAGTTTCCTTGTCTAGCCTACATTTTACAAGCTTGTTTGCAAGAATGTCATGGGGTACCATGGAATCTTGGAAAGATATCTTCAGAGGGGTTTGCTTTCCTCTGAGGCTGAAAAGGTGTGACCTGCCCAAAGTCACTCATTGGGCTTCATGGTTGAGATGGGAATTGAACCCTGGTCTCCCAACAATCAAGCCACTACACCACACTGGCCCGAAGCAAAGATACAAATGAGCATTTATAGCCCTCTTGGGAAACCTACTCCGCAACAGCGTATGACAAGGCATAGCAAACCATAGGGGGAAACTGAAGATATATTTGCCAACCCTGAAAAAGTGGCCATTAAGCCATAAAGGGAAATTAGCAAGCAAGCACCAAGTAAAAACTATTCTTGCGGAACCTTCCCCTTACATTTCAGATTCTTACTGTGATTAGGAGATAGCAACATTTAGGAGACGGTAGGGTCAGAATGTTTCTGCAATGCTTAATCTGCTTTTTCTTGAGAGCTTGTTAACTCTGAAGTGTCTAATTTTTTCCTTAAATCAAATCATTTTCATGGCCAGCATCCATAGTTTTTTGTGGGTCACTTTTTCTTTGGCCAGGCTCTGCCTTATTGTGGCTTTGCGGGTAATCTCTGAGCTTTCTCTCCAGCCTCCATAGAATAATTCTGCCCTTTTCCTGATTGTGGATGCAACCCTCCAAATAAAGGCATCTGCTTTCTGTAATCATCTCTATGGAGGGACCACCATCTCAGCCTCCTTGGTTGCTGCATCCTCATCTGGAGTAAAGCTGGAGGTTGGCTGGAGGAGGAATTGTCCTAGGAGATGCTACAAATGAAGAGGGTGGAAGAAAGCAAAAAAGCAATAGTGAAATTCCCCCAACAAGCTGGGTACTCATTTTAGTGACATACGGAAGGATGCAAGGCTGGGAGGACCTTGGAGCGCTCCTCTAGGATCAAACTCACAGCCTTGTGGCTGCAGGGCCAGCATTTAACCACTGCACCACAAGGGCTCCTTATTAGAGAGGAACACCTTGCCAAGGTTGCCAGCCTTGTTTTAATGCTGCCCTTGTTCTGTCTGTGTTTTCTCAAAAAGGACTAACTGACCGATGCCTCTGGGAATGTGTGGGCTAAAAATATTCATCCATCCATTCATAGAGTCACCATAATTAAAGAAGGATGGGGACAAGCTGGACCATGTCCAGAGAAGGGCAACCAAAATCATGAAAGGACCAGAAACCACGAAACCCTATGAGGAGCTGGATATATTTAGCCTGGGGAAGAGAAGGTTAAGAGGTGACATGATAGCCCTGTTTAAATATTAAATACCTTAAATTTTATTATTCTAAAATGAGTCCAGAGGAACATGTCTAGAGGAAGGCAGTCATAATGGTGAAAGGTCTGGAAACCACCAGGTGCTATGAGAAGTGACTGAGGAAGCTGGGGATGTTTAGCCTGGAGAAGAGATGGTTAAAGGGTGATATGACAGCCCTGTTTAAGTATTTGAAGCGGTGTCACATTGAAGATGAATCAAGCTTGTTTTCTGCTGCCCCAGAGACTTGGACACTGAACAATGGATGCAAACTACAGGAAAAAAGATTCCACCTCAACATGAGGAAGAACTTCCTGACAGTAAGAGCTGTTCCACAGTAGAGGACACTGCTGATGTGGTTCTAGGCTGCATCAATAGAAGTATAGTATCAAGACCAAGAGTTGGCCATGCTTAGCTTCCAAGAACAGATGGGACCTGGTGCCTTTAGGATATTCAACAAGTCCAACACCATTCTGCCATGCAAGAACTCTTGATCAAAGCATCCCCATTGACAGATGGCCATCCAGCCTCTGCTTAAAGACCTCCAAAGAAGGAGACTCCCCCAAAATCTCCGAGGGAGTGTGTTCCACTGTCGAACAGCCCTTACTGTCAGGAAGTTCCTCCTAATGTTGAGGTGGAATCTCTTTTCCTGCAGCTTGCATCCATTGTTCCGTGTTCTAGTCTCTGGAGCAGCAGAAAACAAGCTTGCTCCCTCCTCAATATGACATCCTTTCAAATATTTGAACAGGGCTATCATATCACCTCTTAACCTTCTCTTCTCCAGGCCAATGCTGATCTCCAGATCTGTAGTCCAGTGTTCAAATCACTGCACCATGATGTACCACAAGATTTTGTAGACTATATTCAGAGGAGGACAATGACAAATCTCCCCTGAATAAACTTTGTCAAGAAAACCCTTTCCTTGCTTTTTAAAGAGCTCTTCCCCCCTATAGAAGGATAGCAGAGAGGGTGCTGATTTTGTGCCATCTCTAGCCTTCTTCCATCACAGCAAGATGTAGCCCTCTTCTCTGTTGCTAGTCTGATTTTTATTCTTGCTCTCCTTGCACCTCAGTCTTTGGCCCAGTTTGAATGGTTAAAATATTCTTTTCCTGCAGTTTGCATCCATTGTTCCGCTTTCTAGTCTCTGGAGCAGCAGAAAACAAGCTTGCTCCCTCCTCAATATGACATCCTTTCAAATATTTGAACAGGGCTATCATTTACATGAAGCCGCTGGGTGAGATCATTCGGAGGCATGGAGCTCAGTGTCATCAGTACGCTGATGACACTCAGATATATTTCTCCATGACCAGATCATCTGCTCAGACCTCAGATGGCGTCTCCTCTCTTACCTGGCAGCGGTAATGGATTGGATGAGGGAAAACAGATTGAGACTGAATCCAGACAAAACGGAGGTACTGACAGTCACCGGCCCGAAACCAGGTCTGGGAATACAACTCCCAGTCCTAGATGGAATCACACTATCCTCGAAGGACCCTGTTCGCAGTCTGGGGGTACTCCTAGACTCGTCACTTCACATGACTAGTCAAGTGAATGCGACGGTCAGGAGTGCCTGTTATCAGCTCCGGCTGATACGCCAGCTGCGCCCTTTCCTGGAGATGAGGGATTTGGAAACTGTGGTACACGCTTTGGTCACCTCACGACTAGACTACTGCAACGCGCTCTACATGGGGTTGCCCTTGTACCTAACCCGGAAACTTCAATTGGTTCAAAACATGGCAGCCAGATTAGTTACTGGGACATCTAGGAGAGAACATATAACTCCAGTGCTTAAATCTCTCCACTGGCTGCCAATTAGTTTCCGGGCACAGTACAAGGTGCTAGTTTTAACCTTTAAAGCCCTACATGGCTCGGGCCCATCTTATCTCAGGGACCGCCTCTCCCCGTACGATCCTCCCCGCACACTTCGATCCTCTGGGAGGAACCTACTACAGCCCATCAAGACCAGGCTGGCACAGACCTCCCAGAGGGCCTTTTCTGCGACCGCTCCCAAGCTCTGGAATGGTCTGCCGGATGAGATGCGTCTCATGACATCTTTAGATTGCTTCAAAAAAGCCCTAAAGACTCATCTCTTCCGGCAGGCCTTCCTCTGAAATTCCCTATCCCCGGCTTCGTTCCCAGACTTTGATTTCCTGCCTACTCCCATGTTTCTGATCCCCACTTATGACGTGGCCGCATAAGGAAGGGTTAGGATGTCGTTATATGTTTTAAACAACTGTTTTAATCACTGCTGGTTTAATCTATTTTTAAGGGGTGGGAGGTTTGGAAACGGGTCATGGGATTGTTTTAATCTATGTTTTTTTTTACTTGTACCCCGCTCCGAGTGTATGTACAGAGGAGCGGGCTATAAATAAACTATTATTATTATTATTATTAGTAGTAGTAGTAGTAGTAGTAGTATTCCTTCTCAGAACATGCAAGCCTCCTGATCAGAAGGGAGCACCACACTTTAGGAAATCACAGGAAATCTCCTGCTTTATAGTTCTTTCTGACTCCTGCCCCACCTAACTCACACCCACACATTTGAAAGGAGGGAGATGGGATGATTTACAACTAGTTGGATTTCAATAAAGGCACAGGTGGGCTGCATTCTAATTGTACACTGATTCCATTATATTCCATCGATTTATCCATTTTATCTCCTGGCTCATTGTTATAATGGAGTGTGGCTATTTTGGTTCACTGAAATTGTAGTCTCAGTCTGAAACTGGAGACTCAGCATCACTGCTGCACTGTGTAGGTTTCGTGTGTGTGTATGTATGACTGCGCCTTCAAGTCCCCTGTCGACTTATGGTGACCCCATTAATTTCATGGGGTTTTCTTGGGCAAGCATTCCTCAGAAGTGGTTTTGCCACCTTTAAAATATCACCTCTTGGACCCAATATTTATTGGCAGTCTCGCATCCATGTACTAACCAGAGCTGACCATGCTTACCTTCCAAGATCAGATGGGACCTGGTGCCTTTAGGATATTCAACCTGATCCATTTATATTTAGGTTTGGGCAGAGACATTGGAACCTTTTGCATGGGGTTAAAAGAGTGGCCTACCTTTCCTGAATTCAGTGCTAATTTGGGAGGCAACTGGATCCTGTCACAAAGAAATTGCCACCAGATTGCCTCCTGGGTCCATCTCAGATGCAGCCCAGGTTGTCTAAGCTGCCTTGGTGGCCATTTTTAAAAGTCAGAAGCTTCCGTTTTTGAAAAGGGGCCACCAAAGCGGTTTAGACAACCCGGGCTGCATCCAAGACAGAGCCGTGCATTTTAATCCCATGCAATAGGGTCCATTATCATGTCCAAATCAAGGGGGGAATATGACCACTCTGTTCTGCTTTGGTGAGACCTCATCTGGAATAGTCCTGTGGCCAGTTGTGGGAATCACAGGTAAGGAGGCTATTGTCCAGAGGAGGAAAACCAAGATGGTCACAGTTCTGGCTGTTGTGTGTGTGTACACACATATGCACATGCTAGGGGGATGTAGCTGTGGATGTGCAACCCTCCAAGGTCTTCTCTTCAGCTTCCAACAACAATTGTCTGTCCCTGGTCTATAACTTCTCAGTATACAGTACTCAGTACTATAGGTCCATCTTAGAATCATAGAAATTTAGAGTTGGAAGAGACCACAAGGGCCATCCAGTCCAACCCCCTGCCGTGCAGGAACTCCCAATCAAAGCATACCCGACAGATGGCCATCCAGCCTCTGCTTAAAAACCTCTAAAGAAGGAGACTCCATACATTCTCCGAGGGAGTGTGTTCCACTGTCGAACAGCTCTTACTGTCAGGAAGTTCCTCCTAATGTTGAGGTGGAATCTTTTTTCCTGCAGTTTGCATCCATTGTTCCGAGTCCTGTTCTCTGGAGCAGCAGAAAACAAGCTTGCTCCCTCCTCAATGTGACATCCCTTCAAGTATTTAAACAGGGCGATCATATCACCTCTTAACCTTCTCTTCTCCAGGCTAAACATCCCCAGCTCCCTAAGGCGTTCCTCATAGGGCTTCATGGTTTCCAGACCCTTCACCATTTTAGTCGCCCTCCTTTGGACATGCTCCAGTTTCTCCACATTTTTTTGAATTGTGGTGCCCAGAACTGGACACAGTATTCCAGGTGGGGCCTGACCAAAGCAGAATAGAGTGGCACTATTACTTCCCTTGATCTAGACACTATACTTCTATTGATGCAACCTAAAATTGCATTGGCCTTTTTAGCTGCTGCATCACACTGTTGACTCATGTTCAACTTGTGGTCTACTTGGACTCCTAGATCCCTTTCACATGTTGTCTCATTCAGACAGGTGTCCCCCATCCTATATCTGTGCATTTCATTTTTCCGCCCTACGTGTAGGACCTTACATTTCTCTGTGTTAAATTTCATTTTGTTAGCTTTGGCCCAGCTTTCTAGTCTATTCAGGTCATTTTGAATTTTGATCCTGTCCTTTGGGGTATTAGCTACTCCTCCCAATTTGGTGTCATCTGCAAATTTGATAACTAGGCTCTCAATACTGTCATCCAAGTCATTAATAAAGATGTTGAATAGCACTGGGCCCAGGACAGAACCCTGTGGGACCCCACTTGTCACTTCTTTCCAGGATGAAAAGGAACCATTGCTGAGCACCCTTTGGGTTCGGTCGGTCAACCAGTTACAAATCCATGTAACGGTTACCTTGTCTAGTTCACATTTTACAAGCTTGTTTGCAAGGATGTCATGGGGAACCTTGTCAAATGCCTTACTGAAGTCAAGATATACTATATCCACAGCATTCCCTTCATCTACCAAGCTAGTAATTTTATCAAAAAAAGAGATCAGATTTGTCTGGCATGACTTGTTTCTCTGAAACCCATGTTGGCTTTTTGTGATTATGGAATTATCTTCCAGATATTCACAGACTCTCTGCTTAATGATCTGCTCCAGAATCTTTCCTGGTATTGATGTCAGACTAACCGGACGATAATTGTTGGGATCCTCTTTTTTCCCCTTTTTGAAGATTGGGACAACGTTTGCCCTCCTCCAGTCTGCTGGGACTTCTCCTGTTCTCCAGGAGTTCTCAAAGATGATTGCCATTGGTTCCGATATTACATTTGCCAGATCTTTTAAAAACCTAGGATGTAGTTCATCTGGTCCTGGAGACTTATATTCATTTAGATTAACCAGGTATTCCTGTACTGTCTCTTTACTTATTCTGTGCTGAAATTCCCCTATTCTGTCCTCTGCCCCATCATCCTTAGGTTGGGCACCCTTTGCCTTTTCTGAGAAGACTGAAGCAAAGAAGGTGTTGAGCAATTCTGCCTTTTCTCTGTCTCCTGTGAGCATTTGGCCATCTTCTCCACACAGTGGCCCTACCGTTTCCTTCTTCTTCCTTTTACTGTGGACATATCCAAAAAAGCCCTTTTTATTGTTCTTAACATCTCTAGCAAGCCTGAGTTCATTCTGCGCTTTAGCTTTTCTGACTTTATCCCTACATGTGCTGGCTATTTGTTTGAATTCCTCTTTGGTGATTTCCCCATTTTCCCATTTTTTATACATGTTCCGTTTAAAACTTAGCTCAGTTGTAAGTTCCTTAGTCATCCATCCTGGCTTCTTGAGACATCTCCCATTTTTCTTCCTCATTGGAACTGTCTGAAATTGTCCCTTTAGTATCTCCCTTTTGAGGAACTCCCATCCATCTTGAACTCCCTTCTCTTTTAGTATTCTTGACCATGGGATCACCCCCAGTATTTCTCTAAGTTTATTGAAATCAGCTTTCCTGAAGTCTAGAATGCGTGTCTGACTATGCCTAGCTTCCCCTTTCTGCTGTATAACAAACTCCAGGAGAACATGGTCACTTCCACCTAAGGATCCAACCACTTGCACCCCATCAACTAGGTCTTCCCTGTTGGTTAAGATCAGATCTAAAATAGCTGATCCCCTTGTTGCCTCTTCCACCTTTTGGACAATGAAATTGTCTTCCAGGCAAGTGAGGAATTTTCTAGATCTTGAGGATAGCGCTGAGTTTGACTGCCAGCAAATATCCGGATAGTTGAAGTCCCCCATCACTACTACATCTCTCCTTCCTGATTGTGTGGTCATCTGTTCTAGAAAGGCATCATCCATTTCCTCTGTCTGACGTGGGGGTCTGTAGTAGACTCCCACAGTAACATCCCTGTTGTTTCCCTCTCCTTTAATTTTTATCCAGATGCTCTCCACCTGGCTTCCAGTATTGATGTCCTGGATCTCTTTACTGATGTAAATATCCTTGACATATAATGCTATTCCTCCTCCTTTCTTGTTTGTCTTGTTTCCCTTAAAAAGGTTATACCCCTCTATTTCTATATTCCAATCGTGAGACTCATCCCACCAGGTTTCAGTGATGCCTATTATATCATATTTCCCTTGTTGTGCTAGGAGTGCAAGTTCATCTTGCTTATTTCCCATGCTCTGTGCATTAGTGTAGAGACATCTAAGACCATGTGTCCCCTTTACTTGATGCCTGTGCATGTTTTTTTGGCTCCTATTGTTGGGTCCTTGCACTGTTTGTCTTCTTCCCTCTATGTCAGTTTGACTATTTTTTTCTAGCCGTTTTGCCTTCCAGACTGCTGTCTCCTTTCCCCAGATCGCTTAGTTTAAAGCCCTCCTGATCAGATTCTTCAGACTGTTGGCAAAAACGTTTCTTCCAACTGGCGTGAGATGTAGCCCATCCCTTGCTAGAAGTCCCTCCTCATGGAACCGCAGCCCATGATCCAAGAATCCAAATTGTTCTTGACAACACCATCTGCGGAGCCAGTTGTTGATATCTGCTATTTTCCTCTCTCTTCCTGGACCATGCCCTTCTACTGGTAGAAGAGACGAGATGACAATCTGTGCGTCCATTTCCTTCAGCTTCTTCCCCAGAGCCTCGTAATCCCTTCTGATATTCTGAAGGCTGTGTCTTGCTGTGTCATTCGTTCCCACATGGACCAAAAGGAAGGGGTATTGATCAGTAGGCTTGACAAGTTTTGTCAGCCTCTCCGTCACATCACGGATCTTTGCCCCAGGGAGACAACACACCTCCCGAGACATCTTGTCGGGCCCACAAATCACTGCTTCTGTACCCCTCAGCAAGGAGTCCCCCACCACAACCACGCGCCTCCTCTGAGGCTTAGCAGCAACTCTTCCCTGCGATGGAACTCCCAGGCTCCCCTGCTGTGTCCCTGAAGTCTGTCCATGCTGCTCTTCCTGAATCTCCTTGATAAGTGAAAGGGCTTCGAAACGATTCTGTAGCTGCAAGCTCCTACTGCTATCTCTGATTTCTCTGCTTCTCTGTGTGACATTCCTCCAGCTGTCTGCCTCCTGTGTACATGAAGTGACCTTCTCACCCACAGCGACTTTCTCTGTGTGGTCCCCTTCCAAGATCGTTCCTTCCGTTGTGTCGAGGAAAACCTCTTGTTCCCTGACATGCTGAAGTGTCGCTACCCTGGATTCCAGCTGCTGTACTTTCTCCTCCAAGAGGGCTACCAACTTGCACTTGGGGCATGTGAAGTTCGCCACATCTGTAGGCAAGAAGACAAACATCCCACAAGTGTTGCAAGTGACTGCAGCCACTCCCTCGGTGCCCATACTGAGAAGTATTAAGGAATCACTAAAAGAGGACTGTGGGCTTCCTCCTCGAAGAATATCCCCCGGTAAACACCAATGTCAAAGGCCCTTGATGTCCTGTCCTATTTCACCAAACTCTATCAGTGATTTCAACCTACTGGGAATGTTAGTTTATACAGATGCCCTGGTTTCTAACTTGTATTCACTTCCTCTGAGGTGGAGGGGAACCCTTCAAAGCAATTTTAAAAAGGGGGAGATCCAAAGGAGAACCTCTAAAAACAAAGTTTACAGCTCCTCTACTCCTTAAGTTGTGCTTCACCCTGTTTGGGGGGCGGGGACGGCGCTCGGCTCTCTGAGCAGTTCTGTATAGCTAGTCTCCTAGCTCCTCCCACTTGTGACTCACAGATGTGACTCACAGAAGCTCCTCCTCCTCTGCAACAGACACACTCCCCCAAGAGATTTTTAAAATCCACACACTTACCACTTAAAATGGCTGCCAAAAAGGTGCTCTTCCTTCTTCTCTCTCTCACTCCAAGTGGTCTGCAGCTGGCTCTCTGAGCAGTTCTCTATAGCTAGTCTCCTAGCTCCTCCCACTTGTGACTCACAGATGTGACTCACAGAAGCTCCTCCTCCTCTGCAACAGACACACTCCCCCAAGAGATTTTTAAAATCCACACACTTACCACTTAAAATGGCTGCCAAAAAGGTGCTCTTCCTTCTTCTCTCTCTCACTCCAAGTGGTCTGCAGCTGGCTCTCTGAGCAGTTCTCTATAGCTAGTCTCCTAGCTCCTCCCACTTGTGACTCACAGATGTGACTCACAGAAGCTCCTCCTCCTCTACAACAGACACACTCCCCCAAGAGATTTTAAAAATCCACACACTCACCACTTAAAATGGCTGCCAAAAAGGTGCTCTTCCTTCTTCTCTCTCTCACTCCAAGTGGTCTGCAGCTGGCTCTCTGAGCAGTTCTCTATATCTAGTCTCCTAGCTCTTCCCACTTGTGACTCACAGATGTGACTCACAGAAGCTCCTCCTCCTCTGCAACAGACACACTCCCCCAAGAGATTTTAAAAATCTACACACTTACCACTTAAAATGGCTGCCAAAAAGGTGCTCTTCCTTCTTCTCTCTCTCACTCCAAGTAGTCTGCAGCTGGCTCTCTGAGCAGTTCTGTATAGCTAGTCTCCTAGCTCCTCCCACTTGTGACTCACAGATGTGACTCACAGAAGCTCCTCCTCCTCTACACAGAAGCTCCTCCTCCTCTCCATCTTACCCAACTCATTCTGTGCAGCCAACATGGAGCAAGACACAGGACTTGGAGGGTTAGTCCTTTTTTGGACTGCAAACTTCCAGAATGGAACTCATTGTTTCCTGCATGGAACCCATTGCTCCTGGTCCTTCACTCTGAAGCTGCAGAAAACAAACTTGCTCTATCCTCAATATGACATCCCTTCAGCTATTTAAACAGGGCTACCATATCACCTCTTAACCTTCTTTTCTCCAGGGCAAGCCTACCCAGCTTTATAGTTTCCAGACCTTCCACCATTTTGTTCACCTTCCTCTGGATACAGTCCCAGCTTGTCTGCATCCTTTTTGAATTGTGGTGCCCAGAACTGGAACACTGTTTTCCAGGTGAGGCCTGACCAAAACAGAGTGACACTATTTCTTCCCTCGCTACTCTTTCAAATGGGAGGAATTTCTCCCAACTCCGAATGGAGCCAATGCGGATTCATGTAAATTCACTTGTTTAGCGAATTTACATGAACCCCTGCTCCGTTCGGAAGAACCCCTGCTCCGTTCGGAATTACTTCCCATTACCCGAAAATAACCCCCTCCTGCCCGAATTTGCATGCAAAGCTTTAATTCGCAATAAGGTAAAACCCATGATTGCATTCGAATTGGCTTCCCTCTTGCCCGAATTTGCGTGCGAAGAGTTAATTTGCCATAACGTAAAACCCATGATTGCATTCGAATTGACCTTAAATTATACTTCCAATTTAGCCTCGTATGAAAGAGTCCTTTGTCTAAGTGCATCTGAGAAAATAGACTTAGGGCCCGAACAGACAGGCCAAAATAAGGCTTCTTTAGGTCACTTTGGAGGTATGCTGTTTAGATGATGCATGCATCCTAAGAGGCCAGAAGCTGCACCAAGTCCTTAGGACTGGAAAGTGGCTTTGGCATGGTTTCTGGCCTCTTAGGGTGCATGCAGCATTTAAACAGCATACCTCCAAAGTGATCCAAAGCAGCTTTATATTGGCCTGTCTGTTCAGGTCCTTAAGTCTATGAAAGCTGATGTTGTCAACTTCTCTCTTTCCTTTAGGGGCTAAGCAGACCACCCCTTTGGAGCAGCTTGCTGCTGCCCCTTTCAGTGACAGATCAGGGTCGCGCAACTACATGCTGCAACCTCAATCCTGCCTTTCCCCAAAACTAAAAGGCATGGCAAAATGCCACTCCTTTTTTTTGCCAAGGAAAAGGTGTCTTTGCCATAGTGGCAACTCTTTCTGGCACCCCTTTTGATGATGTGTTATCTAAATGCAGTGCCAAAGGAGCACCAGGATGCCACCCGCCATGCGGTTGGGCACATAACGGGACGGCAGCGTCAGGGCAGCATTGGGGCATGCGTTGTGTGTGGTTGTAAAAGGACTATGCTATGCAGAGCATCAGATTTCTAGGATAAAATGATTGCTCTCGTCATTATTATGCCTTTTACAATGGAAGCTAAATGCAGTTTTGCAAATGAAGAAATGGCCCAAACTGCTGCAAGTGTCTCCAGAAAACCAGCCTCTTTTATAAGTGAACCTGAGCCATTGTAAAAGTTTATGGAGTAAAAATTATTAGGTAGATGGGCTTGCATTTTAAGCTGCATAAACCTTAATGGTCTCTTTTGCTCAAGTTAATTTAGTGTCTTTCTTATATGGCTACCATGGAGTCAACTTTGTTTCCATCATCGTGGCACCCGAATGACACATTTCCAGAGTTGGTCACTGAGATGCTACAGGCTGGGAATGATGTTATAACCAGGATGTTTGAGAAATGTTTGAGAAATGGCAAGGATTCTGGGAAACGGAAAAGAAAACAGGGTCCAACAGGGCATCATCAACCATAGTAATTCAAAATCTTTATCCAATGACTTGGATGAAAGAATAAGGGGCATGCTTAACAAATCTGCAGATGACACCAAATTGGGAGGAACAGCTGATACCCCAGAGGACAGGATCAAAATTGAAAATGGCCTGAATAGATTGGAAACCTGGGCCAAGGCTAACAAAATGAATGTCAACAGGGAGAAATGTACTGCACTTAGGTAGAAAAAAATGGAATACATAGATATAGGATGGGGGACACCTGGCTTAAGAAGACTTATACGTGTGAAAGGGATCTAGGAGTCTAAGTAGACCATAAGTTAAACATGAGTCAACAATGCAATGCAGCAGCTAAAAAGGCCAATGCGATTTTAGGCTGCATCAATAAAAGTATAGTGTCCAGATCAAGGGAAGTCATAGTGCCACTCTATTCTGCTTTGGTCAGGCCCCACCTGGAATAATCCTGTGTCCAGTTCTGGGCATCACAATTCAAAAAGGATGTAGAGAAATTGGAGCATGTATTCAAAGGAGGGACCCCAAAATAGTGAAGGGTCTGGAAACCATGCCCTATGAGGAACGACTTAGGGACCTGGGGATGTTTAGCCTGGAGAAGAGAAGGTTAAGAGGTGATATGATAGCCCTGTTTAAATATTTGAAGGGATGTCATATTGAGGAGGGAGCAAGCTTCTATTTTACTGCTCCAGAGACTAGGACACGGAACAATGGGTGCAAGCTCCAGGAAAAGAGATTCCACCTAGTCATTGACCATGGTATCCTTCTGGAACGCTTGAGAGAATTGAGCATCGGTGGCACTGTTCTTCAGTGGTTCCGGTCCTATCTCTCGGGCAGGTTCCAGATGGTGAAGCTGGGAGACAGCTGTTCTCGTAAAAGAGAGATGACATCTGGTGTCCCTCAAGGTGCCATTCTGTCCCCCATACTATTTAACATTTTCACGAAACTGCTGGGAGAGGTCATCCGGAGACATGGGGCGCAGTGTTATCAGTATGCTGATGACACCCAAATTCATTTCTCTATGTCTCCGACTACTGCAGTGACTAAAGATGGCATCTCTCCTCTGAATGCCTGCCTGAAGTCGATAATGGGCTGGATCATAGAATCATAGAATCACAGAGTTGGAAGAGACCACAAGGGCCATCCAGTCCAACCCCCTGCCATGCAGGAACTCCCAATCAAAGCATCCCCAACAGATGGCCATCCAGCCTCTGCTAAGGAAGGAGACTCCATCACCCTCCGAGGGAGTGTGTTGGTGGTGATTTTATCAAAAAAAGAGATCAGGTTCGTTTGGCATGACTTGTTTCTCTGAAACCCATGTTGGTTTTTTGTGATTATGGCATTATCTTCCTGATATTCACAGACTCTCTGTTTAATGAACTAGATGTCAGACTAACTGGACGATAATTGTTGGGGTCCTCTTTTTTCCCCTTTTTGAAGATGGGCACAACGTTTGCCCTCCTCCAGTCTGCTGGGACTTCTCCTGTTCTCCAGGAGTTCTCAAAAATTATTGCCATGAGGGAAAACAAACTCAGGTTGAATCCAGAGAAAACGGAGGTACTCACAATAAGTTCTCCCAGTCCGGGCATGGAGATCAATCAACCAGTCCTGGACGGGGTCACACTTCCCCTAAAGGACGAGGTTCGCAGTTTGGGTGTGCTCCTGGACTCATCCCTACAATTGACATCGCAGGTGGAGGCGACTGCCAGGAGCACCTGGTATCAGCTTCGGCTGATAAGCCAGCTGCACCCCTACCTGGACAGGGGGGACCTAGAAGCAGTAATACATGCTCTGATAACCTCCCGTTTAGATTTCTGCAATGCGATCTACATAGGGCTACCTTTGTACCAAGTTCGTAAGCTTCAACTGATCCAAAATGCAGCAGCCATACTGATTACCGGGGTGTCCAGGATGGAGCATATTACCCCCGTTTTAGAATCTCTCCACTGGCTGCCGATCAGCTTCCGGGCGCAATACAAAGTGTTGGTCGTTACCTTTAAAGCCCTACATGGCTTGGGCCCAGGTTACTCGAGAGAACGGCTCTCCCTACATAACCCTCAGAACATCAGACAAGAAATTACTAGATTATACTTGTACAAGATTAACATCAACTTCTCATACGGCTTCCTCAGCAGTGGCCCCGAAACTTTGGAATGACCTGACGGAGGAGATCTGCATGATAAACACTCTAGAAGCATTTAGAAGACACTGAAGATGGGTGTCTTCTGGCAGGCATACCCACCAGATCTTATAGAACATCTTATTGAGATTCCCCCCACATTGTTGGAACACCACAACTATTCATGTAAAATTAAGTAACTGACTCCTTAGATGTAACTGACTCCTTACCCTTCTCTTCTTCAGTCTAAACATCCCCAGAGGTGATATGATAGCCCTGCTTAAATATTTGAAGGGATGTCATATTGAGGATGGAGGAAGCTTCTTTTCTGCTGCTTCAGAGAACAGGACCCGGAACAATGGATGCAAACTGCAGGAAAAGAGATTCCACCTTAACATTAGGAGAAACCTCCTGACAGTAAGGCCTGTTTGACAGTGGAATACATTCCTTCCTCAGAGATTGTGGTGGAGTCTCCTTCTTTGGAGACTTTAAGCAGAGGATGTATGGCCATCTGTCAAGGATGCTTTGATTGAGAGTTCCTGCATGGCAGAAGGGGTGGGACTGAATCAGGGCCCTTTTGGGGCTCTCTTCCTACTCTACAATTCTCTGATTCTATGTCACTCTATGAGCATAAAGCTTATCTGTCACCTTGATTTAGGATCATGGTCCAAGTGTGCCACCAATACGCACATGCAGCCATGTGCAGTGAACATCATGTATCTGGGTGCACAATGGCACTGCATGCACAACTACATTACCACAACCTTGTACTGAATGCAGACATTCCTCAACAGAAGCATGTGTAGGGCATCCAAAGTGCTCCAGCCACTGAAGGACAAACATCATCTCACAAAAGTAGCATCAGATATTAAATTTGAACTATTAAATACTAGCCATAAAATGACGGATATTAAATCTTTGACAGATCATTGCCGTTGGAGGCCTCCACAGTAGATTATAGGATGGATGGATCTAGAAGAGGGACATGTTCATTTCAGCTGTTCTGTCTCTGCACTGACTGATCGGGGAATTAACATCTTCGGAGAGAGCGCATCCCAGTCACATCTCCAGGTAGCCGTCTTTTCATTTTGATTAAAGTCTGCAATTCCCTCCTTGGTGGTGATTTTTGTTCCAAGGCAAAGTGTTCGGGGGAGGAGAGGAAATTCCTCATCCAATTTTCCATATATTGAGCTGAGAATGTAATTATTTAGAGACTTTCGGAGGCTGCCGCTCAGCCCTGTCTCACTAAATCTGCATTTTAAATAGCGAAACAGTTATTTCGTCCCGTAATGCCATAAGGCAGGACTTCTGTAATTACAGACCAAGGTTTCAATTCCATTACCCCACTCAACATCTGAAAAGGAAACTCGGCAGGAGAGATGCAACAGTGGCTCAAACAGCCATAGTAGCTGGGTTTGGCATGGCACCTCCAGAGGTGCACCTATAATCCTTTTGTAGAACCACAGACCCATTGAAAAACACCTGCAAAAGCCACCTGGCAACGGGTCCATTGCTTAAACATACTGGACAGGTGGCAAACCAATGCTGTAACAGTACCACTCCATTCTGCTTGTCAGGATCAGAGGACCCTGTTCCCAATATAGAGGGCATGCTTATTGAATTTGCAGATGACATCAAATTAGGAGTAGCTGATACCCCAAAAGAAAGGATTCAGGAGTCCAAGTAGATCACAAGCTCAACATGAGCCAACAGTGTGATGCAGCAGCTAAAAAGGCAATGCCATTTTAAGCTGCATCAATAGAAGTATGGTGTCTAGATCAAGGGAAGTAATAGTGCCACTCTATTCTGCTTTGGTCAGGCCCTACCTGGAATAATCCTGTGTCCAGTTCTGGGCACCACAATTCAAAAAGGATGTGGAGAAACTGGAGCAAGTCCAAAGGACAGTGGTTAAAATGGTGAAGGATCTGGAAACCATGAAGCCCTATGAGGAACGCCTTAGGGAGACGCTGGGTATGTTTAGCCTGGAGAAGAGAAGGTTAAGAAGTGATATGATAGCCCTGTTTAAGTATTTGAAGGGGTGACATATTGAGGAAGGATGAAGCTTGTTTTCTGCTGCTCCAGAGAACAGGACCTGGAACAATGGGTGCAAGTTACAGGAAAAGAGATTCTACCTAAACATTAGGAGGAACTTCCTGATAGTGTTCAACAGTGGAACACACTCCCTCAGAGAGTTTGACAGTAGAAGATGCTACCTTGGAGGGCAGTGGAGCCTCCTTCTTTGGAGGTTTTTAAGCAGAGGCTGGATGGCTATCTGTCACAAGGGGGGCTTGGACTGTGTCTTCTTGCATGGCAGGGGGTTGGACTGGATGGCACCTGAAGTCTCTTCCAAATGTATGACATCCCTTTAAATACTCCCTTTAAGTAATTAAGTATTAGGAAGAAGCAAGCTTGTTTTCTGCTGCTCCAGAGAATAGGACACAGAGTCTTAATAGATGCAAGCTACAGAATAAGAGATTCCTAATTTGATTACCTCCTGACAGTAAGAGCTGTTTGACAGTGGAACATACTCCTTCCTTGGAGAATGGCGATGTCTCCTTCTTTGGAGGTCTTTAAGCAGAGACTGGATGGCCATCTGTCAATGGAGATACTTTGATTGTGAGTTCTTTCATGTCAGAATAGGGTTGGACTGGATAGCCCTTGGAGTCTCTTCCAGCTCTATGATTCTAAGATTCTAGGATTCTATGCAATTCACGAATACATCAATTGCCCCATAACACTGAGCATACAGTTACACTCTGTCTCCTCAATGTAAGATCTGGACCTCCTTGTCAGGCCAGCAGTCCACAGCCAACTGGTCCAGGTGAGGTAGAGGGGCATGTGCTACACCCATTGCTCCCTTCAACCTGGACAAAAATGCGAATGAGGCCATTGTGGCCGAAAGCCACGAATAAACTCCGAGGGCTTTGCTGAACCAAGACACGTTTATGACAGCTTAGGATGCCTGGAGATGGCACTCACGACTGCGAACCAGTTAGGCATGTCACTTGTGCAGCAATAATTCATCTTCCTATTTACTTAGAGAAGCACGGAGTCCCTGTTCCATTGTGCAAATGCTCCAATTCATCTTCCTTCCTGGGACATGTGCAGTAATGAGGCGAGTGCTCCACTCCGAGTTGCCAAATCGACCCTTCGGACCAGCTCATAAAGACCTGGCAACTCTGTCCATTTTTATTAAGATTTAGGATCCGCCACACAGTCTTCCCATTAGCGCTGGAGATGGGCGGCTTGTTGTGGGCCTCCCTGAGCCTTTTCCAGCTGACCGACTTTGTCTGGCTCACTCCCCGCTGTTCCTCTCTTGCAAATTTGTGCAAGGGAGGAGGAGGAGGGATATGTCTCCTGCTGACGCAAAGCACAGTGCAGGATGCAACCTCCGTGTTGACTCTCTGGTGTACTCAGTGGAAATTGAAGTAATGGAGCAGAAAAGAAACTGGGAGGACCCGGGATGGCCCTACAATAATTCTGACAGATGCCACATTTCAGGGATCATGTATCTTCCTTCATCCCTGCTCTGCTGGAATGTTAACAGAACAAATTCTCACCATTTTTGAGTCTGCGTAGGCATCCCTCAGTTTTCAGAAAGTCCCAAATATTCTTGCAAGTGTATATGTGCAGTGCACCTTCGGGGAGAGAGTGTGGCAAAAGCATTGATTTCCCTGAAAACTGGAAGAGGAACAAGTGGGACCATGTATTAATTAAAGCATTTAAATCCTGTATGATGTCAGGGTAGCATATGAGCAATGTATGCCTTTAGAGATGAAAAAATATATTAATCAATCCAACAAGTTAAAGCAGCTTGAAAATGCTATAACATCTTAAAACCACGTAGAGTCAAAGAATGATAGGACACAGAGTTGGAAGGGATTGCAAGAGGAATCTGTATGGAAGAATGCATACTCTCATCAAGGGAAACGGACTCATGTTTTTATGGATATCACTCTTCTTTAAAATTAAAGCGCTCAAGCTCTGTTTGAAGACCTCCAAAGTTGGAAGAATTTATTCCCTTCCACCTGACAGTTCTTAAACTACAGTAACCACGATGTGAACTTTTTAAAAAGCAAATAAACAAGGCAAGACTTGTACCCAAGGCTGGTCTATTACAGAATAGATTGAAGAGAGAAAATGACCGAGCCTCACTATTGGTGACATACAGCTCCCAACTGAGACCACTCAGCCATATCATCAATTTGCAATTGGGTAAGACTTTAGTTGGGCTCAGTCCTGGACCCATATGTGGGTATTTGTCAGAGAGGGAACTTATGGAAGCTTAGTATTCAGCAAAAGTTGCCCCAAGAAGTGGGAAGGGGAGGAAAGGGTCTCCTTGTTTCTTTTCCAACAGATGGGAAACTCCCTGCTTTCAGAGAGCTGCCTGCAGGAGGAAGGAAAGGCCAAGAGCTGTGTCCTAGACTTCTTAATTCCCTTCCCATCGCTACATCCCCAGATCCACCTGACCTGTTTTTTGAGTGAATGCTTCCCCAGGTTCCTCCACAGCCTTAAATGAAAGGGATTTCCCCCCTTGTCCACTGGAGGAAATGGAACGGTCATTCAAGTTTACAGGAACGCAGCAGGTGCTCTGTCAAAATGCAGCAGCTCCGCAGCCTGAGATGGCGCATGGATGCTGTGTGGGTAATAAGGCAAATTAATTTCCTCAGAATGAGCCGGTGACAGGATTTCCATAACACATCAGACGTGGATGCCGCACTTGCTGCTTTAGCTCATGAGGTGCTGCTGGGCCACTGAGTAGGAAAGGAGGGCGTTCATCCAAGTACAGAAGAAGCTACCCAACATCAGACTGAGTGTCGGAGGTCATAGAATCATAGAATCCTAGAGTTGGAGAAAACCTCCGGTCCAACCTGTTCTGCCATGCAGGAAATCACAATCAAAGCATCCCTGACAGATGACCATCCAGCCTGTTTAAAGACCTACAAAGAAGGAGATTCCACCAAAATCTCCAAGAAAGTGTGTTCCACTGTTGAATGGCTCTTACTGTCAGGAAGTTTCTCCTAACATTGAGGTGGAATCTCTTTTCCTGCAGTTTGCATCCATTGTTCTGGGTCCTAGTCTCTGGAGCATCAGAAAACAAGCTTGCTCCCTCCTCAATGTGACATCCCTTCAAATATTTAAACAGGGCTATCATATCACCTCTTAACCTTCTCTTCTTGAGGCTAAACATCGCCAGTTCCCTAAGCCTGGTAAGTAATGTGTAGATACTTGTGATGAAGTGCGTGGATTGGGATGCAGAAGCAAACTACAACCAAGAACAGGGACATACGAAAATCCTGGAGCTGAAGTGCCTCCAGAATTGTCTGGAGAGTCTCCAGTCTAAACCTGTATTTTTCCCCCAAAACCAATCGACCCATTTCAGCTCTAGCACCACACTCTAAAATTTGTTTTTGTTTGTTTTAAATGTAAATGCCTGGAGAAGAGAAGGTTAAGAGGCGATATGATAGCCCTGTTTAAATATTTGAAGGGATGTCATGTTGAGGAGGGAGCAAGCTTGTTTTCTCCTGCTCCAGAGACTAGGATGCGGAACAATGGATACAAATTGCAGGAAAAAAGAGATTCCACCTCAACATTAGGAGGAACTTCCTGACAGTAAGGGCTGTTCGACAGTGGAACACACTCCCTCGGAGATTGTGGTGGAGTCTCCGTCCTTGGAGGTCTTTAAGGAGAGGCTGAATGGACATCTGTTAAGGGTGCTTTGATTTGGAGTTCCTGCATGGCAGAAGGGGGTTGGACTGGATGGCCCTTGTGGTCTCTTCCAACTCTATGATTTTATGATTCTACAATGAAAAAATATTGTTTTGACATAATTTTATGTGCACCTGATTATGAGGATCTCATAAAATCTTTAGTCCAAATAAGGTTGGCCCTCAAGATAATGATATAGTTGAAGCCGTTACTCATAGGGCACAGCTTGGAGACCCTTTGCCATTTTAGTTGCCCTCCTTTGGGCACGTTCTGGGTGACATAAGAGTTGGAGATCAGCCTTCATGGGGACCTTTTCGGGGGACCCAGACTGATGCCTCTGGTGGGGAGCAGTGAGGTGCATGGTGTCAGGTTCTCTCCATAACTTCCAGGCTGCCTCTTGACCTGCTCCGCCATCTGCTCACATCAATGGCATTAGCGGAGGGGTGCTGGGGTGCGGATCACACTGAGTGACACTCCAGAGGGGGATGTACACCTGGCGGGTTGGTACACTCAGCGAGTGGCATGGCAGCTGGGTGAGTGAGAAAGGGTATCAGGTCCCTAGTTTCTGTGGGTTTTTTGGGCTCTGTGGCCATGTTCTGGAAGAATTTATTCCTGACGTTTTGCCAGCATCTGTGGCTTTGGCATCTTCAGAGAATGCTGGCATAGAAGAGAGTGGGGTATATATATATATTTTACTGTGTGACCCTTGGTTAAGAGCAAGTGATTTCCACATTAATCTGTGTATTGTCCTTTTTTTGAATGGCAAGGCCTCAGGGGGAGAGGATATGAAAAAAGGATTTGTGTCTGTTTAATTAAAGATCCATTGTCCGCTAGGAAACCCTAATCCTGGGTAGCTTTCATTTGCATTTGCTGGGTCTTAATTTTAGTGTTTTTGTGGGCATATCCTCCCAGCCTGAGACCTTGCCATTCAACAACAGAACAATACACAGTTTAACATGGAAGCCACTCCTCCCAACCTAGAGTCACACAGTATATATATATATATATATATATACATATAAATATACATACATACATATATACACCCAACTCTTTTCCATGCCAGCATTCTCTGAAGATGTCAGCCACAGACACTGGTGAAACATCATAACAAAATCAGGAATAAACTCTTCTAGGACATGGCCACATGGCCTGAAAAACCCACAAAGAACTATGGATGCCAGCCATGAAAGCCTTCGAGTTCACATTGGTATCATGTCCCTTTCTTGCTTGTCCAACGGCCACGCAACACCCAAAATGGCTGTCCAAAATGGTGGCTGCTGCTGGGGGTGTAGTGGTTTCCATTTGATGTCTAGTGCAGCTGCTCTCTAGATCCCAAATCACCATCATCTGTATCGCCATGAAGAAAATAGTAGACCTCAGTTCAAACAAGCACCAAAATTGGTTCAATCGGATGATGGAAACATTTCATGTATATCATATATCATACATCTGATGGCCTGTAAGCCAGTTTTACATGTTGACAGAATCATAGAATCATAGTACCAATGAATTGGAAGGGGCCCTGCAGCAGCAGCCACTGAGTCCAATCCCTGCTCAATGCAAGATCTCCAGGGAAAGCATCCCCAGCAGAAGGCTGTCCAGCCCCTTTTTGAAGAACCCCAGAGAAGGAGACCCCACCACCACTCTGGACAATTTGTTCTATTTCCCAAATGCCATCAAGACGCTCCTTCCAATGTTCAATCAAAATTAACCCTCCTGCAACTTTGAACCATTAGGCCTGGTCCTACTCTTTGGGGCAGCAGAGAATAAACTGTTTTGGGGACTTGGGCTGTGGGGGGGGGGGGCATATTTATACTTTAAAGTGGCTGATGACAACACTGGAACAGTTAAAGATCATGCAAACAAAAATCCATTACTTTATTGGCCAGCCGAAATGCACAATAGACTTGCTGAGCTTGCATGAGCTTCTTCTTCACAGGCAAGATGTTACAAACCAAACAGGAGAAGAAGAAAATGTAATTAGAGATATTAGCCAGATGCCTGCATGTTGTTTCAGTCCTTAGTAAAGATGTTATGATGGGGAGGATATCTTTTGCAGACACGTGGCAATAGGGTGATTTCCAAAGTCTAGGGAATGTAAAGTCCTTTTGCATCTCAACTGGGACCTCTCTTTTGCAATCCAATATGTCTCCATTCCAGGAACAAGCCTCTTTGCAGGCAGAGAATTATGGATTCCTCAAGAAGTCTCCATGTTTTTGCATCAGGAACATTTTGTGGGTATAGAGGTAAAACATTTGAATTCAGTCCAAATGTAAGAAGAAAAAATTGCTTTACCTAGGTTGAAGTCCCAGTCCACAGGCTACTCTTCATGGTTCCCCTGTTGCAGCTACAATGCAGTATCTATCTCACAATACAGAAAACATTCAGGCATAGCTGCATTGGCCATTTAACAAATGCAAACAAAAGTCCATCAGTGATACTTTTATTGGCCAGCTGAAAGGCACAATATACTTGTTGCAAGCTTTTGAAGTTAAAGATCATCTGTTAATCAGCTCAGCCATTCATCAAAATGGAGACTGTGATCAAGAGGTCAGAAGAGGACAAACTGGGAAAGGCATCTGTGAAGAAACGAGGCAAGATCCTCAGGTGTAAAGAGATATAATTGAGTATCAAAGTCTTCCATGTATCTCCAGATTCTCTGAATGGCTGTGGAAGCTGGAGAGGAAAGAAAGCTGATTTTTTTAAAAATTCAACTCGTTCAAACATTGAGGATTTTGTGGATACGCAGGCCACCAAAAAGACAAATAAACATGTCTGAGAGAAAACCCTGAACTCTCCTTAGAAGCCAGGATGACTAAATTGAGGCTGTCATATTTTAGACATGTAATGACTCACTGGAAAAGAAAATAATGCTGGGAAATATTGAAAACAATAGGGGAAAAAAAGGAAGGCTGTGTTACAGCTGGATTGCCTCAAATCCTTTAGCTGCAGAGAACCAACATCTCCTCATAGACCTTTTGACATTTTGGTTGCCCTCCTCTGGACACATCCTTTGGAATTGTTGTGACCAGAACTGGACACAGTATTATTCCATGTGAGGCCTGACCAGAGCACAATATAGAGTACTATTGCTTCCCTTGAGCTAGACACTAGACCACCCAAAAGGGGCGGTCTCCACCCGCCTCCAGCAGCCTATTTAAAAACTGCGCACATGATGATGCTTTGAAAGTGTGTCCGTATGGACGCCGCCATTTTAAAATGGTGGTATCCATATGCTTTAGGCCTAGGGAAGGTGTAGAAGCTACGCCCTCCCTAACCCTAAAGGCAGGCTTTTTAACCCTTAAAGCACTGCAAAGTGCCAATCTAGATTGGTCCTATATGTGTATTGATGCAGCCTAGAGTCGCATTGGCCTTTTTAGCTGGGGCATGACACTAAAGTCTACAAAAACCCATGCTTTTTTCTTTCTGTTAGGCTCAAAGGTGCTATAAAATCTCTCTACATACTGATTCTACAGACTAACATGGCTATATTTTTAAATTCTACCACTGTTAACTCATGTTCAACTTGTGGTCTACTTGGATTCCTAGGGGTTTTACAGACCGCCAAAAAAGGGCAGTCTAGTGCCACCTCTTTTTAATGTGCACCATTGCTTCAGGAACTACATGGAGCATCGAAGGTGCACAGTAAAAAAAAAGGAGCGATGAAACTTGGCTGTTTTTTGCATTGCAGTTGCAACGTAAAAAGTGCTACTGGTGCTTTCAGAACATTGTAGCTATGCAGCACTGTATAGACGCTGCACAGCTGCATCATTGTCACTGCATATACCATGTAAATGGCGCTGCACAGTGAGGACGCCCCCATCATGTGCCAGGATTGTGGGGTGTGTGTAAGCTCCTCCCCGAGGCAACCCTAGCACGTGACAGGGGCACCTCTTAGTTCATGTCTGTTTTGAGCCCTAGATCCCTTTCACATGTTGTCTTGTTAAGCTGGGTCTCCCCCATCCTATATCTGTGCATTTCATTTTATCTGCCTATATGCTACATCTTATATTTCTCTGTGTAGAAGTTCATTTTGTTACTTTTGGCCCAGCTTTCTAATCTATTAAGGTCATTTTCACTTTTGTTCCTGTCCTTTGGGGTATTAGCTTCCCCTCCTAATTTGGTGTCATCTGCAAATGTCCCCTCTTAACCTTCTCTTCTCCAGCTAAACATCCCCAGCTCCCTAAGTTGTTCCTTATAGGGCTTCATGGTTTCCAAACCTTTCACCAGCCCTTATTGTTCCTCCTAATGTTGAGCTGGAATCTCTTTTCCTGCAGTTTGCATCCATTGTTCTGTGTTCTAGTCTCTGGAGCAGCAGAAAACAAGCTGGATCCATGCTCAATGTGACATCCCTTCAGATATTTAAACAGGGCTATCATATCACCTCTTAACCGTCTCTTCTCCAGGCTAAACATCCCCAGCTTCCTAAGGCATTCCTCATAGAGTTTCATGGTTTCCAGACCCTTCACCATTTTAGTCACCCTCCTTTGGACCCACTCCAGTTTCTCCATAGAATCATAGAATCATAGAGTTGGAAGAGACCACAAGGGCCATCCAGTCCAACCCCCTGCCATGCAGGAACTCTCCATCAAAGCATCCCTGACAGATGGCCATCCAGCCTCTGCTTAAAGACCTCTAAGGAAGGAGACTCCACCACCCTCCGAGGGAGTGTGTTCCACTGTCCAACAGCCCTTTTTGAATTGTTTTGCCAGGAACTGGACACTGTATTATTCCAGGTGGGGCCTGACCAAAGCAGAATAGAGCGGCACTATTACTTTCCTTGATCTAGACCAGTGGTTCCCAGACTTTGCCTTCCAGGTGTTTTGGACTTCGATTCCCAGAAGCCCCAGCCAGCTTAGCCAACTGTCAGGAATTCTGGGTGCTGAAATCTCAAACATCTGGATGACCAAAGTTTGGGAAGCACTGATCTAGGCATCATACTCCAACTGATGCAGCCTATCTGCTCCATCACAGGGGAGATTTATCCTACATAAGCATGAAATAGGATCATGGCTTTTCTTACAAGGAAAAGTATCTTGTGTGCTACACTTCGGTGATCACCCTCTGAGCTTTTCCTCCATGCTTCTGTGCAGATTTTTAAAACTATGCAAAGAGTCTAGATGTGAACCCAGAATAGTGAGGAGCAAAAGAGAAGTGCTTTCTGGAAAGGGCTTCCTTTTTTCAAAAAATAAAACAAAACCAAATGCATTTTACATGTAGCTACAGGCTTTGAACTGGGAAGATGAATGGCTCCCTGCCCATCTCAAAGCCAAAGATGCTGAGGGCCTTCTTCCCTTTCAGCTTCTCGGAAGGAGGAAAAGAAGCCTGTTGCTTCAGCCCTTTCATAGAGAAAGTTGAAATTCCAACCGCAGCTGATTTCCAAAGACTTGCTCGAGAGGGGAATAGCATTGAGTGGAAACCCTGTTCGTTTCGAGGGGAGAACAAAGGCTTCCTCTGGGGATCGGGGCTCCCTCCTCGCGCATTAAAATCAGAGGAATCGGCACTGAGCGCATGGGAGCCGAACAAAAGGCTTAACTTCAGATTGCATTTTGCTGCCTTTAATTGAAGACAAAGGGGAGCCTAGCGAAGATGCCCCAGAGATCTGGGTTTCTATTCTGGATGGGGAAAATTAAACCCATCCTATCAGGATCTGCAGGCAGAATAATTAAAGCAAACACTATGCAAAGGGGTCACCGCTGGGAAGGAAAAGGAGGGGAATTCTGCTCCAAACATCAAGCAGAAATCTTAGAAAAAGCAAGAAAGGACAAGAAGAAAGAGGATTCAACAGAGAATGGGATGAAGGGATGGAGAGAGGAATGGTCCTCACTCAAGTTTGCCAAAAGGAGAGTGAAGGATGGGAAGAGAGGATGGTTCAGTTGTTGTTGTGTTTTGTGTGATTCAAATCATCCTTTACTTATGGAGGCCCTATGCTGGTTTCGAAGATATTGTTTTGTCGTTGTTGTTGTTCTCTGCCTCCAAGTTGTTCTTGACTCATGGCAATCCTAAGAGGAACTTATCATGTTGCTCATGTAGGGGTAGCTGCGTGGGCCATTTAGCAAATTCAAACAAAATCCCACCAAACGGTGATACCTTTTATTGGCCAACCAAAATGCACAATATTTTTGTTGCAAACTTTGGAAGCTCCATGGCATCTTCCTCAGGTAAACAAAACAGGAGAAAAACTATTGGAGATGTTAGTCACATGCCTGCATTTTGTTGTTTCTGTCCTTAGTTAAGATAGTATGTGGAGGATATCTTCTGGCCATGTGGCAATTGGGAGATTTTCAAAGTCCAGGGAATTTAAAATCCATTTGCATCTCAACAAGGACTCTTCTCTTGCAACCCACCATGTTGTTCATGTTGCTGTTGTGGTGTGCATTCAGTTCATTTCCGACTTATGGCAACCCTAAGGTCAACCTATCACAGGGTTTGTGGAGTCAACCTATCACAGGGTTTTCTTGGCAGATTTGTTCAGAGGAGGTTTGATTTTGCTTTCCCCCAAGGCTGAGAGAGTGTTTCTTGCTCATGGTCACCCAATGAGTTTCTTGGCCAAGTGGGGATTTGAACCCTGGTGCCCCAGAGTCTTGAGTCCAACACTCCAACATTACATTTGCTCTCACAGACTAGTCTTTCACATTCACGTCACCTCATTGGGGGAAAAGGAGACTGGATAAAAGATTCACCAAAATTTGAAAAACTATTGCAGACAATTTGTTTATGGACTGGCATCCTGTTGGCAACATGCACAGGTACCAATTGCCTGGTGACTTTGGATCAGAATGTGCAATGGAGGAATATGCAATGGAGCAAGCTTGTTTTCTGCTGCTGCAGAGACTAGAACATGCAACAACGGATGCAATGGACTGCAGGTAAAGAAATTCCACTTAAACATTAGGAGGAACTCCTTGACAGTAAGGGCTGTTAGACAGTGGAAGACCTTCCCTTGGAGATTGTGGTGGAGTCTCCTTCTTTGGAGGTCTTTAAACAGAGGTTGGATGGCCATCTGTCAATGGGGATGTCTTGATTGTGAGTTCCTGCATGGCAGAACAGTTGGAATGAATGGCCCTTCTTGGGGTCTCTTCCAACTCTAGGATTCTATGAATTCTAGTTTTGGGGGCATAGAAGTGAAGTTCTCTGTATGACATAAATGCACATCGGTTGCACATTGTTCATGCTTGTGCTTTGGTGGGTTGCATTGCATATTGAGCCTGGTTGCACATCCTGCATTTCAATTCAAGGTGAACTACACAGGTGCATCCTTCCACACTGCATCCTTGCCTTCTTGTTCTTTCTACACCTGGAATTCTTGTTGTGTACCTTTGTAGAATCATAGAATCCTAGAGTTGGAAGAGACCCCAAGGGCCATCCAGTCCAATCCCATTCTGCCATGCAGGAACTCTCCATCAGATGGCCAGACTTATGGTGACTGCAAAGCAAACATATCATGGAGTTTTCTCGGTAAGTTTCTTCAGAGGGGGTTTGCCATTGCCTTCCCCTGAGGTTGAGAGAGTGTGACTTGCTCAAGGTCACCCAGAGGGTTTATATGGCTGAGCTGGGATTCGAACTCTGGTCCCGAGAATCCTAGTCCAATGCTCAAACCGCTCCTACACTTGGAATACCTCTGTTGATCTGAGAGAGAAAGAGAGAGTTTTATTTTCTTGAAACGCTCTTCTGCTTGCAAAGAGGGCACTTTTCTCCAGGCCACCTGGGCATTTTGAAGAGCCGACGTGCTCCGAGGCAAGAAGGAAAGCACTTTTATAACAAACTGGGGTGCGAGGTGGGCCCTCAGGCCTCTTCCCCATGACACAAAGGCAAGAAAGGAGAGACCAAAGGAAGGCAGCAGTGACTGAGCGCGGCGTGCTCCTTGGCGCTGGCCTTTTATCCTCACTTAGAAAAGAAAAGAAGCAACTTAAAAGAGCGGAAGCATTTGATAAATATTTAACTTCCCAAACAGCGAGGAATTTGGAAGATGTGGAGGTGCTCCAGAAAATTCAAGGCACCCCTTTCTGTAGCCAGACACTGCAATGCTTTTCATAGACATAGAGTTGGAGACATAAGGCCCACCCAGTCCAATCCCATTTGGCCATTTTGGCTCTCTAATGTTTGCCGTCTTTGCCCTGTGACCACCCAGGACCTGAGGGGAACTTCTGGTACCTTCCAGTTTAGGAGGGTACACTGGATTGGTTCTTGGTTTCAGTGCAGGCTTTGAAACAGGGGTGGCCCTGGGGCTGCATGTGGCCCTCCAAGGCTGTTCCTCTGGCCCTGTTCCCCCAAAACGGAGACTCTGGCCTCTCTGCCATGCAAAGGCTTGCTTAGATGTATTAGAGTGAAGTTGGAAGAGTAGCTTCAAGAGGGTCACAATATACTCAATAAGAGCGTAGGGTCTAGACTGTGGAAAGTAATAGTGCCTCTCTCTTCTGCTTTGGTCAGGCCCCACCTGGAATACTGTGTCCAGTTCTGGGCCCCACAATTCAAAAAGGATGTGGAGAAACTGGAGCCATGTGTCCAAAGGAGGACGACCAAAATGGTGAAGAGTCTGGAAAACTCCAAGCCCTATGAAGAGTTTAGCCTGGATGGAGAAGAGAAGGTTAAGAGGTGGCATGATGGTCATGTTAAATATTTGAAAAGACGTCATATTGAAGAAAGAGGAATCTTGTTTTCTGCTTCCCCAGAGACTAGTGAGATTATCAGACGGGAGCAAAGCAGCTTGCTCCCATCCTTAAACTGTGCTAATCGTGCAATTATCACCACCCCTTGCACACTTTTCCTGTCCTTCTGCTGTCCGTCATTTGGTAATAGGAACGGATGCAAACTCCAGGAAAAGAAATTCCAGCTAAACCTTAGGAAGAACAATTCCTGATGATAAAAGCTCTGGGAACAGGCCATCCGCTTTCTATACAATGCTCAGCATCAGAAATGGATATTGCATAGCACCTGGCATGCAAACATTGGGTTGACCTGATCCCACACTAACTCCAGGATTTGGGGTAAATACCAGGGTTTTCCTTGAATGCCAACTCCAGGGCAAGGTTGAGTCAATGAGGAAGACCCACAATATTCTGCCGAAGGTTGCTGTGCATTGTGAAAAAAGGCAGCATCGGACTCGGGGTGAAGGCAGGGTTTCTTTGCCTGTGCAGATGAGGTGGAAATCTGCTCTTTGAGTTAAGTAGAGACAAAGCATCACACTCCCCAGCTCCATGGATGGATGGACTCTTGTGGAAACCTCCAGAATGGGATTTTGCATTTAAACCATTTGCAGAAGGAATGTAAATCTTCATCCATTTCACCTTTGCGTGCCGGGATGGACAATTAAAGTGGCATTCTCCTCATTGCAGGAGGAAAGTGAATGTTAGTCTGCACAATTCCCCCTTATTCAAATGTCCTACACAGGAATTACGCCAAACATAAAAATGTGTGGGTGTGGGTGTGTATGTGTATATGTCCAGAAACCACCATTTCCTGAATATTGTGTGCAGGAAACCTATTTTTGTGTGAAGAAAACAGATTTTTCCCCCTGATCCAGAATGTGCAGAATGACTCTTGTGTGACACTTTGGGATTTCAAATACCAAGAGAAAATTGCTTAAAATTCTTTTATTGTTGTTAACTGCCCTCAAGTTGATTCGATGGCTGAGGGTGGACGATAGTCCTCTTATCCTCTACTCTCTTCTTCCCCAAGTTTTGCAGCTGGACCTGTCAGGAATAATAGTAAACCAGTAAGAACATAACAGAGATAAAGGTTATATTCTTACTGGTTAACTATTATTTCTGACAGGTCCAGCTGCAAAACTTGGTGAAGAAGACATGAATGGGGATGAGTGGCCATGAGAACCAGACCCACTTCGGCCCATTCATTGATCCAGGTGAACCCAAAGGGCCCATCCTTTCTTTGTTCTGCTATGAAGGCTCAGCTCTCATTTCAAGCCATCTCCTTTTGCGCATGGGCAGCACATGCCAGCTCAGCTGAGAGCCCCAAGATAGAATCATAGAATCCGAGAGTTGGAAGAGACCCCAATAAGGGCCATCCAGTCCAATCCCCTTCTGCCATGCAGGAACTCCCGATCAAAGCATCCCCATTAACAGATGTTTAAAGACCTCTAAGGAAGGAGACTCCACTACACTCTGAGGAAGGAGTGTATTCAACTGTCGAACAGCCCTTATTGTCAGGAATTTCCTTCTAATGTTGAGGTGGAATCTCTTTTCCTGGAGCTTGCATCCATTCTTCCATCTCCTATTCCTTGGAGCAGCAGAAAACAAGCTTGCTCAATTGTCAATGTGACACCCCTTCAAATACTTAAAGAGGACTATCCCTACGTCTCTCCTCAGAGGGTTTTATGGTTCCCAGACCCTTGGCCATATTGGTTGCCCTGCTCTGGACACACTCCAGCTTCTCAACATCAATTTCGAATGGAAGTGCCCAGAACTGGACACAGGATATTTAGTGAGCATAGGTGTCATGTTGTGCATGATGCAGAGGATCATAGAATCATGCTTCCAAGGTTCATAGAATCATAGAGTTGGAAACTGCCTTCTGCCATGCAGGAGCTCTCCATCAAAGCATCCCTAACAGATGGCCATCCAGCCTCTGCTGAAAGATCTCCAAAGAAGAAAACTCCACCACAATCTCCAAGGAAATGTGTCCCACTGTTGAACAGCCCTTACTGTCAGGAAGTTCCTTCTAATGTAGAGCTGGAGTCTCTTTTCCTGCAGCTTGCATCCATTGTTCCAGGTCCTTTTCTCTGGAGCAGCAGAAAACAAGCTTGCTCCCCGCTCAATATGGCGTCCCTTCAAATATTTAAACAGGGCTATCATACCCAGTTCCCCAAGTCTCTCCTCATAGGGCTTCATGGTTTCCAGACCCTTTGCCATTTTGCTGACCCTCCTTTGGACACATTCCAGCTTCTCAACATCCTTTTTGAGTTGTGGTGCCCAGAATTGGACAAGGATGCCAAGTTGTGCATGTAGTGTTGGTGCATATGCGGATGTAAATGTGAAAGTGTTTCGTATTTGGTTGCATACATTTGGCATGCATTCAGTTGTGCAATGCTGTTGTTCAACACGATGGAATTACACTCAGTGCACAACACACAAACATATGGAGATTTATGCTACACAATCTCAGCATAGGTTCTCAGCCAATGTTTTTGACTTGATGTTCCCAGAATCTGAGGGGGCAGCTTTAAAATGGCCTTTAGAAGTAAACAGCTCCAATCATAATTTCATAATTGCAGAAATATGGACATTTATTTTCCCTTTTGGCTTTTGTGAACAAACAAAGAAAACCCCGGAGACTGCTGGATTTATCTTTTTAGTGGGATTTCATCTATTAGCTGCTGGAAGCTAATACTTGAAAAACACATCAATCTAAAGTTTGCACATTAATCTTTAAGTCTCTCTCAAAATTGAACATTAAAATCAATATGTGAATTTTTCAGCATTCAAAGGTTCAGACAGAAGCTGTGAAAACATGTACAAAACTGCAGGTCCCAGTTGGGAGAAAAACTCAGAGTCTCCCATGTTCCCAGGATGTTTAACCCGAATACCCATAGGTATTCCTCTGGTTTACTTGGATGATTTGGGTGACACAATGATTGTGTATTAGTGAGCTGTAAGAGTGCGCAACTGGCTGTGCAAACAAATGTGAAATGCACAATTGCAATGCACAATGCATACCTGCATGCACAATGCACCAAGTGCAATGCAAAAGGGCACCGTGGCCCAATGTTACTGCAAGTGCAACTGTGCTTTTAGATCTAACCCAGAACCCTGTGTCTGGCTCTGGGTACCAATAAATAATTAATAATAATTATCAATTTTATTTATATGCCACCTCTCCTGCTGGATTGAGGCAGCTTACAACAACAAATATAAACACAGTATAAAGTTATACCAAAGTTCACGAAGGATGTTGACCAGCTGGAAGGTGTCCAAGGTCTAGAAGGTCTAGAAAACAAGTCTTATGAGAAACAACTGAGAGAGATTTATATATTTAGCATAAAGACAAGAAGATTGATAGGTTACATGATAGCCATCTTTAAATATCTGACAGCATGTCATATAGAAGACAGAGTGAGCTTCTTTTTCTGCAGGACCAGAGGCAATATGTCAGAATCTGGGATTTTCTGTCGTGTATAAATACATTTGCTTGGTTATTGTATTGAAATAGTTATAAAGAACCACATAGTTGTCGGAGTGGAAAAGGAAAGATGGGAAGCTTAGTACTAATGACATGTAAAGGGGAGGGGGGGTCCAATTCAAAGGGTTGCCTGGACTTTGAATCTGGGATTTACAGATTTGTGTGGGAGGAATATCTCCGTAGTTGCTGGTGAGAAGCAGATAATGATGAGGAGACTGGTTCATCACTCTGGGCTCAGTGCAGTAAACTGTTGTGAAGAGAGAGGGTTGCTATGTTTTGCTTTTTAAACAAATTCAGAGAAAGCCTGCTAAGTTTGGAAGTCTTAGTAGACCACATGTTGGAACACGAGACAACAATGTGATGCTGCAGCTGAAAAAGCCAATGCAATTCTAGGCTGCATCAACAGAAGTATAGTGTCTGGATCAATGGAAGTGACAGTGCCCTTCTATTCTGCTTTGGTCAGGCCCCACCTGGAATAATATTGTGTCCAGATCTGGGCCCCACAATTCAAAAAGGATGTGGAGAAACTGGAGCATGTCCAAAGGAGGGCAACTAAGATGGTGAAGGGTCTGGAAACCATGCCCTATGAGGAACGTCTTAGGGAACTGGGGATGTTTAGCCTGGAGAAGAGAAGGTTAAGAGGTGATATGAGAGCCCTGTTCAAATATTTGAAGGGATGTCACATTGAGGAGGGAGCAAGCTTGTTTTCTGCTGCTCCAGAGAACAGGACCTGGAACAATGGATGGAAGCTCCAGGAAAGGAGATTCCAGTTCAACATTAGGAGGAACTTCCCTTGATTACTTCCCTTGATCTAGACACTATACTTCTATTGATACTGCCTAGAATCGCATTAGCCTTTTTAGCTGCCACATTACACTGTTAACTCATGTTCAATTTATGGTCTACTTGGACTCCTAGATCCCTTTCACATGTATAAATCAATCTGTTCACTTCATTTCTCTGCCCTAAATGCAGCACTTTACATGTCTCTGTGTTGAAATTTGGTTTTGTTATCTTTGGCCCAGCTTTCTATGTGTCAAACTCAGTGTCAAAGTGCTTTATTTCTGCAGCAGACAAAGAAAGGGAACTGAGGCTTGGGCAAGACACTCACATGAAAGCTTCTTTTGGGAGAGGAAAAAAATGTTTTCTGTGCAAAAGCAATAGCAATAGCAGTAGCAGGTTTATTTATATACTGCTTTTTTACCAAACTGAGCTGTCTCTAAGCGGTTTACAATCTGTAATCTAATTGCCCCCAACAAGCTGGGTACTCATTTTAGCGACCTACGGAAGGATGCCAGGCTGAGTGTGTTTGTGCCAAATGGCTACCTGAATGCTGCCCGAACATTTCTCTGAATTTTCACCTGTTCCATGCGTTCATATGGAGCAGAAGATCTATGGAAGACTTTGCTGCAGATACTAGGATGATTTCCCCACCCAGTTAGTTAATTTTCTGCAGATTTCTTTTTTGAGTAAACAAGATTACAGTTAACAAAATTATAGCCTAAGGAAACCAGCGAAAGAAGTCACCCTGCCTTGGACCAACCCTCCTGGAAGAATAATGCCAATAAGCTGTTATGAACACACTTTTAATATTTACAGAGACGAGTCTATTAAACAGGATGATTATGCGAGGTTTCACTTTCAGCCTCGGAGATGAAAAAGGCAGGCGCACTGCTAAAAAGTGAACTCTAATTTCCAGCGTAATATTGTCATTAAATTACTGTAAAATTAAAATGGGGCTCCCGCAGGAACCACAAGCGATTATATGTCAGAGCGAAGAGACGGCAATGAATAAAGGCCACATCTGTTTAGCTAATATCAGCACGTTGTGAAAACAGATACGCTGGCCCATAATTCACCCTGCTTTGCTTTTCTTACTTTATTTTCCTTTTAAAAAAATATACCCCTGCAATGATTTCTGCCTCATCTTTGAAAGCATGGAAGAGCCTCAGAAAGGAAACTTTTCATCTTCCCTTTCCATCTCTTCATGGATAAGTAAGGACCAAAATGGGTTACTACCAAATAGGAAAATGAAGGGCAACATTAGACATTTTCTAAACCTGATTGAAATGCATGAAAAAAAGAAAAAAACACCTTGGCAATGATTTCAATCGATTTCAAAAAAGCTTTTGATAGTATAAGCTGGGCTTACATAATAGAGGTTTTAGAAATGATCGGGGTGGGAACAAATTTCATAAAGTGGATAATGAAAATATATCAGGAACAATCAGCAAAAATTATATTAAATGGCGACCAAACAAAAAGTATCTAAATATGCAAGGTACAAGGCAAGACTGCTCCCTTTCCTCCTTAATATTTATTATTGCATTAGAAACTCTATTCAATACAATTAGAACTGACGCAGCAATTGTCAATTAAAGTCAAAAACTTTGAGTTTAAGCTTTGAGCATATGGAGATGATTTAATTTTTACACTAGAAAACCCCCTGAGAGATATATTATAAGTTAACAAAATATTAGAGGATTTGGGGTGGGTTTCAGGCCTAGTTATAAATACAGAAAAAACAAACACACATCAATTCTGGCCATGAATTTGACAAAGGAGGGACAAAAGAAATTGACGGAAGCTTCAAATTTTCAGATTAAAGAGAAGGTAAGTTATCTAGGTATAATGTTAACAACAAAGAACGTGGATTTATATAAAAACAACTAGGAAAAAAACCTGATTAGTTTCTGCATTTTTGTTGTTAATCTGTCTTTATGTTTTATCTTTTTTATAAATGATGGTTCTTTTATATATGTTATAAAGATTTTTTAAAAAAAAGAAGAAGAAAAGAAAGGGAACTTTTCATCTCCCCAAACTGCCAAGGTGTGATTAAAGGAAGAAGGAAACAGTAAATTCCAGAATGATAGACTAAAGGAAGGGAAGGCATCCACCCAGTTGCATTTCCCTGAAGCTCCAGCCCACCTTTTGCCTAGGCCTAGATAAACCTATTCAGAATGTGACTTATTCATCTTAAAGCCCAATTTGCAATGTGCCATCAGCTTTGCAACTTTTGCTGGAATCCTGCTGGTGCCTTAAACATGTGTGAACTCCATTACAGAAGTGGTTGGACACTTTTGGCCAATGCAGACATCTGCATTCAGTTCAAGACTGTGAAAGTGGAATTATCGTGGATAGGAGTTTTGCATGGATGCCCATTCCACAATTTGTTTGGTTGCACATTTTATTTTGTTCATTTGCCACTCAGCACAACATTGCATAGCACACTTAATGGGTAAGTTCGCATGTAGAGATTTAAGCAATGCAACCCCAATGTCAGATCTTGACTAAGAGTTCCACCACATCCATTAAGACTAAGGATTCCAAGGAAACTTCTTTTTAAAATTGCAAATGGACACTTTGGCCTGATACAGACGGCCCAAAAGGGCTGTTTGTACGGCACAATTAGGGTTAGGGAGGGTGCAGCATTCACACCTTCCGTAGCCCTAACACGTATGGATGCCACCATTTTAAAATGTCCAGGGCTGAGAGGTCCTCCCCAGAATTGCTGGTACTGCACACAATCAGGAGCGCTGAGAGGAGCCTGGCCCAGCGGAAAGGGCTCCCTGCCTGCTCCCTGCGCATGCTCTGAGTCCCAAATACATCCAGGGTTCAAATCCTCACTGAGCCATCCATCTCCCTTGGGCAAGTCACACTCTCTCAGCCTCTGACCCAAACTGGGGAAGGGGCCAAGGCAGGCATTGACACCGGGGAAAGGACCAAGGCCAGGCTGGGGAGCAGGTGCCAACAAATGAGGACAAAGGTCTGTGCCAAAAAACAGAGATTCCAAAAGGTCCCCATTCATATGTGGAAGAGGGACCTTTTGGAATCGCTTTGGCATAGAAGAGCAGAGCCGGATTGAGATTAGGATTTTTCAGTAAGTGGGAATGACCCCTTAGTGTTTTGGGGCCAATTTTTAAATATAAATTTTGTGACTTATACATGAGTATATACAGTAGATGCTGAACTGTAAGCTACTGTATTATTTTGCTTGAACGTTGGCTGGAGTGTGCTATCAGCTGTGTGGCAATCAGCCTTTGACTGGTTGCCTGGACTGTATTTGGGACAGGGACAAATATCACACCCTCTTCTTCACCGCTGAGGTACGTAGGCTACAAGACCTCGGTCCACCTCCACAGGGCTGTCCTCCATAACTCGTAGCTGCTCTTTAAGGTGTTCCCAAGACCTGGAACTGGAAATCCTGGAAACTGGCATCATTCTACCCTAAAACCAGAGGTGGGCAAACTGTGGTCTACAGACTACATGGGGCTCCCAGGGATGTTTTTGTGGTTCCCGGGACCTCCCAGAGGTTCCATTAATTTTAAATGTTTTCACATTTAAAATGGTTTTAAATGTTGTGACTGTAAAGGCATTTTTACCATGCCCCCCCCCGGGTGTTTTAGGCCTAGGGGGGGCCTTTTTCTAAATCAGGGAATGAACTGGAAGTGGCTGGAAGTCTAAAATGGATGGAAATGTGGTGCAATCACTATCTGTTCCCTAACATGGCCCTTGTCCCAAACACAGTCCGGGGAACCGGCCAAAGGTTGGTTGCTGCGCAGCTGATAGAGACTAATGAATAAACAGCAAAGTCATAGAGCAGCTTACAGTTCAGCACTTAAGCCTTAAGTCCCCAAAAGAGTTCAGTCACAAGCTTCAGGTCCAGCAATATCCAAGTCGGGTAAATGGCATCCAGAGTCAACAAACACAGTTCGGGGTCAAGGACAAAGTTCAGGAACATGACGGGAGATCAGATAATCTCAGACTGATCTTGGAGGGCAGGGCTGGGAATGTATAGATCAGCAGGTTAATGCAACTGCTGCTCAATTCATTGCTGCTTCCTAGAAATCACCTCCTCAGACCATCTTTTGGGTGTGTCCGCTCAGCAAATGTTGACAGGAGTAAGTTGTCTTCTGTATGTATCTGAATGGGCAGCAGGACTCTCTGCCAGAGCTGGTCCTGCACTTGGGTCTGTCTCTGAGATGTGTCTCTGGAACATCCTCCTGCTCTGGTTCAGCAGAAGGTCCCAGAAGGTCCACGGTTTCAGTCTCTGAGTCAGAGTCCAGGTCCAGGTTCTGGAAACTGCAAGGCATGACAACCCCCAGGATCCCAGGACTCGTTCCCACTACCTTTTAAACTGGATCGTGATTTGGTTTGAACTGGTTTGAACGAGCATGGTTCACACTTAATCCAAATTGCTGAAGCAATTCTGAAAGGAGGACCATCCTCTAGACCCATTTAACTCATGTCTTTTTGGTGCTGTTTTTTTTCTCTGCTTCTTTTCAACCAAATTGAATCTGCGCAAGTGGTAATCAGAACCAAATCGGATTCGATTTCACAATTGGTTTTGAATAAGTCACTTCAGCGCAAATAGGAACCGGATGCAGATCGGAATCGGTTTATTATGACATGCAGTAAAGCGGAAATGGGTGTCCTGTGCAGGAACTGCTTCTATTTAAAATGGTTTATTTCCCAACGTGAACCACAAGTAGGTTATCTGCTTCAGGAACCAGTTTAAATAGATCTGATTCATTTGTGAATGTGAATCATAAGTGGATTATTTTGATTCAATTACATGCCAGAAAATGCAATCGGGGCAAATGTAGTGGGAACGGCAATCCAATGTCGAATCAATACATTGATTCCGATCAGAAAGCGATTTTTCTCTAAGTGGAATGAGGCCATAGAAACATGGCAATAATATACCCCATCCCCAAAGAGCCATTTGGGGCGAGCCATTGTTGCTGTGGTTGTGATTGAAGTGGTTGTTTTCCAGGCAAGCACACTTGCAGGATTTTTTTGGGGGGGGGGTTAATGTGCCCCCCACCCCAGTCTCCAACAGTTGCCCACCCTATCCACAGATCGGAAGAGAAGGGATATTTGCTGGATCATCTTCTTCCATATAATCCACCCCACACACTTTGGGGAAAAATTAGCGCAACCCACAAAGACCAGGCTGGCTGCAGTTACCCAGAGGACCTTTTCATCGGCCGCTCCAAAAGTATGGAACGACCTGCCAGAGGAGATATTACTACTCTTAGCGCTTTTAAAAAGGCTATCAAGATGGACCTCTTCCAACAGGCCTTCCCTGAATAACTAACTTGGTCACCCGTTGAAATGGATTGTCACATTGAATATCCTTAGAAGCCCGTCTTCCTGTCTCTGGTTATTTTAATTGATTATTTAATGTTTTAAGAGTTATTTATTATTGTCATGTAGGGATTATTATGTGTTTAAGGGAGTAAGGGGAATAGTGGGGTTATTTTTGTATTGTATGGATTTCTGTTGTTGTAAGCCGCCTCGATCCTGATGGAGAGGGGGGATAAAATTATTATTATTATTATTATTATTATTATTACTATTATGTTGCCGGTTTTGCTGGCAAAGTCCTCTCCTGACTCCTGCTGGTGTAGGAAGCTAATGGAAGTGGGTTGGGGAATAAGAGTTGGCTTTGGCCTTGCAAGATCCTGCTGCTGCCTGCAACTGCTTTCCATGATCAGCTTTGTCCTTTGACCCAGGAGTCCTTTATCATCTCTGTTACTTTGGAAATGGGATGCTGGCCTTTCTGGTAAGCCATTTGTCACCCCTGCAGCAGCGCACTCCCCGGGCTTTGCTTTATGTAAAAAGGAGATTGCTTGGGGACTCCTGCAGAAAAACTGACACCTTTTCTGCTCCTGCCGGTGCTGCTTTCTACATAGAAACCATAGAGGCTTCATCCAGAAATCAATTCCCTGACAGCAGCAGACAAAGATCAAATCCATCAGTCGCTGTCATTTAGGTCTAGCTGTGAAGTTGGCACAGCCGGTCTCTGAAGCTCAATTTCTTCTTTGGGAAAAAAGGGACATTAAGAGGGGCTCTTCATAAAACTCTGCACAATGTTTGGGGGGGGGGGGGGAAAAGAGCAGGGAACCCAGGATGGAGTCTGCTTGGCCCTCTTCAGCAAAACAGAAGCTCAGCTGGGCTGAAGGGAACTAGAATAAAAAAGCACACTGTACTACAGCTCTTCCTGTAAGGAAGCCCCAGCACAAAAAGGGTGGCAGAACCCTTCCCTCTGTATTCTTTCCCTCACTTTCCATTCCTTCCTCTCTTGTTTACTGGGATTCAAACAGCAAGACTTTCAGGAAACAAGGGTGTCTGACAACAAAAAGAACAACAACAACCACCACCACCACAGTGTGCCACGTTAGCTAACAAAACATTACTGGTTCCTAGATTTTGGGACAGAATCTAAGAATCACTGCTCGCCTAAAACTCCAGTTTGTGACACTTGGTAGATCGCGAAGACAACAATCATGACAATGGAGATGATAGTTTTGCAGGATTTTCATGTGATGTGACCGTGTTTTGGAAAAGTTTATTCCTGACATTTCACCTGCACCTGCAGCTGGCATCTTCAGAGAATGGTGGCATGGAAAGGAGTGGGGTATATATATATATATATATATATATATATATATGTAAACACACACACACATATATACACCTGTGTGACCCATGCTTGAGAGGAAGTGATTTCCATGTTAATCTGTGTATTGGTCAAAGTCACACTGGTTTCTTCATCAGGCAAACAGAAGGAAGGAATTGAAGATGTCAGTCCTAGGCCTGTTTCTGGTCTTAGTTCAGATGGTAAGGCAGGCTATCTGCAGGCTTTGGCCCTAGGGTCACTGGCAGATTTTCAAAGTCCAGGAAATTTAATATCCATTTGCAATGCAAAGAAGATGCTTCCTTGGAATCCAGCCTGTCTCCTTCTTTTGTGAAGTCACAGGCTCCTATGTAGGTAGAGAACACTGAATTTAAGCAGTTGTTATTCTTTATATTATTGATGATCCAAAACTCCAGTCAGTAATACCTGGTAAATTGTGAAACTGAAATGATGGTGGTGGTGATGATGATGATACAGGATGATAACCAGAACCCTGTAGTTATCTTACACACATGTGATGCTCTTGTTCATGGCTACACCCTTGTGCACAGTTACTCATTAATGCAGATGTATAGTACACATGGCTCCATCACACGCGCATGGATTTGCCTGAAGATCTGCCTGCATATTTGGTGGTGAATTTAGCTGCACAACAAGACAACTCAGTGTTGCACAACTGACATATAGATCTGTATGATCCAGTCCCTTGTTGTGGGATCTTTGCCATTTTATGCTCTTGAACAGATGGCTTTGCTGTATAATAAGTATTAATAGGGTTCCATTATTAATATATTCTCTGCCGCTGTCCGTTTCTTGGGCTGCGGTTGGTCTTTCAGTCGCTTGACAGTATCTCGCCCTGGTTGCTTAGCAAAAGATACGGTTCAGATCCCACATAAGGGCTGTGCATAGTGAATGCAAAGCATAAATTGGGCTCTGCAACCAAAGGAATGCAAATGAAGGCACACCCAAATGGGCCACTGCATACACAGCTGGAGGGCACATTGGCATATATACCAACATGGCCTAGGAAACTTTGCTCCTTAATCTTGAACTGAATGCTGATATTCTTCATTGAAAATAATGTCCTGCTGCTTCTGTAAGGGAATGTATACATGTGTAAGAGACCTACAAGGTTCTCCTAGAGTTGCTGGGGAAAGTAAAGTCTCCTTCAGCTCCACCCAGGCTGCATCCACACTGGAGAACTGGCCCACTTTGACACCACTTTAATTGTCTTGGCTCAAAGCTATGGAATTCTGGGAGTTGGAGTTTGTTGCGGGGCCCAGAGTGAAGCCCCTCCTTTGGACACACTTCAGTTTCTCCACATCTTTTTTGAATTGTGGTGCCCAGAACTGGACACAGTATTCCAGGTGGATCCTGACAAAAGCAGAATAGAGTGGCACTTTGACTTCCCTTGTTCTAGACACTATACTTCTATTGATGCAGCCTAAAATTGCATTGGCCTTTTTAGCTGCCGTATCGCACTGTTGGTCAAGTTATGGTCTACTTGGACTCCTAGATCTCTTTCACACACACACAAAAATCTCACTTTATTGCTACATAGAAACATAGAAAAATAGAGTTGGAAGAGACCCCAAGGGACATCCATTCCAACCCCATTCTGCCATGCATTCCCGTTGACAGATGTCCATCCAGCCTCATTTTAAAGACCTCCAAAGAATAGACTCCACCACAATCTCTGATGGAGTGTCTTCCACCGTTGAGGAGCCCTTACTGTCAGGAAGTTCCTCCTAATGTTGAGATGGAATCTCACTGAAACCACTAAACCATGTGGCTCTCGGCAATCACACGTTCTGTGTAAAAAGAACAGCTTTGCTGGATTGCAGGCGGAGAGGTTGTTGTACTAGAAACCCAGCCTCTCCAGCTCCCGGAGGTCTCTTTCTCAGCCCAGCTGCCTCTGCAAATAGAGTTTCCTTCTAGCTGTCATCAGGGCTGAGAGCTGCTAATGGCGCCTTTTCTCTCTCCAGTGGCCTTGCTGGCTGGCCTTTTAGCTGCTGTCCAAGGTCCTAAATTCCTTGCCTTAACTATGCCTTGCTCACTCAATTCCTATAACAGTTGCATTCGACAAAAATCAAATTCAAGCAAAAGCCCCAGATTTTTTTTTTAATTTCAGAAATAATTTTTTTAATCAACAATGGCAATAGATGTATATGTTGGAAAATAATCACAATAAGGTAACAACAGCATTTCACCTCCTGCAAACAACAGAAACAAGTATGTGGGCCTTGGTAAGTTCAAAACAGTGTAGTGGTCACGACATAAATGTGAAATACATAATATCCACACACACAAAAAGCTTTATAAACATATACAAAAGTACATACACAAAGACCAATGTTATATGCTATGAATAATATATTAAAGTAAGTAACGTAGAATGGCATATACTACACAGTATTTAAACATGAACAATTATAAGCATTTTTAGCAATGATTTAGATGAAAGAATAGGGACCATGCTTATCAAATATACAGATGAGGCCAAATTAGGAGGAATAGCTAACACCCCAGATAAGAAGATCAAATTCAAAATGACCTTAATAGATTAGAAAGCTGGGCCAAAGCTAACAATGTAAGGTACTGCACTTAGGGCAGAAAAATGAAATGCACATATATAGGATGGGGGACACCTGGTTTAATGAGATTTCTATGTGTGAAAGGAATCTGGGAGACCTAGTAGAGCACAAGTTGAACATGAGTCAACAGTGTGACGCGGCAGCTAAAAAGGCCAATGCGGTTTAGGTTGCATCAATACAGGTATAGTGTTCAGATTAAGGGAAGATGAAGCTTTGATTTGATTTGGACAGTGGAGCACATCTATTTGGTTTGGCATTTTTGGCTGTCCCTTCACATTTTTGACTCATCCTTAGCCTGTGGTCTACTAAGATCTGTAGATCTTTTTTGCACTAACTCCATCCATGCGAAAAACATATTTGATGTTTCTGAGGATCTAAAATAGTATTCATTTTTTGGAAGTGAAATTTCTTGGCCTGGCCCTGTTTACAAATGCATTCATAGCACCGCCACTGTCTGAAATTTTCTTGTTTCTAGCAATCTTTCTGTGATGAATGGTTGTGGAAATGAGACTTGCAGCGAATAAGATATTTAATATACAGAAAATGAACTTTTATACTTCTGTAATGTGTGATTAAAACAGAGCCACCGCAGCACTTTTACACTGATAACAACAAATGGATGTCTGGTAGATATGATACTTTATTCATTATTACAACCGTGGAATAGGATAGAAAATTGCAGTAAAAATACTACTTCAATTTTTCTTCTTTGATTTCAGCAATGAAGCTGGCCCAGAATCTTATCTAATATAACCTAACCCTACTGTTTAATCTAATCCTACTGTTTTCCCCCTTTAAAAAAATAAAATAAAAAGCCCCAAAGCAAATAAAACTTGGAAACAAATGGAGCGAAGCTAGCAAAGTCTAAGCATTCATCACCTTAGGATACAATTTGTAGGAAAACACAATGAAGGAATACAAAGTGCAATGTGCAATCTGTTCGCTTCCATGTCCCAGGCAGGATTTTGCTTCGAAATCTGTGTGTGTCCATATGGCAACTACACACTTTTGCGTCTGTCAGATATTTCCCCCTGAGATGGGACTATATCAGCTCCAAAAATGGGGTTGGGGAGGCAGCAGGAAAAATAAGTCTCCGAACGTCCAAAATTTCAGTTTTATTTGAGGGGAGGCAAAGGGCTGCACCTTTTTTGCAAATGCAGGATCCCTTTTCCTGAAGGCTTCCCAGAGCAGAATTTCCATTTCTATTGTTTCTCTTGCAAATATTGCATTTTTGGAAGGGAATTGGGTGAGATCTGAGAAACCATTGATCCCCATTCACTTCTGTCCTGCTTTAAATCAACGTTCTTATTTTGCAATTCATGTATTTGATGAATTGTGTTGATGTGTTAACAAAGCCTAATTGGAAAAAGATTATCTGCATAGAGGTGATGGGAAGGAGAAGGAAGATAGTGTATATTGCAAGTCTTTCTTTCTTTCTTTCTTTCTTTGCACACATATAAATATTCTTCAGACCTATCTCACAAGATTCGGGAAATCAAGCAAAAGTTCACATCAAGGACCAGGACACTCTACAACAATTAAAATAACATAATTCAAGATCAGGAAGGAATAAAAAAATGATGGATGCAATACACAGAAGAGTTATATAAAAGAGTTGACAAAATGAAGGTCACATGGAATGTAGAGCTGTATGAAGATGGACCTCAATTTCTAAAAATTGAGGTGGAAGCTTCAATAAGGGAAATGGCAAAAACCAAGACTCCAGGAACAAAGGATATTCCAATTGAACTGCTGCAATCCACATTGACAGAGTCAACTATAGAGCTAACCAACATATGACAAGAGATATGGAAATCAAAATGATGGCCAACAGATTGGAAGTGATCAATATAGATCCCCATCTACAAAAAAGGAGACTCGACAGACTGTAGCAACTATAGGACCATAGCACTGACGTCCCACACAAGCAAAATCACGCTCAAAATTCTGCAACATAGACTCCAGCCATCCATGGAGAGAGAAGTCCCAGAGGTCCAAGTGGATTCAGGAAAGGAAGAGGCACTAGGGACCACATTGCAAACATATGATGGATAATGGAGTGCACCAGGGAATTCCAAAATGTGTTAGTTATAACATTTAAGGTCCTTTATGGCTTAGGTCAAGCCTACCTATGGGATCGCTTTCTCCCATACAATCCGCCCCGGACATTGAGGTCCTCAAATAAAAACTTACTGCAGCCAGCTAAAACTAGGCTGGCTGCAGTTACCCAGAAAACCTTCTCTTCAGCTGCTCTCAAATTGTGGAATGGTCTTCCGGAAGAGATTCAAAGTATTACTAGCACTGATTGCTTTTAAAAGGCAGTCAAGACATATATCTTCCAGCAGGCCTTCCCAGATCAAGATACTTGCATTTATTCATTTGACAATTGCCCTAACTGCCTCTCCCCTGTTTTAAATAATTGTTTCAACAATTGTCCAATAATTTAATTGTATTTTATTGTGGATGAGAGGATTAGGGAGGGTTTGGGATATAATGAAACATGCAGTTTAGTGTAAGCTGCTTTGATCGTTTGGAAAAGCGGGATACAAAAATTATTATTATTGTTATTGTTATTATTAAAACATAATGGGAGCAACAATCCCAGGCCTCATTCCCACTACTGTTTAAACGAGATTGTGATTCAGTAGAAACCAGTTTAAATGACCATGGTTCCCACTTAATCTGAATCGCCGAAAGGGGGGCCATGCTCTAGACCAATTTAAACCGCATCTTTTTGATGCTGTTTTTTCCCATTTCTTTTCATCCAAATCGAATCTGCACAAGTGGGAACCAGAATCAAATCGGATATGATTTCACAATTTGGTTTTAAATGAATTGCTTCTGAGCAAATGGGAACCAGATGCAGATCGGAATTAGTTTATTGAAATGGAATAGGTGTTCTGTGCAGAAACCAATTCTATTTAAACCGATTCATTTCCCAATGTGAACCACAAGTGGGCTATCTGCTTCAGAAAATGCGATCGGGGCAAATGTAATGGGAACTACGATCCAATGTTGAATCAATTCATCACTCACTCACTTGAATTATCACTCACTCACTTGAATCGATTCATCAATTCAGATTGGAAACCAATTTAAGTGTAGATGGGAATGAGGCTCCGATATACATCAGTGCAGTGATCTGCATCTCCTTGGGACTAAAATATCAATGTGAATGCCCCCCTCAGTGTCTTTTTCCTCCCTTTCCTCAAACCTCACCTTGTCCTCTTCTCCCAGAATTGAGATGCTAGGGATGATCTTACCTGGAGACTTGGTGACACCAGATCGAAGGCCTCACTACGCAGACGCTGTCTCACCAAGTCCAATTTCCACACTTTCCGCTGAAGATGTGTTCTTACCTCTGGACCTAATTAGTTTCTCCAGTTCCTCTTTCATTGGAGGGCACCCACTCCAGAGGAATAAGACTCTGGTGGGAAGATCTCAGAGCCATCTCCAAGAAGCCCGATAAAATCATTACAGCCTTGACAATTACATCTTTTCTGAAAGTATTGCAACGAACAGCTTAGAGGGAAGTGACCTTATCAGGTGGGGAGGAAAAAAGAAAAAGAAATCTCATATGTGAGTGGAAATTCCTTCATCCAGCCTGAAGGAAGGAGCTTTTTGGTGGAATCATCTCTGATAAACAAATAACCGAGGCTGGCTTGAACTCATCTGGCGCTGTTGAAAGGGTGCCCTCAGAAGAGACCCATCAGATTGGCTGCGCAATGATGGCGCCTGAAGGGCAGCCGGCATGAAAGCTGGGCTTTTTTTTCCGCTCAGCGAGAGGCAAAATTGAATTGGACTGTGCAGCGGAGATGACAAAAGCGTTCATGTCAGCCAGGGACAACTGAGGTGACTTGAAGAAGATTCCTATGCTGAGGTCATGCCCGCCTTCTATTCTACATTATAGAAGCAAAAGTGTTGGGAGATTGCTTCCAGATACTGGAAAATTGGCATGGAGGATTATTAGTAAGCTCTTAGATGATCCCTATAGGCATGTTTTGTACCGTAGTGCCAGGATATGTAGAAGCAAGGAAATAGGCATCAGATAGTCAATCAAAAAGACATTCAACAATTGGATCAGTGAAGCAGCATTTCAGCAGTTGCGGCTTAGCTATGCAAGGATACATTACTCCAGAGAGATAAACTTGTTGGCTGCCATTCTGCTTGGGGCTGACATCTTCCTCAATGGCCTTATGCATGAAGAATATTGAACTGGGTAGTTTTGCAATGTCCAGATTGTCCAGTGCCACTCTACTCTGCTTTGGTCAGGCTTCACCTGGAATAATGTGTTCAGTTCTGGCCACCATAATTCAAAAAGGATGTTGACAACTGGAGCGTGTCCAAAGGAGGGCAACCAAAATGAGGAAAAGTTTGGAAATGACCAAGCCCTCTGAGGACTTAGGGAGCTAGGTATGTTTAAAGAGACAGTTAAGAGGTTATATGATAGTCCCCTTTCAGTATTTGAAGGGATGTCATGTTGAGGATGGATCCAGCTTGTTTTCTGCTGCTCCAGAGAACAAGAGGCAGAGCAATGGATGGAAGTTACAGGGAAAGAGATTCCAGTTCAACATTACGAGGAACTTCCTGACAGTAAGAGCTATTCGACAGGTGAACACATACCCCTGGAGATCGTGGTGAAGTCTCCTCCTTTCAGAGGTCTTTAAGCAGTGGCTGGATGGCCATCTGTTGAGTATGGTTTGATGGGGAGGTCCTGCATGGCAGAATGGGCTTGGACTGGATGGTCCTTAGGGGTCTCTTCCAAATCTGTGATTCTATGATTCTATGGTCTCTCCTGACCATGTATGGGCATCTATTGCATGATGTTAGCCAGTGGAGCGACTGATGTGCCATGGACCAGCTCAGAGGGCACTGATGCACATTGGCTGCTCCCTGATGCACCAGCCACCATCTAAGAAGATGGACCATGGCCCAGTATTAAATGGGAGCAATGGGTGCTCCTGATGCACAAAGGAAGCCCAGTGTGCACCAGACAGTGAAATTTCATTGTCCAAAAGGTGGAAGAGGCAACAAGGGAGTCAGCTATTTTGGATCTGATCTTAACCAACAGGGAAGACCTAGTCAATGGAGTGCAAGTGGTGGGATCCTTAGGTGGAAGTGACCATGCTCTCCTGGAGTTTGTTATACAGCGGAAAGTGGAAGCCAGGCAGAGCCAGACACGCATTCTAGATTTTAGGAAAGCTGATTTCAATAAACTTAGAGAAATACTGGGGGTGATCCCATGGTCAAGAATACTAAAAGAGAATGGAGTTCAAGATGGATGGGAGTTCCTCAAAAGGGAGATACTAAAAGGACAATTTTAAACAGTTCCAATGAGGAAGAAAAATGGAAGATGTCTCAGGAAGCCAGGATGGATGACTAAGGAACTTTCAACTGAGATAAGCCTTAAACAGAACATGTATAAGAAATGGAAAAAGGGGGAAATCACCAAAGAGGAATTCAAACAGATAGCCAGCACATGTAGGGATAAAGTCAGAAAAGCCAAAGCGCAGAATGAACTCAGGCTTGCTAGAGAGGATAAGAACAATAAAAAGGGCTTTTTTGGATATGTCCGCAGCAAAAGGAAGAAGAAGGAAATGGTAGGACCACTGCGTGCAGAAGATGGCAAAATGCTCACAGGAGACAGAGAAAAGGCAGAATTACTCAACACCTTCTTTGCTTCAGTCTTCTCAGAAAAGGCAAAGGGTGCCCAACCTAAGGATAATGGGGAAGAAGACAGAATAGGGGAATTTCAGCACGGAATAAGTAAAGAGACAGTACAGGAATACTTGGTTAACCTAAATGAATATAAGTCTCCAGGACCAGATGAACTACATCCAAGGGTATTAAAAGAACTGGCAAATGTGATATCGGAGCCATTGGCAATAATCTTTGAGAACTCCTGGAGAACAGGAGAAGTCCCAGCAGACTGGAGGAGGGCAAATGTTGTCCCCATCTTCAAAAAGGGGAAAAAAGAGGACCCCAACAATTATCGTCCAGTTAGTCTGACATCAATTCCAGGAAAGATTCTGGAGCAGATCATTAAACAGAGAGTCTGTGAACATTTAGAAGGCAATGCCATAATCACAAAAAGCCAACATGGGTTTCAGAGAAACAAGTCCTGCCAGACAAATCTGATCTCTTTTTTTGATAAAATTACCAGTTTGGTAGATGAAGGGAATGCTGTGGATATAGGATATCTTGATTTCAGTAAGGCCTTTGACAAGTTTAGGGTTCTGTCCTGGGCCCAGTGCTATTCAATGTCTTTATTAATGACTTGGATGACAGAATTGGGGGCATACTTATCAAATTTGCAGATGACACTAAACTAGGAGGAGTAGCTAATACCACAGAGGACAGGATCAAAATTCAAAATGACCTGAATAGACTAGAAAGCTGGGCCAACACTAACAAAATGAAATTCAACATAGAGAAATGTAAGTTACTGCACTTAGGGAGGAAAAATGAAATGCACAGATATAGGATGGGGGACACCTGGCTGAATAAGACCACATTGAAAGGGATCTAGGAGTCCAAGTAGACTATAAGTTTAACATGAGCCAACAGTGTGATGCGGCAGCTAAAAAGGCCAATGCAATTTTAGGCTGCATCAATAGAAGTATAGTGTCTAGATCAAGGGAAGTAATAGTGCCACTCTACTCTGCTTTGGTCAGGCCCCACCTGGAATACTGTGTCCAGTTCTGGGCACCACAATTCAAAAAGGATGTGGAGAAACTGGAGGGGGTCCAAAGGAGGGTGACTAAAATGGTGAAGGGTCTGGAAACCATGCCCTATGCGGACCGCCTTAGGGAACTGGGGATGTTTAGTATGGAGAAAAGAAGGTTAAGAGATGATATCATAGCCCTGTTTAAATATTTGAAGGGATGTCATATTGAGGAGGGAGCAAGCTTGTTTTCTGCTGCTCCAGAGAATAGGACATGGAGCAGTGGGTGCAAACTACAGGAAAAGAGATTCCAGCTCAACATTCGGAGGAACTTCCTGACAGTAAGGGCTGTTCGACAGTGGAACACACTCCCTCGGAGTGTGGTGGAGTCTCCGTCCTTGGAGCTCTTTAAGCAGAGGCTGGATGGCCATCTGTCGGGGATGCTTTGATTGGGAGTTCCTGCATGGCAGAAGGAGGTTGGACTGGATGGCCCTTGTGGTCTCTTCCCACTCGATGATTCTATGAAACATTCTATGAAACAAACAGGTATGTCTGATGTGCATCAGACGTTCCCAATGTTTCCTGGAGCACTCTTGCCAGTGCCTGGATGGGCATCTTTACCAATAGCATTTATATTTCTATACCACTTCATAGTGAACTAGCCCTCCCTAGGCAGTTTACAATCTGTAAACCAATTGCCCCCAACAAGCTGGGGACTCATTTTCTCGACCTATGAAAGGATGGAAAGCTGAGTCAAGCTTGGAGCCCTCTGGGCTCAAACTCACAACATTGTGACTGCTGTGTCTGCATTTAACTACTGTGCCACCAGGGCTCCTTTGCAATTCACTGGCTGGGTTTCGTTACATTTTCGAATGTAGCTACAGATTCATAAAGTTACAAACTGTAGGCTGCAATATAGGATCTCGACCATTCTCTTTTGGATGGATGTTGCAGAGCAGGGTGATTTTCACAGGCCAGAACAAGGTTGGAAATTGAGTTCAAAGATCTAGCTGCGTTAGTCTGGAAAACCAGTCTACAAAATCTTGTAGCACCTTGGGGACCAACTCAGAGAAAGAAGTTGGTAGCAAGAGCTTTCATAGAGTTGAGTCTACCCTTGTATGCAGCCATTGTGGCTTCTCTGTCACTGAGCCTATCCAACTATACTGTTGTCTCCCTCTTTTCCTACCATTCTAACTTGCCAAGTATTATTATTTTTTTAAAATCAATCACATCATCTCATGATGTGTCCAAACTCTGACAGTCTCAGTTCAGTCATTTTGGCATCTAAGGAAAGTTCAGGCTTGATTTGATCTTGGGCCCCTTTATTCGTCATTTTGACAGTTCTGCAGATACTATGGACTGGGAGCTGTGATCTGAAAAAGCAACTTTTCTGAACTTTTGTCCTCCGTGTTTCTGTGATAGCATTAAAACCAACTCCCAAAAATAATCCCAGAGAGAGTGAATCTCTTTTTTGGGATCACGGTTAGAGCCAGTTGCTATTTTCTAGCTCAGTTTTATGTGAGTCCTTCTTTCTCTGCCTTGATTATGACAAGTTCAAATAAAAGAAAAGGATTTTTTTATTTTTTATTTTTTGAAAAAAACGTACAAATGGCGAGGTGCCGGTGTCGATGAGCCAATCATCTGATCCGTCAAGGATGTGAGAAAGCCCCATATTAAAAGAATCCAAAAGGCCAGCAGACTCACTCTGACATGAACATTAAAAGGAAGAGAGGCAAAAGGGAAGAGAAAGCAGAGCGAACATCTACTGCATCAATCATTTTCCCGCAGCAAACGCTGACAAAAGCACAGGCTTTTCAGAAATTCACCCCGCAGTGAAAGTGGAGTTCGGTGCTCCCATCTCTGTCTCCACAAAGGCTTTGAAAGAGACGCAGTTTCAAATATAAGTACTTCTTTCCTCCCCTTTTCAGACCATTCCAGGGACTGCAAGGCATGGGTCTCCCCAGAGTAGAGGTGCTGCTGCTGGAGAAGAGAGGCTGAGTTTGGGAAGCCTGGATGCAGAGTGTTTCTTCAGTTGATCTTCACAGCTTCTTCAGATAACTCTGCTTCCTACCCACAAAAAGGCCTCTCTTACACTGCAGCAGAATCCTCCTGCGTTCCCTCTCCAAGCAGTATTTGATTTTCCTGCTAAAGTCAGACAAAAATAAGACACGGAGTGGTCCCAAGTGGGTTTTCCAGATCATAGAACCGTAGAACCCTAGAGTTGGAAGAGACTCCATGAACCATCCAGTCCAACACCCTTCTGCCATGTGGAATACATAGGATCCTAGAGATGATGATGATGATGATGATGATGGTGGTGGTGGTGGTGGTGATGATGATAATTTTTTTTTATTTCTAGCCCGCCCTTCTGAACGGGCAATCGGGGCGGAGTACAAGAGAAGTTAATAAACATCACAATTAAAATATCCAATCCCATTCCCAACTCCCCCCCCCCTTAAAAAATGATTAAACCAAAGACAACTTAAAAGCAGTTACAAATAAACAAAATCCACAATGTCACACCAAAAGACTTCCCGAGCTGTTTCACCAGATGGAAACTAAGAACTAGCAAAAGATAGAGCCAAGGAATGTTAGAAATTTTCCGGGAAGGCCTGCTGAAAGAGATGCGTCTTCAAAGCTTTCTTAAAGCTGTCAATCGATGGAATAAGACACATCTCGTCTGGCAGGTCATTCCAAAGCTTGGGGGCAACCACTGAAAAGGCCTTCTGGGAGGTCTGCACCAACCTGGTCTTCCTGGGCTGTAGCAGATTCCTCCCAGAGGACCGGAGTGTGCGGGGGGGGGGGGGTCATACGGGGAGAGGTGGTCCCTTAGATAGGATGGATCCGAACCATGTAGGGCTTTATAGATCAAAACCAACACCTTGTACTGTGCCCGGAAACTGATCGGCAGCCAGTGGAGAGATTCTAGCACGGGTATCATGTGCTTTCTCCTAGATGTACCAGTAATGAGTCTGGCTGCCATATTCTGGACCAGTTGTAGTTTCCAAGTTAAGCACAACGGTAGTCCCATGTAGAGTGCATTACAGAAATCCAGTTGTGAAGTTACCAGAGCGTGTATCACAGTTTCCAGATCCTTCCTCTCCAGGAAAGGGCGCAGCTGGCGGATCAGCCGAAGCTGGTAACAGGCACTCCTGACCGTCGCATTCACCTGACTAGTCATGTGAAGCGACGAGTCAAAGAGGACCCCCAAGCTGCGAACACAGTCCTTAGAGGAGAGTGTGACTCCATCAAGGACTGGAGATTGTATTCCCAAGTCTGGTTTTGGGCCTGCAACTGTGAATTGCACGACACTCTAAGGGCCCTCCAGTCCAATCCCCAACCCCATCCAGCCTCTGCTTAAAGACCTCCAAAGAAAGAGACTCCATCCCATTGATCACAGGGAGACCACTGATGGTGTATTCCTGTATAGTACAATGGGGTTGATGTCAGGAACGAATTAGTTTACTGCTTTCCTGCCAGAATTTGTTTTGGGTTGTTTTAAAAAAAGAGAGATGGGATTGATGGTATATGGTTGGTGCTGATGGTTTAAACTGTGAGCTTGTGCTGCAAGGGCTAATGAGTCGAGGATGCTTTAATTGGGAGTTCCTGCATGGCAGGAGGTTGGATTGGATGGCCCTTGTGCTCTCTTCCAACTCTATGATTCTGTGATTCCATGATTCTCACAAGTGCAAAAGAAAGGTGTGTAGGAAAAACAGCTCCTTTGGGATATGTATAGGATGATTTTGTCTTGGCTGAAGAGAGAGGCTTGAGTTTTAATATGGCAAAGGGGCTAATGATTTGGTGACCCTATCATGGGGTTATCTTGGCACAGTTAATTCAGATAAGGCTCACCATTTTCTCCAAGACTTCTTATCCAATGATCAAACCACTTCACCATGCTGTCTCCAATTTGGTGCCCCTATCAAAGGGTTGTCCTGTCACAGTTAATTCAGATAAGGCTTGCCATTTTCTCCAAGAGTCTCCATCACCCTACCTTCCCACCTTTCCTCTTTCAGTTTGGCTCTATTGGCATTTAGGACTGGAGATGGATGCCAGTTGGATAATGGGGAAGGAAAGGGAAGGGATTTTCATCCACTGGTGAGACTGGGCAGGAGGAGTATTTTCATATGTTTTACTGCTGTTTGCTCTTCATTCACCTCCTCTTCCAGTGGGATCATCCACTGACAGCACATGTTGTAAGATTCATCACCCGGTATGTGGACATGTCCTCCTTCCCCTTCATTTCTATAGTCAACATTCTGGCAACTTGGCAGAGGCCCCGTGCTCGTTGTTGTTGTTGTTGTTGTTTTGGTCATCTTTGTTTTTGTTCTAAAAACTACCTATTTATTATTATGTCACCCATGATATAATCAATCAGTCTAACATTGTCAAGTGGAATTACTTCCAGCTGGGATAATGCAGCCTGATTTGATGTCCAGCCCCTCTTTATCTCTTCTTTTAAAGAGACGGGTTTTTAAATTAAGAAAAGAAAAATAAACCACCAATTTGTTGCAATTTTAAACCACACACTAAAATGAGCTTTCTGAGCAGGGTACATGTATTAGAAACACACAGTACTATACAATACAAGATGAAAATGCGCATTTGGTGATGTGTTTCATTGCATGTGTTGAGAAATCAGATTAACTCCCCCCCTCCCCCCATTGCTTTAAGGCAAATAAGGGAGTTTACATAGTATAGCCCTCTCCCATACCTATATCTATGCTGAGTTCTTTAGCTCTGTTTCCCCCATTTGTGCATGTATCTTTTGCAAGGTTTGGTCATTAATACTTTGTTTATCCAATGGGCTGAACATACCACTCCTAAGGGGCGGCCTGCATCAGCCTCTTCCTTCGCCAGATTGGGGCCACGGCATCCACATGCTGCGGCCCCGATCTGGCCTTTCCGCGCCATGGAAAGGGCACAATAGTTGCCAATGCCATGGTTTTTTGGCACTCCTTTGGTGCTGCGTCATCTGGACACAGTGCCAGAGGAGCACTGTGACAACGCCTGCCATGTGGTGGGATGTGTGGTGACATGCCGGCATGGGGCAGAGTCAGGGCATGCATTGTGTGGACACCACACCCCCACTCTGCCCCCCATGCCCTCCTTGATGCCACCTGTACATCCCCTAAGCAACCAGGCAATGCCACTGAGAGACTTCTGGTGCTGATGGTCATATAAGAAACTTCCCCTTCTATAGCGCCTTCCTCACTGGAGTTTATCACACGACCAATTTTTTACTGAAAAACCAAACACAATCATGGGGTTTTGTGCGACTGCGTGATTTCTCATGACATGTAATTGCTGGTTTTGCAAATGCAATCATGAGATTTCGCGCGATTGCGTGATTTCTCATCACATGCAATTCCTGTTTTTTGCGAACGAAATGGGAGTTTTCACGTAATTGCGTGAAAGATTATTACATGCGGTCCGAATGCAATCAGAACGTATGCAAATTTGGTGAACTAGCGGACTTAAAATTCTTATTCCCTGACAATTTCGTATTCATTTCACTTTTTTGGGGTGTAATAGGCATTTCTGTTGATCCCCAATTTCGCCATCTTTACTACAATTCCCATGATCCTTCATGGCACTGGCTTTTCCTTTTTACTTCTTTAGTCCCGAAAATGTTTTGCCATGCATGAAGGGGTGGCCAGAGAGAGGAGGGAGCACTTTTACGCTCATCTAGTGCTCTGCATATGTTTTCCGTGATTGCACAGCAATGCCTCCTTCAATTGCCCAGTTGTGATGGGGTCCCCATGGGCTATCCAAACAGACCTCCCATCTGCCCTGGTTCCCATTCATTCCATAGAATTCGTGCATAGCACCACTTGTCCGGGTAGATAAGCTGTGACCCCCCCTCCCAAAATTGGCACCGTTACAGTGATTTCAAGATGACACTCACGTCATGGGCTTTCGCGTAATCACGTGATAGTGCAATTTATCTTGTGTAGTCAATTCGGAATTTTGCGTGATTGCGTGAAAGATTACCCGGGCATGTAATCGTGGGATAATCTTTCACACAATCACGCGAAATTCTGAATTGACTACACAAATTACTATTGCGAAATTAAGAGAAATTTCTCACATATGATAAACTCCACTGCCTCTCTCCTCTGCTTCAAGATGGTGAATTAAGGTTTTAAGCTCACTGGAGCTCTTCTTTTTACCCAATCTTTTCATTAGTTAGGATGAAGGTGTTCATTCTACAAACAATTAGTGAAGTTCTTCAGTTTGTAACATGATGCTGCCAGCTTGTTCCTCACTTAACTCAGTCTCAGCCAGGGAGGTAATGAAGACTGAATCCTTGAATCCTAAAATAAAAGAATGCTTGAAGCATAGAGTTGGAAGGGACCTCCAGAAAGAGAGAAAAGGGACCATGTTGGAGTCATAGGCCTGTTTTTTTTTCCAAGATGTTGTCATTGTTCTCAGTTAAGATGGTATGGAGGGATATCCATGTGTAATGGAAAAACGGGTTCGGCTAGGACTGCTTGCCCAGTCCTCAGCATTGACAGAGTGGAGTAAAGACAAGAGGACCCAGAGTCAGTTAAGGGTTCCAGATTTATTCAGCCGGCATAGAATAAAAATGTCCTCAGTGGAAAATTCAGATTTCCAAAGACTGAGATCCAGAAGAAAACAAGATCATAGGATTTATAGTTTTTACACAAAGGACTTCCAAAAATGCTTTCTATTGGCCAATCTTAACTCTAAACAAATGAATCTCAAGCAATCAGACAAACGAACACATGAATAATTAAAACCCACTTATGATTCGTCATGACACATGTCACCTTACAGAAAGTTACTTTCCTTGTAGCTAAGCTTTACACATTATTTCACAGTTACAACTCTACTTATCTGGTGTATATGTTTTGACCTCACTCTGGCGCCTCTGCTTAGGGTACCAGGGCATAGAATCATAGAGTTGGAAGAGACCACAAGGGCCATCCAGTCCAACCCCCTGCCGTGCAGGAACTCCCAATCAAAGCATACCCGACAGATGGCCATCCAGCCTCTGCTTAAAGACCCCTAAGGAAGGAGACTCCACCACCCTCCGAGGGAGTGTGTTCCACTGTCGAACAGCCCTTACTGTCAGGAAGTTCCTCCTAATGTTGAGATGGAATCTTTTTTCCTGCAGTTTGCATCCATTGTTCCGTGTTCTAGTCTCTGCAGCAGCAGAAAACAAGCTTGCTCCCTCCTCAATATGACATCCCTTCAAATATTTGAACAGGGCTATCATATCACCTCTTAACCTTCTCTTCTCCAGGCTAAACATCCCCAGCTCCCTAAGTCGTTCCTCATAGGACATGGTTTCTAGACCCTTCACCATTTTAGTTGCCCTCCTTTGGACTCGCTCCAGTTTCTCCACATCTTTTTTGAATTGTGGTGCCCAGAACTGGACACAGTATTCCAGGTGGGGCCTGACCAAAGCAGAATAGAGTGGTACTATTACTTCCCTTGATCTGGACGCTATACTTCTATTGATGCAGCCTAAAATAGCATTGGCTTTTTTAGCTGCACCATCGCACTGTTGACTCATTTTCAACTTATGGTCTACTTGGACTCCTAGATCCCTTTCACACGTAGTTTCATTCAGCCAGGTGTCCCCCATCCTATATCTGTGCATTTCATTTTTGCGTCCTAAGTGCAGTACATTACATTTCTCTGCATTGAATTTCATTTTGTTAGCATTGGCCCAGCTTTCTAGTCTATTCAGGTCATTTTGAATTTTGACCCTTTCTTCTGGAGTATTGGCTACTCCTCCTAGCTTAGTGTCATCTGAAAATTTGATAAGTATGCCCCCAATTCTGTCATCCAAGTCATTAATAAAGATGTTGAATAGCACTGGGCCCAGGACAGAGCCCTGTGGGACCCCACTGGCAGCTTGTACCTAAACAATTTCCTGTTTTCTCCTGTTTGTTCAGCATTTTCCTAAAGACCTTCACTTAGCCCAAATTGTTAGCCATCTTAAACTTTGGTTCAGCAACCATCTTTGTTCATTCTGCATAATTAAAGTATGAACTAAATATTAAATATAAAATTTCCCAGTTCACATGTAGGCAGAGGACATTCCTCTTCCTTGGCCATCTGGGAGATAAAGTATCATAAAGTGGAGCCATATATATTGGCTCATGAGTGGAAGCGAACAGAACAGAATGACCTGAAGGTAGATAATGGTAAGAAGCAGCCCATAGAGCACTCAAGGTCAAGCTATGAGGCTCGGTTGTGTGTATGGTGTTTTACATAGAGCCTGTTTCCTCTGTGGTTGTCATGTGTGTTCCAGTCAACACTGAACTATGAAACCCCCATCTATGGTTTTCTTGGCAGATAAGGGTCACCGTTTTTTCCAAGAGTCCTCGTCCGATGCTCAAACCACTTCACTGTGCTGTCTCCAATTTGGTAACCCTATCATGGGGTTATCTTGGCAAGGTTACCACTTCCTCTGAGGCTGAGAGAGTGGGATTTGGCCAAGATCAACCTGTGGGTTACCATCGCCAGCCTGGATGTGAATCTAAACCCTGGTCTCTGAGCTCCCCAGTTCAACACTGAAACCATTAAGCCACACTAGCCCTTAATAAAAAAAAGGTTTCCTTGGCAAATTTATTCAGAAGAAGTTTGACCTTGCCTTCCTCTGAATGTGAGCGAGTGTGGCTTGCTCAAGGAGACCCAAGTGGGTTTCCACGGCTGAGTAGCGATTTGAACTCTGGTCTTCCAGATTCATAGTCCAACACTCAAATCACTACACCGAACACACACTCTCTCGTGCATTTCCCGAGTGCCGCACAATAACATGAACAGGGAGAAGTATTGATTCTGCTCACATCCTGACTTTTGACTGTTTCGACTCAGACTCAGAGGCAGACCGGAATTGGAAAAGACTTGGAAATGGAGGCACAGGATTTGGATGCTGCTGCTGCTGCTGCTAGGATTTCCTGGCAGAATGAAGACACCAACAGACATCTGAGGGATTTCTTTCCAAACAGAGGAATTGGCCCAGAATGCAAACATGTTCAGGGTTGTTTGTTTTTTGTAAGCCCCAGGGCTTTATCTAAGCATAGGGTTAACTCCAGAACCTTCCCCCCCCCCTTCTATGTTCAGGCATAGCCTGAGGGGACGTGAGAGAAATGTTTTAGAAATGAGAATCCTGCCTATTGTGTTGGAAGCAGTTCTCTCCTTCGCTGCAGCCCTCTCCCTGAATTTTTAGGGCCAGGGCAGCCTTTGCAGGAGAAACTGGCTCACCAGCCACATTGACCCAAGGCAGAGGACAAGGAGGGATGCGCATCAGTTTTGACACTTGGCCAATGGCTGCCAGGCTCAGTGCTGCAAGCAGAGCCCAGCTTGGGAAGACAAGGTAACGTTTTCAGCAATTCTATCCAAGGGTAGCTGCCATGGGTCAAGAGCTGTAGGACTGGGACCTGGAGAAAAAAATCCTAGAATCATAGAGTTGGAAGAGACCACAAGGGCCCTGATCCAGTCCGACCCCATTCTGCCATGCAGGAACTCTCCATCAAAGCATCCCCATTGATAAATGGCCATCCGGCCTCTGTTTAAAGACCTCCAAGGAAGGAGACTCCACCACTATCTTCCAGGGCAGCGTGTTCCACTGTCGAACAGCCCTTACTGTCAGGAAGTTCCTCCTAATGTTTAGGTGGAATCTCTTTTCCTGCAGTTTGAATCCACTGCTCTGCGTCCTAGTCTCTGGAGCAGCAGAAAACAAGCTTTCTCCCTCCTCAATGTGACACCCCTTCAAATACTTAAACAGAGCTATCATATTGCCTCTTAACTGTCTCTTCTCCCGAGTAAATATACCCAGCTCGATAAGTCATTCCTCATAGGGCTTTATGGTTTCCAGACCCTTCACCATCTTAGTTGCCCTCCTTTGGACATCCTCCAATTTCTCCACATCTTTTTTGAATTGTGGTGCCCAGAACTGGACACAGTATTCCAGGTGGGGCCTGACTAAAGCAGAATAGAGTGGCACTATTACTTCCCATGATTTAGAACATGCTCCTATTGCTGCAGCCTAGAATCACATTGGCGTTTTTATCTGCCGCATTGCACTGTTGACTCATGTTCAACTTGTGGTCTACTTGGACTCCTAGATCCCTTTCACACGTAGAAGTCTCCTTAAGCCAGGTGTCCCCCATCCTATATCTATGCATTTCATTTTTCCGTCCTAAATGCAATACCTTACATTTCTCTGTGTTGAATTTCATTTTGTTAGTTTTGGCCCAGATTTCTAGTCTATTCAGATCATTTTGAATTTTGATCCTGTCCTTTGGGGTCTTAGCTACTCCTCCTAATTTGGTGTCATCTACACATTTGATAAGTATGCTCTCTATTCCTTCATCCAAGTCATTGATAAAGATGTTGAATAGCACTGGGCCCAGGACAGGACTCCACTGGACACCCCACTGGTCACTTCTTTCCAGGATGAAGAAGAGGAGCCATTGCTGAGCAGCCTTTGGGTTTGGCCAGTCAAAGAGTCTGAGGCCGAGGCTGAGGAAGGGACCGAAGGAAGTCTTGCAGAGAGGGAATAGTCCTCCAGCCCTCCCTGCTGAAGAGCTTCAGCCAGCTCCTCCTGTGGAACTGCAGCCTCAGCCAGCAGGACAACCTGTTTCTAGACTCCTGCATTCCTACTTCAGACGTCCTGACTTCTTCGACCTTTGGGCCATGTTAACCTTGGTTCCTGTTGCCTCTCCTTGGACTTGGACTGCTTGACCCACACCATTCTCTTAACAGACTCTCACAGGCAAGGACACTTTCTATTTGCTTGGGATTAGTTGCCTTTGCCAACATTTTCAGTTGGAAGTTCCCTCCCAGCAAGACGGTGTGGGGGTTTGGTGAACCGGGACAGTAGCTGTGTTGACCATGTAGCAAAGTACAATAAAATCCAAAATCCACAAGACAGAGGGGGTGAACAAAGCACCCCTTTGGAGCAGTGTCCTGCTGCTTCTTTCCTTACTAGATTGGGGCTGCGGCAATTATATGCTGTGGCCCTGATCTAGCAATTTCCCAGCGCTAAAAAGAATGGCAAAATGCCATTCCTTTACTACCAGCAAAAAGGCACCTTTGCTACCATGGTGGCAGATTTTCGGTGGTCCTTTGGCACAGCACATTTCAATGCTGTGCCAAAGGAGTGCTGTGATGTCCCCCACTGGGCAGCCAGACACAGTGTGACACCAGCCACAGGCATGCCATGTGCAGATGCCACACTGCCATTCTGCCCCAAGGCTGGCTCTAAACACCAGTCTGGTCAGCCCCAGTGATACCTTTTTGAGGGCAACCAAAATGCACAAAATACATGTTGCCAACTTTTGAAGCTCCACTGGCTTCTTTATCAGGCAAAGATGTTAAAAAGCATACAGGGGAAATAATAAAAAAATGATGATGACATTAGTCACAAATCTGAATTTTGTCAAGGTGTAGGCATATTTTAGGCATTTTGGTTGGCCAACTACGGTGTCACTGTTTTGCGGATATTAGATATTGTACTTTTTCAGTAATTGGTACAATTCAATATAGAAACATTATCTTGCGCAGGTTGTTGTTGCTTGTTGTGTGTCTTCAAGTTGTTTTTCATTTATGATGACCTCAAGGCAAACCTATCGTGGGCTTTTTTGGGGGCAATATTTTGTTCAGAGGAGGTTTGCCCATTGCCTTCCTCTGAGGCTGAGAGAGTGTGACTTGCCCAAGGCCATCCGTTGTGTTTCATGGCCAAGTGGGGATTGAACCTTGGTCTGCAGAGTCATAGTCCAATGTTCTTGTGTCTTCCTGTATCTTCCGGGGACCTATGTGCTTCCATCCCGAAAATGGTTCAAGTGTTGGCATCCTGGAAAAGCAAGCCCATTCACTAAGGCTTATCACACACAAAGCACAACAAGAGGTTAAAGACACATTACTTAGGCAAGAAAGTGGGTTGAAAGCGAATTTGGGTTTCAGATGGATGAGGGCCAATCGCTGTTGCTAGCTTGGAAATGCCTTTTTTGCGCATGCTGCAAACTTTCATTTCCCCAAGTGCAGACACAGACGTGCTCCAGAGAGGGAAGGGAAGCGGGGAGGAAAATCATCTTTGCCTGAAAACCTGCTTCAGAGGAAGGCAGGCTGAGGTTTCCCTTTGCAAACTCCCACAAAACTACACACACACACACACACACACACGGGAGAAAGAGGATGGGGCTGGTCCATAAACCTGCCTGATTCCAGCAAGGGTTAACACTCCCAGATGCCCTCCTTTTCCAGGACATGTCCTCCATCTCTCCTTCCTCTACAGGAGGAACCCCCAAAACGTCCTCTCTCCCTGCCTTCTCCCAACAGCTGTTCCCTTAGACTTAAGGCTTAGAGGCTGCAAGAAGAGGTGAGCAGCTACAAGAGGGAAAGAGGGGTGTGTTGTGTGTTGTGCATTGTGTGTGTGCATCCCTTTAAGAACAAGGCTTTCTCCCTCTCCTTGGCACAGCAAAGGAACCCTGGGAAATCTGGGAACAGGGAGAACCGGGGACTTGGTTTTCAGTCTGCTACAATTACGTGAAGAGGGTGAATTCATGAATGAACTGGAAATGCAAATACAGTGGTTTTGCAAAAATGCTTCTTCCCTGATTCACCTCACTTTCTGTCTGGAGTCTGACCAGTTTGTGCGCAGCACTATCTGAAAAGCAATTGATGAAATTGTCCCTAATGCCCTGGATAACCCTGCATTGGGACCAGTTTAACTTTCCAATTTTCCCAATGTGAAAAGATCCTATGACACTATGAAACATAAGTAGAGGCTGGATGGCCATCTGTCAGGGATGCTTTGACTGTGAGTTTCTGCATGGCATAATGAGGTCAGACTGGATCAGGGCCCTTGGAGTCTCTCCCAACTCTATGACTCTGAGTACTACTACTACTACTACTAATAATAAGGTTTATTTATAACCCGCTCCTCTAATAGAATACTTTTACATCTGAGTATGTCACCAGCAGGACTGCAGTCATCTAGATGAGCAAAAGTGTCCTTCTCTGTCTCTCATTCTCTCTCTCTAATCCCCAGTATGGGAAAATTCAGTATATCATCCCTTCTTGCCTCTGGCTGTCCCCTGTGGCTTCGACAACTACATTTTGTGAGCAAAGGCTTTCTGAATATGAAGCACTGGAGCCTGACGGAGAACCCAATGATCTCTGGAACAAGCACGGCTTGCTTGCCGTTCAGGCCTGGCTGCCTCTGCACCGGGGTTATTCATGAGCCCCCTCCGGTTTGCAGATGTATTTATGAGATGCAACATCTGCATGCCGAACACAACACACACAGCTTTTCAAAGGAAGGCGAAGGGAGGCTTGTCAGTTCCAGCGAGCTCAGCACTCCAAAAAGGCAATTTGTACAATTGCTTGCAATTGCTGGGGCCCAGCGTGCCGCTTCTCCACACTTTCCTTTTGCTTAATGGATCTCTGCACCCCCCTCCATCACCATCCCATCTTGTTGGCAATGCCTTCAAGGAAGAACAGCTTCAAGGCAGAGGTGTTTGAACTGTGCATTCTCCAAATCCCACTTGATATGGCAGCTTCCTCCTGTCTCCAGTCTTGACAGGGGTAGCTCTGCTAATAAACAATTTCACCTTACAAGGGGAAGAATAATTCACAGACGGAGCATCGGCGGCACCAAAGGTGGGCCAGGAACCCTGCAAAGAGGCAGCCAGAGGTTGGAGGGGGAGAGTTCAGCCAAGGCAACCAACAATGTCAACCATTGGCTGGGAACATTGCATTAAAAACTTGAAAATTCCAGTATACAACCCCTCCAAAAGCCTTAACAAGCAGTGCTTTAAAATATAATCATACAGCCAGCACAAAAGCAGTTTTCAGAATTGGAGCAATAAAACAGCAGCCTGCCTGCTAAGGGCCAGAGTTAAAAGCCAGTCAAAACAGAGAGATTTTTAAAGGCTTTTTGACTGTCAAGATGACTCAGATCTTGTGGGGTGAAGGGAGAAGGTAAAGGAGTCAATACAGAGCCAAGCAGACTGGTCCTGAAAGGCAGGCCAGCCCCTTAGACTTCTGGTTCACCTTCTCAAATCCTGACTAGCCTCTTTGGGCCCAGAGGTTTGCCTCAGATAACCTGGCCCCAAACCAATAGGGGTCTTAAACCATCAAAACCAGCATCTTAAGTCAGTCTCAGTCTCATTTCACCTCCCAACCTTCTCTTCTCCAGGCTAAACATCCCCAGCTCCCTAAGTTGTTCCTTATAGGGCTTCATGGTTTCCAGACCCTTCACCATTTTAGTCGCTCTCCTTTGGACACATGGCTCCAGTTTCTCCACATCCTTTTTGAATTGTGGTGCCCAGAACTGGACACAGTATTCCAGGTGGGGCCTGAGTAAAGCAGAATAGAGTGGCACTATTACTTCCCTTGATCTAGACACTATACTTCTATTGATGCAGCCTAAAATTGCATTGGCCTTTTTTGCTGCTACATCGCACTCTTGACTCATGTTCAACTTGTGGTCTACTTATTTATTTATTTATTTATTTATTTTATGTATTTATACCCCGCCCTTCAGCCGTGAGGGCTATCAGAGCGGCTTACAATTATTATTTTTAAATAGACGGTTCCCTGCCCTCAGGCTTACAAACTAAAAAGACACGACACAAAAGGGGAAGGGAATGGTGGTGGAGAAGGGGATCAGGTCCAGCAGTTCTTCTCTCCCTCTGACGCCTGGACCAAGGCAGATGGACTGGAGGGAGGGCTCTTCTTCTTAGTTCAGGCCAGACCAGATGGAGGTGGCAGGCCTCTCTCTCCCTTTGATGACGAAGATGGTGAAGGGAGGGCTCATCTTGGACTCCTAAATCCCTTTCACATGTTTAAGTTTACTTACACCAGATGTCCCCCATCCTATATCTGTGCATTTCCCGGTATTTATGTCAAGTTGAATGGATGGTAGTCATTTGGGTCTTCCTTTTTGCTCTTTTCAAAGATGGGAATAATGGCTGAAACCCTGTTAGTCCCAAATAGATGACTTGGTCTTGTTTTCATTTGGCCTGTTTTACACGGGCAAAAAGGGGCGCGATTTGGGCTAAAAAGCCCGCCTTTAGGGTTAGGTAGGGTGTAGCGTTTACACCCTCCCTAGGCCTAAAGCGCATGGACGCCGCCATTTAAAGATGGCGGCGTCCATACGGTCGCGCTGCAAAAGCGTCATCACGTGCGCAGCGTTTTGACGCGCTGCGCACGTTATGACGCTTTTGCGCCACGGGAGGGTGCCAATCGCGCCCTTCCCGCGGCGCAAAAAAAGAGCTCCTTCTCGGAGCTCTTTTTTTGCGGCGGCTCTTTGCCGCGGCCTTTAAATGGCCGCGGCAAAGACCCAGGGAGAAAGGGGCCGCGGCGGCGGCCCCTTTCCCCCTTCAGCCCCATCGAGGGAAGTGGGGTGCAGTGGGTGCCCAGAGCACCTGCTGCACCCCGCTTGGAGGCCGGGGGGAACCGGCAGTTTGCCGGTTCCCCGCGGCCTCTAAAAGCGGCGGGATGAGGCCTTTGGGGCTGCCCGTGCGGCAGCCTCGGCGTCATCCCACCGCTGAAAGGGGCGAGTTTGGACCGCCCCTTTCAGCCAATCAAAAAAGCCCCATTTGTATCTCACTTTTCTTTTAATAATGAGAATCAAGGCATCTAACAACAGGTATAAAAACAATATTTTATTTTATTTTTATCCCTCCTTTCTTTCAAATTGGGACCCAAGTTGGCTCACAATACAGACTAAAGCCATAGAAAACCATCAATGTAAAATAATAATAATAATAATAATAATAATAATGTTACTAAACATTAAAAACGTTGAAATTTATCAAAGGATAGTGTACAAATTTTAAAACATCTAAGGCAGAGGTGGGAGACCCATTGAATCAATTTCCAAAAGGTGAATCATACATACATACATAACTCCCATTAATTGAATGCATCTACTGTAGGATTTAGGATCATATTTACCAATTGCCAACTTGCTTAGGAAGGCAAAGTATTCCCAATCCTTTCTGCAAACAGAAACAGAGACATGATGCAATTTCTTAAGTGCAAACCCATTAGGAGAAATTAAGCTGCAATGCTGGTTTTGTGGTTCCTGGAAACAATTTAGGCTCCGTTAGGTGCAAAAAGTACTTCTTCACATTGACAAGCTTTTCCCTTATAATTGTTCTTTAAAATGCATGCTCTACGCTTATCTGTTTGCTCAGGTGGAGTTCAGAATCGTCTCTAACCCGGTGCATCAATTGTGGTATTTTTAACTTACAGCACTTGACAGGGTTTCAGTGAGTCAAAAAGCATCCGGGGAAATATGTGTGACATTAAACACGAATTGATTATGAAAGAAAGGGACTCCTCGCCTCCTTTAGTGTCCTAGGTGACTTTCTCCACTTGCCCTTGGATTGCAAAAGCAAAGGCCAGCCACTGAAGGGGAGATGGAGCATATGGAAACCCGGAAGGAAAGGGAGGGGGATCAGGAAGCAAAGGCAGAATCCTGTTGGTTAGTCTCTGCAAGAGAAGACTCATTGAATCAGTGGACCTAAACAGACAGGCAAAAAGAGGTGCTTTCAGGCTGGCTTGAAGAGGTGGCATTTAGATGATATATGCCTTGAAGCCAGCAGAAAAGTGTCTTTATGCAGAGAAAAGCTGTTTCAAAAAGAAGCAGCTTTTTTCTGCTTCTTCCTGGCTTGAAGCACTCCAGCTGCCTTGGGAGCCGGCAGTGCGGTTGGTGGGATTTCAATGTGGCTTCAGAAAAGGCAGGTTCAAGCCACTTTTTCCTGTCCATCTGTTTCGCCCCAGAGTCAAATGGTGAACCGGTATGTATAGGAATGTCATTGATATAGAGAGTCTGCTCTGGTTCAGGATGACCAGACATCCTCCTTTTCCAGGGAAAGTCCTACATTTCTACCTTTTGTGCAGGAGGAATTCCTAAATGTCCTCCATTTTGAGCATGACTAAGAAGAATGCATTTATATTCATATCTAGTCCGTGAACTCTTTTCGCTGACGATGCTGCCCTTGTTGCCCATACAGAAGCAGCTCTGCAGCGCCTAACATCCTGCTTTGCAACAGCTGCAGAGCTGTTTGGGCTGGAAGTCAGCCTGAAGAAAACGGATGTCCTCTACTAGCCTGCACCACAGGAAGAGCACTATCACCCCCATGTCACCATAGGCAAATCTGTACTTAAGTCCGTATAGGAGTTCACCTACCTGGGAAGTATCATCTCCTCAGATGCCAAGATCGACAAAGAGATCGATCACAGATTAGCAAAGGCATATAGTGCATTCGGAAGGCTTCACAAAAGAGTCTGGAGTAACAAACACCTGAGGCGAAGCAAAAAAATCAGTGTACAGATTCATTGTACTGTCCATTCTCCTCTGTGGGTCTGAAACACGGGTCCCCTATCGCCAACATCTACGACTCCTTGAACGCTTTCATCAGAGCTGTCTACGCACAATCCCAAACGTACACTGGACTGACTATGTGACGAATGTTGCTGTCCTTGAGCAAGCAGAGATCACCAGCATTGAGGCCATGCTACTGAAAACGCAGCTGTGCTGGGCAGGGCATGTTTCCAGGATGGAGGACCACCGCCTCCCCAAAATAGTACTCTACGGTGAACTCGCCACGGATCATGCGAAAGAGGGGCGCCCCAAAGAAGAGATACAAGGACTCCCTGAAACAACATCTTGCCTTTCCTGAGAAGACTGAAGCAAAGAAGGTGTTGAGTAATTCTGCCTTTTCTCTGTCCCCTGTTAGCATTTTGCCATCTTCTGCACGCAGTGGCCCCACTGTTTCCTTCTTCTTCCTTTTGCTGCGGACATATCCAAAAAAGCCCTTTTTATTGTTCTTAACCTCTCTAGCCAGCCCGAGCTCATTCTGCGCTTTAGCTTTTCTGACTTCACCCCTACATGTGCTGGCTATTTGTTTGAATTCCTCTTTCGTGATTTCCCCATTTTTCCATTTCTTATACATGTTCTGTTTCAGGCTTATCTCAGTTGAAAGTTCCTTAGTCATCCATCCTGGCTTCTTGAGACACCTCCCATTTTTCTTCTTCATTGGAACTGTTTGAAATTGTGCCTTCAGTATCTCCCTTTTGAGAAACTCCCATCCATTTTGAACTTCCTTCTCTTTTAATTTTCCTGACCATGGGATCACCCCCACTATTTCTCTAAGTTTATTGAAATCAGCTCTCCTAAAGCCTAGAATGCGTGTCTGACTATGCATGGCTTCCCCTTTCCACTGTATAACAAACTCCAGGAGAACATGGTCACTTCCACCTAAGGATCCCACCACTTGCACTCCATTGACTAGGTCTTCCCTGTTGGTTAAGATCAGATCTAAAATAGCTGACTCCCTTGTTGCCTCTTCCACTTTTTGGACAATGAAATTATCTTCCAGGCAAGTGAGGAATTTGCTAGACCTTGAGGATTTGGCTGAGTTTGATTTCCAGCAAATATCAGGATAGTTGAAGTCCTCCATCACTACTACATCTCTCCTTTCTGAGTGTGTGATTATCTGTTCTAGAAACTTGTGGTCTACTTGGACTCCTAGATCCCTTTCACACTTATAAATCTCGTTCAGCCAGGGGTCCCCCATCCTATATCTGTGCATTTCATTTTTCTGCCCCGAGTGCAGTTCCTTACATTTCTCCGTGTTGAATTTCACTTTTTTTAGCTTTGGCCCAGATTTCTAGTCTATTCAGGTCATTTTGAATTTTGATCCTGTCTTCTGGGGTGTTAGCTGCTCTTCCTAATTTGGTGTCATCTGCAAATTTGATAAGTAGGCCCCCAATTCTGTCATCTAAGTCATTGATAATTATCCTGTTGGTGTCTGTTGTTGTTAATTGCTGTCAAGTCAACTTTGAATTATGGTGGTCATATGAATGAGGAACCCCAAATCACCCTGTTGCCAACAGTCCTGCTTGCAAATTCTTGCAAATTTCAGGGCTGTAATATTTGGTTGTACATCTAGGTATGCGTTCGGTTGCCCAACATTGTCATCTAACACAAGGTTTGTGTAGCACAGTCAATGTGGAACATAACCAAGGAAAGATTTATGTCATGCAATATGATGTTGAGTCTTCTCCTGTATCTCTCTTCCAAACATTTATGGCAGGGAAGGAGATCACTCATCCGATGGTTATGCTGAGAGAAAGTATGTGCATAGATCTGAAGGCTCAAAGCGCAAAGCATAAAAGTCTTGCAGAGAAACTACCAACATTGCCTGGAATTGTACATGTTGCATTGTATTGTATTGCTCTATTTATTCCAACAGCCTTTGGGGTAAAACTGTTTGTTTTACAACAAAAGGGCTTTTCTTATAGCGTGCCACACCGCTTTTATTCTTTGCTTTTACATCAACACTACAAATGGTTTTAAATTCTATAGATGGTTTAACATTCTTTTAATAATAACTTTCCATACATTTTTACCTACATGTGCTTTCGTTCCCTATTCTTTTTTAATCTGGTAATCTGCGAGGAGTCCCAGTTTTTCAGTGGAAAACAGTGTATAAATCAAGTCTTCTCCTGCTGACAAAAGGACGACAAGGAGGGAGGAAGCCCTCCATCAGAAAGGAGCTCCAGAGCCCAGGGAAAAAGAGCTAAATGGAGGAATAAAGTAGAATCCTAAATGAGAATATGTGCTTCAGCACTTACCGCCTGTGTAGATCTTCAGATCTGGTTAGACCTTATCTGGCTGGAGTTCTGTATCTAGTTCTGGGTCCCACACTTCAAGAAAGACAAGGACGATCTAGAACATTGTTCCAGGTCAATAGAGGCCGATCTGCGGTGACCAGATGTCCTAACCACAGAGGAGGACAAGGCACCACAAAATGTAGGGCATTCGAGAAAAATGGAGGACATGACAAAAGAAAAGATAAAAACTCTCATAGAGACATGTTCATGCTTATGTTGGCTATTTGCTATAATAATTAAAATGCAATGAAAAATTCATGCTTCTTAGTCATGCTCAAAATGGAGGACATTTTGGAACTCTCCCTGGACAGAAGGCTGAAATGTAGGACTTGTTCTGGAAAAGGAGGACCTCTGGTCACCCTGGGCTGATCTCACAAGGATCGCCTGCTTCCTTAGCCATGGGAACATCTGAGACTGGAAGGTCTACTTTTCTGTAAGTGAACATTCATAGAATCGTCGAATTATAGAATCATAGAGTTGGAAGGGACTCCAAAAAGGGCTATCCACTTTAATTCCCTTCTGCCATGCAGGAACTCACAATCAAAGCATACCGGACAGATAGCCTTCCAGCCTCTGTTTAAAGACCTCCAAGGGAGGAGACTCTACTATCATTCATTGAAGGAGTGTGTTCCACCATCAAACAGCTCTTACTGTCAGGAAATTCCTCCTCATGTTGAGGTACAATCTCTTTTCCTGGAGCTTCCATCCATTGTTCTGTGTCCTGTTCTCTGGAGCAGCAGAAAACAAGCTTGCTCCCTCCTCAATATAGCATCCCTTCACATATTTAAACAGGGCTCTCATATCACCTCTTAACCCTCATCCCCACTTCCCTAAGTCTTTCCTCACAAGGCTTCATGGTTTCCAGACCCTTCACCATTTTAGTCACTCTCCTTTGGACCCGCTCCAGTTTCTCAACATCCCCTTTGAACTGTGGGGCCCAGAACTGGACACAGTCTTATTCCAGGTGGGGCCTGACCAAAGCAGAATAAGTGGAGAAGAAAGTGCTAGAAAGCCTGTGGGAAGGAGTGGGTCACCCCAGGTTGTCCAGCCCTCTCTTTTTTGCCTATAGATGTTGTTGTGTGGCTTCATCATTTCCGATTTATGGCGACCCTAAGGTGATCCTACCATGGCGGTTCTTCGGCAAGACTTGTTCAGAGAAGATTTGCCATTGCCTTCCATTGAAGCTGAGAGGATGTGACTTGACCAAGGTCACTCAATGGGTTTCATGGCCAAGATAGGATTCGCACGCTGGTCTCCAGAGTCACAGTCCAACATTCAAACCACTCAAACGCTGGCAGTCTGGTCTTAGGGGGTGGCAGGCAGCAACCTCTGGTGGGGTTACATGAAATCTCTATCTTTTTGGCCTTTCTGGGTTTCTGCCTGGAAAAAAGAAGCTACAGGCTTCCAGGTCTTGGTGCCGAGTGGAAGTTTCAGCATTTACTTCCATTAATTATTCTTGCTTACCACGTTATCTTTATTAAGAGGAGCTTAATTACTTCACTAATAGACTACGCTTCTGCTTATCCCACTGACAGCTGGGTCCTGGCCATTTCTGAAAATGCCGTTGGACTCAGCAGAATTTTCTCCAGAGCTGGCAATCAAAAGAGAGAGATAGAGAAAATGAGAGAGAATGGGAGATAGAGGAAAGATGGTGCCACTTGCCCTTTCTCTCTCTCTCAGATCTCACCAATGCACCCATTGGAAAAACCCAATGCACTTGCCCATTAAATAATTTGGAGAGTAGCCATCCATACTTTTTTCCCCATTTGTTCTTTTGAGGGTTGGAACCAAAACCCCATGGATGGGAAGGGTGCACTGTACAACCAAGTTCAAAAATTTTAAAGCAACAAAATAATTTAAATAAACTAAAAACATATTAAATATATGTTTAACGTATGCTTTGATTGTGATTTATTGCATGGCAGGATGGGGTTGGACTGGATGGCCCTTGGGGTCTCTTCCAACTCTTATCATTCTATGATTAAGTTAGAACAGATTAAAAGAGATCAAAAGCATGTGCATTTGGAATTAAGAAAACTCCGTGAGGTCCAAAGGCTTTATTGACCAGCCATGTTTTTACTTGGCACCTGAATTAAATAAGGGTTGGTGCCAACCAGGCTTCCAAGGAGAGAAATCCCCAGAACTGAGATGTTGCTGCTGAGAAGGCCTTCTCCTATGTCCTCACACACCCTATTGCCATTGGTGGGGCACACAGACCTGAAGAGACTGACATGGAAATCACAACCAAAATGGAGCCCATTACCCCACCTTGTTCTTAAAATAGTAGAATCATAGAGTTGGAAGAGCCCACAAGAACCATCTACTCCAACCTCCGTTTAAAGACCCCCAAAGATGGACAGTGCACCAACCTCCAAGGCAATCTATTCTACCCTGGAAGGGAGAAGCTAGGCATAGTCAGACACACACTCCAGACTTTAGCAGAACTGATTTCAATAAACTTAGAGAAATACTGGGAGTGATCCCATGGTCAGGAATACTAGAAGAGAAGGGAGTTCAAGACAGATGGGAGTTTCTCAAAAAGGAGATACTGAAGGCGCAATTTCAAAAAGTTCCAATGAGGAAGAAAAATGGAAGATGTCTCAAGAAGCCAGGATGGATGACTAAGGAACTTTCAAATGAGCTAAGTTTTAAACGGAACATGTATAAGAAATTGAAAAATGGGGAAATCGCCAAAGAGGAATTCAAATAGCAAGCATGTGTAGGGGTAAAGTCAGAAAAGCTAAAGCGCAGAATGAACTCAGGCTGGCTAGAGAGGTTAAGAACAATAAAAAGGACTTTTTTGGATATGTCCGCAGCAAAAGGAAGAAGAAGGAAACGGTAGGGCCACTGCGTGCAGAAGATGACAAAATGATCACAGGGGACAGAGAAAAGGCAGAATTACTCAACACCTTCTTTGCTTCAGTCTTCTCAGGAAAGGCAAAGGGTGCTCAACCTAAGGATAATGGGGCAGAGGACAGAATAGGGGAATTTCAGCACAGAATAAGTAAAGAGATAGTACAGGAACACCTGGTTAATCTAAATGAATATAAGTCTTCAGGACCAGATGAACTACATCCTAGGGTATTAAAAGAACTGGCAAATGTGATATCGGAACCATTGGCAATAATCTTTGAGAACTCCTGGAGAACAGGAGAAGTCCCAGCAGACTGGAGGAGGGCAAACGTTGTCCCCATCTTCAAAAAGGGAAAAAAAGAGGATCCCAACAATTAGTTTGTCTGACATCAATTCTAGGAAAGATTCTAGAGCAGATCATTAAGCAGAGAGTCTGTGAACATTTAGAGGCCAATGCCATAATCACAAAAAGCCAACATGGGTTTCAGAGAAAAAGGTCATGCCAGACAAATCTAATTATAGATTAGATTTATAAATCTATAATCATCATCATCATCATCATCATCATCTTTATTTATATACTACCCTTCCTGTGATCAGGGCGGTGCACAACATATTTGCAGTTAAAAACATTCCGATACAATAAAACTAAACAAATAGATAAAAACATTATCAACCCAATGCTGATGTTCGACGGTAATACTCCAAGCAGCTCATCTGGGGGGGCTGTTACAATAGAAAGTCACATTTAAGGATAAGCGAGCTTGAATAGATACGTTTTCAACTCCTTTTTAAATTGGGTGAGAGAGGCAGCCCGACGGAGCTCTATGGGCAGCGAGTTCCAGAGACTCGGGGCGGATATGGAAAACGCTCTCTTAGCTGTAGTTGAAAGTCTGGTGTCTGGAACTTTTAATAAGTGTTGCCCGCTCGATCTAAGTGTGCGGGGCAGATTATGTGGGGAGAGACGGTCCTTTAGGTACTCTGGGCCCAAGCCATTTAGGGCTTTATAGGTAATAACCAGCACTTTGTACTGAGCCCGGAAGCGAATAGGCAGCCAATGAAAGTCTTTCAAAACCGGTGTTATATCGTGGGTCCTGGATACACCAGTGACCAACCGAGCTGCCATATTCTGCACTAATTGTAGCTTCCAAGTGTGATACAAAGGCTGCCCCATGTAAAGCGCATTGCAGAAATCAAACCGAGAGGTTACCAGAGCATGTACTACTGTCCAGGTAGGGACGCAGCTGGCGTATCAGCCGAAGCTGGAAGCAGGTGCTCCTGACCGTCACATCCACCTGAGATGTAAGATGGAGCGACGGATCAAGAAGCACCCCAAACTGCGTACAGTGTCCTTTACGGGAAGCGTGAGGCCGCTCAGGACGGGTGCAACCACCTCCATCCTTGGCCCGGGAGGACCTATCACAAGTACTTCCGTTTTCTCTGGATTCAGGCTGAGTCTGTTTTCCCTCATCCAGTCCATTACCGACTTTAGACAGGCCACGAGAGGAGCGACGCCATCCCTGGTCACTGCATCAGTTGGAGACATAGAGAAGACTAATTGGGTGTCATCAGCGTACTGATAACCCCGCGCCCCATGCCTCCGGATGATCTCTCCCAGCGGTTTCATGTAAATGTTAAAGAGCATGGGGGACAGAATGGCTCCTTGAGGGACCCCGGAGCTGAGGGCCCTCTTATCGGAGTAAGCGTCCCCCAGCTGCACCATCTGGAGCCTCCCAGAGAGGTAGGACCTGAACCACTGGAGCGCAGTGTCCCCGATTCCCACCTCTGCCAGGCGTTCCAGAAGGATACCATGGTCAATGGTATCGAAAGCCGCTGAGATGTCCAAGAGCACCAACAGGGACACGCTACCCCTGTCGATGCCCAGACGGAGATCATCGACCAGGGCGACCATGGCAGTCTCAACCCCGTAGCCCGCCCGAAAACTGGTTTGAAATGGATCTAGATAATCCGTTTCATCCAAGATCGATTGAAGCTGGATTGCAACTGCCCTCTCGATCACCTTCCCCAAAAATGGCAGTAGCGAAACTGGCCAATAATTATTATATACCAGTGGGTCGAGAGAGGGCTTTTTCAGTATTGGTATTAATAATCCGGTGTAACAATGAGGTTACAACCGGTCCCCCCTGTGCCACTAGCCACGAGGGACAGGGATCAAGGGGGCAAGTTGTTTTCCTAACGCTTCTAGGGATCTTGTCCACATCCTTGGTACTGACAGACTCAAACTGATCCAGTACAACTGAGTCCACGGAAGCTCTGGACGCCTCTACTCTGGATTCTGCTTTAAGACTGGCGTCCAGACCTTCGTTTATCCGAGAGATTTTATCCGCGAAGAAGTTGTTAAATTGGTCACAGCAGGCCTTAGTGGGTTCAAGGATCTGGTTCGGGGCAGGAGGGAGCTGAGTTAGCTCCCTCACTACCCTGAACAACTCTGCTGGACGCGACTCCACGGACGCGATACGAGCAGCATAGAACGAATTCTTAGCTGCTCGTATCGCCTCTCCGTAGTCCTCCAAGAGGAGGTCTAGGAGAGCCTTGTCGGATAAACGCTGGTGTTTCCACCAGGCGTGCTCTAGCCGTCGCAGAACCCGCTTCCTGGCCCGGAGATCTTCCGTATACCAGAGCTTCTTTTTAGAAGCAGGCCTGAGAGGGTGCTTGGGAGCGATACTGTGTATAGCCCTAGAGAGATCCGTATCCCAGGTGTTGACTAGGGCATCAACAGTGTCGCCATCACTTCCAACCATATATCCCTCTAGGGCTTCTTGGAACCTATCAGGTTCCATCAGCCTTCGAGGGTGGACCATTCTAATAGGTCCGCCACCCCCGGGGGGGATCTGGGTTGATGCCTTGATGCTTGCCTCTACCAAGAAATGATCCGTCCATGACAGGGCGGAGATATTTGTAATTTCCACCCACGGAATTTCCATGTCCGTACAGAAAACCAAATCAAGCGTATTCCCTGCCAAATGTGTTGGACCAGTGATTAGCTGAGACAGGCCCATGGCTGTCATAGTATCCATGAATTCCCGAGCTGCACCAGATGGAACTACGTTGGCCGCGAAGGGGATGTTGACGTCTCCCAGGACTAAGAGTCTGGGAGACTCCAACACCAGCTCCGAGACCAACTGTGTCAGCTCGTTAAGGGAGTCTGTTAGCGCACGGGGTGGCCGGTAGACCAACAGAATCCCTAGACTATCTCTAGCCTTCAGGGTCAGATAAATACACTCGATATAGGAAGTCTGACGGACATGGTTCCTGGTTAGAGACAAGGTGTTTTTATGCACCAAGGCAACACCCCCCCCCCGCCCACCTAACCTGTTCTGGTCCTTCACCGAGTACCTGGAAGGGAGGACCTGAGCCCACACAGCATCCCCTTCAGGCCCGAGGCAGGTCTCGGTTATGCATGCCAGGTCGCAGTTGTTATCCTTTATGAGATCGTGTAAAATGTGGGACTTATTCTTAATGGACCTGGCATTGCACAGGAGCAGAGACAATGTTTGTGGTACGGCTGGAGTGACCCTCAGGTCCCTTTGGTTAGGAGAAGGGCTTGAAGAGGAGATAGATATTAAACATCAATCTCTTCTTCCGTTGTAGCACCGGCCCTTACACCTACAGTCATACCTCCCCTTGCCCCACACAACTTGAATAGGAGCCCCGGTTATGTCAAGGGAGTTACCCTCTACCTCCCCAGCTGGTGCACCCTCTCCTCCCATGTCAATAAATTTTTGATAAAATTCCCAGCTTGGTAGATGAAGGGAATGCTGTGGATGTAGTATATCTTGATTTCAGTAAGGCCTTTGACAAGGTTCCCCATGACATTCTTGCAAACAAGCTTGCAAAATGTGGACTAGACAAGGTAACCGTTACATGGATTTGTAATTGGTTGACTGGCCGAACTCAAAGGGTGCTCAACAATGGCTCCTTTTCATCCTGGAGAGAAGTGACAATTGGGGTCCCACAGGGTTCTGTCCTGGGCCCAGTGCTATTCAACATCTTTATTAATGACTTGGATGACAGAATGATTTGGAGTCTCCTCCTTGGAGGTCTTTAATATTCACATGGGGAATATTTTGGGGAAATTGGGGGTTTAAACAGTATCCCATGCAAAACATGGTATTGCAATTAAGATTTTTCACATACATCATTATTAAACAGGTAATAGACAGCAACAAATAATTTTCGCGATTTCCCTGTGAACGTTTTGTTGCTGTTTATTGCCTGTTTAATAACGACGTCGTATGAAAATCTTTATTGTGATACTGCTTTTCTCATGGGATAATTGCTGTTTAAACCCCTGATTTTGCCCAATTTTCCCTATGCGGTCCCATGGCTTCCCTCAATGTAGATATTGTAGACAATAATGCAGCCCTTGCACAGATATCTGTCTGTAGGGAGTTTATCAGATGGGAGGAATTTTTCTTTATTTTGAATGGAGCCAATTGGACCCAATTCGAATTCATGTGAATTCGCTAGTTTAACTAATGTACGTGAATTCCAATTGCATTCAGAATGCGTTCAGAATGACTTCTCCATTACCCAAAATGATCCCCCATTGCTCGAAATTGCATGAGATGCTTTAATACGAAATAACGCAAAACCCATGATTTCGTTCAGAATGACCTCCCTTTTGCACAAAATTGCGTGAGATACTTTAATGTGCAATAACATGAAACCCCACATTCGGATTGCCATTAGATTATACTTCCAATTTCTGTCATATTTCTGTGATAAACTCCTAGGTGTAGGTTTTCTGTATACTGTGTGGCCCGAACGTTGATTCGTTTTGGAAATGACGAGGACATCAAAGAATGGAAATGTTCCTTCCTTTTCTTTTTCCGCACAATGGGGAATCATAGCTGAGTTCTACTTCTTGCACTATGCTTTGTCACGTTGGCCAATGTGCTTTGTGTAGCAGCATGAGGAATGGTGCTGCATGCTGAACTCGACTTCCACAACCTTGGATTGGAAGCAAATGTTCCACACAAAGCCAAAACAAATAAATAAATAATCCAATTGCTTCCATAGGGTATCTTGCTCTTCTAAAATTCACCAAGAGGACTCCAGCCATGACACAAGTAGGCAGCATTATTTGGTTTGGGATTGGGGCATGGGATTCAGTGTGGGTTAGGGGAGGAGGCTGGCGGGAAGGCGAGCATTCTGCAGTCTACCGATGAACCTCCGCAAGATGCAGCTGGTGGAGCTGGGATATAAATCTGTGCTAATTGGCAAATGCAATCGTACTGTAACTTTATTTTAACAAGAGTTCTCAGTAGGGATGCTTTAATGAAACAATTATTCTTTCCAATAAAATAACAATTAGTGTTTGGGATTGAACTAATTGTTGCTAACCTGGAGCAGTGAAACACGCAGAGGCGGCCAGAGAGAAGTTGCATATTGCTGGAAGTAGAGTTATGTGTTGCTGGAAGAAGTGGCTTAGAGGGATCTTCAGCATGGAGGCAATGGAGCCATTTGTCATTTGCGGATTGGCTTCGTGGTTGAAGACAGAGATTTCATGGCCACGGTCCTCAAAGGATTTCCTGAGACAAAGCCCAAATGACACAAGAGGTAGTAGCGACAGAGGACCTTCATACTCCTGCTTTCAAGCTATCCCTGCCCTGAAGGCAATTGGTGCAGTGGATCTGCTGTGCTTGGGATTAACAAACAGACCCATTGATTCAAGGGTTTTTCTCTAGTTGGGAATAACAAACTAACCTATTGATGCAAAGACTCTCCTCCAGTTGGAAATAACCAACTGATCCATTGATCCAAGGACTGTTCTCCAGATGGGAATAACCCAGTGATTTAAGTGCTCTTCTTCAGTTAGGAATAACTAATTGACCCATTGATTCAAGGGCTGTTCTCCAGTTGGAAACAACCAATCGGCCCATTGATTCAAGGGCTCTTGTTCAGTTGGGAATAACCAATTAATCCATTGATTTAAGGGATCTTCTCTAGTTAGGAAGAACTAACTGATTCATTGATTCAAGGACTCTTCTCAATTTGGGAATAACCCATTGATTCTTCAAGGACTCTTCTCCAATTGGGAATAACCAACTGACCCATTGATTCAAGGGGTTCAGTCTAGCTTGGTCTTGTATCCTTTCATAGCACCATTTCTATCTGTCTCTGCCCCAACATACTTTGTCTGGCTGTGACACCTATGAAGAAACTCTCCTGCTCCACAGTCTTTTCATTCCACCTTATCCATACTTCACTTTGTGAAAAATACAGTGTTGTTTTTCCATTTTAGCAGGGAATTAATCTAGCCCTCTGCCATTCTTCTGGAGACTGGTCAACTTTCTGCTAAAAATGTAAACTGAAGTTCTGTGGAAGTGGAAGACTAGAAACTGCAGAACAGCAAGATAGTTGTCAATTGGCTTTCAGAAGTCTGGACACCATCTCACTGCAGAGTCTTAGATTCTTCTACATCATTAGCATGGGATGTTATCCTAAGGCCTCAACTGATGGTGACCCTATGAGTCCTGCAAGCCACCTGATATGAAAACCCTTGCTCAAGGGGATGAAAACATCCCCAGCTCTCTAAGTCTTTACTCATAAGGTAAGGTTTCCAGGTCCTTCCTTTTGGTGGCTCTCCTCTGGATATGGTCCAGTTTCTCAACCTCCTTTTTGAATTGTGGGGCCCAGAACTGGACACAGTATTCCAGGTGGGGCCAGACCAAAGCAGAATAGAGTGGCACTATTACTTCCCTTGATCTGGACACTATTCTTCTATTGATGCAGCCTAGAATTGCATTGGCCTTTTTAGCTGCTACATCGCACTGTTGGCTCATGTTCAACTTGTGGTCTACTTGGACTCCTAGATCCTTTTCATATGTATAACTCTCCTTAAGCCAGGTGTCCCCCATCCTATATCCCTATGTGCAAGAGATCTCCACCTTCTCATCAACTGCCTTGCTCAGGTCTTGCAAGCTCATGGGCTTGGCCTCCTTGACCGAGTCTATCCATCTGCAACATGGTCTTCCTCTTTTCCTCCTGCCTTCTACCTTGTTAAGCATTATTGTTTCTTGTAGTAAGTCATGCCTTTCCATGATATGTCCAAATTACAACAGTCTCAGTTTTGTCATCTTGGTTTCTAGGGAGACCTTGGGCTTGATTTGCTGCAAGACCCCTTTATTTCCCCCAAAGACAAATAAAGGAAGCTTATAGCAAATCAAGACTGAACTCTCCCTAGAAGCCAAGATGACCAGAGAGTAGCAATTCTGTTATTCCAAATGCCCTTGCAAACAAAACCAGTTGCTGCTGATGGCACAGACATCATGCCATTGGGTGAGTTAGGTGAATTAGTTAATACACACAGCATAACTCTGAAATAATAATAAAATAAACGTGCTTATCCTAATTTGCACCATAGTAATTTAATTTGAGATATTAGAAGAGGGCTAAGATTTGAAAAGGGAGCTATGATAAGATCTTCAAGTGTAAAGCTTTATCACTGAACACCAAAGTCAGGACCATTGAGGTCGGTGTAATTTCTGATTTCTTTGTATGGTTGTGAAAGTCACAATGAAGAAAGCTGACACAAGGGGGGAAATTCTGCTCTTTCAAACTGTGATGCTGCAGGAAATTTTTATGGATACCACAGACGGACAAAAAGACAAATAAATGTGTCTAAGAGGAAATCAACCCAAACTCCCAGCAGATAAAATGCCTAAATTGAGGCTATTGTGCTTTGGATATTTCGTGAAAATAACATGACTCCTTAGAAAAGGCAATAATGCTTGGTAAAGTTGAATATCCGTGTCATTCTATTTCCCATTTCTACGTACGGTTGTGAAAACTGGAGAGCGAAGAAAGCTGATAAGGGGGGAAACAATCAATGCACTTGAAATGCGGTGCTGCTATTGCAGATATTCCAGCAAAACAAGCCAGAGAGCCTGGAAGTGAGTGAAAGTTCAGCAGTTTTTATTAGCTGGCTGGCTTCAGAAGAATATTTTGCAAAGGTCTGAAGCCCGGATGCACAGGTCACGTACCTTTTTATATAGGGATTCAGACAAAGAGCTTCCAAGCTATACATTGATTGGTTACGTAGGACTTTTTCACATGGGAGGAATGTTTCACTGTCCCGAAAGAAGAAGAAAGTGGGGCCAATTTGAAAATGCACAAAATTATGTATTAGCTTATCACGCTCAAAGACAACTCAGCATCCATCCCAAAGAGAAAGCCATGCGAATGCGAATGCATTCATCACATGAGCACGTTCTATATTGTTGCTGTCTGCTTTTAAGTAGTTTCAGACTTATGCCAGGCTTTATCATGGGATTTTCTGGGCAAGATTTCTTCAGGGGGTTGGCTTTACTCCCCCCCCCGATCTTTCCTCCAAAACATGCTTTGCTCTCAGCAGCCAGGGAGGACAGGACGGAAAAATGCAACAACAAAGAATCATGGGGAATTGTAGTCTGTTTCTAACAGGATGAATCCCATGGCCGAACTAGAGATGCATTTCATACTAACGCAAATTCAAATTGACTGCAAATTTGCGGTGGAAAAGGATTTGTAAATTCAATAGTTTTCTGAATGCAGCTATTTCTAGGATGACCCATGATTGCATTTGGAATGCCTTCTGACTGCGTTTGGTGTCGTTTGAAATTCTTTTGCAAAATTATGTGAAATACCATGGACGACTCTGGACTGGCCCTGGGTTAACCTTCCAATTTTCCCCGTGTGAAAAAGTCCATAGAATTAAACATAGGAACCCCTCATTCAATCATTGGTTACAAGAAATATATGTTTTGAAGCCACATGTGGGTATCACCATCAATTCTCCTATCAGGAGTGTTTTCACTCAGTGTCCCAGCATGGCATTCTGGGATTCCTTATTTGGGGTAAATGCAGACATCTAGGCACCAATTTGGGGCAATAAACTGGCCCTGAATGACACAAAGAGCCACAAAGAGATCTCTGTGACCCATTCTGTTATCTATCACAAAAAACAATCCTTTCCCCTATTTCATTCTCACCCAGCCTCAGACATTCTAAGTATAAAACATATTTGCTATTTTTCTATTGAATTAATTTTGTTAATTTTTCCCTTCCTGTCCTCCTCACTGGAAGAGAGTTCTGTGGATACGCTGGACTGCTTAAAAGACAAATCAATGGATCCAAGAAGAAACCAAGCCTGAATTCTGCCTAGAAGCCAAGATGGCCAAAATGAGGCTGTCATGCTTTGGACACATCATGAAGAAGGCATGACTCGCTAGAAAAGACAATAATGCTTGGGAAGGTAGAAGGCAGTAGAAAGAGAGGAAGTCCGCATGCCAGATGGATGGACTCCATCACGGAGGTCATGGCTGTGAATTTGCAGGACCTAAGCAGAGCAGTGTAAGATATGAAGTCTTGGAGTCTTGCATTGGAAAGACTCAATCAAAGAAGCCCCAGCCCCGAGTCTGCAAGACCTGAGCAGGGCATTTGATGATAAGGTGAATTGGAGGTCTCTGTTTATAGGGTTGCCATAAGTGGAAGTTGATTTGACCATAAGTTGAAGTCAATATCATGGCACATAAAAGCTGCAGCAACAACAAAGAACAAATCAAGTCTGACCTCTCACCAGAAGCAAAGATGACTAAAATGAGGCTGTTGTACTTTGGAGATATTGTGAAACAATGTGACTCGCTGAAACGGATGATAAAGCTTAGCAAAGTGAAATGCATAAAGCTTAGCAAAGTGAAAAGAGGAAGACTGCAATCCAGATGAATGGACTCCATCAAGGAAGCCACAGCTGCTAACCTGAGTTTGCAAGAAGGAGGAGGGCTACAGATGACAGGGTGACTTAAAAAATCCTCATTCGTGGGGTTCGCCATGAGTTGACCTGATTTCAATTAACAGCAACAACAACAACATTGCCACTTTGAGATCGTTGGATATATAGAGCAAATCCTGCTCAGCTATGCCAACCCACTGGGTGACCCTGAGGAAGTCATACTTTCTCGGCCACAGAGGGAGGCAATGGTGGCAAAACACCTCTGAATAAATTTTCCCAAGGAAGACTCTATGAGAGACAGCATTGAGTGTTGTGCTAGGGCTGTGGGAGCAGAGTTCAAATCCCTCTTCACAAATGGGAACCCAATGGGCAATTTTTGGCAAGTCACATTCTTTCTAAGAGGAAGACAATGGTGAAGCTCCACTAAGTAAGTGTTGGCACGGAAACCTTCAGATGGACACACCATAAAAACCTGAAGGTTCATAACAAGAACAACATCATTTTGAAAGAGAGTTCCATAAATGGTTTCAGAGAAACAAGTCATGCTAAACGAACCTGATCTCTTTTTTTGATAAAATTACCAGCTTGGTAGATGAAGGGAATGCTGTGGATATAGTATACCTCGATTTCAGTAAGGCCTTTGACAAGGTTCCCCATGACATTCTTGCAAACAAGCTTGCAAAATGTGGGATAGACAAGTTAACTGTTACATGGATTTGTAATTGGTTGAGTGGCCGAACTCAAAGGGTGCTCAACAATGGCTCCTTTTCATCCTGGAGAGAAGTGACCAGTGGGGTCCCACAGGGTTCTGTCCTGGGCCCAGTGCTATTCAATGTCTTTATTAATGACTTGGATGACAGAATTGGGGGCATACTTATCAAATTTGCAGATGACACTAAACTGGGGACTCTTTCAGACGTGGGAAATTGGAAGTATAATCCAAGGGCAATCCAAACACAATCCTGGGGTTTTACGTTATTGCGAATTAATTCTTCTCACGCAAATTCGGGCAAAAGGGAAGTCACTCCGAATGCAATCATGGGTTTTGCGTTATTGCGCATTAAAGGTTCTCACGCAATTTCGGGCAAGGAGGGGTTATTTCCGGGTAATAGGAAGACATTCCGAACACCTTCCGAACGCAATGGGGATTCATGTAAATTCGCTAAACAAGCGAATTTACATGAATCCGAAATGGCTCCATTCGGATTTGGGAGAAATTCCTCCCGTTTGAAAGAGTCCTGGGAGGAGTAGCTAATACCCCAGAGGACAGGATCAAAATTCAAAATGACCTGAATAAATTAGATAGCTGGGCCGATGCTAAGAAGATGAAATTCAATGCAGAGAAATGTAAGGTTCTGCACTTAGGGAGGAAAAATGAAATGCAGAGATATAGGATGGGGGACACCTGGCTGAATGAGACCACATGTGAAAGGGATCTAGGAGTCCAAGTAGACCATAAGCTGAACATGAGTCAACAGTGTGATGCGGCAGCTAAAAACACCAATGCAATTTTAGGCTGCATCAATAGAAGTATAGTTTCTAGATCAAGGGAAGTTATAGTGCCACTCTATTCTGCTTTGGTCAGGCCCCACCTGGAATACTGTGTCCAGTTCTGGGCACCACAATTCAAAAAGGATGTTGAGAAACTGGAGCGTGTCCAAAGGAGGGCAACTAAGATGGTGAAGGGACTGGAAACCGTGCCCTATGAGGAACGCCTTAGGGAACTGGGGATGTTTAGCCTGGAGAAGAGAAGGATAAGAGGTGATATGATAGCCCTGTTTAAATATTTGAAGGGATGTCATATTGAGGAGGGAGCAACCTTGTTTTCTGCTGCTCCAGAGACTAGGACATGGAACAATGGATGCAAACTGCAGGAAAAGAGATTCCACTTCAACATTAGGAGGAACTTCCTGACAGTAAGGGCTGTTCGACAGTGGAACACACTCCCTCGGAGTGTAGTGGAGTCTCCTTCCTTAGGGGTCTTTAAGCAGAGGCTGGATGGCCATCTGTCAGGGATGCTTTGACTTGGAGTTCCTGCATGGCAGGGGGTTGGACTGGATGACCCTTGTGGTCTCTTCCAACTCTATGATTCTATGATTCTAAAATGTATATTAATTTCAAGGTGATGTTTCACTTATTCCATTACAGGAGGGTTTTTATTTTATTTTTATTTTATTTTTTTGAGTTCCCTGGCAGGTAATGACAAAGCAATTGTAGGAGATGAGATCAGGAAAGCTAAGCAGCAAAGCAGTCAGATGCAAGGCCTAGGGCTCAAAATGACTTTTTATTATGCCAAGTTCTCTAGAGAGGCATCCAAAGTGGAAGAAAAACAGATTGTGAGGCCGCAAGGAGCGCACCTATTACACCTGCTCTCAATGCCAATATTTCTAGCTGTCTCAAAACACAGCAGGAATCTCTGCAGGAGCGCTTCTGCATTTGCAGAACTTCAGAAGAACAGCCGGCTCTGGATGGGATCTGATGGGATATCAAATGCAATGCCCTGCAAGCAACAGCAGAAGAACTGACCCGGGTGCATCTCAGAAGACAGAGACTGGTAAAAATTGTCTGAGAGTGAAGTAGTTTCCCTCGGAGGATGGTGGAAGCTGGATTGCTACCTCTTGGGAGTGACTTTTCATATATATCAAGGGGTTGGAATGGGGACCCTTGAGTTTCCTTTCAACTCTTATGGACTTTATCAGACGGGGAAAACTGGAAGGTTAACCAAAGTTTAATCTGGAGTCATCCAAGGTATTCCATGTAATTTCGCAAAAGATTTTCAAGCAACGTCGCATGCAAATGGAAGGCAACCCAAATGCAATTGTGAGACATCCCAGGAATAGCTGAATTTGGAAGAATATCGAACTTATAAATTCTTTTCCCCTGTTAATTTGCAGTCAATCCACATTTGCATTCATATGAAATGTATCTCCATTTCAACCATGGGATTACTGTCAGCCGTGGGATCCCGCCCTCCCTGTGCATGCGCAAACACACTAATTCGAAATCAAGAAGCCGATGGGTGCATACTCATGTGATTTCATTCACATTCGCACTGCTTTCTCTCTTGGATGGACGCTGTGTTCATCTGTAAGCTACAATGTTATTTCTTGCATTTTTGGATTCCCCCACCACCGCTTTCTTCTTCTTTTCAGGACAGTGATACATTGCTCCATGTGAAAAAGTCCTATGATTCTACTAAGCCCTGAATCCTTTTGGCAGTGCCAGCTAGAGTAGACCCATTGAATCAATGGGATTTACATAAGCATTGACCAGCCTCCAAACAATTGACTGAATGGGTCTGCTCTGGTTGGTTGGGACTTCCAATAGGATTATTTATTTATCTATTTACAAAGCACTGTGGGTTTATACAGCACCGTACAAACAATCAATTAAAATAAAATAAAACAAAATAAAACAAAGACCTGCCAGTGGCATACATTCTACAAAGAACAGTGGAGATTAATAGATATTTTAAATTAGAAACAATAAAATAAACACAATAGGTTAAAACAGCATAGGCTAACAGAACCATTAAATGCACTTTTGCAAATCATATTCAGGATTTTAAAAACAAACAAACAAACAAACAAACAGAAATTGTACCAGCTGAAGGAAGGATTTGAACTATGCCCTCCAAGGACTGGCTTAGAGACATGGGAATGCTTAGTCTGGGGCAAAGAAGGTTTAAGGGTCAGGTTTTCCCTGAAATCCTGCATCCAGTTCTGGGCCCCACAATTCAAGAAGGATGTTGAGAAACTGGAGCGTGTTCAAAGGAGGTCCACCAACATGACAGAAGGATTGGAAGCCACCAAGCTCTTTCAGGAGAGACTTAGGGAGCTGGGTATGCTTAGTCTGGAGAAGAGAAGGTTAAGGAGTGACACAAGAACTATGTCTAAACATTTGAAGGGGCATCATACGGAGGATGGAGCAAGTTTGTTTTCTGCTGCTCCAGAGACTAAGATCCAGAACAATAGATGCAAGATACAGGAAAAGAGATTCCACCTCAACATTAGGAGGAACTTCCTGACAGTAAGGGCTGTTTGACAGTGGAGCACACTCTTTCCTCGGAGATTGTGGTGGAGTCTCCTTCCTTGGAGGTCTTTAAGCAGAGGCTGGATGGCCATCTGTCAGGGATGCTTTGATGAAGAGTCCCTGCATGGCAGAATGGGGTTGGACTGGATGGCCCTTTGGTCTCTTGTGTGTCCAGAGGGCTGGACAACCTGGGGTGACCCACTCCTTCCCACAGGCTTTCTAGCACTTTCTTCTCCACCTATTCTGCTTTGATCAGGCCCCACCTGGAATAACACTGTGTCCAGTTCTGGGCCCCACAACTCAAAGGGGATGTTGAGAAACGGGAGCGTTTCCAAAGGAGAGTGACTAAAATGGTGAAGAGTCTGGAAACCATGAAGCCCTATGAGGAAAGACTTAGGGAGGTGGGGATGAGGGTTAAGAGGTGATATGAGAGCCCTGTTTAAATATTTGAAGGGATGTCATATTGAGGAGGGAACAAGCTTGTTTTCTGCTGCTGCAGAGACTAGAACGCGGAACAAGGGATGCAAACTGCAGGAAAAGAGATTCCACCTCAACATTAGGAGGAACTTCCTGACATTAAGGGCTGTTCGACAGTGGAACACACTCCTTCCTCGGAGAGTGGTGGAGTCTCCTTCCTTGGAGGTCTTTAAGCAGAGGCTGGATGGCCATCTATCAATGGGGATGCTTTGATTGGGAGTTCCTGCATGGCAGATTGGGGTTGGACTGGATGGCCCTTGGAGTCTCTTCCAACTCTACAATTCTATGATTCTAATTAACTAATAAAATGAGGATAAATTTGAGTTGTGGAAGACGTTCAACATGCCGAGTACATGCCCGCTTCTTGAATAAGCATCACCAAGGTCCAGCCCAGCTTCTTTGGCTGCAGCATGTCCAACAGGTGAGGGTTGTCCAACAGGTTCAGAGGCGCCTCGTGAAGGGCCTCCAGAAGTTTGTAGGTTGAAGCAGAGCAGATGTGTGGCTCATGCATGAAACATCAGCGAAGAGGACGGGGGGGGGGGGGGCAGAGCGATGGCGGTTGTGCCACCATAATTCAATCAGGAGACGTTATAATGTAATAAAGGGAGAGACTGATGGCCTGCTGGGTGTTATAATTCATCCTTTCTGTCTGCTTTCAATGATGCACAGATCTGCTTAGTGGGTTTATGGAGATTTAATTTACACTATCAGATGACACAAGTGAACAGGGCAGTGAAATACGTCCCGACATAATACTCAGGGTTTTAAAGTGCATCCCACTTTATGGCCTGATGTGTCACCCAGGGAGAAAAAAGGAGGAGAGTATCACTCACGGCAGGCGCAACTCATGGAGAAACTTCCCTCCTCCTCGCTCCTTCGTGGTGTTTTCTGATGACATTTTGCCCCAATTTGTTTCCCTTTCATCCTACTTTCTTGCCTTTCCTCTGAGACCATCCTTCATGCCAGGGACATAATCCACCTCTTGAAAGTACATAGAGCTACACAGAGAGACTCAAGGAAGGTGAGAGCAGTTAAAACAAACCTAGTTTTAAAGCTCACACTGGCCAACAGTTAAAAAGCAATTAAAGTATCAAAAGAATTAATGCCACATAAAGAATCAAAGCATTAAAAACAAAAGCTGCAGATAAATCTCCAGTGCATTAAAGATGCCTGATTCCCCCCTTTAAAAAAATACTCAAAATACTTTCCAGAATAAAAAGGTTTTAAGTGGCCAAGGGAAAGATAACAAGGAGGCTGTTGAACGAACTTCTCTGGGAAAGGAGTCCTAGAACCTGGGACTAGCCACCAAGAAGGCCCTGGCTGCATCTGCACTGCAGAAATAATGCAGTTTATTCAAAATCAGTTCAATAGATTAGAAAACTGGGCCAAAACTAACAAAATGGACTTCAACTGAGAGAAATGCAAGATACTGCACTTAGGTAGAAAAAATGAAATGCACAGATCTAGAATGGGGACACCTGGCTTAAGAAGACTTACACATGTGAAAGGGATCTAGGAGTTAAGTAGACCACAAATTGGACATGAGTCAGCAGTGTGATGCAGCAGCTAAAAAGGCCAATGCAATTTTAGGCTGCATCAATGGAAGTATAGTATCTAGATCAAGGGAACTAATAGTGCCACTCTATTCTGCTTTGGTCAGGCCCCACCTGGAATACTGTGTCCAGTTCTGGGCACCACAATTCAAAAAGGATGCGGAGAAACTGGAGTGGGTCCAAAGGAGGGCGACTAAAATGGTGAAGGGTCTGGAAACCATGAAGCCTTATGAGGAATGCCTTGGGGAACTGGCGATGTTTAGCCTGGAGAAGAGAAGGTTAAGAGGTGATATGAGAGCCCTGTTTAAATATTTGAAGGGATGTCATATTTGAGGAGGGAGCAAGCTTGTTTTCTGCTGCTGCAGAGACTAGAACACAATGGAGCAATGGATGCAAGCTACAGGAAAAGCGATTCTACCTAGGCATTAGGAGTAAGGGCTGTTTGACAGTGGAAGGCACCCCCTCGGAGTGTAAAGGAGTCTCCCTCCTTGGAGATCTTTAAGAATAGGCTAGATGGCCATCTGTCGGGGATGCTTTGATTGAGAGTTCCTGCATGGCATAATGGGGTTGGACTGTATGGCCCTTGGGGTCTCTTCCAACTCTAGGATTCTATGATTTTTTTGATTAATAAGACCACTGTTATGACCAAGATCTCTAAACTCACAAATTGACCACTTTCCTAAAGAGAAAACCCCAGGAATAATAATGGCATCATGTTCCAGAGGAATAAGCAGTTTTATAGGCCTTCTTCACAACCTGGGACTGTGCACTAGTGGTGCCATTAATGTAGAGGGAAAATGGAGGCGAGAGGAGCAAATTGGGTGCAAATGCAGAGCTGGACTGTCTTTGGCATCAAAATGAGCTGATGAGAGATGTGGGATTTTCCAGAAAGGGAGAGATGCATCCCTTCTCTCAGCAAGGCATCACCTAAAAATAGCAGAATTTGTAATGAAAGTAGGGGTAGATGAATGGATGCGGTTGGACACAAATGGGTAATCAGGAAGGAAGCTGCTCAGGCCGTGTGTCTAAATTTAATTTACGGATATACAAATCTCAGCCTAATGAGAGCCTAGCTAGTAGATTACAGGGTGGGAAAAGGCACCCGGCCCTGGAAGGAAAGATTTGCCAATTTCACCCATTACCTGGCATTGCAAAACAATGAAGAGAGGCAATCCTAGGTAAGGAGAGGCCTCTGTTATTTTGCTTACAGAGCAGCCTCAAAAGATTGGCACTTGCAGGGTAAAACAGAAGTGAAATTTTGGGCAGCTGAGGTTCCTTTGGAAAATGAATGTGATGCCTTTCAATGAGCTCAAATGGCTTTTCTTGCTGAAATGAAAACTGTTTGCACTTAGACAGTTGTGTATGATCGTAAGAGGAGAGACAAGACCCCATCGGCAATTCTGGGGGTGTCCTGAGATTCAGCAAAATGCACCCCCCCCCACCAAATATTGTCTTAAGAGGGAGCCTGCAGTTTACTATTATGGGCCAAGATCCTGCATCACAGTCTGTGTAACTTTATGAATCCATACCTATGTTTCAGAAATACGAAGGAACCTTGTTGGTGAATTGCAAAGATGGTTATCCTGGTACTACTGGGGCACATTGGGCATTTCTGAAGGCAGCGTGTTTCAGCATCGGTTGGCTCTTACCACAAGGAAGTTCTTCCTGCTGCCTCCCTCCTCCGCCCTACAATGCTCTACAGTTCACCAACTCCTTCCAATCAACACAATAAATACCTTGCTGACCTGACTTTCAAGCCAGAGGCCCTCACTGGCCTTGCAAGCTGGAGCAATGCCCAAGCTCTGGTCCCCTTTTGCAAAATGCCGTGTCCAGGGCATGTTTAAGGATGGCCGCAGACTCCCCGTCATGCCTTGTTCTGCAGATGGTGGCAGGAAGCCAGCATCAAGCGGCATTAATATTTCATGCCCTAAAGCCTTCTGAAATATTTATAGGAGGACTCCAGGGCAAAGAAAGTCAGGAAAGAGCATGGAGAGGGGGGCAATGACCCACCGACCACACTGGCATGATGTGGCTTCCCTCTTGACCTTTTCTTAAGAAGAGGATCGCCAAATATTTCCTGAGATAGGCACAACTGAAGATTGACCATACGCTGTCAGGACCTCCTGCCTGGACACAAAAGGTAGGGAGGGAGAAGATTGATCTGGTATATTGGGTATGGTCCCAAGGAAGAATCACAGGAACTTAACTTGGAGAAGAGAAGCCTGAGAAGCCTGAGAGGTGACATGATAGCTGTCTTTTAATATCTGAAGAAATACCATGTAAAGGATGGAGCACGCTTGTTTTCTGCAGCTCCAGAAACACAGAGCCACAGATTCAAGCTGCAGGAAAAAAGATTCCACTGAAACATTAGCTGAAAGAAAGATGCTGGTAGCATGAGCTTTCATATCAATTTATCACACTGGGGCTGATTAAAGAGAGATTAAAGTGCATTTAAAGCATCCCGCAAATAAAGTGAAAATGGCGAAGAATTGCACAAATGATTATCACGTGCAATTGCACAAATAAAGTTATATTGGAAATGCATTGTTGCTGAAATCCTAAAAGTAAAAAGACGCACGCTAATGCTTCTTTGTGAGCACTTTAATGGTGGGTTCTGTGCAACATTGTATGAAATCATTTCACGTAATTAAGCCATTTTTCCAGGATATTCATGGGATAAACTCCCAATCTCTTTAGCGAACCTCCTTCCTCACATGCATCTGAGGAAGTAGGCTCCAGTCTACAAAAGCTCATGGTAGTAGCATCTTTCTTTCAATTACTCTCAAAGACGCTATAAGATTTCTTTGCATACTGATTTTCCAGACTCGCACAGCTGTGTCTTTGAATTCTGCCTGGTAGGAAGAACTTATTTATTGTAAGAACTGTTCTTCCACCCTCGGCTCAAGAGGGTGGTGGAGTTTCCTTTTTTGGAGGTCTGCAAAGAGAGGCTGGGTGGACATTTTTCAGGCGTGTTTTCTTTGTGGATTCCTGCATGGCAGGGAGAGGGACTGGATGGCCCATGGGATCCCTTCTGGTTCTGGGACTCTATGACTAAACAGTGTTTGAAAATGAACTAAAATCTCATCTTTAAGAACATTTCTGAAATCACAGACAGTTTTTAAAACGTAGCTATAAAGACCCAGACTAGCCACTTCTGCTTTTAAGGACCGAAGTCCAGTTGGAATGTCACCATTTTAGCTGCCCATTGGAAACCTGGAAGGGATGGAGCCATCTTGACCTTCTTGGGGAGTTCCTTCCAGATTTAAGCCCAGACCCAGCAAGCCAATGCACAGATAAATCCAGTCAATTCTAAGGGTCTACTCTGGTCAGGACTAACTGTAGGATCCAGGCCCTGCATTTTCATGCGCAGGATGTCAACCCAGGCAATCCGAGCATGATAGACAGGCAGCCTCTTCCATCCAAGGAGGTTCCTGTTGAGAGTCAAAGTGATTTACTCGCAGGTAATTACAGGAAAGCATTTTACAGCTGGAGGCAATTGTCATAATTCTGCTTGGAAATTAGCTCCCCTTTCAGGCTGCAACATAATTCAGAGAAGGGAGACAATAGAGGCAGAGTGTTTGTTCCAGGTAAAGGCAGAAGCATCCATTCCTTCTGGGTGATTTAGAGCCCAGGGTGCCAAGGCAAGCTAAGCCTATCACTTGGAGAGAGGCAAAAGACGAGGAGATGGGGAGCATATTTTTTTGGGGGGGGGAACCCTCCTTCTTTGTGTCAGGTTGCATGCAACCTACAACAAACAGCAGCAACATTTTTGCAGAACTGAATTTAGAGTCATACCTGGGATGCCCAGACACACAATGGCTTTGGGCAAAGAGGTTGGTGAATAACTTCCCAAATATTGCAGAACCTTTCCTCTATCAGAAGCACAAACTGATAACCTAAATTCCTGGATTTCTTGGGAAAAGATTCAGGGTAGACCTGTTCGGAAGTGGATACTTGGGATCTAGGAGTCCTAGTAGACCAGAAGTTGAAGAGACATGGTGCCTTTGGAGTAGAAGAGACCTGATACCAACAGATTCCATGTTTTTGTCAGAATAGATCCAGAAAGGGAGACGTCCTGATTCCAGTTTCCTGGGCACCTCTATGCTTGCTTCCTCCAAAATAAAATCCCACTGAACTCAACGGGGCCGCCTTCCAAGACACACGGACTGCAAAAGCCCATCCTCACTTCCCACAAGGAGGTCCCCTTGAATTCATGGGAGTTTAACTCTGATCATGGAGTGGCACTTTTGGGGTGCATCCACACTGGAGAGATAACCAGGTTTGGCACCACTAGAGCTGCCCTGGCTCAAGGCTATGGAATTCTGGTAGTTGGAGTTTGTTGTGGGCCCAGAGGGGAGCAGAGCCATGAACCAGGGCAGTTCAAGTGGTGCCAGAATGGGTTATCTGTCCAGTGTGGATGCAGCCTTGGACTGGGATAAATAATAATAATAGTAATAATAATAATGAGGTTTTATTTATCGCCCTCTCCTCTGTCTAAACAATCGGAGCTGGTTACAGCAGGTTAAAAAAGTCACAGGCTAAAACAATACCAATAGCCCATTACCTAACCTCCCACCCCTTAAAATTAAATTAAACTAACAACAAATTAAAACCAAGCAAACAAAACATCATCATCATCATGGAAAAGAAAACTAACCATTCCATGGGCAGCGAAACTATGGCGTCATGCGTCAAGGTGTTGGGAACTGGCGGGGAAACATAACCCAACTCCGGAGCCAGGAAATTAGGAAGTTTCTGGGAAGGCCTGGTGGAAGAGATGCATCTTTATAGCTTTTTTAAAGCAGTCAAGAGATGTACCCTGTTTCCACGAAAATAAGACATCCTCAGAAAATAAGACCTAGTAGAGGTTTTGCTGAATTGCTAAATATAAGGCCTCCCCCGAAAGTAAGACCTAGCAAAGTTTTTGTATATAAATAGATATACAATATATAATAAATGTTTGTTGTTGTTGTTGTTCAACAATAAATGTGAATTCTTCTTCATGGAAAAATAATACATGCCCTGAAAATAAGACCTAGTGCATCTTTGGGATCAAAAAATAATATAAGACACTGTCTTATTTTTGGGGAAACACGGTAATAAGACAGATCTTGTCTGGCAGTCCATTCCACAGCCTGGGGGCAATAGCAGAGAAGGCCCTCTGGGAGGTCTGCACCAGCCTAGTCTTCATGGGCTGTAGCAGGTTCCTCCCAGAGGACCGGAGTGTGCGGGGGGATTCATACGGGAAGAGGCGGTACCTAAGATAGTATGGACCCTAGCCATGTAAGGCTTTAAAAGTTAAAACCAACACCTTGTACTGCTCCCAATTGGCAGCCAGTGGAGAGACTTTAGCACAAGTTCTCTCCTAGATGTTCCAGTGACTAGCCTGGCTGCCATATTTTGAACCAGTTGAAGTTTCCGGGTTAAGCACAAGGGTAGCCCCATGTAGAGCGTGTTACAGAAATCCAGGCGTGAGTTTCCCAGAGCATGTACCACAGACTCCAGGTCATTCGGATCCAGGAAAGGGCACAGCTGGTATATCAGCTAGAGCTGATAGCAGGCACTCCTGATCGTCGCATTCACCTGATGAGTCATGTGAAGCGACGGATCTAGACGTAAACCCAGACTGCAAACAGAGTACTTCGGGGAGAGTGTGACTCCATCTAGGACCGGGAGTTGTATTCCCGGACCTGGTTTCAGGCCTCCCGTTTTGTCTGGATCTAGTTTCAATCTGTTTTTCCTCATCCAATCCATTACCGCTCCGAGGCAGTCATTAATAGGGGAGACGCCATCCGACGATCTGGACATGGAGAGGTATATCTGTGTGTCGTCAGCGTATCGAAGACACTGAGCTCCATGGACTAAGCCAGCCACCAGGCAAAGAAAAGGAAGCTTTCAGCCTGGAATCAAGGCTCTCATCAGCAGGAGCCCAATTAGTGGCGAGGCTTGTTAGCATCTTCCGCCTTCCCACTGATTTGATTACACTTTGCGCAGGGAAGGCTCCTTGTTGTCTTCTTACTCATGTTTTTCTCTGAGTAACAGGTGCAACCACTCTTGGGTCACCCTGTTTTCGCCAAGGGCTTAATTGCCAACCTCACTTGCTTGAGATCTTCCTTGAAATGGGAGGAGGAGGAGGAGAATCATAGAATTGGAAGAGACCCCAAGGGCCATCCAGTCCAACCCCATTATGCCATGCAGGAATTCACCATCAAAGAAGCAGAAGAAGCAGAACTAGGAACTGAAAGGGAGAAAGTAACTGTAAGGAGGAGTCCGAAGGCAAAGGCAGCAGCCTGATCTTCCAAATCTGGCTTAGAATGAAAGGTCTGTTCTGGGTTGTGTCAGTAGACAATGCAACTTGTTAGGTGGATTTGTAATTGGTTGTCTGTGCAAACCCAACAGGTGCTCAACAATGGCTCCTTTTCATCCTGGAGATCAGTGACCAGTGGGGTTCTGTCCTGGGCCCAGTTTGCTATTCAGCATCTTTATCAATAACTTGGATGACAGAATTGGAAGAATAATTATCAAATTTGCAGATGACCCCAAATTAGGAGGAGTAGGTAATACCCCAAAGGACAGGATCAAAATACAAAATGACCTGAATAGACTAGAAATCTGGGCCAAAGCTAACAAAATGAAATTCAACAGAGAGAAGTGTAAGGTTCTGCACTTAGGGAGGAAAAATGAAATGCACAGATATAGGATGGGGGACACCTGGCTGAATGCAACTATGCGTGAAAGGGATCTAGGAGTCCAAGTAGACCATAAGCTGAACATCAGTCAACAGTGCGATGCGGCAGCTAAAAAGGCCAATGCAATTTTAGGCTGCATCAATTGACGTATAGCATCTAGATCAAGGGAAGTAATAGTGCCGCTCTATTCTGCTTTGGTCAGCCCCCACCTGGAATATTCCTGTGTCCAGTTCTGGGCACCACAATTCAAAAAGGATGTGGAGAAACTGGAGCATGTCCAAAGGAGGGCAACTAAGATGGTGAAGGGTCTGGAAACCATGCCCTATGAAGAACGCCTTAGGGAGCTGGGGATGTTTAGCCTGGAGAAAAGAAGGTTAAGAGGTGATATGATAGCCCTGTTTAAATATTTGAAGGGATGTCATATTGAGGAGGGAGCAAGCTTGTTTTCTGCTGCTCCAGAGAACAGGACCCGGAACAATGGATGCAAGATACAGGAAAAGAGATTCCACCTGAACATTAGGAAGAACTTCCTGACAGTAAGGGCTGTTCGACAGTGGAACACACTCCCTCGGAGATTGTGGTGGAGTCTCCATCCTTGGAGGTCTTTAAGCAGAGGCTGGATGGCCATCTGTCAATGGGGATGCTTTAATTGGGAGTGTTATGATTCCTACATTTGAAATAAAATTTTGGGAGACATGTGGACTGTATCATGACCCCTGCTTGACCCATTCCAAGGCCCTCCATAAGTCCCAAGTGAGAAGGTCACATAGGCAGGCCCCACTTGGCAGAAGTGAGTTCATAGTAAGCAGCTTTTTAGAGGAAGTACAGAGTCACCAGACCGGTTTCGCCACTGCCCTCTGAGTAAAGACAATAGCCTTGGCCTCAAACTTGATGTGTCATTGATTGACTTAACTATCCAGCCATTAAGCCTGCTTCCCCTCCAAATTGTATCCAAGACCTAAGTGCATTGTATACAGATTATTTGCTCTTGGCTTAAGAAAGCCCAGGCAATCAACACCTTTGTCTAGCACAGATACATAGCCTCTGGATACCTTCAGCACTATATAAGGTTCCCATTTTGAAGCGCTCCTTGATACTATTCTTGGAGGACAGGCTGGTCCATGCCAGTTTGACTTCTGCCTATAGCTCCCGCAGCCAATCTCCCCTCGTTCCGGCGGTCTAGGTTCGTATCAGTGGGATAGAGAAAGGGATGTAGCCCTAGTTGGGACAATGGCTGAAGGTGCCCTGCAAAACAATTCCATTCCAGTGCACCGTGCCCTGCCCCAGTTTCAACCAAGAATACCACACTGATCCAAATTTGAATCCAAAGTCAAATTCATCTTGAAAGCCGCACATCCCATACAAATCTGGTTCACACTTGCGCAGAATAGAATTATCCAAAAAGACGCAGAAAAAAAAACAGCGTCAAAAAGAGGCGGGTTAAATGGGTCTAGTGCATGGCCCCCTTTTCTGAACTGCTTCCGTGATTCGGTACAAGTGTGAACCAGGGCCATTTAAACTGTTTCACACCGATTTGCAAACCGGTTTAAAACATAGTCGGAGCAAGGCCCGAGTTGGCTGCTTTCCGCATCCACTCGCAAAACCATCTCCCTTGCCACCTCTTTGCAATGCCTCCCCACCACTCGCTTTCTCCAGCTGCCTTTTAAAATAAAGCACTCCAGTGGGAGCCATAGAAACCAATGGTCCTTTTGTCGCCCAAACATCTCCCAGTGCTTTCAATTAAATACCAACTCCGTTACCGACCAAAAGAAGACTTTTCCTGCTAATTAACTCTTAAGAGCAGAAGCAGCACCTTGGGGTTGAAAGGATCTGTTAGCAAACAATGCTTGAAAGGTGGCCTCCATTTTAACTCCCCCCAAGATTGCCAGGGACCCTTGAGAAGACTGATTGGTTTCTGCAATCTTTGCTAAAGTCAAGACCTTTCATTTCATGTCCTGAGTGTTGCTTGGCTTTTGTTCCTCCTCCTGAAAGTAATGTTTCTGCTTCTTCTTGCAGGCAAAGGGGATGTTTTAAAGGCAGAGAGCGCCAGGTGAAATTCCTAAAGCAATGAAGAGCCTAAGTTGTTTTAGATTTAGATAGTATATAAAGAGATCTTGTAGCACCTTTGAGACTAAAAGAAAGAAAAAACATCCAAACAACGATATCTTTATTGGACCAACGAAAATGCACAATTACGTGTTGCAAGCTTTCGAAGTCACACTGGCTTCTTCTTCATCAGGCAAACAGGAGGAAGAAATTGAAGATGTTAGCCCTAGGCCTGCATTTTGCTATTTATGGTCTTAGTTCAGATGGTAGAGAGGTCTATCCGCAGGCTTTGGCCCTAAAAGTCATTAGTAGATTCTCAAAGTCAAGCAAATTTAATGTCCATTTGCAATTCAAGGAAGATGTTTCCTTGGAACCCAGCATGTCTGGGATTTCTCAAGAAGTCTCTCATGTTTTGCATCAGGAAAACTAGGTGGTCTAGAGGCAAAGCATACAAATCAGTCTTAATATTAGAGAAAGTGGCTTATCTTTTGTTGGAGGAAGAAGCCTCAGATGGCAAGGTCCCACTGCATTGGCTCTTTCCATAGGATTCCCTTGTAATGGGTAAAATGCAGTATCTTGGAATCCAAAAATACATAATGGATTTCAAATTGTTCCCTACCTACATAGGAGCCTGTGGTTTCACAAAGGAAGGAGACATGCTGGGTTCCAAAGAAACATCTTCCTTGAATTGCAAATGGACATTAAATTTCCTTGAATTTGAGAATCTCCCAGTGACTTCATGGCCAAAAGGGCTGACCAACCTTCTGGAGCAGCTGTGCTTCTCTGGTTGCTTCAGCTGAGATAATTTTTTAAATGGCTGGGAGGCATCCAAAGTATCCAGGAAGACCCAGAGGACAGGCTATAAATCCCATCAAGGCCACAGAATAGATATGGGATGGGGGACACTTGGCTTAAGGAGATTTATACGTGTGAAAGGGATCTAGGACTCCTAGTAGACCACAAGTTGAACATGAGCCAACAGTGTGATGCGGCAGCTAAAAAGGCCAATGTGATTCTAGGCTGCATCAATAATAATAATAATAATAATAATAGTTTATTTATAGCCCGCTCCTCTGTTCATACACTCGGAGCGGGGTACAAGTAAAAGAAAAAACATAGATTAAAACAATCCCATAACCCGTTTCCAAACCTCCCACCCCTTAAAAATAGATTAAACCGGCAGTGATTAAAACAGTAATTATTTAAAAACATATAACAGCATCCTAACCCTTCCTTATGCGGCCACGTCATAAGTGGGGATCAGAAACATGGGAGTAAGCAGGAAATCAAAGTCTGGAACCGAAGCCGGAGATAGGAAATTTCAGGGGAAGGCCTGCCGGAAGAGATGCGTCTTTAGGGCTTTTTTGAAGCAATCTAAAGATGTCATGAGACGCATCTCATCCGGCAGACCATTCCAGAGCTTGGGAGCGGTCGCAGAGAAGGCCCTCTGGGAGGTCTGTGCCAGCCTGGTCTTGATAGGCTGTAGTAGGTTCCTCCCAGAGGATCGAAATGTGCGGGGAGGATCGTACGGGGAGAGGCGGTCCCTGAGATAAGATGGGCCCGAGCCATGTAGGGCTTTAAAGGTTAGAACCAGCACCTTGTACTGTGCCCGGAAACTAATTGGCAGCCAGTGGAGAGACTTAAGCAATGGAGTTATATGTTCTCTCCTAGATGTCCCAGTAACTAATCTGGCTGCCATGTTTTGAACCAATTGAAGTTTCCGGGTTAGGTACAAGGGCAGCCCCATGTAGAGCGCGTTGCAGTAGTCTAGTCGTGAGGTGACCAAAGCGTGTACCACAGTTTCCAAATCCCTCATCTCCAGGAAAGGGCGCAGCTGGCGTATCAGCCGAAGCTGATAACAGGCACTCCTGACCGTCGCATTCACCTGACTCGTCATGTGAAGTGACGAGTCTAGGAGTACCCCCAGACTGCGAACAGGGTCCTTCGAGGATAGTGTGATTCCATCTAGGACCGGGAGATGTATTCCCAGACCTGGTTTCGGGCCGGTGACTGTCAGTACCTCCGTTTTGTCTGGATTCAGTCTCAATCTGTTTTCCCTCATCCAATCCATTACCGCTGCCAGGCAGTCATTGAGAGAGGAGACGCCATCTGAGGTCTGAGCAGATGATCTGGTCATGGAGAAATATATCTGAGTGTCATCAGCGTACTGATGACACTGAGCTCCATGCCTCCGAATGATCTCACCCAGCGGCTTCATGTAAATATTAAATAGCATCGGGGACAGAATGGCGCCTTGCGGGACGCCACAGCTTAGCTCAATTTTGGAGGAGCAGCTGTCCCCGAGCCTCACCCTTTGGGTCCTGCCGGAGAGAAAGGAACGGAACCACCGTAAGGCGGTGCCTCCGATCCCCATCCCTCTCAGCCGGTCCAAAAGGATGGCATGATCTATGGTGTCAAAGGCCGCTGAGAGATCCAAGAGCACCAACAGGGTCACACTACCCCTATCGATGCTCAAGCGGAGGTCATCTGTCAGAGCAACCATGGCAGTCTCAACTCCATATCCTGCCCGGAAGCCGGTTTGAAATGGATCGAGATAATCGGTTTCATCCAAGACAGCTTGGAGTTGGGAGGCAACTGCTCTCTCGATCACCTTGCTTAAAAATGGCAGCAAGGAAACTGGTCTATAGTTGTTTCGGTCCAGGGGATCAAGGGAAGGTTTCTTCAGGAGGGGCTTTACGGCCGCCTCCTTCAGACAAGAAGGAACAGTGCCTTCCCTGAGGGACGCATTGATTACATCCCTAAGGAATGTCTTCAATGCGTCCCCTCCCTGGACGACCAGCCATGATGGACATGGATCGAGAGGGCAGGTTGTTTTCCTCACGCTTCCAAGGAGCTTGTCCACGTCATCAGTACTTACAGATTGAAACTCATCCAATAACGTAACAGTAACGGAGTTGCTAGGTGCCTCATTTACAGATACTGCTAAAACATTGGCGTCTAAGTCGGCCCTTATCCGAGAGATTTTGTCTGCAAAGTAGGTGTTAAATGCGTCACAGCAGGCCACTGTAGGGTTAAGTAGGGGATTTGGCGCAGGGGGAACCTGCGTCAGCTCCCCCACCACCTTAAACAGCTCCGCTGGACGGGACTCTGCAGACGCAATGCGTGCAGAGCAGAAGGATCTCTGCGCTGCACGCAAAGCCTCCCTATAGGCGCGAAGATGCTGCCTATGGCGAGTTCTGTCGGACAAGAGCCGAGTCTTCCGCCATTTGCGCTCTAGTCGTCGTCCAACCCGCTTCATCTCCCGGAGTTCCTGGGAGAACCAGGGCTTACGGTTGGGAGCGGGTTGGAGAGGACGCTCAGGAGCGATAGTATCGAGGGCCTTGGGAAGGACGGAGTTCCAAGTATTCACCAAGGTCTCGGTAGAGTCGCCGGTGCTACCAACCATTAAACCCTCTAAGGCATTCTGGAAGCCAATTGGTTCCATCAGCCTTCGAGGGCGGACCATTCTAATGGGTCCGCCACCCCCGAGGGGGCGGAAAGTGGCCTTAAGTTCCATCTTGATCAGAAAGTGGTCCGTCCATGACAATGCGGAGGTTTTGGTTACCTCCGCCCACGGATACTCCTGTTCCGTACTAAAAATCCCATCGAGTGTATGACCCGCACAATGAGTAGGCCCGTCAACCAATTGGGATAGGTTCATGTTTGTCATGGATTCCATGAACTCCCGAGCCGCTCCAGATAGATTGGATGGGCTGGTCTCTAGAGGGATGTTGAAGTCGCCCAAGACCAAAAGTCTGGGTGAGTCCAACAGCAACTCAGAGACCAGCTGAGTCAGCTCGGTTAGGGAGTCCGTTAGGCAACGGGGTGGCCGGTATACCAACAGAATCCCCAAGCTATCCCTGGTCTTCAGGCTAAGGTACACACACTCGATGTGGGTTGTTTTCCGGACAGGCTTTCTGATCAAGGTCAGGTTAGTTTTATGGACTAAAGCCACACCGCCCCCTCGCCCACTTTCCCTTATCTGCTCACTGACCGTGTAACCGGCTGGGAGAGCTTGCGCCCATGTTACAGCGCTGGCATCTCCCAGCCAGGTCTCAGTAAAGCATGCCAGGTCGGCCTGTTCATCCACAAGGAGGTCGTGGATGATGTGGGTTTTCCCCTTGGCCGACCTGACATTGCAGAGGAGCAGATTAAGGGATAGTGGAACGATTGGTGCATTCCCCACATTATCCTGGGAAACAGAGTGAACAGAAGAAGGGATAGATATCAAACATCGATCCCTTCTTCTTTTGTAACATGTGTTCACTCTGTTACCGCCATATCTTCCCTGACCCCGCACAACTTCAATAGCTGCTCCCAAGTTACTTCCGGCTCCATTATCAGATGATGAAATTGGATAATCCAGCTAAAATTTCCCGTCCCAGTATAGATGTAAAATCCCAAACACATAAGAGACTGGGGTTACAGCAGACGTCCCTTCAGGCTTCCTTCAGGGCCAGCAGATGTTGAGAAGGGGTGGGAGGGCAGAGACTTAAGTCCTCCGGAAGACCACACCTCCTGGCTTGCCCTGCCTTGCCTGGCCTTGGCTGTGGAGCCTCAGGTGGAATGCTGGCTTCAGGCTGCAGCAGGCGTCCCTTCAGGCTTCCCTCAGGGTCAGCAGATGTTATGGAGGGGTGGGAGGGCAAAGACTTAAGTCCTCCAAAGAAACCACACTCTCTGGCTTGCCCTGCCTTGCCTGGCCTTGGCTGTGGAGCCTCAGGTGGAATGCTGGCTTCAGGCTGCAGCAGGCGTCCCTTCAGGCTTCCCTCAGGGTCAGCAGAGGTATAGTATCTAAATCATGGGAAGTAATAGTGCCACTCTATTCTGCTTTGGTCAGGCTCCACCTGGAATACTGAGTCCAGTTCTGGGCACCACAATTCAAAAAGGATGTGGAGAAACTGGAGCGGGTCCAAACGAGGGCAACTAAAATGGTGAAGGGTCTGGAAACCATGCCCTATGAGGAACGCCTTAGGGAACTGAGGATGTTTAGCCTGGAGAAGAGAAGGTTAAGAGGTGATATGATAGCCCTGTTTAAATATTTGAAAGGATGCCATATTGAGGAGGGAGCAAGCTTGTTTTCTGCTGCTCCAGAGACTAGAACACGGCACAATGGATGCAAGCTCCAGGAAAAGAGATTCCACCTAAACAGTATCAATATATCTATTGATTCTTTGTCAATGGATTCAATCATGATGTTTTATAAGGAGCAGCTTAGGGAACTACTTGGTATGTTTAGCCTGTAGGAAAAAAAAGGTTAAGAGGTGACACAAGAGCCCTGTTTGAATCTCTGTCCTTGGAGGTCTTTAAGCAGAGGCTGGATGGCCATCTGTCGAGGATCCTTTGATTGGGAGTTCCTGCATGACAGAATGGGGTTGGACTGGATGGCCCTTGTGGTCTCTTCCAACTCTAGGATTCTAGGATTGTATGAAATATTTGAAAGGGTGTCACTTTGATGAGGGAGCAAGCTTGTTTTCTGCTGCTCCAGAGAATAGGACCCAGAGCAATGGATGCAAGTTACAGGAAAAGTGATTTTACCTAAACATTAGGAAGAACTTCCTGATAGTAAGGGCTGTTCCTCGAAGACTGAGGTGGAGTCTCCCTCTTTGGAGGTCTTTAAGCAGAGGCTGGATGTCCATCTCTCAGGGATGCTTTGATTGTGAGTTCCTGCATGGCAGAAGAAGGGGGTTGGAGTGGATGTCCCTTTTTGGGGTCTCTTCCAACTCTGTGATTCTATGATTGTATGAGTGAAATGAGTCCTCTTTGTATTGGGTTAGGTAGCACATTCCCGGTCAATAGACCTAATTCCAGCCTGACCGTTTTGCAGCAAATGCGCAGCAATTATCCTGCCATCAGCCATTAATTGCCTATTGTCTTTCCCTGCCCTGACACTCTCCTTTGACAGGATCTGCTGAAAGACACGCTGAAGCTTGTGCTGGGGCCAGCTTTCCCTTGTCCTCCCTGTCATAATCACCGTCCACCATTTCCTAATTAAAAAATCGTTCCCAGGGGCGGTCAATTACAGGCAATTACGGGGTGGTGCTCTTTGGCAGGTCATGTCTGCCCCGGTAGAGTGTGCCAGGTGATCTCCATCCACTGTAGAAGTTAGAAAGAATATGATATTACCTATGGAGACAACCACGGGTCAAGTGGGTTGCCATGCAAGAAAGCGCAACAGCTGCATCCACACTACAGAAATAACCTGGTTTTATACCACTGTAACTGCCATGGCTCAATGCTATGGGACAAACCACCAACAAACTACAATTCCCAGAGTTCCATCGAATTGAGCCACGGCACTTAAAGTGCTCTCAAACCGGATTATTTTTCCAATGTGGATGCAGCCAACGTCTTAGGTCTTTTTCACATTACTAATTCACTTTGATTGGGAGTTCCTGCATGGCAGGGGGTTGGACTGGATGGCCCTTGTGGTCTCTTCCAACTCTATGATTCTATGATTCTACTACACAGTTATTGTAGGAGTTGTAGTTTCTTAGAAAAATAGAATTGGAAGAGACTCCAAGGGCCATCCAGTCCAACCCCCTTCTGCCATGCAGGAACTCTTAATCTTAGCATCCCTGACAAATGGCCATCCAGCCTCTGCTTAAAGACCTCCAAGGAAGGAGACTCCACCGCAATCTGCGAGGAAGGAGTGTGTTCCACTGTTGAACAGCCCTTACTGTCAGGAGGTTCCTCCTAATGTTGAGGTGGCATCTCTTTTCCTGCAGTTTGCATCCATTGTTCCGGATCCTAGTCTCTGGAGCAGCAGAAAACAAGCTTGCTCCCTCCTGAATGTGACATCCCTTCAAGTATTTGAACAGGGCTCTCATATCACCTCTTCACCTTCTCTTCTCCAGGCTAAACATCCCCAGCTCCCTAAGGCTGTTACCAGCAGCGAAGCCTTAAAATCCTACGTGTGCATGGCTTTCTCTCACAACCCTAACAGAGGACCTGATGGGAAAGGTGACCAGAGTTCTCCGTTGATGCAAAGCGGAGACCTCATATACTCTAATGAAACATAGATCAAAGAGGCTCCAAAAGAGAAGTTGCCAACAGAAAGCCATTCACAACTTTGGGGTAGATTTATTGCCAGGATGTTTGTGCCAGACCAGAACCATCCTCATCCTGGATGACCATTAACACCTTGGAGACTCGAGCAATCTTTTAATATGTAGATTTGGCTTACTTTGAATTGTGATAAACAATTTTCCGCAGGAGACAAGATTTTGCCTATTTAAGATCCCCCAAACCTTTTGTCAGTGCTCAGGCATATTCCACATTTGTCTGAGATTCTGGTATAGTTCCAATCCATTGGTTTTTTGTCCTTTCTGTGTTGCTGGACCTATACGCCTAAGGCGGCTTCCTCCTGCCCTAGAGATGGCTTCCCACTTTGCCAGCCGTTGGAGCTGAAAGTCATGAGAGCTTTTCCGAAGGGACCTGAGACCAGTGTGGTTTCCGCGTCCTTTGTTTCTCTCTCCACCTTTCCTTTCTTTTGCTTCATTAGGCCTGCAGTGGAAAGACAGGTTAATAAAAGGTAAGATTTAGATCACTCGCTACCCAACAGTGCAGAAAAAACAAAAATCAATCACGGGGCGTTCAAACAATTCCTGCCCACACTTTTTATACTCCACTGAGCTGGAGAGAGGAGCCTGTGCCCTCTTGCTAATTGCGGCGGACCTGCGTCTGTGCCAACCAGCAAACAGGAGCTGGCATTCTCCTGCCCATCTGGGGATTGTCTTCCTGGGGAAAGGTTTTTCCCATCCTGAATTTCTCTACTCTGAGACCATTTCCCCCCTCTGCAGCAGATGATAAAGGCCCCCTGGAAAGTTGCAAATCTTCTATGTGGTTTTCCTTCAGCCCCAATGAAGATGTCAGTGGGATTTCCTGTGCCATATTGCTGCTGTGTTCTTCTCTGAACCTTCAATAACCTTCTTGGCAGTACTTTCTAGTCCCAGCTGCCAGGGGACTCTGGTTGGGAGTGTTAAACTTGAAAGTCTAGCTTTATCCCCAGAGAGAATTACAAAATCCAACTCTCTGGCAAACCATCTAGTTAACCTCTTGCCAGCCAGGACTCATAGAATCATAGTTGGAGGAGACCCCAAGGGCCCTGGTCCAGTCCAACCCCATTCTGCCGTGCAGGAACTCTCCATCAAAGCATCACCAACAGACAGCAATCTAGCTTCTATTTAAAGACCTCCAAGGAAAGAGACTGCACTGCTCTCCATGGAGGAAGTGTGTTCCACTGTCGAACAGCCCTTACTGTCAGGACGCTCCTCCTAATGTTTAGGTAGAATCTCTTTCCTGGAGGTCCTCATAAGGCATGGTTTCCAGACCCTTCACCATTTTGGTTGCCCTCTTTTGGACACGCTCCAGTTTCTCAACATTGTTTTTGAATTGTGGTGCCCAAAAGAGAGAGAGAAGAAGGAAGAGCACCTTTTTGGCAGCCATTTTAAGTGGTAAGTGTGTGGATTTTTAAAATCTCTTGGGGGAGTGTGTTTGTTGCAGAGGAGGAGGAGCTTCTGTGAGTCACATCTGTGAGTCACAAGTGGGAGGAGCTAGGAGACTAGCTATACAGAACTGCTCAGAGAGCCAGCTGCAGACCACTTGGAGTGAGAGAGAGAAGAGCACCTTTTTGGCAGCCATTTTAAGTGGTAAGTGTGTGGATTTTAAAAATCTCTTGGGGGAGTGTGTTTGTTGCAGAGGAGGAGGAGCTTCTGTGAGTCACATCTGTGAGTCACAAGTGGGAGGAGCTAGGAGACTAGCTATACAGAACTGCTCAGAGAGCCAGCTGCAGACCACTTGGAGTGAGAGAGAGAAGAAGGAAGAGCACCTTTTTGGCAGCCATTTTAAGTGGTAAGTGTGTGGATTTTAAAAATCTCTTGGGGGAGTGTGTCTGTTGCAGAGGAGGAGGAGCTTCTGTGAGTCACATCTGTGAGTCACAAGTGGGAGGAGCTAGGAGACTAGCTATACAGAACTGCTCAGAGAGCCGCGCAAATTCCCCCCCCCCAAACAGGGTGAAGCACAACTTAAGGAGTAGAGGAGCTGTAAACTTTGTTTCTAGAGGTTCTCCTGTGGATCTCCCCCTTTTTAAAAGTGCTTTGAAGGGTTCCCCTCCACCTCAGAGGAAGTGAATACAAGTTAGAAACCAGGGCATCTGTATAAAGTAACATTCCCAGTAGGTTGAAATCACTGATAGAGTTTGGTGAAATAGGACAGGACACCAGGGGCCTTTGACATTGGTGTTTACCGGGGGATATTCTTTGAGGAGGAAGCCCACAGTCCTCTTTTACTGATTCCTTAATAGTTCTCAGTATGGGCACCGAGGGAGCGGCTGCAGTCACTTGCAACACTTGTGGGATGTTTGTCTTCTTGCCTACAGATGTGGGGAACTTCACATGCCCCAAGTGCAAGTTGGTAGCCCTCTTGGAGGAGAAAGTACAGCAGCTGGAATCCAGGGTAGCGACACTTCAGCATGTCAGGGAACAAGAGGTTTTCCTCGACACAACGGAAGGAACGATCTTGGAAGGGGACCACACAGAGAAAGTCGCTGTGGGTGAGAAGGTCACTTCATGTACACAGGAGGCAGACAGCTGGAGGAATGTCACACAGAGAAGCAGAGAAATCAGGGATAGCTGTAGGAGCTTGCAGCTACAGAATCGTTTCAAAGCCCTTTCACTTATCAAGGAGGATCAGGAAGAGCAGCATGGACAGACTTCAGGGACACAGCAGGGGAGCCTGGGAGCTCCATCGCAGGGAAGAGTTGCTGCTAAGCCTCAGAGGAGGCATGTGGTTGTGGTGGGGGACTCCTTGCTGAGGGGTACAGAAGCAGTGATTTGTGGGCCCGACAAGATGTCTCGTGAGGTGTGTTGTCTCCCTGGGGCGAAGATCCGTGATGTGACGGAGAGGCTGACAAGACTGGTCAAACCTACTGACAAATACCCCTTCCTTTTGGTCCACGTGGGAACGAATGACACAGCAAGACACAGCCTTCAGAATATCAGAAGGGATTACGAGGCTCTGGGGAAGAAGCTGAAGGAAATGGACGCACAGATTGTCATCTCGTCTCTTGTGCCAGTAGAAGGGCATGGTCCAGGAAGAGAGAGGAAAATAGCAGATATCAACAACTGGCTCCGCAGATGGTGTCGCCGAGAACAATTTGGATTCTTGGATCATGGGCTGCGGTTCCATGAGGAGGGACTTCTAGCAAGGGATGGGCTACATCTCACACCAGTTGGAAGAAACGTTTTTGCCAACAGTCTGAAGAATCTGATCAGGAGGGCTTTAAACTAAGTGATCTGGGGAAGGGAGACAGCAGTCTGGAAGGCAAAACGGCTAGAAAAAATAGTCAAACTGACATAGAGGGAAGAAGACAAACAGTGCAAGGACCCAACAATAGGAGCCAAAAAAACATGCACAGGCATCAAGTAAAGGGGACACATGGTCTTAGATGTCTCTACACTAATGCACAGAGCATGGGAAATAAGCAAGATGAACTTGAACTCCTAGCACAAAAAGGGAAATATGATATAATAGGCATCACTGAAACCTGGTGGGATGAGTCTCACGATTGGAATATAGAAATAGAGGGGTATAACCTTTTTAAGAGAAACAGGACAAACAAGAAAGGAGGAGGAATAGCATTATATGTCAAGGATATTTACACCAGTGAAGAGATCCAGGACATCAGTACTGGAAGCCAGGTGGAGAGCATCTGGATAAAAATTAAAGGAGAGGGAAACAACAGGGATGTTACTGTGGGAGTCTACTACAGACCCCCGACTCAGGCAGAGGAAAGGGATGATGCCTTTCTAGAACAGATGACCACACAATCCGGAAGGAGAGATGTAGTAGTGATGGGGGACTTCAACTACCCGGATATTTGCTGGAAGTCAAACTCAGCGCCATCCTCAAGATCTAGAAAATTCCTCACTTGCCTCGAAGACAATTTCATTGTCCAAAAGGTGGAAGAGGCAACAAGGGGATCAGCTATTTTGGATCTGATCTTAACCAACAGGGAAGACCTAGTTGATGGGGTGCAAGTGGTGGGATCCTTAGGTGGAAGTGACCATGTTCTCCTGGAGTTTGTTATACAGTGGAAAGGAGAAGCCAGGCAGAGTCAGACACGCATCCTAGACTTTAGGAAAGCTGATTTCAATAAACTTAGAGAAATACTGGGGGTGATCCCATGGTCAAGAATACTAAAAGAGAAGGGAGTTCAAGATGGATGGGAGTTCCTCAAAAGGGAGATACTAAAGGGACAATTTCAGACAGTTCCAATGAGGAAGATAAATGGGAGATGTCTCAAGAAACCGGTATGGATGACTAAAGAACTTACAACTGAGCTAAGTTTTAAACGGAACATGTATAAAAAATGGAAAAATGGGGAAATCACGAAAGAGGAATTCAAACAAATAGCCAGCACATGTAGGGATAAAGTCAGAAAAGCTAAAGCGCAAAATGAACTCAGGCTTGCTAGAGACGTTAAGAACAATAAAAAGGGCTTTTTTGGGTATGTCCACAGCAAAAGGAAGGTTCTGCACTTAGGGCGGAAAAATGAAATGCACAGATATAAAATGGGGGACACCTGGCTGAATGAGACCACATGTGAAAGGGATCTAGGAGTCCAAGTAGACCATAAGCTGAACATGAGTCAACAGTGTGATGCGGCAGCTAAAAAAGCCAATGCAATTTTAGGCTGCATCAATAGAAGTATAGTTTCTAGATCAAGGGAAGTTATAGTGCCACTCTATTCTGCTTTGGTCAGGCCCCACCTGGAATAAGACTGTGTCCAGTTCTGGGCACCACAATTCAAAAAGGATGTGGAGAAACTGGAGCATGTCCAAAGGAGGGCAACTAAGATGGTGAAGGGTCTGGAAACCATGCCCTATGAGGAACGCCTTAGGGAGCTGGGGATGTTTAGCCTGGAGAAGAAAAGGTTAAGAGGTGATATGATAGCCCTGTTTAAATATTTGAAGGGATGTCATATTGAGGAGGGAGCAAGCTTGTTTTCTGCTGCTGCAGAGACTAGAACGCGGAACAATGGATGCAAACTGCAGGAAAAGAGATTCCACCTCAACATTAGGAGGAACTTCCTGACAGTAAGGGCTGTTCGACAGTGGAACACACTCCCTCGGAGCGTAGTGGAGTCTCCTTCCTTAGGGGTCTTTAAGCAGAGGCTGGATGGCCATCTGTCAGGGATGCTTTGACTTGGAGTTCCTGCATGGCAGGGGGTTGGACTGGATGGCCCTTGTGGTCTCTTCCAACTCTATGATTCTATGATTCTATGATTCTATGAAGAGGAAGGAAACTATAAGGCCACTGCGTGCAGAATATGGCAAAATGCTCACAGGAGACAGAGAAAAGGCAGAACTGCTCAACACCTTCTTTGCTTCAGTCTTCTCAAAAAAGGCAAAGGGTGCCCAACCTAAGGATGATGGGGCAGAGGACAGAATAGGGGAACTTCAGCACAGAATAAGTAAAGAGACAGTACAGGAAAACCTGGTTAATCTAAATGAATATAAGTCTCCAGGACCAGATGAACTACATCCAAGGGTATTAAAAGAACTGGCAAATGTAATATCGGAACCAATGGCAATCATCTTTGAGAACTCCTGGAGAACAGGAGAAGTCGCAGAAGACTGGAGGAGGGCAAATGTTGTCCCAATCTTCAAAAAGGGAAAAAAAGAGGATCCCAACAATTATCGTCCAGTTAGTCTGACATCAATACCAGGAAAGATTCTGGAGCAGATCATCAAGCAGAGAGTCTGTGAATATCTGGAAGATAATTCCATAATCACAAAAAGCCAACATGGGTTTCAGAGATACAAGTCATGCCAGACAAATCTGATCTCTTTTTTTGATAAAATTACCAGCTTGGTAGATGAAGGGAATGCTGTGGATATAGTATATCTTGACTTCAGTAAGGCCTTTGACAAGGTTCCCCATGACATTCTAGCAAACAAGCTTGTAAAATGTGGACTAGACAAGGTAACCGTTACATGGATTTGTAATTGGTTGACTGACCGAACCCAAAGGGTGCTCAACAATGGTTCCTTTTCATCCTGGAAAGAAGTGACCAGTGGGGTCCCACAGGGTTCTGTCCTGGGCCCAGTGCTATTCAACATCTTTATTAATGACTTGGATGACAGTATTGAGAGCCTAGATATCAAATTTGCAGATGACACCAAATTGGGAGGAGTAGCTAATACCCCAAAGGACAGGATCAAAATTCAAAATGACCTGAATAGACTAGAAAGCTGGGCCAAAGCTAACAAAATGAAATTTAACACAGAGAAATGTAAGGTCCTACACGTAGGGCGGAGAAATGAAATGCACAGATATAGGATGGGGGACACCTGGCTGAATGAGACAACATGTGAAAGGGATCTAGGAGTCCAAGTAGACCACAAGTTGAACATGAGTCAACAGTGTGATGCAGCAGCTAAAAAGGCCAATGCAATTTTAGGTTGCATCAATAGAAGTATAGTGGTGCTTTTTACATTGGCAAGAAAGTGTGACATGAAGTTGCACTTTCCTTAATGCTTAGCAGCTAGACAGCAAGACCCAGGTGTGCATTTAAAAAGTACAGGGCAGCTAGACTGAGGTTTTTTCTGTGGCTCAGCAACTACATGGGAAGCTGTCAAAACGCTACAAACACAGGCGGAGCAGCTACATGGGCGGCAAGGAACGTGGCTTTTAGCCGCGCTTTAAACATTTTTTTCCCTTGCTGGCTGCGAATTGCGCAATTGCGCAGGTACACCATACAGTCGGAGCTTATCACATGGGGGAGTACAGGACCATTCCGAAAGAGGGAGAAAGTGAGGTCAGTTCGGAAATGCACATGATTACGCACAAGCTCATCACACACAAAACAAGAGAGCATCTACACAAAAAGAAAATGCAGAGTCAATACGAAAGAATTCATCACATGTGAACATACTGGTCGGCTTTCTGTTGCAAATTAAGGCATCTTGGGAAATGGTAGCAAAGGCTCATGGGAGTTGTAGTCTGTGTTCTGTCAGAGCATTATATTGAGTTGTCTTGAGGTTTCAGCCCTCTGTCCAGGAGGGATTCCCATATGTCCTCCATTCTTGAGCAGAGGCCCCCCTTTTCCAAGTTGACCAGGCACGTCCTCCTTTGCCAGGACACGTCCTACTTTTCCAGCCTTCTTTTTGAAGAGGAAGCAGGAGGGCCAGGCGTGCTCTGGCCAGGCTCTGGGGGTCTCTTCCTGGCTCCTTCCCTCCTTCCTTCCTTCCCCGCTGCCTTCCTCCTCCCTTTGGCTGAGAGAGTGTGACTTGCAGGGAGGAAGGGCAGCGGTGGTGCTCCAGGTCCTCCTGATGCTGGGCCAGGGCAAGCTGGAAACAGGAGGAGGAGGAGGAGGAGGAGGAGAGGGACATGGGGCCCCTCTGCTGCCCTGCTTCCCTGCAAGTCACACTCTCTCAGCCAAAGGGAGGAGGAAGGCAGCCAGGAGAGAGCCCTGGAGCCTGGCCAGAGTGTGCCTGGGCCTGCCTTCTCCTCCCCCCTTCGGCTGAGAGAGTGTGACTTGCAGGGAAGCAGGGCAGCGGAGGTGCTCCAGGTCCCTTCCCTTCTCCTCCTCCTCTTGCCAGCTTGCCCTGGCCTGGCTGAGCGCCTCCAGTGCCCTGCTGTCTCCCTAGAAGTCACACTCTCTCAACCAAAGGGAGGAGGTGAAGGAAGGTGCAGGCGCACTCTGGCTGGGCTCTAAAGGTCTCTTCTTGTCTTGGCACCTTCCCTCCCTCCGCACTTGTATCGCTGCCTTTAAATGGGCGCTTTAAAGATACAGAGCCCCATTTAACCGTGCAACTACACCTTAGCCTTTAGATGCAATAGGGGTGCTTTTTACATTGGCTAAAAGGGGCGGTCCAAACTCGCCCCTTCTAGCGGCGAGATGAGGCCTAGGCTGCCACACGGGCAGCCCCAGAGGCCTCATCCCGCCGCAACGACCCGCCGCAAAAAAGAGCTCCGGGATCGAGCTCTTTTTTTGCGGCGCGGGAAGGGCGCGATTGGCGCCCTCCCGCGCCGCCAGAGCGTCAAAACGTGCGCAGCGCGTCAAAACGCTGCGCACGTGATGACGCTTGTACGGCGCCACCGTGTAGACGCCGCCATCTTTAAATGGCGGCGTCCATGCGTTTTAGGCTTAGGGAGGGTGTAAAGGCTACGCCCTCCCTAACCCTAAATGCGGGCTTTTTAGCCCTAAAAGCGCCTTTTTTTGCCCGTGTAAAACGGGCCAGCAATGCCGCACCCTTTTTAAAAAAGTAGTGGGGAAATCAAACTACTTTTTAAAGGCACTTCTTCTCCCTTAAAACTCCAAAATAGTGTTTTCATGGCACACTTTCCATTTTTCTCATCTAAAGGCTGGGCTTTCATGCAGCCTTCAACACACCTCTTTTTGCCAATGTAAAATGGGCCAGCTCCTTTTTAAAGGCACTTCTTCTCCCTTAAAACTCCAAAATAGTGTTTTCATGGCACACTTTCCCATTTTATAATGTAAAAGCTGGGTTTTCAAGCAGCCTTCAAAACACCTCTTTTTGCCAATGTAAAACGGACCAGTGTCTAGATCAAGGGAAGTAATAGTGCCACTCTATTCTGCTTTGGTCAGGCCCCACCTGGAATACTGTGTCCAGTTCTGGGCACCACAATTCAAAAAGGATGTGGAGAAACTGGAGCAGGTCCAAAGGAGGGCAACTAAGATGGTGAAGGGACTGGAAAGCATGCCCTATGAGGAACGACTTAGAGAGCTGGGGATGTTTAGTCTGGAGAAGAGAAGGTTAAGAGGTGATATGATCGCCCTGTTTAAATACTTGAAGGGATGTCACATTGAGGAGGGAGCAAGCTTGTTTTCTGCTGCTCCAGAGAACAGGACTCGGAACAATGGATGCAAACTGCAGGAAAAAAGATTCCACCTCAACATTAGGAGGAACTTCCTGACAGTAAGGGCGGTTCGACAGTGGAACACTCTCCCTCGGAGGGTGGTGGAGTCTCCTTCCTTGGAGGTTTTTAAGCAGAGGCTGGATGGCCATCTGTCGGGGATGCTTTGATTGGGAGTTCCTGCATGGCAGGGGGTTGGACTGGATGGCCCTTGTGGTCTCTTCCAACTCTAAATTTCTATGATTCTATGATTCTAAAACTGGACACAGGATTATTCCAGGCAAGATCAAAATTATAAGCAGAATAAAATGGCACTGTGGAAGGCAATGGCAAGCCTCTGGACAAATCATGCCAAGAAAACCCCATGACAGGCTCAGTTTAGGGTCGCCACAAGTTGGAAAAGTCTTGAACGTATGCTACAATGACAAGAAGCAGAATAACAACAAATTATTTCCAAGATGGACTGCTAAGATCCTGTAAAACCTTTTTGAACGTTTGTCATGTAATGAAGAAGCAAAGAGAGATAATGTGGCCACCGTGGATTGCCGACTGGCAACCTGTCAGTTAGACTGCTGCAATGCGCTTTGTGTGGGTCTGCCCTTGAAGACGATCCAGAGGCTGCAGCTCTTCCAAATGAGCAGAGCACCAGACAGAAACCATTTGAGGCAGCTTTAAAGGAATTGCTTTGGCTGCTAATAGGCTTCTGGTCTGAATCCAGTGTGCGGTTAATGACATTTAAAGCCCTGAATGTCTTGGGATGGTATTAAATGAAGATGCTCCTCTTTCTGAGTACTCTTGGCCAAGGATTGGGATTGGCTGGAGAGCCTTTCTCAGTGTCCTACCACTGGGTTAAATTAATTTTGCAAGGACATGGGAGCGAATCCTATCTGCTGTGGCATTCTGGGTAGGGAATTCCCTCCCTTCAGAGGCACCATTGGCAGTGATGCTGGCTTGATTCTGATGCTGGCAACGATGCTGGCTTCATTTTATTAAATCTTTTGATGCTTACTGATATCATCCAAGTCTGCATGCCTCCATGCATGGCTTTAGTTTGTTCTAAATTGTAGAAATCATTCGATTAAAAATTATTTTAGAATATTCAAATTATTGATACTGTTTTAAGTTTTAAATATGTTTAATTGATTTTACTGTTGGACACCCAGAAATTTTAAGATATGAAGACAAGGTATATTTTAAGAAATAAAAAATCATGTGCATCCCTATGTTTTCTGAATATCAATCGAAATGAAGTCCAAATAAACACCCCATTGATTTTTATAGGGTTTTCTTAGGGAAGGAGGTGGCTTTCGACAACTCCTTCCTCTGAAATGGAGCCTACAGCACCTGGTTTTTGTCGATGGTCTCTCATCCAAGTGCCACCCAGGGCTAGCCCTGCTTAACTTCCAAGATTGGTCAGGATCTGGTGCCTATGTGGATTGTCTTAAATTGTTGCTTACAACTGTTAAATCACTCCATGTTAGTTTCACGTCTCTGGCTCCCTCTAGATCCACAGATACCAGCTGGGATAAAAGCATTTCAATGCAAGAGTGAACAAATTATACCCCCAACCACTGCTGTGTCTGATCTACACATTTTCTTAATCTTATAAATCCCACAGTTTTGCACTCAGCGAGTTGCAATGACATTCTTTTTTCTCCCAGTGATTTTGCCCGTCTGTTGCCAGACTTGTGCAGCTGACTTTGTTTGCAAAGCTTGCGTTCATTGGCCTTGCTGGCCAGGCTGATGGGAGATGTAGTCCACCTGCAGGGGCTCCTGTTACCTCTGGGTCAGACCACCATTCAACACTTTCATATTTGATATCAATCTAATATTAAAAGGGACACCGAGGTTAGTGGACAATGGGTGACCTGTAAAGGCAACCCCAAGGTGGAAATATGGCAATGATCCAGTTGGCTCTAGCCATGGAGGAAGCAAGGCACCCGCCACAATGAGATTACCCAAGACGTCAGTATAATTACTTTTGTGAAGTCAAAGGCTTTCATGGTCGGCACCCACCTAAGGATCCCACCACTTGCACCCCATCAACTAGGTCGTCCCTGTTGGCTAAGATAAGATCTAAAATAGCTGATCCCCTTGTTGCCTCTTCCACCTTTTGGACAATGAAATTGTCTTCCAGGCAAGTGAGGAATTTTCTAGATCTTGAGGATAGTGCTGAGTTTGACTTCCAGCAAATATCCGGGTAGTTGAAGTCCCCCATCACTACTACATCTCTCCTTCCTGATTGTGTGGTCATCTGTTCTAGAAAGGCATCATCCAATTCCTCTGCCTGAGTCGGGGGTCTGTAGTAGACTCCCACAGTAACATCCCTGTTGTTTCCCTCTCCTTTAATTTTTATCCAGATGCTCTCCACCTGGCTTCCAGTATTGATGTCCTGGATCTCTTCACTGGTGTAAATATCCTTGACATATAATGCTATTCCTCCTCCTCTCTTGTTTGCCCTTTTTTTCTCAAAAAAGGTTATATCCCTCTATTTCTACATTCCAATCATGAGACTCCTCCCATCATGTTTCAGTGATGCCTTTTATTTTGTATATATCATATTTCCCTTTTTGTGCTAGGAGTTCAAGTTCATCTTCCTCTTTTCCCATGCTCATTTTGATGGCTTCCCTCTGCATTCGGACCTGATAGTTGTTGGCATGGTCCAGAATTTCAATGTTTTCAATCAGCGTTTTATGCCCAGGATGGTTTATAGCATCTTCTGCTATGGCTGATTTTTCTGGCTGACCCAGACGGCAGTGTCTCTCGTGTTCCTTGATTTGTGTTTGAACATTGCATTTGGTGGTCCCTTTGTAGACTTGTCCGCAGCTGCACTGTGTGTGGTCAACTCCTGCGGCCCTGCGAGGGTCTCTCCTATCCTTTGCTGAGCGCAGCATTTGCTGGATTTTCTTATTCGGTTTGTAGACCATTTGCAGGTTGTGTTTCCTCACCACTTTCCCTACTCTGTCTGTGACTCGTTTAATGTATGGTAAAAATACCTTCCCTTTGGGTGGTTGATTGTCTTTAGTTCAATGGGTTTTTCTGGATCTGGCAGCCCTTCTGATGTCTGCGCTGGAATAAACATTCGCCTCTAGATCCCAGTCCAGGTATTTTCATAATCTCTTTTGTCTGTGGAAGATGATGATGGGACTCTGGTCAAAGGAGATGGCTGTGCATACACACTACTCTTTCATACGAGGCTAAATTGGAAGTATAATTTAAGGTCAATTCGAATGCAATCATGGGTTTTATGTTATTGCAAATTAACTCTTCCCACGCAAATTCGGGCAAGAGGGAAGCCAATTCGAATGCAATCATGGGTTTTACTTTATTGCGAATTAAAGCTTCGCATGCAAATTCGGGCAGGAGGGGGTTAATTTCGGGTAATGGGAAGTAATTCCGAACAAGCGAATTTACATAAATCCGCATTGGCTCCATTCGGAGTTGGGAGAAATTCCTCCTGTTTGAAAGAGTCCACAGACAAGAGATGCTTAACCAGCAGCAAGGGGGTTGCTTTTGTCTGAGATATTCACACCATTTGTCCCAACATTTACTACAGCTCCCAACCATTTTTTTTTCTGCTGGAAAACCATTTAGCAGAGAGGTAATTCATTCATCCTGGGGACATGATTTTTAGTATATATACCAGTACCTGGACACTAGCAATTTGGTCTGGTTTGTAACCAGGTGGACACCTCAATAATCTGGCCATCCCACTTGCCAAGGTGGCTATTGAGCTTTCTCCATTCCAGTTTCCCATTGAGTTGAACCACGCTTCAAGATCAGTAATGTATCATCATTTGCAAAGTCTCCACTATTCACCTTTTCCTACCTTTGCCTTGTTTGTTCTTGTGTGTGTGCATGAGCGTGTGCTTGTGTGTGTGTGTTGATTATTACTTTAATAAAACCATGAAACCCATTTGGAGTTCTGTGTGATTTGAAACCATTATATATAGGGATACGGTCCCCGTTGCCCTGGCCAAATATAACTGAGATATTTATTATTGTTGTTATATTATTAATATTATTAATTATTTATTAATAATTAATTATTAGAATGGTTAATAATCAATTATTAAAATAATTAATAATAATAGAATTAATTAATAATTAATGATTAATAATAATTAATAATAATTATATTATTATATTCATAGTGTATTAATATTATATTATTATATTAATAATAATTAATATATCATTACATTATTCATTAATTATTATATTATTAATAAAATTAATAATACTGTATATTAAATTAATAAAATTAATAATATATTAATGATTATATTATTATATTATTAATTAATGATTATATTAACAGCCCTGGTGGCGCAGTGGTTAAATGCCTGTACTGCAGCCACTCACTCAAAACCATAAGGTGGCGAGTTCAAGACCAGCAAAGGGCTGAAGCTCGACTCAGGCTTGCATCCTTCCGAGGTCGCTAAAATGAGTACCCAGATTGTTGGGGGCAAATAGCTTACAATTGTAAATGAAGCTGTTTGTTTAACAAATTGTAAGCCGCTCTGATAGTCTTGGCTGAAGAGCGGGGTATAAATAAAACATTATTATTATTATTATTATTATTATATTATAAACAAAATTAATAATATATTAATTTCTGGGGTGCTGTCCTGGGACCCCAACATTTTAGGTAACACTCTACTCAGAGGAGGGGGGTGGATCCATGTCTGTGTTTCTGTCTGTGTGTGTTTGTGTATATCCATCCAAACGCACTAATTACATGATGCGCTGCGGTCAGAAGACTCAGCATGTTCAGAGCTGCAAGCTCCTGTCTTTCTGGCGCACCCCTCGGAGTTCATCATTAATTAATTCCAAAAGGGTTTCCCTGCAGTTCCTGAAGTCTAATTAAACCAATCTGAGGCCAAAAGCTTTGCAAGCCAGGCCCTATGGATTAGGGCATAATGATCTGTCTGTCCATCCATCCATCTTGACTTTTCGATTGCACACTAATTACAGGCCGTGCCCCCTGATCACTTTCAAGCAACACCGGGATGATTTGCATCGCTCTCCCCTTCAACAAATGACTCCGACAGGCAGCTGGATGTCCTCCTCCTTGCATTAATTTCCGAGGATGGCACTTCAGTGGCAGACTAATTGCAGATGGCAATTAATTGAAACAGGCAAGATCCCAACAAGAGCCTTCTTGAGACCAGTGTTTTGGAAAGATTATTTGCCGACCACATCCCCCAGAATCCCCTATCCAGGCGAGGAAGTAGCTGTCCAGCTAAATTCCACCAAGATTTATCTCAGGGTGTTCGCACACAATGAAATACATAGTTCGCTCTCCATTTTCAGACACACATATTCACGAAAACAGAGACTCTCCAATATGGAGTGTGCGCCGCAGGGGTGTACCCCATTGCAAATTACGGAGGTCACTTTCCATGAATATTGAAGACGGCAGACCTCAAATTCTTGAGAAAGTAGGGTCGACTGAAACTTAAACTAGCGCTTTTCAAATAGACGGAAACATGCCATTTTAAGATTGAGTGATGTTGCACACTTGCAAGAATACTGGAACAAAAACGGCGCAATAATACCTTCTCACATCGCCACACAACTAACTCTCCAGTCTCTTCCATGTCATTTCGCACATGCGTACACATGTTTGGCAGGTTTCTTGTTTCTTGGGGGACAGAATGGAGAAATGTGCCCACTGTCATCGAATGATCACTGTGTTGCTATTGCAAGGGATTGAATTATCATATGCCCGAAAAAGTGTTTATTTATTTACTTACTGAATTTATACCCCGCTCTTCAGCCACAAAGGCTCTCAGAGCGGCTTACAGATAGATGATGATGATGATTCTCTTTTCTTATATCCCACCTTTCTCCCAATATAGAGATTCAAGGCTGCGAACAAATGTAAAATAATACAATTTAAAAACAATTACAAATATTAAAATACATAAATGTAAAATTGAAAAACAAAACAAAACACCAAACCATTATAAGGAGAAGTCAATGGCAAAGCTCCTCTGAATATTCTAGCCACTGAATATTCTTGCATGTCTATGGTAGTTTTATTTCTTTGCAACACGAAGTTAGACCTGTGTCTTCATACACTTTATTTTTGTAAGTAAACCTTTTTTAAAAAAATTTTACTCTAACTAAAAGACTCTGTTTGGATTTGGATACGCATGGGGCTTGGAGATAAATGGACCTAGTTTCCTGCTCACCTATATTCCACGATGTTTGCTTTGCTGGCGAGATTAAGCAGTCTCTCCTACTTTCCTGAGTTTTCTAACGAATCTGAAGAAAGAAAATGCCAGCATGCCAAAAAACAACAACCCCGTGACATGTTCACCTTAGGGTCTCTATAAAGAAATGACTTGAAGGTACACAACAGCAACAATGACAACAGTCAACCTGTGTTCTTTCAGATGCTGTGGCAGAAACTCCCTGTTTCTGCTTCTTAGACTGCATCCACACTGGAGAAATAACCCGGTTTGGCACCGGTTTAATGACCTTGGCTCAAGGCTATGGGATTCTGGGAGTTGGAGTTTGTTGTGGGCCCAGAGTGGAGGAGAGCTCCGCTCTGGGCCCCACAACAAACTCCAACTCCCAGAATCCCATAGCCTTGAGCCAAGGTCATAAAACCGGTGCCAAACCGGGTTATTTCTCCAGTGTGGATGCAGCCTTAGAGTTGATGGGAGTTTCAGTCACATCTGGGTCAGCATCTTGTCACTGACAGGGACTCAACAGACCGCCCTGAAGGGGTCGCAGGACGCACACCTTTCCTTGCCAGATCGGGACCCCAGCAACTGCACACTGCAGCCTGTTGAGGGTGCAAAAGGAGCTGAAAAAAGTCACTCCTTTTGCACCCTCGAAAGGATGCCATAGCTGCAGCAGCATGGCTATATGGTGCTCCTTCAGTGCTTCATTGTATGGACACAGCACCGAAGGAACACCATGATGCCATGCACCATCTGGAGCGGCACGCAGCATCATGGTGCCATGGGGTTGGAGTCAGGGCTTTTGTCATCTGGATGTGATGCGTGACTCCGCTCCCAGGCCATGTTGGGATAAAGAGTCCCAAGGAAAATGTACAATGTATAATGGCCAAACACCAGCCAGGAACATCAGCTAATCAGGTGCTGGCTGGGGGAATTTGAACTTTCCGTTTGCAGTTGGGTTTGACAGTTGGGCTGAGGATTCTGTGGAGTCAGTTGACTGAGTGGCTTCTTCTGCTGATAGATGGTGGACTGTGTAGATGTTTGTAGATAGCTCTGTACATACTGTAACCTCTAAGAATAAAAGCCTCATCGTAGAGACCTTTGTCTACAGTGTCTCTTCAGTTATTCTGGAAGAGGAGAGGTAGTTGTCCAACTCACAAGCTGCTGCCTACACTACAGTCACGAAGGTGATCCTGGCGTCAAACACAGCTGTGGTACCTCTTCACGGACTGTGCTACAAACGCTTACAGGCCAGCCTTTCAGGCCGGTCTGTACAGGGTCTTAGACATGCATGACTTTCCCAGAAGTGGCTGGACTTTGTCATCTGATGCGGAAGTCCATAGTCAGTTCGAGGCTGAAGAACCAGAGTCACACATGTGGTGCCACTGCACATTGCACATGCAGATGCATATGGTACTTTGGAGGTTTCACGTGCAGATGTGGATTGTACATTGCAATCATGCATTTTACCTTTGCTTGCATATTCAGTTGCACCATGTTGCAATTCACGAATGCACAATCATCCCATAACATAGCAGTGGCACGCTGCCTCCTTGATGACGGAAAGCCACAAATTGCCTAGGCCTGTTTTGGGGTGAAAGCCCAACTTTGTCCTGGCCTTTTTCTAAATGTTTCCAAAGCCTTTGGCAAGGCTGGGTTCACTCAATTGCAGAGTGTCTCTCTGTTGCAGAGGGACCGAGCAATTTGTAAGGAGCCTCCCCAGAGTTTAGTCTCTTGCTACTCTATATTGCAGGGAATCTTCTGAGATTTTCTGAAGAATCTTCTGCCTCTATGAGTTTGGCTTGTGTGATATGATTAAGGCACATCTAAGGCTTAACAAGACTTCACGGTCTTCCTGCTTAATATAAATCACTACTTGTAGCTCACACTCTTCCACTCGGCGCAAGCAAATTTCTTTAACTCCCTCATGCCTTCGTTGACTTTTATCCAGGGAAATTAATTCTGCACAATACTAAATAGTCTTTCATGGCACATCTGCATACATCTAGTGCTCTGGGCCTGAATCCTAGTTGCTAATCCCACAAGAGTAAACACAAATCATTCAAAAAAATCATTGAAGCAAGAAGAGCCCTCCCTTCAACCACCATCTTGAGGGGAGAGAAAGGCAGGCCACCTCCTGCTGGAAGCAAGAAGAGCCCTCCCTTCAACCACCATCTTGAAGGGAGAGAAAGGCAGGCCACCTCCTGCTGGAAGCAAGAAGAGCCCTCCCTTCAACCACCATCTTGAGGGGAGAGAAAGGCAGGCCACCTCCTGCTGGAAGCAAGAAGAGCCCTCCCTTCAACCACCATCTTGAGGGGAGAGAAAGGCAGGCCACCTCCTGCTGGAAGCAAGAAGAGCCCTCCCTTCAACCACCATCTTGAAGGGAGAGAAAGGCAGGCCACCTCCTGCTGGAAGCAAGAAGAGCCCTCCCTTCAACCACCATCTTGAGGGGAGAGAAAGGCAGGCCACCTCCTGCTGCAAGCAAGAAGAGCCCTCCCTTCAACCACCATCTTGAGGGGAGAGAAAGGCAGGCCACCTCCTGCTGGAAGCAAGAAGAGCCCTCCCTTCAACCACCATCTTGAGGGGAGAGAAAGGCAGGCCACCTCCTGCTGGAAGCAAGAAGAGCCCTCCCTTCAACCACCATCTTGAAGGGAGAGAAAGGCAGGCCACCTCCTGCTGGAAGCAAGAAGAGCCCTCCCTTCAACCACCATCTTGAGGGGAGAGAAAGGCAGGCCACCTCCTGCTGCAAGCAAGAAGAGCCCTCCCTTCAACCACCATCTTGAGGGGAGAGAAAGGCAGGCCACCTCCTGCTGGAAGCAAGAAGAGCCCTCCCTTCAACCACCATCTTGAGGGGAGAGAAAGGCAGGCCACCTCCTGCTGGAAGCAAGAAGAGCCCTCCCTTCAACCACCATCTTGAGGGGAGAGAAAGGCAGGCCACCTCCTGCTGGAAGCAAGAAGAGCCCTCCCTTCAACCACCATCTTGAGGGGAGAGAAAGGCAGGCCACATCCTGCTGGAAGCAAGAAGAGCCCTCCCTTCAACCACCATCTTGAAGGGAGAGAAAGGCAGGCCACCTCCTGCTGCAAGCAAGAAGAGCCCTCCCTTCAACCACCATCTTGAAGGGAGAGAAAGGCAGGCCACCTCCTGCTGCAAGCAAGAAGAGCCCTCCCTTCAACCACCATCTTGAAGGGAGAGAAAGGCAGGCCACCTCCTGCTGGAAGCAAGAAGAGCCCTCCCTTCAACCACCATCTTGAGGGGAGAGAAAGGCAGGCCACCTCCTGCTGCAAGCAAGAAGAGCCCTCCCTTCAACCACCATCTTGAGGGGAGAGAAAGGCAGGCCACCTCCTGCTGGAAGCAAGAAGAGCCCTCCCTTCAACCACCATCTTGAAGGGAGAGAAAGGCAGGCCACCTCCTGCTGGAAGCAAGAAGAGCCCTCCCTTCAACCACCATCTTGAGGGGAGAGAAAGGCAGGCCACCTCCTGCTGGAAGCAAGAAGAGCCCTCCCTTCAACCACCATCTTGAAGGGAGAGAAAGGCAGGCCACCTCCTGCTGGAAGCAAGAAGAGCCCTCCCTTCAACCACCATCTTGAGGGGAGAGAAAGGCAGGCCACCTCCTGCTGGAAGCAAGAGGAGCCCTCCCTTCAACCACCATCTTGAGGGGAGAGAAAGGCAGGCCACCTCCTGCTGCAAGCAAGAAGAGCCCTCCCTTCAACCACCATCTTGAGGGGAGAGAAAGGCAGGCCACCTCCTGCTGGAAGCAAGAAGAGCCCTCCCTTCAACCACCATCTTGAAGGGAGAGAAAGGCAGGCCACCTCCTGCTGGAAGAAAGAAGAGCCCTCCCTTCAACCACCATCTTGAGGGGAGAGAAAGGCAGGCCACCTCCTGCTGGAAGCAAGAAGAGCCCTCCCTTCAACCACCATCTTGAGGGGAGAGAAAGGCAGGCCACCTCCTGCTGGAAGAAAGAAGAGCCCTCCCTTCAACCACCATCTTGAAGGGAGAGAAAGGCAGGCCACCTCCTGCTGGAAGCAAGAAGAGCCCTCCCTTCAACCACCATCTTGAAGGGAGAGAAAGGCAGGCCACCTCCTGCTGGAAGCAAGAAGAGCCCTCCCTTCAACCACCATCTTGAGGGGAGAGAAAGGCAGGCCACCTCCTGCTGGAAGAAAGAAGAGCCCTCCCTTCAACCACCATCTTGAAGGGAGAGAAAGGCAGGCCACCTCCTGCTGGAAGCAAGAAGAGCCCTCCCTTCAACCACCATCTTGAGGGGAGAGAAAGGCAGGCCACCTCCTGCTGCAAGCAAGAAGAGCCCTCCCTTCAACCACCATCTTGAGGGGAGAGAAAGGCAGGCCACCTCCTGCTGGAAGCAAGAAGAGCCCTCCCTTCAACCACCATCTTGAAGGGAGAGAAAGGCAGGCCACCTCCTGCTGGAAGAAAGAAGAGCCCTCCCTTCAACCACCATCTTGAGGGGAGAGAAAGGCAGGCCACCTCCTGCTGGAAGCAAGAAGAGCCCTCCCTTCAACCACCATCTTGAGGGGAGAGAAAGGCAGGCCACCTCCTGCTGGAAGCAAGAAGAGCCCTCCCTTCAACCACCATCTTGAGGGGAGAGAAAGGCAGGCCACCTCCTGCTGGAAGCAAGAAGAGCCCTCCCTTCAACCACCATCTTGAAGGGAGAGAAAGGCAGGCCACCTCCTGCTGGAAGCAAGAAGAGCCCTCCCTTCAACCACCATCTTGAAGGGAGAGAAAGGCAGGCCACCTCCTGCTGCAAGCAAGAAGAGCCCTCCCTTCAACCACCATCTTGAAGGGAGAGAAAGGCAGGCCACCTCCTGCTGGAAGCAAGAAGAGCCCTCCCTTCAACCACCATCTTGAGGGGAGAGAAAGGCAGGCCACCTCCTGCTGGAAGCAAGAAGAGCCCTCCCTTCAACCACCATCTTGAAGGGAGAGAAAGGCAGGCCACCTCCTGCTGGAAGAAAGAAGAGCCCTCCCTTCAACCACCATCTTGAGGGGAGAGAAAGGCAGGCCACCTCCTGCTGGAAGCAAGAAGAGCCCTCCCTTCAACCACCATCTTGAGGGGAGAGAAAGGCAGGCCACCTCCTGCTGCAAGCAAGAAGAGCCCTCCCTTCAACCACCATCTTGAGGGGAGAGAAAGGCAGGCCACCTCCTGCTGCAAGCAAGAAGAGCCCTCCCTTCAACCACCATCTTGAGGGGAGAGAAAGGCAGGCCACCTCCTGCTGGAAGCAAGAAGAGCCCTCCCTTCAACCACCATCTTGAAGGGAGAGAAAGGCAGGCCACCTCCTGCTGGAAGAAAGAAGAGCCCTCCCTTCAACCACCATCTTGAAGGGAGAGAAAGGCAGGCCACCTCCTGCTGCAAGCAAGAAGAGCCCTCCCTTCAACCACCATCTTGAGGGGAGAGAAAGGCAGGCCACCTCCTGCTGGAAGCAAGAAGAGCCCTCCCTTCAACCACCATCTTGAAGGGAGAGAAAGGCAGGCCACCTCCTGCTGGAAGAAAGAAGAGCCCTCCCTTCAACCACCATCTTGAGGGGAGAGAAAGGCAGGCCACCTCCTGCTGGAAGCAAGAAGAGCCCTCCCTTCAACCACCATCTTGAAGGGAGAGAAAGGCAGGCCACCTCCTGCTGGAAGCAAGAAGAGCCCTCCCTTCAACCACCATCTTGAAGGGAGAGAGATGCAGGCCACCTCCTGCTGGAAGCAAGAAGAGCCCTCCCTTCAACCACCATCTTGAGGGGAGAGAAAGGCAGGCCACCTCCTGCTGGAAGCAAGAAGAGCCCTCCCTTCAACCACCATCTTGAGGGGAGAGAAAGGCAGGCCACCTCCTGCTGGAAGCAAGAAGAGCCCTCCCTTCAACCACCATCTTGAGGGGAGAGAAAGGCAGGCCACCTCCTGCTGGAAGCAAGAAGAGCCCTCCCTTCAACCACCATCTTGAGGGGAGAGAAAGGCAGGCCACCTCCTGCTGGAAGAAAGAAGAGCCCTCCCTTCAACCACCATCTTGAGGGGAGAGAAAGGCAGGCCACCTCCTGCTGGAAGAAAGAAGAGCCCTCCCTTCAACCACCATCTTGAGGGGAGAGAAAGGCAGGCCACCTCCTGCTGGAAGAAAGAAGAGCCCTCCCTTCAACCACCATCTTGAGGGGAGAGAAAGGCAGGCCACCTCCTGCTGGAAGAAAGAAGAGCCCTCCCTTCAACCACCATCTTGAGGGGAGAGAAAGGCAGGCCACCTCCTGCTGGAAGCAAGAAGAGCCCTCCCTTCAACCACCATCTTGAGGGGAGAGAAAGGCAGGCCACCTCCTGCTGCAAGCAAGAAGAGCCCTCCCTTCAACCACCATCTTGAGGGGAGAGAAAGGCAGGCCACCTCCTGCTGCAAGCAAGAAGAGCCCTCCCTTCAACCACCATCTTGAGGGGAGAGAAAGGCAGGCCACCTCCTGCTGGAAGCAAGAAGAGCCCTCCCTTCAACCACCATCTTGAAGGGAGAGAAAGGCAGGCCACCTCCTGCTGGAAGCAAGAAGAGCCCTCCCTTCAACCACCATCTTGAAGGGAGAGAAAGGCAGGCCACCTCCTGCTGCAAGCAAGAAGAGCCCTCCCTTCAACCACCATCTTGAGGGGAGAGAAAGGCAGGCCACCTCCTGCTGGAAGCAAGAAGAGCCCTCCCTTCAACCACCATCTTGAAGGGAGAGAAAGGCAGGCCACCTCCTGCTGGAAGAAAGAAGAGCCCTCCCTTCAACCACCATCTTGAGGGGAGAGAAAGGCAGGCCACCTCCTGCTGGAAGCAAGAAGAGCCCTCCCTTCAACCACCATCTTGAAGGGAGAGAAAGGCAGGCCACCTCCTGCTGGAAGCAAGAAGAGCCCTCCCTTCAACCACCATCTTGAAGGGAGAGAGATGCAGGCCACCTCCTGCTGGAAGCAAGAAGAGCCCTCCCTTCAACCACCATCTTGAGGGGAGAGAAAGGCAGGCCACCTCCTGCTGGAAGCAAGAAGAGCCCTCCCTTCAACCACCATCTTGAGGGGAGAGAAAGGCAGGCCACCTCCTGCTGGAAGCAAGAAGAGCCCTCCCTTCAACCACCATCTTGAGGGGAGAGAAAGGCAGGCCACCTCCTGCTGGAAGCAAGAAGAGCCCTCCCTTCAACCACCATCTTGAGGGGAGAGAAAGGCAGGCCACCTCCTGCTGGAAGCAAGAAGAGCCCTCCCTTCAACCACCATCTTGAGGGGAGAGAAAGACAGGCCACCTCCTGCTGGAAGCAAGAAGAGCCCTCCCTTCAACCACCATCTTGAGGGGAGAGAAAGGCAGGCCACCTCCTGCTGGAAGCAAGAAGAGCCCTCCCTTCAACCACCATCTTGAAGGGAGAGAGATGCAGGCCACCTCCTGCTGGAAGCAAGAAGAGCCCTCCCTTCAACCACCATCTTGAGGGGAGAGAAAGGCAGGCCACCTCCTGCTGGAAGCAAGAAGAGCCCTCCCTTCAACCACCATCTTGAGGGGAGAGAAAGGCAGGCCACCTCCTGCTGGAAGCAAGAAGAGCCCTCCCTTCAACCACCATCTTGAAGGGAGAGAGATGCAGGCCACCTCCTGCTGGAAGCAAGAAGAGCCCTCCCTTCAACCACCATCTTGAGGGGAGAGAAAGGCAGGCCACCTCCTGCTGGAAGCAAGAAGAGCCCTCCCTTCAACCACCATCTTGAGGGGAGAGAAAGGCAGGCCACCTCCTGCTGGAAGCAAGAAGAGCCCTCCCTTCAACCACCATCTTGAGGGGAGAGAAAGGCAGGCCACCTCCTGCTGGAAGCAAGAAGAGCCCTCCCTTCAACCACCATCTTGAAGGGAGAGAAAGGCAGGCCACCTCCTGCTGGAAGCAAGAAGAGCCCTCCCTTCAACCACCATCTTGAGGGGAGAGAAAGGCAGGCCACCTCCTGCTGGAAGCAAGAAGAGCCCTCCCTTCAACCACCATCTTGAGGGGAGAGAAAGGCAGGCCACCTCCTGCTGGAAGAAAGAAGAGCCCTCCCTTCAACCACCATCTTGAGGGGAGAGAAAGGCAAGCCACATCCTGCTGGAAGCAAGAAGAGCCCTCCCTTCAACCACCATCTTGAAGGGAGAGAAAGGCAGGCCACCTCCTGCTGGAAGCAAGAAGAGCCCTCCCTTCAACCACCATCTTGAAGGGAGAGAAAGGCAGGCCACCTCCTGCTGGAAGCAAGAAGAGCCCTCCCTTCAACCACCATCTTGAGGGGAGAGAAAGGCAGGCCACCTCCTGCTGCAAGCAAGAAGAGCCCTCCCTTCAACCACCATCTTGAAGGGAGAGAAAGGCAGGCCACCTCCTGCTGCAAGCAAGAAGAGCCCTCCCTTCAACCACCATCTTGAAGGGAGAGAAAGGCAGGCCACCTCCTGCTGGAAGCAAGAAGAGCCCTCCCTTCAACCACCATCTTGAGGGGAGAGAAAGGCAGGCCACCTCCTGCTGGAAGCAAGAAGAGCCCTCCCTTCAACCACCATCTTGAGGGGAGAGAAAGGCAGGCCACCTCCTGCTGCAAGCAAGAAGAGCCCTCCCTTCAACCACCATCTTGAGGGGAGAGAAAGGCAGGCCACCTCCTGCTGGAAGCAAGAAGAGCCCTCCCTTCAACCACCATCTTGAGGGGAGAGAAAGGCAGGCCAACTCCTGCTGGAAGCAAGAAGAGCCCTCCCTTCAACCACCATCTTGAGGGGAGAGAAAGGCAGGCCACCTCCTGCTGGAAGCAAGAAGAGCCCTCCCTTCAACCACCATCTTGAAGGGAGAGAGATGCAGGCCACCTCCTGCTGGATGCAAGAAGAGCCCTCCCTTCAACCACCATCTTGAGGGGAGAGAAAGGCAGGCCACCTCCTGCTGGAAGCAAGAAGAGCCCTCCCTTCAACCACCATCTTGAAGGGAGAGAGATGCAGGCCACCTCCTGCTGGATGCAAGAAGAGCCCTCCCTTCAACCACCATCTTGAGGGGAGAGAAAGGCAGGCCACCTCCTGCTGGAAGCAAGAAGAGCCCTCCCTTCAACCACCATCTTGAGGGGAGAGAAAGGCAGGCCACCTCCTGCTGGAAGCAAGAAGAGCCCTCCCTTCAACCACCATCTTGAGGGGAGAGAAAGGCAGGCCACCTCCTGCTGGAAGCAAGAAGAGCCCTCCCTTCAACCACCATCTTGAAGGGAGAGAAAGGCAGGCCACCTCCTGCTGGAAGCAAGAAGAGCCCTCCCTTCAACCACCATCTTGAAGGGAGAGAAAGGCAGGCCACCTCCTGCTGGAAGCAAGAAGAGCCCTCCCTTCAACCACCATCTTGAAGGGAGAGAAAGGCAGGCCACCTCCTGCTGGAAGCAAGAAGAGCCCTCCCTTCAACCACCATCTTGAAGGGAGAGAAAGGCAGGCCACCTCCTGCTGGAAGCAAGAAGAGCCCTCCCTTCAACCACCATCTTGAAGGGAGAGAAAGGCAGGCCACCTCCTGCTGGATGCAAGAAGAGCCCTCCCTTCAACCACCATCTTGAAGGGAGAGAAAGGCAGGCCACCTCCTGCTGGAAGCAAGAAGAGCCCTCCCTTCAACCACCATCTTGAAGGGAGAGAGATGCAGGCCACCTCCTGCTGGATGCAAGAAGAGCCCTCCCTTCAACCACCATCTTGAGGGGAGAGAAAGGCAGGCCACCTCCTGCTGGAAGCAAGAAGAGCCCTCCCTTCAACCACCATCTTGAGGGGAGAGAAAGGCAGGCCACCTCCTGCTGCAAGCAAGAAGAGCCCTCCTTTCAACCACCATCTTGAGGGGAGAGAAAGGCAGGCCACCTCCTGCTGGAAGCAAGAAGAGCCCTCCCTTCAACCACCATCTTGAGGGGAGAGAAAGGCAGGCCACCTCCTGCTGGAAGCAAGAAGAGCCCTCCCTTCAACCACCATCTTGAAGGGAGAGAGATGCAGGCCACCTCCTGCTGGAAGCAAGAAGAGCCCTCCCTTCAACCACCATCTTGAGGGGAGAGAAAGGCAGGCCACCTCCTGCTGGAAGCAAGAAGAGCCCTCCCTTCAACCACCATCTTGAGGGGAGAGAAAGGCAGGCCACCTCCTGCTGGAAGCAAGAAGAGCCCTCCCTTCAACCACCATCTTGAGGGGAGAGAAAGACAGGCCACCTCCTGCTGGAAGCAAGAAGAGCCCTCCCTTCAACCACCATCTTGAGGGGAGAGAAAGGCAGGCCACCTCCTGCTGGAAGCAAGAAGAGCCCTCCCTTCAACCACCATCTTGAAGGGAGAGAGATGCAGGCCACCTCCTGCTGGAAGCAAGAAGAGCCCTCCCTTCAACCACCATCTTGAGGGGAGAGAAAGGCAGGCCACCTCCTGCTGGAAGCAAGAAGAGCCCTCCCTTCAACCACCATCTTGAGGGGAGAGAAAGGCAGGCCACCTCCTGCTGGAAGCAAGAAGAGCCCTCCCTTCAACCACCATCTTGAAGGGAGAGAGATGCAGGCCACCTCCTGCTGGAAGCAAGAAGAGCCCTCCCTTCAACCACCATCTTGAGGGGAGAGAAAGGCAGGCCACCTCCTGCTGGAAGCAAGAAGAGCCCTCCCTTCAACCACCATCTTGAGGGGAGAGAAAGGCAGGCCACCTCCTGCTGCAAGCAAGAAGAGCCCTCCCTTCAACCACCATCTTGAGGGGAGAGAAAGGCAGGCCACCTCCTGCTGGAAGCAAGAAGAGCCCTCCCTTCAACCACCATCTTGAAGGGAGAGAGATGCAGGCCACCTCCTGCTGGAAGCAAGAAGAGCCCTCCCTTCAACCACCATCTTGAGGGGAGAGAAAGGCAGGCCACCTCCTGCTGGAAGCAAGAAGAGCCCTCCCTTCAACCACCATCTTGAGGGGAGAGAAAGGCAGGCCACCTCCTGCTGGAAGCAAGAAGAGCCCTCCCTTCAACCACCATCTTGAGGGGAGAGAAAGGCAGGCCACCTCCTGCTGGAAGCAAGAAGAGCCCTCCCTTCAACCACCATCTTGAGGGGAGAGAAAGGCAGGCCACCTCCTGCTGGAAGCAAGAAGAGCCCTCCCTTCAACCACCATCTTGAAGGGAGAGAGATGCAGGCCACCTCCTGCTGGAAGCAAGAAGAGCCCTCCCTTCAACCACCATCTTGAGGGGAGAGAAAGGCAGGCCACCTCCTGCTGGAAGCAAGAAGAGCCCTCCCTTCAACCACCATCTTGAAGGGAGAGAGATGCAGGCCACCTCCTGCTGGAAGCAAGAAGAGCCCTCCCTTCAACCACCATCTTGAGGGGAGAGAAAGGCAGGCCACCTCCTGCTGGAAGCAAGAAGAGCCCTCCCTTCAACCACCATCTTGAGGGGAGAGAAAGGCAGGCCACCTCCTGCTGCAAGCAAGAAGAGCCCTCCCTTCAACCACCATCTTGAGGGGAGAGAAAGGCAGGCCACCTCCTGCTGGAAGCAAGAAGAGCCCTCCCTTCAACCACCATCTTGAGGGGAGAGAAAGGCAGGCCACCTCCTGCTGCAAGCAAGAAGAGCCCTCCCTTCAACCACCATCTTGAGGGGAGAGAAAGGCAGGCCACCTCCTGCTGCAAGCAAGAAGAGCCCTCCCTTCAACCACCATCTTGAGGGGAGAGAAAGGCAGGCCACCTCCTGCTGGAAGCAAGAAGAGCCCTCCCTTCAACCACCATCTTGAGGGGAGAGAAAGCCAGGCCACCTCCTGCTGCAAGCAAGAAGAGCCCTCCCTTCAACCACCATCTTGAGGGGAGAGAAAGGCAGGCCACCTCCTGCTGCAAGCAAGAAGAGCCCTCCCTTCAACCACCATCTTGAGGGGAGAGAAAGGCAGGCCACCTCCTGCTGCAAGCAAGAAGAGCCCTCCCTTCAACCACCATCTTGAAGGGAGAGAAAGGCAGGCCACCTCCTGCTGGAAGCAAGAAGAGCCCTCCCTTCAACCACCATCTTGAGGGGAGAGAAAGGCAGGCCACCTCCTGCTGGAAGAAAGAAGAGCCCTCCCTTCAACCACCATCTTGAAGGGAGAGAAAGGCAGGCCACCTCCTGCTGGAAGAAAGAAGAGCCCTCCCTTCAACCACCATCTTGAGGGGAGAGAAAGGCAGGCCACCTCCTGCTGGAAGCAAGAAGAGCCCTCCCTTCAACCACCATCTTGAGGGGAGAGAAAGGCAGGCCACCTCCTGCTGGAAGCAAGAAGAGCCCTCCCTTCAACCACCATCTTGAAGGGAGAGAAAGGCAGGCCACCTCCTGCTGGAAGAAAGAAGAGCCCTCCCTTCAACCACCATCTTGAGGGGAGAGAAAGGCAGGCCACCTCCTGCTGCAAGCAAGAAGAGCCCTCCCTTCAACCACCATCTTGAGGGGAGAGAAAGGCAGGCCACCTCCTGCTGCAAGCAAGAAGAGCCCTCCCTTCAACCACCATCTTGAGGGGAGAGAAAGGCAGGCCACCTCCTGCTTGAAGCAAGAAGAGCCCTCCCTTCAACCACCATCTTGAGGGGAGAGAGATGCAGGCCACCTCCTGCTGCAAGCAAGAAGAGCCCTCCCTTCAACCACCATCTTGAAGGGAGAGAAAGGCAGGCCACCTCCTGCTGGAAGCAAGAAGAGCCCTCCCTTCAACCACCATCTTGAAGGGAGAGAGATGCAGGCCACCTCCTGCTGGAAGCAAGAAGAGCCCTCCCTTCAACCACCATCTTGAGGGGAGAGAAAGGCAGGCCACCTCCTGCTTGAAGCAAGAAGAGCCCTCCCTTCAACCACCATCTTGAGGGACTTAATTGTCTAATTAACAAATTGTAAGCCGCTCTGATAGCTTTGGCTGAAGAGCGGGGTATAAATAAAATGTATTATTATTATTATTATTCAGTGGGTTTACTCTAGCTGGCACTACAAAGAAGTCTACTCTAGTTTGGATGATCAAATAAGGAGCAGTACATACATACAACCCCTAAGGGGTAGCACAATACGGCCCCTTTCCTAGCTGGACCAGTACTGTGGCAATTCCATGCCGCAGCCTCGATTTGGCCTTTCCCGGGCACAAAAAGGGGCTCCTTTTTGTGCACTGGAAAGGGCACCATAGCTGCATTGCCACAGCTTGGTGGCGCTCTTTCAGCGCCGTGTCAAATGGAAGCAGCGCTGGAGGAGTGCCATGATGCTGTGCACCATTTGGAGCAGCACACGGCATCATGGCGCCCCGCGGGTGGAGTCGGGGCATGCGTCATTTGGATGCAATGCCCGACTCCGCTCCCAGGCTGGACTTAATGGCTGGACTATAGGGGGCCTAAAAGCTCAACCCAAATGGCTCCAACCATTCCAGGTTTTTGGTGGACAGCTAAAATAGTGTCATTTCAATGAATCATAAAATCATAGAGTCACCACAAACAACATTTAATCCAGCTGCCTGCCATGCAGGAAGACACCAGCCAAGCCCTCCCTGTGACAGATGGCCATCTCTTTAAAAACAGCCTCCAAATAAGGAGACTCCACCACCTTCCAAGGAAGCAGCATCTTCCATTGTGCAGGAACACAGAATCAAGGGACCCTCGACTGATGACTATATTCCACTGTTACAGCTCTTACTGTCAGGAAGTTCCTCCTAATGTTAAGCTGGAATCTCTTTTCCTATTGATTGCATTGATTGCTCCATGACCTAGTCTCCATGTCCATGTCCTAGCCTGCTCCATCGTCAGTATAACCTCCCATCAAATATTTATCATAGCACCTCTTTAACCTTCTCTTCTCCAGGCTAAGAAGGCCTAACTCATTAAACTGCTGCTCTTCATGGGGCTTGGTGGTTTCCAGACCTTTGACCATCCTGGTTACCAGTTGTTGGACAAGATGATGATGATGATGACGATGATGATGAACATGATGATGATGATCATCATCATCATGTCCAACAAAGAGTAACCAGGATGGTGAAAGGTCTGGAAACCACCAAGCCCTATGATCACCATCATCCTTATCCTCATTATCACATCTCTTGGTTTCCAGACCCTTCACCATTTTAGTTACTCTCCTTTGGACACATCGCTCCAGTTTCTCCACATCCTTTTTGAATTGTGGTGCCCAGAACTGGACACAGTATTCCAGGTGGGGCCTGACCAAGGCAGAATAGAGTGGCACTATAACTTCCCTTGATCTAGACGCTACACTTCTATTGATGCAGTCTAAAATAGCATTCGCCTTTTTAGCTGCTGCATCGCACTGTTGACTCATGTTCAACTTGTGGTCTACTTGGACTCCTAGATCCCTTTCACATGTTGTCTCATTCAGCCAGCTGTCCCCCATCCTATATCTGTGCATTTCATTTTTCTGTCCTGAGTGCAGAACCTTACATTTCTCTGTGTTGAAATTCATTTTGTTAGCCTTAGTCCACCTTTCTATTCTATTCTGGACATTTTGAATTTTGACTGGGGATGTTTAGCCTGGAGAAGAGAAGGTTAAGAGGTGATATGATAGCCCTGTTTAAATATTTGAAGGGATGTCATATTGAGGAGGGAGCAAGCTTGTTTTCTGCTGCTGCAGAGACTAGAACGCGGAACAATGGATGCAAACTGCAGGAAAAGAGATTCCACCTCAACATTAGGAGGAACTTCCTGACAGTAAGGGCTGTTCGACAGTGGAACACACTCCTTCCTCGGAGTGTAGTGGAGTCTCCTTCCTTAAGCAGAGGCTGGATGGCCATCTGTCAGGGATGCTTTGACTTGGAGTTCCTGCATGGCAGGGGGTTGGACTGGATGGCCCTTGTGGTCTCTTCCAACTCTATGATTCTATGATTCTATGACCCTGTCCTCTGGGGTATTAGCAGAATAAAACTGCAGGGTTGAGATGTGTGTGTATGTGTGACAAAGGCCAGAACATAGAATCACAGAATTATAGAATCATAATATTTAACTAAGGAAGCTACTCCAAAGCAAAGGACTCTGTCCAAAAATAATAGAATCCTAGAGTTGGAAGAGACCCCAAAAAGGGCCATCCAGTCCAACCCCATTCTGCCATGCAGGAACTCTCAATCAAAACATCCCCATTGACAGATGGCCATCCAGCCTCTGTTTGAAGACCTCCAAGGAGGGAGACTCCACCAAAATATCCAAGGAAGTGTGTTCCACTGTCGAACAGCTCTTAATGTCAGGAAGTTCCTCCTAATTTTGAGCTGTAACCTCTTTTACTGGAGCTTGCATCCATTGTTCCAGGTCCTGTTCTCTGGAGCAGCAGAAAACAAGTTTGCTCCCTACTCAATGTGACATCCCTTCAAGTATTAAAACAGGGCTATCATATCACCTCTTAACCATATATTTTCCAAGCTAAATGTCCCCAGCTCCCTAAGGCATTCTTCATAGGGCTTCATGGTTTCCAGGCCCTTCACCATTTTGGTTGCCCTCCATGAGTCTATGATTCAATGGGTCTCTGACTATGCCTATGACTTCCCCAAATGTAGAGTCGCTACACTCCTGTTGTTGCAGCCTACGCACCCAACACCCAAGTCCCACAGCGGCTGCAGAGCTCACCCTTCAGATGGAGCTGAAGCAGTAATTGCTAAACGGGGACCATTGGAGGGCAAGATCATTAGCATCAGAAGGTGAGGTGGGTAGGCAGGTAAATTTATCATCCTTTTGTGCTTGCCTTCCGCTCCAGAAGAGTTTCATGCTCTGCTGTTCTATTTATGGTGCTCTTCTTCATAATTATGCTATTAACGGGTGGTGGTTATTATTTTACGGTAATGACAGGCATGTCGAAAACAACCAGATCTCGTTCTGTTTGTTTCAGCATGTCATCAATCCTTCTTTCCAAGTCTTTCTTTTGACAGCTCTTGGTGCCATTTGGGGGCTCCCACCATGCCAATGGAGGAATCTGCCCTGCATTTCAACTTGAACGTGAGTCAGTAGTGCGATGCAGCAGCTAAAAAGGCCAATGTAATTCTAGGCTGCATCAAATAAGTATAGCGTCTAGATCCATGGAAGAAATAGTGCCACTCTATTCCGCTTTGGTCAGGCCCCACCTGGAATACTGTGTCCAGTTCTGGACACCACAATTCAAAAAAGATGTGGAGAAACAAGCGTATCCAGAGGAGGGCAACGAAGATGGATGAAGGGTCTGCAAGTCATGAAGCTCTATAGAGAGGAGAGGAGAGACTTAAGGAGCTGGGGATGCTTAGCCTGAAGAAGAGAAGGTTTAGACCTATTATAGCCCTGTTTAAGTATATGAAGGGATGTCATATTGAGGAGGGAGGAAGTTTGTTTTCTGATGCTCCAAAGAATAGGACCCAAACAATGGACGCAAGCTCCAGGAGTAGATATATCAATTCAACATTAGTAGGAACTTCCTGACAGTAAGGGCTGTTCAACATTATTATTATTATTATTATTATTATTATTATTAATATGCCGCCCAATCAACTGGGAATCCAGGCGGCTTACAACAGAGGGGATTATACACACAATAGTAACATACATGAATTAAAAAACAAATGGCAATGCCTTAAGCAATAACAATAAAAACAGATAGCAATTAACAATAACAATAACTAACAAAATACATAATTAAAGCGACAAAAATACATAGTAATTTTAGTAACAGTAAAATTAGCAAAGCAAAATACATAACAATTAACAAAGCAAAAATACATAACAGTTATCCAACTCTATGATTCTATGATTCTATAGCAACAACAACAAAAAATACATAGTAATTATAACAAAAAATAAAATTAACAGAGCAAAGCACATAACAATTAACATACGAAAACAAGTAAGGAGAAAATAATCCCCGTTCTCAAACACAAGCCCTCAGAGTGTATTGGCGTCTCATTCCTTGGAGGTCTTTAAGCAGAGGCTGAAGGGCCATCTGTCAGGGATGCTTTGATGAAGAGATCCTGCATGGCAGAATAGGGTTGGACTGGATGGCCCTTCTTCAGGTCTCTTCCAACTCTATGAGTCTATGATTCCAGGCCATAGGAACATGGGGAAAATGAGACTTAATATCCCTAGCTGCTGTAGGTCAAAGCCTATTCAATGGTACGTAAGAACTAGGTCTGGTATCCTTTTTGCTGCTTTAGGCATTTGTAGGTTCCTTTGCATTGTTCTTATTTCATTTGATCTCATTTTGAGTATTTATACCCTACTCTTCAGCCACAAAGGCTCTTAGATCAGCTTAGAAATTATTCATTAGGCAATGCATTGGGTAGTTTCATGTTGTTTCATGATGACTCTAACACAAACCTGTCACGTGTTTTTTCTTGGTAAGATGTCTTCAGAGGGGGTTTCCCTTTGCTTTCCTTTGTGAATGAGAGAGTGTGACTCACCCAAGTCACCCAGTGGGTTTCTGTGGCTGAGCAGAGATTTGAACCCTGGTCTCTGGAGTTGTAGTCTAAACCACTATACCACATAGACTCTCATTCCTGTGCACACAGTTGTACTTTCTTTTGGGTGCTGGCATAATGCCTGTGTTCATTTCACAGCTGTATTAGCAGAGCTTCGCAAGGATATCTGTTGCACATGCAGCTGTGCATTCCTGGACATGGTGCCATTATTTGTCAGAGCCAATATTGTATGGCTTGGCTCACAAAGCCTCTGGAAACAGCAAGCACTTTTTGAGGGAAGTAGTTTGTCCCCCGATGCCAGGTACTGCAAGCTTCACCAAACTACACAAGGCTTTTCGTGTAGCTTCCATCCATTGTTCCATGTTCTAGTCTCTGGAGTAGCAGAAAATAAGTGTGCTCCCTCCTCAATATGACCTCCCTTCAAATATATAAACAGGACTCTTATATCACCTTCTCTTCTCTTCTCCAGACTAAACATCCCCGGCTCCCTGGTTATTGCATCCATTGTTCCGGGTCCTGTTCACTGGAGCAGCAGAAAACAAGCTTGCTCCCTCCTCAATATGACAACCATCCCTTCAAATATTTAAAGAGGGCTATCATATCACCTCTTAACCTTCTCTTCTCCAGGCTAAACATCCCCAGTTCCCTAAGGCGTTCCTGATAGGGCATGGTTTCCAGACCCCTCACCATCTCAGTTGCCCTCCTTTGGACACACTCCAGTTTCTCCACATCCTTTTTTAATTCTGGTGCCCAGAACTGGACACAGTATTCCAGGTGGGGCCTGACCAAAGCAGAATAGAGGGGCACTATAACTTCCCTTGATCTAGACACTATACTTCTATTGATGCAGCCTAAAATTGCATTGGCCTTTTTAGCTGCTGCATTACACTGTTGACTCATGTTCAGCTTATGGTCTCCTTGGACTCCTAGATCCCTTTCACATGTAGAAGTCTCCTTAGGCCTCGTGTCCCCCATCCAATATCTATGATTCTTCTTCAGTGAATCTTCTGTCTTCTGCATCCACCCCTCTTTGGTCCTTTGCAGTTCAAATACCAGCCTTAGAGTTGTGTCCCCATTCCTGGCCCATCCTCTTTTCATCTTTTCCTCCAAAAAGACTCCTCTTTTACTCCAAATAATCTTATATCCCTCCAGTACTTGATTCAAGAAGCGAGTGGTGAATCACTCCCTTCAAAAGACCCAGAAACGGTTCTAATCCCTGTTCCTCTTTTTGAACCTAAAAATGCTTTGAGCAGAAAGAAATATTTTGATTTCCCAGAATGACATTAGCTCAGGAAAAAAAAAAACAACACCAAGATTTTAATATTTAGACTACCTGAAGGTGTAGCCATCGAAAGCCCTGATGATTACACTGCAGCCAGCAATTTGTCGTTCCCTTCCCAAGTTTGTTTATTTCTCCTGCATTTGTGGAGCTGCTCGGCGACGGCGCACAGAGAATACAGCTAATAGCCAGCAATGGAGTTGCAAAGGCACATTTGCGTAGGAGCAACACTCGGTTGGTTTGTGCGTATGTGTGTTTTCAAAATTGCCTGCTTTTCATCTTATATTAAGAATAAAACTTGCATGTTTGAGGGGCTGAGAAGGCGTTCCACTCAGGAGCTTATTATTGACTTTCATTCTAAGTATTAGAGACCTTCTTTTTCCCCCATCGAATGAAGAAAACTTTCCAATGGCGATTCAGCCCAGATGACCTTTTTGGCTATTGTGTAATGGACACATCCAGTTCACTGTTGAGTAAATGGAGTTGCAGAAGTGTAACCATTTCCAACAGGCCTATTTCTAGTCCAAAGGGAAAGGAATCTAAAATGGCTTCACTTGGCTTCACTACAGACTTTAACATAATGTATATACACTCATATATAAGCCTATCAATCGGAGTCAAAAATGGACCCCAAAACCCTGAGTCGATTTTTCTATGGGTCAATATATGTACTGTTTTTGTTGTTTACTGCGCTTGAGTCGATCTTGAACCATGGGGACCCTGCGGATGAGACATCTCCAAGACCTCAACTTCTGCAAACTCATACTCTTGATCTATTTAATAGACTCCATCCATCTTGCAGGCCTTCCTCTCTTTCTGCTTCAATGATGATGATGATGATGATGTTTGTTTATAACCCACTCCTCTAGCAAAGTAATCGGAAAGGGGTACAACAAGGTTAAAAAATACAGACTAAAACAACTATCATGCCCCTTCCTGACCACCCCCCCCCCCTTAAACCAGCAAAAATTAAAATCAACAACAGTTAAAAACAAAGTGCAATCTCATGAACAATTCTTGTGCAAATAAGCAATAGATGAAATCAAGAAAGTTAAATAAAGGGGACAACCGAGGTTATCTACCCAATTTCCGTTTCAGAGCCGGGAATTGATAATTTTTTCAGGGGAAGGCAAGCCGGAAGAGATGCGTCTTTAAAGCTTTTCTGAAACTAGCAAGTGATGTAATAAGACGCATCTCATCCGGCAGGTCGTTCCAAAGCTTGGGAGCGGTAGCTGAGGAAAAAGTCCTCTGGGAGGTCTGCGACAGCCTAGTTTTCTGTCCACCTTTCCTAGCATTACTGTTTTTCCCAATGATTCATGCCTTCTCATGATGTGTCCAAAGTATGACATTCTTGCAAACCGGCTTCTAAAATGTGGGCTAAACAAGTTAACTGTTACATGGATTTGTAATGGGTTGACTGGCCAAACTCAAAGGGTGCTCAAAAATGCCTCCTTTTCATCCTGGAAAGAAGTGACCAGTGGGGTCCTACAGGGCTCTGTCCTGGGCCCAGTTTGCTATTCAACATCTCTATCAATTACTCGGATTCAGGAATAGAAAGCATGCTTATGAAATTTGCAGATGACACCAAATAAGGAGGAATAGTTCATACCTCAGAGGATAGGATCAAAATACAAAATGGCCTGAATAGACTAGAAAGCTGGGCCAAAGTTAAAAAAATGAAATTCAATGCAGAGAAATGTAAGGTACTGCACTTAGGGCAGAAAAATGAAATGCACAGATATAGGATAGGGGATACTTGGCTGAATGAAAGTATGTGTGAAAGGGATCTGGAGTCCAAGTAGACCATAAGTTGAATATGAGTCAACAGTGTGATGCGGCAGCTAAAAAGGCCAATGCAATTTTAGACTGCATCAATAGAAGTCTAATGTCTAGATCAAAGGAAGTAATAGTGCCACTCTATTCTGCTTTGGTCAGGCCCCACCTGGAATAATGCTGTGTCCAGTTCTGGGCACCACAATTCAAAAAGGATGTGGAGAAACTGGAGCGGGTCCAAAGGCGGGCGACTAAGATGGTGAAGGGTCTGGAAACCATGCCTTATGAGGAATGACTTAGGGAGCTAGGTATATTTAGCCTGGAGAAGAGAAGGTTAAGAGGTGATATGATAGCCCTGTTCAAATATTTGAAGGGATGTCATATTGAAGAGGGAGCAAGCTTGTTTTCTGCTGCTGCAGAGACTAGAATGCGGAACAATGGATGCAAGCTGCAGGAAAAAAGATTCCACCTCAACATTAGGAGGAACTTCCTGACAGTAAGGGCTGTTCGACGGTGGAACACACTCCCTCAATGGAGATTTTGGTAGAGTCTCATTCCTTAGAAGTCTTTAAGCAGAGGCTGGATGGCCATCTGTCAGGGATGCTTTGATTTGGAGTTCCTGCATGGCAGAATGAGGTTGGGCTGGATGGTCCTTGTGGTCTCTTCCAACTCTATGAATCTCTCTCTCTCTCTCTCTCTCTCTCTCTGTCGATCTATCTAAGTATGACAACCCAAGTTTTGCCATCTTGGCCTCCAGAGACATTTCTGGATTGATCTGATCCAGGACCCATTTGTTTGACCTTATGGCTGTCCATGGGATCCTTAGCATTCATTTTCAGCCCCACATTTTAAATGAGTTGATTCTCCTCCTGTCTTCTTTCTTAACTGTTCAGCTCTCACATCCATGCATGGAAATAGGGAATATGATGGCTTGTATGATTCTACCTTTTGTGCTCAGTTGTATATCTTTGCATTTTAGGATCCTCTCTAGTACTTTCATAGCTGTCCTTCCCATTCTTAATCTTCTTCTGATTCCATGCATGCCATGAAGCTGTTTTGAATATATTGCATCACTGATTCCATCTTCATTTGAGCGCTGGCACGTGTGAGCAACCAAACTTGCAGAGATGTCCATAGATGCAGTTCTGATAAAACAAAATACATTTGTGGTTTTGACATTTGTGGATATGATTATTTATGGGTTTTATTAATATGCTCCGTCTAGGAATCTCTAATTCTTTCAGTGTGACTCTGCCAGAAGTTGACCATAGAGTTGTGCTGGAGAACCTATAAGTTCCTAGAGAAAACACTCCTCTAGGCATTTGTAGGTTCTCCAGCATGATTCTATGATCAACCTCAGTCAGATATTGACCATAGAATTACACTGGAAGACCTAGATATTCCTAGAATCATAGAATCATAGAATCATAGAGTTGGAAGAGACCACAAGGGCCATCTAGTCCAACCCCCTGCCATGCAGGAACTCCAAATCAAAGCATCCTTGACAGATGGCCATCCAGCCTCTGCTTAAGGAAGGAGACTCCTAGAGATGTAAAATAAATTGTGGTTCTTTTTCTTTATGGTTTCTCCACATCAGCAGGGTCCCTTCAACCCCTAACCTCAGCAAATGTGGAGGGACTGTCAGAGTGAGATTATTTGCATAGTAGGACCAAAGGAAACTGGGTCTGAATGACCCCCGAGAGATGGGCCGAGGCCATGTGTTTATTGGCGAAGGAGAAGCCCAGAGTTGTAAATAATCTTATTTAAAAAAAAGAATCTATCAGAGTAGGAGGAAGGGGTTGAAGGAACTTGAAAGTTTAACTGGAAGCGATTCCTTTCAAGGAGTTTTAAAATGCTTTCATGTGAGCTGCTGTGCGATTTATATTTGAGACTGGATTTAGCATCAAAGGATTTCTCGAAAACTTTAATTTATGGATCATTGGGGGGAGGGAGGGAAACCCACGCTCACCTCCTCCCCCCCCCCTCCGAATTTATCAGGCTCTAGTTCCAACTGCTTTTCTGTTCTGGTAATATCTTACATCACAGACTTCAAACATGATCAGGTTCACTTCTAACCCCCCCCCCCGGTTTTAGCAGGGTTTTTTTTTTTTTTTTTTTAACCTCCTGTTCCAAAGAAGCATTTAATTGCAAAACCAGGAGGAGCTGGTTTGAATCCCAGAATGCTAGAGTTGGAAGAGACCCCAAGGGCCATCCAGTGTTCAGGTGGAATCTCTTTTCCTGGAGCTTGCATCCATTGCTCCATTGTGTCCTATTCTCTGGAGCAGCAGAAAACAAGCTTGCACCCTCCTTAATCTGACATCCCTTCAAATACTTAAACAGGGCTATCATATCTCCTCTTAACCTTCTCTTCTCCAGGCTAAACATCCCCAGCTCCCTCAGCCACTCCTCATAGGGCTTCATGGTTTCAAGACCCTTCACCATTTTGGTAGCCCTCCTCTGGAGATGCTCCAACTTAGAATCATAGAATCATAAAAGAGGTGGAAGAGACAATAAGGTCCCTGATCCAGTCCAACCCCCTTCTGCCATGCAGGAAATCTCAAAGCAACCCATTGAGAGATGGCCACCCAGAATCTGTTTAAAAGCCTCCAAAGAAGGAGACTCCACCACTTTCCAAAGGAACATGTTGCACTGTTGAACAGCCCTTGTTGTCGGGAAGTTCCTCCAAATGTTTAGGTGGAATCACTTTTCCTGGAGCTTGCATGCATTGTTCTCGGTCCTGTTCTCTGGAGCAGCAGAAAACAAGTTTGCTCCCTCCTCAATGTGACATCTGTTCAAATATTTAAACAGGCTCTCTTATAACTTCTTAACCATCTCTTTTCCAGGCTAAACATACCAAGATCCCTAAGTCATTCCTCATAAGGCATGGTTTCCCGACCTTTCACCATTTTGGTTGCCCTTTTTGGACAGCTTCTCGATATCCTGTTTAAATTGTTTGGCCCAGAACTGGACACAGTATTATTCCAGATGGGGCCTGACCAAAGCAGAATAGAGTGGCACTATTACTTCTTGATCTAGTCACTATACTTCTATTGATGCAGCCTAAAATTGCATTGGCCTTTTTAGCTGCTGCATTGCACTGTTGGCTCATGTTCAACTTGTGTTCTTCTTGGATAGTTCTGCTCTATTCTGCTTTGGTCAGGCCCCACCTGGAATACTGTGTCCAGTTCTGGGCACCACAATTCAAAAAGGATGTGGAGAAACTGGAGCGGGTCCAAAGGAGGGCAACTAAGATGGTGAAGGGACTGGAAACCAGGCCCTATGAGGAACGACTTAAAGAGCTGGGGATGTTTAGCCTGGAGAAGAGAAGGTTAAGAGGTGATATGATAGCCCTGTTTAAATATTTGAAGGGATGTCATATTGAGGAGGGAGCAAGCTTGTTTTCTGCTGCTGCAGAGACTAGAACGCAGAACAATGGATGCAAGCTGCAGGAAAAGAGATTCCACCTCAACATTAGGAGGAACTTCCTGACAGTAAGGGCTGTTCGACGGTGGAACACACTCCCTCGAAGTGTAGTGGAGTCTCCATCCTTGGAGGTCTTTAAGCAGAGGCTGGATGGCCATCTGTCGGGGATGCTATGATTGGGAGTTCCTGCATGGCAGAAGGGGGTTGGACTGGATGGCCCTTGTGGTCTCTTCCAACTCTATGATTCTATGATTCTATGATTCTATGGATTCCTAGATCCCTTTCACACGTATAAGTCTCCTTAAGCAGGTGTCCCCCATCCGATATCTATGCATTTCATTTTTCCTATATAAGGGCCGATACAGATGGCCTAAAAATGGTGGTCTGCAGATGCCCGTTTTAACTCTGGAGGGATGCAGCAACCGCCAAACTGCATGGTGCCCCTTCAGAGCAAAAAGAACCCGGTTCTTCCAAGTTCTTTTTGTGGCGCCCAGCTGATGCCACGGGTGCACCATTGGCGCACTCATGACGTAACAGATACACAGTGACATGCGGACGCTATGCATCCATTTCATCAAGATGGTGACACCCATGTAGATGGCACGCTGCCATTGCGACGTCACTGTTACATACTAGGGTTTTGGAATGTGTGGTTTGTGCGAGGTCTGGAACCCTAGTATCGCCGCCAGGACGTCATTTCATGGCCGTCTGTATCAGCCCTAAGTGCAGTACCTTATATTTTACCGTCTTGTTTTGGCTCAGCTTTCTGATCTATTAAGGCCCTTTCGAATTTTGATCCTTTCCTCTGGGTATTTGCTACCCATCCCAGTTTGGCAGTTAAAGGTGTTCCCTGGTTTTGCTGATCAGCAGAGTTTCTTTGGGACAGGTGCCAGGACGCTCTGGGGGCATCGTGGCATTCACCACGTTCCTCTTCCTTTCTCCTTAACCTGGTGTAATAATTGCTCACAAGTTCATGGAAGGCAGCATCCTTAAGGTTAAGAAAAATGGGGCATAAAAACAGCCCAATCCCTCTCTGGGTGAAAATGTGGATAATCTTTCCTTCCCCCTGGGCTTGGAGCCAGGGCTGGACCGTGCCAATCCAGCCTCCGTCCGGATCAATAGACGGTCCCTTAACCCCCAATGTTTAATTTTAAGTGGCGCTTAATAAAGTGTTTTGAGAGAACCTTTTCTACCTCTGGCATTTTGTTTTTATTGGGTCTCTAAACAACTCAATACGAGTGACAGCTTTGCTCACGCCTTCTCTCCTTGGCGGAGAAGAGAATTTGCCTTTGCATTTTTATATGGCACGCAATTAAGGATAAATGAAAATAAGGAGAGCCAAGAGTTATCGCTCTGTTGTTGTTGTTTTTCCTTTCAAAAAAGCAAACAAACTCTGCAGTGTTTTCCCTCTTTACTGATCTCATTATTTTTCTTGCAAGGCACCTTGCAGGCTTTACTTATCAGGTAAGGTCAGACTCATTCAGAGCTTAGAGAACATTATGGTCTGGAAAGGAACTTCTAATTTTTAGAAAGTTGTTCACAGTTTAAAAAGTAACTCTGCTTTTTAAAACATGATACGGAAATGCTACTCATGGCCTGTTATTTGAAGACTAGCATTTTGAGAACTAGTAATTAACCATTTTTTTTAATTTTTTTTTTTTTTACTTTGGCTGAGATGTTATTTTGATATTGTGCCTGGGATCAAACATGGATAGAAGTGGAGAATGCAGACAGGACTTCAGAAGAAGGTTAAGAATGGGGAGGGTGGCTCTGAAAGAACTAGAAAAGATCCTAAAATGCAAAGATATACAACTGAGCACAAAAGGCAGAATCATACAACCCACTGCAATCCCTATTTCCATGGATGGATGTGACAGCTAGACAGTGAAGAAAGCAGATAGGAAGAGCATTCATTTGAGATGTGCGGCTGTAGAAGAGGGCTGAGGATCCCATGGAAAGCAGCCAAAAGGACCAACAGATGGGTCCTAGAGCAGATCAATCCGTAAACCTCACTGGAAGAAGCCAAGATGACCAGACTAAGTCAGTTGTACTTCAGAAACATAATGAGAAGGAAGGACTCATTGGAAAAGACCATAATGGTGGAAAGGGTGGAAGGAAGGGGGAAGAGAGAAAAGACACTGGCCAGATGGAGGATGGACTCTGTTAAGGAGGTCCCTATGGGTTTTATGGGGTTGCAGGAATGAGCAAAGCAGCGGAGGACAAGGATCTGGGAAATGTGTCATCCACAGTGTCGCCATGAGTCAAGATCGACTCGAGGGCAGTTAACAACAACATAGGGATGGAAGAAAGAGACTAGACCTGCGGGAAGTTAAGAACAACAAACCATCCCTCCTTCCTTCTAGAGAAGGAGACTGGACAACCTTTCAAGGACATAGAATCATAGAGTTGGAAGAGACCCAAGAAGGGCCATCCAGTCCAACCCCATTCTGCCATGCAGGAACTCTCCATCATAGAATCATAGAGTTGGAAGAGACCACAAGGGCCATCCAGCCCAACCCCATTCTGCCATGCAGGAACTCCCAATCAAAGCATCCCCATTGACAGATGTCCATCCAGCCTCTGCTTAAAGACCTCCAAAGAAGAAGACTCCACCATGGACTCCAAGGGAACACAGAATCATAGAATCATAGAGTTGGAAGAGACCACAAGGGCCATCCAGTCCAACCCCCTGCAATGCAGGAATTCCCAATCAAAGAATACCCAACAGATGGCCATCCAGCCTCTGCTTAAAAACCTCCAAGGAAGGAGACTCCACTATGCTCCGAGGGAGTGTGTTCCACTGTCGAACAGCCCTTAGTGTCAGGAATTTCCTCCTAATGTTGAGGTGGAATCTCTTTTCCTGCAGCTTGCATCTATTGCTCCGAGTCCTGTTCTCTGGAGCAGCAGAAAACAAGCTTGCTCCCTCCTCAATTACATCCCTTCAAATATTTAAACAGGGCTATCATATCACCTCTTAACCTTCTCTTCTCCAGGCTAAACATTCCCAGCTCCCTAAGGCGTTTGGGAGTCCTTGTCTAGTGCACATTTTACAAGCTTGTTTGCAAAAATTTCATGGGAAACCTTTTCAAAGGCCTTACAGAAATCAAGATATACTACATCCACAGCATTCTCTTCATCTACCAAGCTGGTGATTTTATCAAAAAAAGAGATCAGGTTTGTTTGGCATGACTTGTTTCTCCGAAACCCATGTTGGGTTTTTGTAATGATGGAATTATCTTCTAGATATCCGCAGACTCTCTGTTTAATAATCTGTTCCAGAATCTTTCCTGGAATTTATGTCAGACTAACTGGGCGATAATTGTTGGGTTCCTCTTTTTTCCCCTTTTTGAAGATGGGGACAACGTTTGCCCTCCTCCAGTCTGCTGGGACTTCTCCTCTTCTGCAGGATTTTTCAAAGATTATTGCCAGTGGTTCTGATATCACATTTGCCAGTTCTTTTAATACCCTTGGATGTAGTTCATCTTGTTCTGGAGACTTATGTTCATTTAGGTTAACCAGGTAATCCTGTACTATCTCTTTAGTTATTCTGTGCTGAAATTCCCCTATTCTGTCTCCATTATCCTTAGGTTCAGCACCCTTTGCCTTTTCTGAGAAAACTGAAGCAAAGAAGGTGTTGAGTAATTCTGCCTTTTCTCTGTCTCCTGCTAGTAGTTTGCCATCTTCTGCACACTGTGGCCCAACCATTTCCTTCTTCTTCCTTTTGCTTCGGACATACCCAAAAAAGCCCTTTTTATTGTTCTTAACCTCTCTAGCAAGCCTGAGTTCATTCTGCGCTTTAGCTTTTCTGACTTTTTCCCTACAAGTGCTGGCTATTTGTTTGAATTCCTCTTTCGTGATTTCCCCATTTTTCCATTTCTTATACATGTTCTGCTTAAAACTTAGCTCAATTGAAATTTCCTTAGTCATCCATCCTGGCTTCTTGAGATAACTTCCATTTTTCTTCCTCATTGGAACTGTTTGAAATTGCACCTTCAGTATCTCCCTTTTGAGGAACTCCCATCCGTCTTGAACTCCCTTTTCTTTTAGTATTCCTGACCATGGGATCACTCCCAGTATTTCTCTAAGTTTATTGAAATCAGCTTTCCTAAAGTCTAGAGTGCGTGTCTGACTATGCCTAGCTTCTCCCTTCCACTGTATAACAAACTCCAGGAGGACATGGTCACTTCCACCTAAGGATCCCACCACTTGCACCCCATCAACTAGGTCTTCCCTGTTGGTTAAGATCAGATCTAAGATGGCTGATCCCCTTGTTACTTCTTCCACCTTTTGGACAATGAAATTGTCTTCCAGGCAAGTGAGGAATTTGCTAGACCTTGAGGATTTGGCAGAATTTGACTTCCAGCAAATATCAGGATAGTTGAAGTCCCCCATCACTACTACATCTCTTCTTTCTGAGTGTGTGCTCATCTGTTCTAGAAAGGCATCATCCAATTCCTCTGCCTGAGTCGGGGGTCTGTAGTAGACTCCCACAGTAACATCCCTGTTATTTCCCTCTCCTTTAATTTTTATCCAGATGCTCTCCACCTGGCTTCCAGTACTAATGTCCTGGATCTCTTCACTGGTGTAAATATCCCTGATGTATAATGCTATTCCTCCTCCTTTCCTGTTTGGCCTGTTTCTCTTAAAAAGGTTATATCCCTCTATTTCTTCATTCCAATCATGAGACTCATCCCACCAGGTTTCAGTGATGCCTATTATATCATATTTCCCTTGTTGTGCTAGGAGTGTAAGTTCATCCTGCTTATTTCCCATACTCTGTGCATTAGTGTAGAGACATTTAAGACCATGTGTCCTCTTTACTTGCTGCTTTTGCACATTTTTTTGCCTCCTACTGTTGGGTCCTTGCACTGTTTGCCTTGTTCCCTCTATGCCACTTGGACTATTCTCTCCATCCCTTTTGCCTTCCAGAATATTGTCTCCCTCCCCCATATAACTCAGTTTAAAGCCCTCCTGATCAGATTTTTGAGACTGTTGGCAAAAACGTTTTTGCCAACTGGCGTGAGATGCAGCCCATCCCTTGCCAGAAGTCCCTCCTCATGGAACCGCAGCCCATGATCCAAGAATCCAAACTGTTCTTGGCGGCACCATCTACGGAGCCAGTTATTCACCTCTGCTATTTTCCTCTCCCTTCCTGGACCATGCCCTTCTACCGGGAGTAGAGATGAGATGACAACCTGTGCATCCATCTCTTTCAGCTTCCTTCCCAGAGCCTCATAATCCCTTTTGATATTCTGAAGGCTGTGCCTTGCAGTATCATTGGTTCCCACATGAACCAAAAGAAGGGGATAACGGTCAGTAGGCTTGACAAGTCTTGTCAGCCTCTCCGTCACATGATGGATCTTTGCCCCAGGGAGACAACACACCTCCCGAGACATCTTGTCAGGCCCACAAACCACTGCTTCTGTACCCCTCAGCAAGGAGTCCCCCACAACCACCACACGCCTCCTCCGAGGCTTAGCAGCGGCTGTTCCCTTTCGTGATACTCTCAGGCTCCCCTGCTCTGTCCCTGATGCCTGTCCCTGCTGCTTTTCCTCATCATCTCTGACAACAGAGAGAGATTCAAAGCGATTCTGTAGCTGCAAGCCGCTCACAGAACGTTCCCTGGTTTCCTTACTTCTGTGTGTGACCTTCCTCCAAGCATCTACCTCTGTTGTATGTGCAGTGACCTCCTCCACCCCAACAGCTTCCTCTGTCTGTTTCCCACCCAAGACATTCTGGTCTGATCTGTTCAGGAGATTCTCCTGCTCTCTATGATGCTGGAGTGCAGATATCTGCTCCTCTAGCTGCTGTACTTTCTCTTCCAAGAGGGCTACCAACTTGCACTTGGGGCAGGTGTAGTTCCCCACCTCTGTAGGCAAGAAGACAAACATCCCACAGGTGTTGCAGGTGACTGCTGCAGGGCCTTCAGTGTCCATACTGAGAAGTCTTAAGGAGGCACTGAAACAAGACTGTGGGCTTCCCTTGCTAGACTTGGCCTTTGTTCCCAAGCTCTGAGTTCAAGTCCCAGGGCCTATAGTTATTTAGAGAGCTCCTTGCTACTAGCTCCCTCCAGAGGCAAGTCTCTGACTCACTTGCTCTGATGCTTCAGGCCAGCTTCTCTTCTATTGTCTAAAAACCTCCTTGACTAGATAAGAAAAATTAAAATTCGGCACGCACCTCTGCTATCCTTGTGTAGACTCAAGAGGTCTGGCTTCTCCCAGGAATGACCCCCCAGTAATGCAATGGGCTCAAGTGTAAATTAGATTAGATCTCACCCAAGCACATGGACTAGAGCCTCCTCCTTCTGTTTCTCCTTTCTTAAAGGAAATGAACCCTCTCCAAGCCTTGTGTAGACAAGAGGTCTGGCTTCTCCCAGCAATGGCTCCCAGTAATGCAATGGGCTCAAGTGCAATGGGTTCAAGTAATGCAATGGGCTCCCAGTAATGCAATGGGGTCAAGCTTTCTGTTTTCATGGATCATCTTCAGGCAGGAGATGAGTGTGTCTCTTCTCCATTTTTGGGCCCCCCAACTCCAGACAAGAGGAAAGGGCTCTGTGCAAATATCCAGCTCAGCAAAGTGTCTGTCTGAACTTGGCATTCGGTAGATCCTTTCAAAGTGGGAATTTACATTTACACACTCCCAGGAAACAAAGAACTGCCTGATTAAAACTTGGGCATGACACACACTCCCTCGGAGAGTGGTGGAGTCTCCTTCTTTGGAGGTCTTTAAGGAGAGGCTGGATGGCTATCTGTGAGGGATGTTTTGATTGGGAGTTTCTGCATGGCAGGGGGTTGGACTGGATGGCCCATGTGGTCTCTTCCAACTCTATGATTCTATGATTCTATGATACGTTTTCCCTTTTGCCCGAAATTGCGTGAGATACTTTAATACGCAATAACGTGAAACCCCAGGATTGCTTTCGATTGCCATTAGATTATACTTCCAATTTCTAAGGTCTGATAAGGTCCATAGACTTGGAAAAGACCTCAAGGGCCATCCTGTCCAACCCACTTCTGCCATGCAGGAACTCACAATCCAAGTCCTCCGTGCAGCAGATGAAAATCCAGCCTCCGTCTGAAATCCTCCAAAGAAGGAGACTCCACCACTCTCCAAGGCAGCAGCATCTTCCATGGTCAAATGGCTCTTACTATCAGGACTTTCATCCTAAAGTTGAGGAGGAATTTCTTTTCCTGTTGTTTGAACCCATTGCTCTAGGAAATATTCTCGGGAGCTTCAAAAATCAAAATTACTCATTCTTCACAATGCAAAGAATGACTGCACTAGGGCTCTCTACCTAGCAGCCATTTCTAAGCACCAGGAGTCTGTATAATGGAATCACAGCAGCTAACATAGCATCAAACTGCTACAATTGGGTCGTATGAATAGGCCTTTGGCATCCAACTTTCTGGTGTCCCTCAGTCTCTCTAGTAGGGATGTGAATTCAGGATTGTCCCAGACCCTGAGGTTTGGGGGCCAAAAGTTAGGACCTGGGCAAGGGACACTGCTGATTCCATAAAGTGTGATGCATGAAGTAACAAAAAAATTGCAAATTGCCTTTATAAGCTATTCCTCTCCCAGATGAGCTGGATATTTGCACAGAGCCCTTTCCTCTTGTCTGGAGTTGGGGGCCCAAAAATGGAGAAGAGACTCCCTCATCTCCTGCCTGAGATGATCCATGAAAACGGAAAGCAAAAAGCCAGGCCCTGAATCATGGCACCCCTACAGCCCCATGTAAAAAGGGCAAGAAAAACATTTCATCTTACAGGAGAAGAACTGGAATATAAAATGATCTTTTCCAGCCCAGGTTTGGGCCCTGAGAACAGAGGGGGAAATCAGGATTTCACCTGGGAATCAGTGCATGTTGTGTGTGTCAATGCAGGGCTAGAGAGGAGGCAGTGGGGCAGTACAGACTGCCCCAAAGAGGTGGTTTGTATTCGCCCAGAGAAGCAGCGAGATGGGGCCAGGGCTGCTCCACCAGCAGCTCCAGAAGCCTCATCCCGCCGCTTCTCCAGGCCACAAAGAAGAGGCAAACTGCAGCCCACTTCACCCTGCAACCCACGGTTTTTCCAAGGGGAAAAAGGGGCTGCCGCCACGGCCCCTTTCTCCTCGGCGTCCTTGGCGCAGCTGTTTCAGAATCATAGAGTTGGAAGAGACCACAAAGGCCATCCAGTCCAACCCCATTCTGCCATGCAGGAACTCCCAGTCAAAGCATCCCTGACATTAAAGACCTCCAAGGAAGAAGATTCTACGACACTCCAAGGAAGGAATGTGTTTCATTGTATAACAGCTCTTATTGTCAGGAGGTTCCTCCTAATGTTGAGGTGGAATCTCTTTTCCTGCAGTTTGCATCCATTGTTCCGGGTCCTAGTCTCTGGAGCAGCAGAAAAGAAGCTTGCTCCCTCCTCAATATGACAGCCCTTCAAATATTTAAACAGGGATATCAATTCGTTTTATTTTATTTTATTTTTGGAGAAATGGAGGGATTGAGAGAAAGAGAAGTACGTTTGAAGGGACAGGCTTTGTTTTATTTTATTTTGGAGAAGTGGAGGGATGGAGAGAAAGAGAAGTACGTTTCAAGGGACAGGATTTGTTTTGTTTTATTTTATTTATTTTGGAGAAGTGGAGGGATAGAGAGAAAGAGAAGTGGGTTTGAAGAGTCAGTTCTGGGTCTAGTTCACAGAATCATAGAGTTGGAAGAGACCACAAGGGCCATCCAGTCCAACCCCCTGCCATGCAGGAACTCCAAGTCAAAGCATCCCTGACAGATGGCCATCCAGCCTCTGCTCAAAGACTTCCAAAGAAGGAGACTCCACTACACTCTGAGGGAGTGTGTTCCACCGTCGAACAGCCCTTACTGTCAGGAAGTTCCTCCTAATGTTGAGGTGGAATCTCTTTTTCTGCAGCTTGCATCCATTGTTCCGCGTTCTAGTCTCTGCAGCAGCAGAAAACAAGCTTTCTCCCTCCTCAATATGACATCCCTTCAAATATTTGAACAGGGCTATCATATCACCTCTTAACCTTCTCTTCTCCAGGCTAAACATCCCCAGCTCCCTAAGTCGCTCCTCATAGGGCATGGTTTCCAGACCCTTCACCATTTTAGTTGCCCTCCTTTGGACATGCTCCAGTTTCTCCACATCCTTTTTGAATTGTGGTGCCCAGAACTGGACAGAGTAACTGACCAAAGCAGAGTAGAGTGGCACTATTACTTTCCTTGATCTAGACAATATACTTCTATTGATGCAGCCTAAAATATCATTGGCCTTTTTAGCTGCAGCATCGCACTGTTGACTCATGTTCAACTTGTGGTCCACTTGGACTCCTAGATCCCTTTCACATGTAGTCTTTGTCTATTTATGCTTCCCTAAAAACTGAAAAACAACAAACACGGATAGCTTGCAGTGTCCATAGTGAGAAGTCTTAAGGAAGCACAGAAACAAGACTGTGGGCTTCTCCTGTTAAACATCATTGTAAAGAATCCCTGTGTGGCTGGCCTTTGTCCCCAAGCTCTGTTAGTGAACTCAATCAACTGGGCCTACAGTTATCTAGAAAGCTCCTGGCTGCTAGCTCCTTCTAGAGGCAAGTCCCTGATTCACTTCCTCTGAATCCCCACAGTCCCTTAAGGGAATAGTGGGAAGACAAGTATAAATATTGAATGAGTTTGTCCTCCAACACTGTGCTCAGGCTACCTTCTCCTCTGTACTTCCAACCCGCCTTGGCTATTAAATATAAAAATGAGTATGAAAAGAACGGCGAGCGCCTCTCCAAGCAATTATATAGAACGAGATTTCTCTTTCCTCCTCCCCAATGAACCAAAGGAAATGGCTCACACTTTCAAATTTTAAGCTCTTACCCAATCAAAAGGCTCACAGAAGAAACACCAGGTTTACCTTAAGCAAGGTATGTCCCAGAATTCCTCTCCAAGCAGTTATATTTATGCTATTTAAACTATAAATATAAAATAAAGTTATTTCCTCAAAGTGACACACCACCCAAGTTACACTCAATTTTTTGGCAAAGTTTGACAGACCAAGCTCAAAAGGTTGCCCATCACTGTCCTAGACAGACAATAAAGAATACAGAATGCTCCAAATAATTCAAAGTTTTATTTGACAAGGGCAAGATACTTTAATACCAAATACGTTGTGGTAAAAATAGAATAAAAGAAGATTATACTAGAGTTTTCCAAAAGACAATAAAAATGTATGAAGGCTGTTTCATCAAAAAAGCCTATTCAGCTGCTCACATTTCTTCACTTTCTCTCTAGTGTGGATTTTGTGATGCGTCAAAAGGAGTGAATTCTTAAAAAATATTCCCTGCAGTCCTTGCATGTCTATGGCTTCTCTCCTGTATGAATGCTACAGTGATTTGTAAGATTGGCACCTGAAGTAAAGCATTTCCCACACTCCTGGCATTTGAATGGTTTCTCTCCGGTGTGGACTCTCTGTCGACCCGCAAGGGCTGACTTTTGAGCAAAGCCTATCCCACACTGCTGGCATCTGTAAGGTTTCTCTCTTGTGTGGACTCTCTCATGGACTAAAAGGTGTGACTTCTGAGCAAAGCCTTTCCCACACTGTTGGCATCTGTAAGGTTTCTCTCTTGTGTGGACTCTCTCATGGACCACAAGGACAGACTTCCGAGCAAATCCTTTCCCACACTGCCGGCATCTGTAAGGTTTCTCTCCTGTGTGGACTCTCTGATGACCCACAAGGATTGACCTCTGAGCAAAACCTTTCCCACACTGTTGGCATCTGTAAGGTTTGTCTCCTGTATGCCTTCTCTGATATACCACAAGGTCTGACTTCTGAGGAAAGCCTTTCCCACACTCCTGGCATTTGGTTTCTCTCCTGTGTGGACTCTCTGATGACCCGCAAGGGCTGACTTCTGAGCAAAGCATTTCCCGCACTGCTGGCATCTATAAGGTTTCTCTCCTGTGTGCACTCTCTGATGGATCACTAGCTGTGGCCTCTGAGCAAAGCATTTTCCACACTGCTGGCATCTGTAAGGTTTCTCTCTTGTGTGTATCCTGTGATGAACCACAAGGTGTGAATTGCGAGTAAAGCATTTCCCACACTGCTGGCATCTGTATGGTTTTTCTCCTGTGTGGTGTCTCTGATGCACTACAAGGTGTGAAAATTGAACAAAGTCTTTCCCACACTGCTGGCATCTGTATGGTTTTTCTCCTGTGTGGTGTCTCTGATGCACTACAAGGTGTGAAAATTGAACAAAGCATTTCCCACATTGCTGGCATCTGTATGGTTTTTCTCCTGTGTGGACTCTCTGGTGTCTTTCAAGCCATGACTTACAAGCAAAATCTTTTCCACACTGCTGGCATTTGTGTGGTTTCTCTCCCATCTCGATGATTCTCACATGTGTCTCAAGTTCATCTATAAAGAAGGACAAAGACAGACAAGACTGAGCTCAGTGTTAAGAGAGGAGGGGCCTCTGGAATTAATGGAACTAAGCAAACTCAACAAGGACAAGAAACAGAAGACATAAGGGGGTTTCTGTCTCGCTTTTCACTCCCTTCATAGAGTTAATAATTGATAAATGGAATACTTTGAAATGTCTGAAAAGAACAACTTGAGCTAATTTCCACCAGTTAATTGAACCAGTTGTTAAATTTTTCAGGTTCATGGCAGCCTCGTAATACTCAAGGCACCTCTTCTGGCTCTCTTCTGGACTTTCCCAGAGTTCTCTTCCTATCCAAAGAGAGCTAGAAAATCTTTACTTTGCTCCTGCCCTGCCCTCCTCGCTTCCCCTTCCATTTCTTCCCATTTGCTCTCATGCCTATCTGCAGTCCTTCAGCATTTCACTTTCAACATCTTCTCCCTGCCATTCTGTTTTTCACATTCCAAGATTCCAGAGGATGTTGTTGTGTCAATTAAAGTGGAATCATAGTGCTATAACTGTGTAACATGAAAGGAAGGACTCTTAGTCTTTACAAGAAGGGCAATGGATTCAAGGTCCTTACCCAAGGAGGACACGTTCTCATAGTTCTCCATCATCACCACCTCATACAATGCTCTCTGCTTCGGGTCCAGTAGTTGCCATTCCTCTTTGGTGAAATACACCGCCACATCTTTAAAAGTCACCTGCAACACAAAGAAGCCTTTATCTAGAGCAGGACTAAGCAAAAGAGGAAGAAAGCATATAGTGCATCCCAAATATTATTTCTTCCCATCAGAATACAGATGGAGGGTGAAATGTCTGAACATTCAAAAGTAATTGAGTATCTCTTTTCCTAAACTCAGTGAATCTTGTGTTTCACGTGGGGGAAAAGAAAGTAAAGACTGGATTCCTCATGAACAGGGTATTCTCTTTAGCACTTGGAAATTATTCCACTTTGTCTTCCTAATCTGCATTACCAACCAATATAAAGCTAGGGCAGACTCACCCAGACTGTCAGATATCTTGGAGTCCCAACCTCTATGGTGAAATTATTTTAGCGCCCCTGCAGCAGCCATGATACACTTTATGCTGCTCTTCAGCCGACACGGGAAATTAAGAAGCCCACAATACTCCCTTCCTATTCTTCACAATGAAAATATGAGAATCACAGATGACTTCATTAGGAATTGCATCCTTTTATGATTTCTCAAAAGCAGCTGCCCGAGTCAGGCATCTCCCTCCCGCAAAATGGTGGACCAGCTCTGCCTCATATCCCTGGGTTTAGTGCAAACATAGGCAAAGAGAAGGTCTTCCTGTCAGACTCTGAGAGTGACTCAAGGACCATCATTTGCAAGAAGCACCAGCCCTGGCCCTTATTCCCTGGGACTGAAAGCAAGGAAAAGTTGGACAGAAGCAAAGGGTTCAGCTGAGCCCCTGAAGGATGGAGAAGGACTTCTGGAGAAAGGGAAATCCTTCTGCCCTTGGTATCAACCATTGGGTATCCTATCTTGAGAGCCCTCCCGATGGCTGAATTGCAAAGGAGAGAGTGAATGTTCACCTTCTTCAAGGTAATTTCTCTTGTGGTTAACTCCACAGCGTCAACTGTCTTCCTTCTTTTAGAAGCCATTTTGCAAAGATGCACTCCTGCAAAAGAACAAACGGAAAGGTTTTACTTGTGCACACAGTTACACAGCCTTCCATGGAACACCAGAAGGGAAATTCTGTGGCGCTGAGACAAAATCACACCAGAAGATGTTCCCTACAAATAATTTTTAAAAATTAACTAAATAGAGGCTGTTGTATTTTGGACAGATTGGGAGATGACAGGACTCTGCGAAAAAGACTGTGTCAGAGCTAAAGTGGAAGTTGGCAGGAAAATACAAAGAACGCACTGCAGGTGGATTGACTCAAGGAAGCCCAAATGCTGACCTTGCAAGACCTGCTTGAGCCTTTTAATAACAGTGGCTCTGTAATGTCCCTCATTCTTAGGTGGATTGACTCAAGGAAGCCCAAATGTACAGGTTGCTTACCTGTAACTGTGTTTCTTCGAGTGGTCATCTGTGCCCTCACACAATAGAGTTTGTGCCTGTGCAGATACTCCATCCGGAACACTGAAAAGCTGAGTAGATTGGCAGAAGCCCTGCCCCTCCCGCTCCCTGAGCATGCCCACTCCTGCCAATCTAGCTCCTCCTTCAGTTCAAGTCCGCCGCAAAAGGCAGGGACCTGACCGAGGGGAGGTAGGGGAGGATTTGTGTGATGGCACAGATGACCACTCGAAGAAACACAGTTACAGGTAAGCAACCTGTACTTTTTCTTCGTGGTCTCTGTGCCTCACACAATAGGGTGACTAAAAAGCTTACCTGTGGAGGTGGGAAGGTCACTGCTCAACACGACAAAAAGAGCATAATAAAAAACTAACATCATGGCTGGGCTTAAAGTCCCAACAGCAGCATCGAGCAATCATCAAAGGGTGCGACTACGTAGTCACCTTGCAAACCTCTGGCAGGCAAACACCTATAAGAAGGTGGCAGATGAAACAATGGTCCTGGTTGCATGAGGACAAACATCAACCGGGGGAAGGTGTAAAGGCAATTGTGGGCTGGAGCAATAGTCTGGCAAGCCAGTAGAAGAATCCTGGAAGGGAACAGGTTACCCTTCCCTAGATCCACCAGAGCGAACAACAAATTGTGGACACGTCGAACTCAGCAGAATGATGAAGATAAAACGTAAAAGTACAATGAACATCAGGGTGTGCATAGCGTCATCCAGGGCGAGACAGCGTCTAGGAGAAATTTGACACACAGTCTCTCAATAAAGGAGGAGTGGGAAGGAGGGAGATGTCCAATGTGAGGACCATCCTATCCCTGTGGAACACAAGGAAGGGCTCATCTGAGTGCAAGGCTGTCAGCTCAGAAGCAAGTCTGGCTGAGGTATGGCCGCGAGAAAAGACACCATAAGTGTCAACAATCCAAAGGGGCCAAGCTCAGGGCACAAATGGAATCTCATGGGCAGCGTAAGCACCAAGAGGAGAAACCAGGCAAGGGCTAAGGAGGCATAGCTGTAGAAATGACAAAGACCTAGGAGAATGTCCTAGGAGTCGGTGAAGTGAAGAGGCATGCCGATGCAGGCCAGATGGTTGATTAGCAGCAACAGCAGAAAGGCATAATGTCAAGAGAGGAAGGTCAAGCTACAATCCCGACAGTGGAGCAGAATAGCAGTACTATTGGAAGAGGATCTGAGGGGAAGGTTCCATTTGAACCTCTATGAAGGTAGAGAAGTGCTCCTATTTGTAGTCATAGGACTGTTAAACAGAATCCTGGCTGGAGGCCGAAAGCACCTTCAGAATGGGTCAAGCTTGACCCTCCAAGCTGCTATATATCCAATGCAATAGAGTCCATGGATATTCACGTGAATGTGTATGTAACCACACCCAGTTGCCCGTGCACAAGGACACTGGATGTACAACTTCATACTGCAGGACCTTATCCCTGCAGAGGGAATCTGTGAAGATATCGTCCTTACCTGAGATGGTGGATCGAGTAACGTCAACACCACATTCAAAATTACCGTAATAGGTGGAAGAGAGAGGGAGAGTGTACTCCTTCTCACTTGATGACAATCAAGTGGTTATATAGTCTGTCATCACTGGGAGACGAATGGGAGACGACAGGTGAGATATTGGGTCTGCCCCTGACGTTTCATCAGATTTGAGAGGCAGAGAACGCCATGTAGGACTAGACACTGGTGACTATGGCACTGTCGTTTTAGGCGTTGCTGTTTTTTAGGTCCCCATGGGACACTAATAGGGGAAATCTCCATCCAGAAAAAGGGAAAACATGTCCAAGTGTGGGCGAGGATGGTTGGAGAAGAGGATCTTCTGTGCCATTCTAGTCTTCCAAACTACTGTGTACTGAAGTCATGTTAGTCAAAGAGTCGAAGGAGCCATTTGCTGTTGGCAAGAAACCTCATCCATAAGATTGCACCTGTTGAAACCAGGATAGCCTTTTCCAAGAATCATAGAATCATAGAATCATAGAATCATAGAGTTGGAAGAGACCACAAGGGCCATCTAGTCCAACCCCCTGCCATGCAGGACCTCCAAATCAAAGCATCCCTGACAGATGACCATCCAGCCTCTGTTTAAAGGCCTCCAAGGAAGGAGACTCCACTACGCTCCGAGGGAGTGTGTTCCACTGTCGAACAGCCCTTACTGTCAGGAAGTTCCTCCTAATGTTGAGGTGGAATCTCTTTTCCTGCAGTTTGCATCCATTGTTCCGCGTTCTAGTCTCTGCAGCAGCAGAAAACAAGCTTGCTCCCTCCTCAATATGACATCCCTTCAAATATTTAAACAGGGCTATCATATCACCTCTTAACCTTCTCTTCTCCAGGCTGAACATCCCCAGTTCCCTAAGGCGTTCCTCATAGGGCACGGTTTCCAGTCCCTTCACCATCTTAGTTGCCCTCCTTTGGACCTGCTCCAGTTTCTCAACATCCTTTTTGAATTGTGGTGCCCAGAACTGGACACAGTATTCCAGGTGGGGCCTGACCAAAGCAGAATAGAGTGGCACTATAACTTCCCTTGATCTAGACACTATACTTCTATTGATGCAGCCTAAAATTGCATTGGCCTTTTTAGCTGCCGCATCGCACTGTTGACTCATGTTCAGCTTATGGTCTACTTGGACTCCTAGATCCCTTTCACATGTTGTCTCATTCAGCCAGATGTCCCCCATCCTATATCTGTGCATTTCATTTTTCCTCCCTAAGTGCAGAACCTTACATTTCTCTGTGTTGAATTTCATCTTGTTAGCATTGGCCCACCTTTCTAGTCTATTCAGGTCATTTTGAATTTTGATCCTGTCCTCTGGGGCATTAGCTACTCCTCCTAGTTTAGTGTCATCTGCAAATTTGATAAGTATGCTCCCAATTCTGTCATCCAAATCATTAATAAAGATGTTGAACAGCATTGGGCCCAGGACAGAACCCTGTGGCACCCCACTTGTCACTTCTCTCCAGGATGAAAAGGAGCCATTGTTGAGCACCCTTTGAGTTCGGCCACTCAACCAATTACAAATGTGGACTGTAGCCAAGCAAACCCATGGGGCACAACTGCCACAAAAATGGTCTTGGCTGAATGAACTCTTAGCAACAAGAGAGAGGATAGAGACCCTCACACTGAAACCATGTCTGAAGGTCTGTTAAATTAAGTAGTAGTAGTCCTTGGCTAGATACCGCAGCAGCGAGAACCGATGTTGTCTAGGTCTTCTCAACCACTACTCGGGTGATTAGTGGTAGGGGAAGTAAGGCATACAGGAAGTCTCGGTTCCAAAAGCAGGGGAAGGCATCCCCTATGAATCCCGGGCCTCTACTCACTCTGATGTAGAGCCGCTGACAGAGAGCATGCTTCAGAGAGGCAAACAGGTTTACAGAGATAGTCTCTCAGCGAGACGCAGAGACAGAAGCCTGACACTGATTCCCATTCTGGGTAGGGATGGAAAGAAACAACACCCTCTTGTCCCACAGGGACCCTTATGGGCTGAAGTGCCGATTTGCACGCTAGCATCTCTGGCACCGAGAGCAGCAGGAGGCTAAATCTTTCTGTCGAAATGTCCAAAAGCCTCCCAGTGGACAGGAAAAGAGGGGGGGGGGGGGCAGTGACAGACTGCACCTTATACACACAGTCCAAATCCTTGGAAGCTGGGGAGTCCAAGAAAGGGCCCGTGAAGACAGCCATGAACAGGATGACAGCGGGCTGTGCGGGTCTCGCAAATGTGGCCGTCCTAGGCCTCCAGGCAGCCAGAGTCTTGGTCTGTCCAAAAGTCACCCGCATTGGCCAGCCTGCCAACAATGCCTGAGAAGAACTAACCCCCTCAATAGGGGGATGAGAGGCTGAATCCTCCATCTCACCCTTGGAGGAGGAGGCTATAGCGTGGGACAGCCCGGAGAATTTTCTGGCTCATAGCCTATTCCTCTGAGGAATGGATCAGCTGATGGCAAGTAGCAAGGCAGGATAGTAACAAGAAGATATAGACAGGCAATGGGGTTGATGGATGCTACCAGCTTCCGTGTCGACGTCGACAATGAAGTCACATTGGTAGCGAGTCTGATGGCTCTTCACACCATAGTGGTGGTGAGAGGTATTGTTGAGGGTCTCCGTAACCTTCATGGTCCCTCATTAGGGATAGAGATCGAGTGTGGATCCCTGTAGTGGAGACCGTCTCTGTATGGAGAGTAAGAGCAGTCAAAAGGCGTGTCTTCCTCCCCGATGATTTCCAGCTTGACGGCAAGCGGCATATGAGGCCGAAGAACATGATAAGCTAACAAAATGCTCCTCAGGTAGCACAGGCAATGTTTGAGGCAGCGGTTTCCGAAGGGGAGACGGGGACCTAGCCCATAGGCTCCCAATGGAGTAGCCAAATCCCGTGAGGAACCATCGCCAAAGGTGAGGCCAAGCAAGACCGTCGATGTCAGTAGTGACACAAGCTGAGACAGTGTGGGCAATGTCACCAACACCATGTTCGAGTGGAAAGCCTGTGAGGCCGAGAAGGCTGAAGCAGTGATCGGGATTAGTTTGAGAAGGCCAGATGTCGACATTGAGATAGGCATCAGAAGGGCCATAACAGAATTGTCGGGGTCATCGTCATAGGGGCCGCCGCTGGGACAGCAACCAGAGCTTGGTGGTGGAGGCGACATCCATCACTGCCGTGTCGAGTCGAAAGCCCCCGATGCCAAGTCCAAGACAGTGACCGGATCGGGGCAGGAAGGCCGGATGTCGACGTCGAAGGAGGCATCAGGAAGGCCAGTCGCCACCATCGACATCGAGGCTGGTGGTAACAATGGCTCCCTTCGCTTTTTCAAGCCAAGGGCTCCTGGTGCCAAGTTCACTGCAGTGACCAGGACCGGGGAAAGAAGGTTGGATGCAGATGCCCAGGGGGGTGTCAGGAAGGCTCTACAGAATCGCCGTTATCGCCATCGAGGTCAGAGCAGCGGTCAGGACGGTTTGGTGGCAATAAAAGCCAACTTCGCCAAATCGAGCTGAAAGCTTCCGATGCCAAGTCTAATACAGTGACCAGGATCAGGGCATGAACGTCAGATGACGACGTCGAAGGAGGCATCTGGAAGACCATAATGGAGTCTGGTGACAGTAACAGCCACCTTTGCCTTGTTGGGCCGAAGGCCTCCAATGCCGAGTCGAGACAGTGATCGGGATCTGGGCAGGAAGGCCAGATGCTGACATCAGAAAAGCCATGGCAGCAACAGTCTCCATTGACCTGTTGAGATGAGAGCCTCTGATGCCGAGTCTAGTACAGTGACCGGGATCGGGGCAGGAAGGCCAGATGCCGACATCAGAAGGGGCATCAGAAGAGCCATGGTAGCAACAGTCTCCATTGACTTGTTGCGGTGAAAGCCTCCGATGCCGAGTCTAGTACAGTGACCAGGATCGGGGCAGGAAGGCCAGATGCCGACATCATAAGAGGCATCAGGAAAGCCATGGTAGCAACAGTCTCCATTGACTTGTTGAGATGAAAGCCTCAGATGCTGAGTCTAGTACAGTGACCGGGATCGGGGCAGGAAGGCCACATTCCGACGTCAAAGGAGGCATCAGGAGAGCCATGGTGGAGATACCATCCAGCATCGAGGTCAAAGTAGCCTTCCTTGCCATGTGGCAAGGAGCTGACTGAGGCATTGTGTAGCAAGAGCAGCGGGATGGATTAAAAGCGTCGACGTCAATGTCGATCTCTAAGCGTTTCTCTGAGATGGAAAATCTGCACCAGTAGATATGATTGCACAGACATCTGTAAGTAGATGTGAAGGCTTGTAAGAACAATGCCTGTCACCTCTCAACTCTGTTGCAGAGAGTCAGCAGGGTAAAAACCTTGAACAAACACATCCAAGCGAGTTAAACAACAAAAAGTACAATACTATAACGCAAGCCTGTCAGCAGTGTTACCTGCTTTCCTACTAAATTATTCCTTTTTTTTTTTTTTTTTTGTGATAAGTGGAGCCATGAGAGGCCTACAAAGTAGAGAGGAACTCGTCTGGGCTAAGGAAATCTAGCTAATAACCCATGAAGAACAAGAAGGGGCAGCTCAAGGAAAGGGAAAGAGAGAAAGAAAGAATAATAAAGCAAAAATCAAGTTTCCAAATCTCCTCTAGATGGGATTATGCACAATATTTAGTCCTAAAGAAGGGAAGGATGTCCGGCAGTCTTCCAGGTATTGGGACTACAATTCCCAGCACCTCTCACTAATTTCTTATGCTGTTCAAGGGGCTGTTGGGAGCTGCAGTTTATCAATACCTGGAGGTCCAGAGGATGCCCACTCCAGTCCAAACAAAAGAGCGTTTGTGCTAGAACTGGACTCCTTTTGCCTTGATAGAGCCCTATCTATTCCCACAGAGACCCTTCCCAAGAGCTATGACTCTCTCTTTGCCTCCCCTCAAGGCTCCCGAGGGGCAGATGGGGCCTTGCAGCCATGGAAGTCCAGGCCTTTTGGGGGGCTTCCTTGTTTTCAGCCCCAAGGCTCCCTCCCAATATAAGACCCCCCAGACCTCAATCATTGACCCCAAAAGAAGGGTGCTTCCTCATTCTTCCTTCCCACACATGGACCCCACTGGGCTGCTCCCCCCACCATTCCCATCCTTCTTCTCCCCAGCTGCCTCTGGGCACCCACCTTCCCTTCACCCCCAAGAAAACCAGAAGGAACCGTTCTTCTTAACTGGCCAACAGTCAAACCCACCAGCCTTCTAGAATATTCCCCTTCAAACACTCAGCCACTTGCTCTCAACCCTCCCAACAGAGGACTGAAGAATGGCATTTACCACCAATGACATCCATGTTCATTTCCTTACCTTCACTTCATTAAAAAACATTTACATTTTAAATGAAGGTCCATAATGTCAGAGGGGCCCCTTTCCCAGCTGCTTTGCTCCTCCCCAGACTATCCCTCGTGACTCTCCTTGGTCCCTTGGAGGGTCTTTCTCCAAATGGGGCTGGGATCTGGAGGTCATTGGGAAGGGAGCCCACTTGCAGCTTCCCTGGAAGACAAAGTCAGGGCTCTTGGGGATTATTCCTCCTCCCAACCCACCCCCAGCTCCCGATGACAGTTGACATTTTCTCCAAATGGGGCTGGGATCTGGAGGTCATTGGGAAAGGAGCCCACTTGCAGCTTCCCTGGAAGACAAAGTCAGGGCTCTTGGGGATGAATCTCAGCCTCCCAACCCACCTCCAGCTCCCGATGACAGTTGACATTTTCTCCAAATGGGGCTGGGATCTGGAGGTCATTGGGAAGGGAGCCCACTTGCAGCTTCCCTGGAAGACAAAGTCAGGGCTCTTGGGGATGAATCTCAGCCTCCCAACCCACCTCCAGCTCCTGATGACAGTTGACATTTTCTCCAAATGGGGCTGGGATCTGGAGGTCATTGGGAAGGGAGCCCACTTGCAGCTTCCCGGAAGACAAAGTCAGGGCTCTTGGGGATTAATCTCAGCCTCTCAACCCACCTCCAGCTCCCGATGACAGTTGACATTTTCTCCAAATGGGGCTGGGATCTGGAGGTCATTGGGAAGGGAGCCCACTTGCAGCTTCCCGGAAGACAAAGTCAGGGCTCTTGGGGATTAATCTCAGCCTCTCAACCCACCTCCAGCTCCTGATGACAGTTGACATTTTCTCCAAATGGGGCTGGGATCTGGAGGTCATTGGGAAGGGAGCTCACTTGCAGCTTCCCGGAAGACAAAGTCAGGGCTCTTGGGGATGAATCTCAGCCTCCCAACCCACCCCCAGCTCCCAATGAGAGTGGACAGAGAGGGAGCTCAAAAGGGTGGCTGCCACCCTTTCCCTTCATCTCTGCTGTCTTAGTCCCTCTGATGGCAGGCGCTTAGAGTCCCTTCTCCTTCTCAAGAAAGATGCCACGGAGCTTCTTTGCCGCCAGAACAAACTGAACCTCCCAATATGGAAGATGGAGCTGCACCCCAGGTAGACGTCTCTGGATCTACAAGGTCTAGAGAACCACCACACTCTGGGTGCATCTACACTGTAGAAGTAATGCAGTCTGACACCACTTCAAGGGCTGTAGCTCCATCCTGTGGGATCTTGAGATGTGTAGTTTTCCAAGGTCTTCAGCCTTATCTGCCCAAGAATGCTGGCCAATACTAAAATTAAAAATGCCAGGATACTGTAGGATGGAGCCATGGAAGGCTGCATTCACAATGCAAAAATAATCAGTTTGATCCCACTTTAACTTCCATGGCTCTATGCTATGGAATCCTGGGAACTGTAGTTCAATGGGGCACAAGACCTCTCTGACAGACAAGATAAATTACGAAACTACAGATCCTACAAATTCTGTAGAATGGAGCCATGACATTTAAAGTGGTATCAAACTGGATTATCTCTACAGTGGAAATAAACAGGAATACAGACAGAGAGACAGAGAAGGAATCTGGAACTGACAGTGGAGAGAAGTGAGTCTATTCCTGAAGGAAGCACTTTGGAAAGGCTTTTAAACGTTCAGACTAAATCCTGCAAAACTAACCTTACTTCTTTGTTTTACCTTTAGTAGATGGTAGAAATGCTGTAGATGCTGTTTATCAGGATTTCAGCAGAGCATTTGATAACCCACCCACCCCTCAATGATCCTTTGTTTATATGACTGTTTTGACTTTTTATTTGGGAATGTCCTCCATTTTATTTTCATTCTTGCTTGAGCAAAGGACGCTCCTGGACTGTCCTGGCCTTGCAGCAATGGCCTCGGCTTCTTGGTTGCTGCTTGGCCGGCTGCTCAGTCGCTGCTCCCTTCACAGCCACTCGCTTTGGGAGCAGCCACTACCAAACCCTGGCTGAGCAGCAGCCAAGAAGCCCCTGGTCCATCCTGCCCTTCCAGCAAAGGCCAAGGGAGGCAAGAGGCCTCTCGGTCCCTGCTCAGCCAGCTGCCCAGTTGCTCTTCTTCCTGAGGAAGGCCTCTCCTTCGTTCCTTCTTCCTCGGGGCAGAGCCAGTGTGTGTGGAGGGGCTTTGCAGAGGCCACACGCTCTGGACTGGAGACTGCAGTCGATGGGGAAAGGCCAGGCCAAGGCAGAGGACTCTTCCCAAGAAGGGATGCTGGATACTCCTCCTCCTTCCCCAGAGACATGGCTTTTCCACGCAGCTTCAAGGGTCTTCCACATCCTTCTTTTAGCCTCTCTGATGAAAGAAAGCAGGAGCAGGAATGCAGCTCCAACCTGCCAGCCGAGTCCCAGCAAAGCTCACAAAGTTGAAGCAAGATCCCAAATGGGAAAGCTCACTTTTTACCGCTGCTTCTTCCCCACCACAATGTTCTCTAAGGCCTTTATCACACTAGTGAAATCCCTTTGAGAAACAAGATCTGAAGTAGATTAAAATTAGAAAAACCCCACAAATGTGGGAAGTTTATCAGACAACGCTACGATTAAACTGAAATAACGCAAAGCTAAAGCGAAGGCAAAAGGGACAAAAATGGCAGCTTTTTACTTTCAGAATTTCCCTAAAATAAAAACTGCTGTTTTTTGTCCCTTTTGTCTTCGCTTTAACTTTGCGTTATTTCACCTTTTCAGGAATGTTGTGTGATAAACTTCCCACAGTCGAGTTTTGTTTTTAAAAAAATTAAATCTAGTTTAAATCCCATTTATCAGCAGGATTTAATTAGTGTGATAAACTCCGAACTCTTTGCTCCAGTCAGTCTGCCCCAAAATGGCTCTGCTTCAAGCTACAAAAGCAATGCCCTGCACCCAAGCCTTGCCAGTTTCCAAAGTGCCATCACCACGACTAGCAAAAGCTATGGCTTAGGGAATGAGCTTCATGGGCAGATGAAGAGCAGGGGACACCAGCACAGAAAGGGATCCCAAAGGCTCTGGGCTGCTTTTTAGGGACCCGGACAATGGCTTCCATGCAAACGTCATCCCTACTGTGGTCCTAAAGGCTGAGGGTTTGCCTTGCCTTTCTTGTTCCCCATAACCTTGACTGGACACTCCCTGACACCCCCTTTTCCCTCTCCGACCCCTGGATCTCTCTACCTTCCCCCGGGAAGCCATACTGTCCACTTCGGGAATCACAGCTCTACCTGGAGATCCTGCATTGAAGCAGCAAAATGAAGAAACATGCCTTGCAAAAAACAGGGGAAGAAGAGGGCCCTGTCAGTTGAGAGAGGAGATCCCCTTTGATTTATAGAACTGGATTTCCTGAAGTTCTGGCTTTCCTTGTTTTTGAGCTTTGCCCCTTTCCTTCCTTTGGATTCCCGAATCCTCTTCAGCTCAGGGCCACACAGTGTCATATAAGTAGAAAGGAGGGAGGAACTTTAAAAATCCCGCATAAAAGAACTTACTGAACCAGAAATCAAATTAAAAGAGATGGAAGGAAAACTTGAAAAGGCCCGTGGTTCAAAAAAAAAAAATCATTAATAACATAAAACATCTTTATTAACGATTTGGATGACAGAATTGGGGGCATACTTATCAAATTTGCAGATGACACTAAACTGGGAGGAGTAGCTAAAACCCCAGAGGACAGGATCAAAATTCAAAATGACCTGAATAGACTAGAAAGCTGGGCCAGTGCTAACAAAATGAAATTCAATGCGGAGAAATGTAAGGTTCTGCACTTAGGGCGGAAAAATGAAATGCACAGATATAGGATGGGGGACACCTGGCTGAATGAGACCACATGTGAAAGGGATCTAGGAGTCCAAGTAGACCATAAGCTGAACATGAGTCAACAGTGTGATGCGGCAGCTAAAAAAGCCAATGCAATTTTAGGCTGCATCAATAGAAGTATAGTTTCTAGATCAAGGGAAGTTATAGTGCCACTCTATTCTGCTTTGGTCAGGCTCCACCTGGAATACTGTGTCCAGTTCTGGGCACCACAATTCAAAAAAGATGTGGAGAAACTGGAGCATGTCCAAAGGAGGGCAACTAAGATGGTGAAGGGTCTGGAAACCTTGCCCTATGAAGAACGCCTTAGGGAGCTGGGGATGTTTAGCCTGGAGAAGAGAAGGTTAAGAGGTGATATGATAGCCCTGTTTAAATATTTGAAGGGATGTCATATTGAGGAGGGAGCAAGCTTGTTTTCTGCTGCTGCAGAGACTAGAACGCGGAACAATGGATGCAAACTGCAGGAAAAGAGATTCCACCTCAACATTAGGAGGAACTTCCTGACAGTAAGGGCTGTTCGACAGTGGAACACACTCCCTCGGAGCGTAGTGGAGTCTCTTTCCTTAGGGGTCTTTAAGCAGAGGCTGCATGGCTATCTGTCAGGGATGCTTTGACTTGGAGTTCCTGCATGGCAGGGGGTTGGACTGGATGGCCCTTGTGGTCTCTTCCAATTCTATGATTCTATGATTCTATCTACAAAAGAAAATGGAAGCCATACTTACCAAAGAAATAAGAGGGAATATATAAAAAAAAGCAAGGCAATCCTATTTTGAATCTGGTAAGAAATCAGAAAAATGGCTCATCAAGAAGCTGAAAAAAAGAAAGAGAAAAGAGATCCATTATGAAATCAGTATACAAAGAGGGAACTGCCACAACTCAAAAAGAAATTAAAAACAAATTTCAAAAATTTTACTCAAAACAATGTAAAAAATAATCTAGCAAAACAATGGATGAAAATTTACTAGTGTCAGTGATTAAAATGTTGTTACGTCTTAGGTTAAACTTTTTTGAGGTTTCATTTGCCTATAATATACAACAAGAAACCTTTCCTCACATAGAATAAAGAAATAAAAGCTTTATCTGGGAAGGGAAAAACTCAAGGCCAAGTTGGAAAACTCTAATTGACCAGAAGGAAAACGGCGGCTGTGGTCTTCCAGACATCGAATTATATTTCCAAGACAGTGGTATAACTTGGCTCCAGGACTGAATAAAACTCAATTAACAACAGATTCCTTGATTTGGAGGGCTTTAATCTCAGATATGGTTGGCATGTGTACCTATGGCATAAAAAAGGGAAACTCCATCAGGACTTTGAACCCCATTGACTGAGAAAAGTCTGGACTAAAATAAAGGCAGTTTTCTATAGAGGGATCCCAGGATGGATGTCACCCAGGAATCATTAAGAATTAGATATAAATCTACAAAAACATGGTTAAGATACGAAGATTTCATTAAATGCAGAGTTAAAAGACATAAAGGATATTCAAGCCCTAGAACAAAAGACACATTGCCTTCTACATTACCAATTACAACAAATACTCAAAATTGACCAAAAAATAAATAAATCAAGGTCTTTCTATTAAAAAAACACCAAGATCAATACAATAATTTTGCAAGATAAACCAACACAAATTGCTAAATGATACCAAAAAACTGCTAGAAAGGAAACATGAAGATGAATCCATCAAAGACCACATGAAAAGATGGGCCAGAGATTTTGGAATAGAAATTCAGTTAAACGGCTGGATGGAAGGAAGACGACACACAGATAAATAAACTGAAAATGAGTTAATATTAGAGAAAACCTCTTTAAAATGGGAAGAATATGGCACCTGACACCGGCTAATTTAGCTAAAATATGGAATAATTGTAATTTTCTTTGTTGGAAATGCCAGAAAAACCCTGTTTTCTGGTTCCAAACGTGGAGGAAATGTCCAGACAGAGAAAGTTCTGGAAATAAATGCCACAAAACACAGTCTGAGAGAGATTGGAGACATCATTTGAGTTCAGAAAGGAATTGGACCTTTGGAACAGGGCTCAAAATTTGCAATAAAGGAGAATAATCTGTTTTTCTCTGGTTTCAAGGGCAAGACTCGGTTGGCAGCTGCCAGAGAGCCAGAGCTTCCTCCCAAAAGAGAGGAAGACAAAATGGCAGCCTCATCTCAGAGACATGATCTGCCCTTATATACAGCTGGTCCCCTGCCTGCAGCTCCCCTCCGTCCAATCAGCATCCGGCAACACCTCCCTCTCCACCAATCACCATCCTCGGCCTCCGCTCTATGCCCTTATATGGTCAGGGCAGAAGACAAGGGGGCTTGGCCAGGACTCAGCCACTACTCCCACAGTGGCTTTGGCCTAGTCCGCTCACAAGATGGCTGTTGTTGCTTTGCTTTGTTTGTCAATAAACCGTCATAAACAACCTCCCCCCAAGAAGAGCCAGAGCAGAGAAAGGGAAGGAGGAGGGATCGGGGCCAAAGGAGGGAAGGAGGAGGAGCCCTGGAGCCTTTCTGTCTTCTTGAGACACGGAAGACAAGCTTTGCTTGACCTCAGCTGCAAAGCGGTTCCAAGGAAGGGCCCTCAAAGGACCCAAATGGCCCTGTTAGTTGGGGGATTCTGGGTAATGGAGTCCAGGAGAGGAACTTTTCCATCCTCACGCAAAACAAAGACCACTCTTCTTGGGTCCAAAACACACTCCAGAAGTAATCCAGTTTGAGAGCGCTTTCACTGCCCTGGATCAGTTTCAGGGAATCCTGGGAATTAAAGTGGTGTCAAACTGGATCATTCCTGCAATAGTGGCTGAATGGCACTATTTTGTGGATTCTGGGTGTTGCTGTCCTTTTCTGTATGGCCAGGAAGAGCCAGCCTGGTCCAGTGGTTTGAATGTGGGACTATGGCTCAGGAGACCTGGGTTCGATTCCTGCTCAGGCAAGAAACCCACTGGCTGACTTTGGGCAAGTCACACTCTCTCAGCCTCAGGAGGTGTCAATGGCAGCCCCCTCTGAACAAGCCTTGCTAAGGTTTGTTGTGTTTCGGAGAGCAGTGTGGTCTAGCGGTTGGAGCGCTGGACTAGTCCTCTGGGAGACCAGGGTCCAATTCCCCATGAAGCCCCAGGAATCAATCGGGTGACTTTGGGCAAGTCACACTCTCTCAGCCTCAGAAGGGAATGGCAGCCCCCTCTGAACAAATCTATACGTCCTGCTTTTCAAGCTTCTCTCTATGAGGAATCTCAAAATGTCCTCCCTTTTGAGGAGGATTCAGTAGCATGAATTTATATTCATATTAAGTGCTTGAAGCTTAATTTTTATATTCAGTGTTTTTAGTCCAATTTGTTTCTTGAATCTCCCACATTTTGCAGGGCCTTGTCCTCCTTTGTCCTCCTTTTCCAGGACACATCCTCCATTGCAACCTTCTGCCCAGAAGGGATTTCAGAATGTCCTCCATTTGCAACATCACTTTGGTCCTGTCCTCCATTATGCCTTGTAGGCCCAGCGTTTTGCGGTGCCTTGTCCTCCCTCCTCACAACGTTACAATTAAAGAGTCATTATCCTGGGAATAACTAGGCACTGAACAGCAACAAGTCATTCATGGGGAAATCCTGGGACTTATTTGTTGCTGTTTGATGCTTGGTTATCCCTGGGATAATGACTCTTTAATTTCAATGCGAGTGAAGATCTGAATTGCGTTCACGTACTTTTTTTGGAATCTCTGGCTTTTCTTCGCTAACGAAGATTCAGGAAGGACTTACCCCACGCTTACTACAAGCGCGTTGATGACTAAAAAGGCCGATCCGAGATAAGCAAGTCCGGTTACAGAAAGCACAGCAGAAAGTCTCCTTGGGTGATGTTTCCAAGTTGTGGTTCTTTCTGCGTTGTCGTTTCTCTTCGTGACTCGTTTGGCGTGAGTTCTCGAATGAGGCTGCAGCATTGTGGATAGTGCATTGTCTCCATGCCTCCCAATGTGAGGCCAGGGCAGTCCATTGTTGGTGATCAATTTGGCCAAGCTTGAGATGTTGTTTCAGGGAGTCCTTGTATCTCTTCTTTGGGGCGCCCCTCTTTTGCTGACCCGTGGCGAGTTCACCGTAGAGTACTATTTTGGGGAGGCGGTGGTCCTCCATTCTAGAAACGTGACCTGCCCAGCGCAGCTGCGTTTTCAGTAGCATGGCCTCAATGCTGGTGATCTCTGCTTGCTCCAGGACAGCAACATTCGTCACATAGTCAGTGTCGAAGGCTTTGGTAAGGTCGACAAATGTTACATAGAGTCCTTTGTTTTGCTGTCTACATTTCTCTTACAGTTGTCTAAGAGCAAATATCATATCTGTAGTGCTCCTATTAGCTCTGAAGCCGCACTGGCTTTCAGGGAGAAATTCTTCTGCAATAGCAGGAACTAATCTGTTCAGGAGTATCCTTGCAAGGATTTTTTCAGCAATGGAGAGCAGTGTAACAGTGTTATGCCTCGATAGTTTGAGCAATCAGATTTCGCTCCTTTTTTCTTGTATAGGGTGACGACAACTGCATCTCGGAGATCTGATGGCAGTTCACCTTTTTCCCAGCTACTCACAAGGAGCTTGTGGAATTTAGCATGGAGTACATGACCTCTGTGTTTCCACGCTTCAGGTGGGATTCCATCAATCCCAGATGCCTTGCTGTTTTTCATCTGCTGTATGGTTTCTTCCAAAGTGGGAGCCACGTCCAGTTCATTTTTCATCGGTTGTTGTATCATATGTTGAATTGCTGAGCCTTGGACTTCTCGGTTGGCACTGAAGAGACTTTGGAAATGTTCAGCCCATCGATTCGGGATGGAGGCTTTGTCTGTGATTAGTGTTTGACCATCCGTACTATATAAGGAGCTTTGGACCTGATAAGTAGGTCCAAACACTGCTTTAAGTGCTTCGTAGAATCCTCTGGAATCACCCAGAGCTGCACAACGTTGTGTCTTTTCTGCTAAATTGATCCACCACTTGTTCTGAATGTTTCGGAGTTTTTATTGGAGTTTAATGCATGAGAGACGGAAGGCTGCTTTTCTTACATGGCTGAGCGAGATGTGCTTGATGAGCAGTTCTCTTCTTTGCCAACAGCTCCTGGATCTCTTGGTTTTTTTCATCAAACCAATCTTGGTTTTTCTTGCAGGAGAGCCCAAGGGATTCTTCCGCAGACTGCAGTATACTATTTTTGATATGTTGCCAAAGCACTGTAGGAGAAGAATCTAAAGGATGGCCTTCAAGTTTTGATTGCAGATTTGCCTGGAAGTTGTCTCTCATGGCAGCTTGTTGAAGATTGTTGACTTGGAGTCTCTTTAAGATGCCACTCCTCTTAGGTTTGAGCTTAAGATGAAGATTTAGTTTGCATCTTAGGAGGCAACATGAAACTCCATGATTGCGTTCGGAAGGACTTCCCTTTGCCCGAAAATGTGTGATCAGCTTTCACACGATCATGTGAAACCCTATGATTGCATTCAGATTGCCATTGGATTATACTTCCAATTCCCTTCGTGTGATAAACTCCAATGAGGAATCCCCCAGCACCACCTTCTGAAGACACCCCTCCAAATAGGACCTCCCAGTTGCATCCCAGAGACGTGACTCAGAAGGATACAATGGTTGATGGTATCGAAAGCGGTCGAGAGTTCAGTGGGACCAAGAAAGACACACTCTCAAGGTCCAGTTCCCTGCGGAGGGAAGCTGTTCCTCCACCAAGGCAACCAAAGCAGTTTCAACCTCTTTGGATGGGCAGCCAGGAAAACAAAATGCAGTGGTCCCCCGGGATATGAATCCCTCGGGATCCAAAATCCCCGGGACCCGAAACCGCCGGGGCCGGAAAAATGGCCCCGGCGAACGAAAAAATCCCCGGGTTGCGAAAAAAAAATCGCAACCCGGACCCTTTAAAACAGCGCGCTTCCGGCGCGCTGTGCATTGATGAAAGCGGTCCCCCGGGTTACGAAGCACTTCCGGGTTACGAATGTAATCCCGGAACAGATTACATTCGTAACCCGGGGGATCACTGTGCTTCCAATAACTCAAAGTTTTTTTCGATGGAGTACGAAGTGCAAGATGCCTTCAATTAATATGCTGCCTTGAAGCAAGGAAAGCATCAAAGGGGGGTCTAATGGTTGTAGAAGATAGAATCTAGACAGTCTGTATCTCCAAACAAAAGGGATTTCACACTTCCAGTTTCTCTCCATTCTGGACATCCTGATGCCTCAAGAGCAGAATCCTAACAGAAGGAGAGATGAGATTTTAGCTGCTGTGCAATTCAGATGTCAAGGTTTGTACACTGTTTTGATAACTTTTAATATTTTTAATGTGTAACTTTATAGAATCACAGAATCATAGAGTTGGAAGAGACCTCAAGGTGCATCCAGCTCAACCACATACTGCCGTGCAGGAACTCTCAATCAAAGCATCCCCAACAGATGGCCATCCCGCCTGTTTAACGCCCTTCAAAGTAGGAGACTCCACTACACTTCAAGAGAATGTCTTCCATTGTGGAATATTATAAATTGTTTACTTATGTAAAAAATATAGGTTGAGTTTTAATGCCTTTGCATTTTTTATAATTTCTATTGTTTTATATTTGTTGATACCTGTCTTGAATCCCTATATTGGGAGAAAGGCGTGATACAAAAAAATAAAATAAATAAATTGGAAATCCCTTGAGGATCCGTGGGTTTCTTGGTGCAGATTGCCCCTCTACCAAAAGAGATGGAGACTATTAATGGTTCTGTCCAGAATTGCTGTGGGCCCATTTTGGCACCTGAGCTGTACCTCCGTTGCCCAAACATCGCACTTTGATACTATGAAACTTCAAGGACTCTCTCCAACAGAAACCTGGGATTTGTGGTTTCATCAGGTACTTAGCATTCTCTAGCAACTCTCATGAATGACTTCACTAGGGATCTCTATCGATATCCATTTCCAAGCACCAAAGCGTGATGCATTAAGTAACAACCACAGTTGCTCAAAGCTTCTCATTCAAATACACACAACATATTTCGCATACGACATATTTAAAGGGCTATTCCCAAATCAAAGGGAAAGGAGAGGATTATTCTTTTTCACTTCCTTGGAGAAATAAAATAAAAAACATTTAATTTGGCATCTTTGTTTCTAGCATCGAGTGGGGGGCCCTTGTACCACTGCAACTGAGGGCAAGTGGGACACTAAGCAAATCTATGGACACCTGTCACCTTTGTCAGTTTAATTAAGTCTAATATATTATAATAAGCTACTGTTCTCCAAGTTCAGTTGGATATTCGCACAGAGCCCTTTCCTCTTTCCTGGAGTTGGGCCCCCAAAAATGGAGAAGAGGCACCCTCACCTCCTGCCTGAAGATGATTCTTAAAAAATGACAGTTCGATGCCAGGCCCTGATGTACGGCACCCCTAATGCCCCATGTAAAAAGGGCAAGAAAAAAGATGTTACAAAAAAAGAAGAAGAAATAATAATATTGATACAAGAGAAGAACCCAAAGAAAACATGTTCCTTTCTAGCCCAGGTTTAGGTCCTGAGGACAGAGGGGGAAATCAGGGTTTGACTCAGGGGTCAGCGCATGTTGTGTGTGTCAATGCAGGGCTACAAAGGGGACAGCATCCTTCTTCATAGCCACAACCATTTTATTTCACAGATTCTAGATAGAAAATGAAGAATACAGAATGCTCCAAATAATTCAAAAGTTTATTGAAAGTTCCTGTAAGGAGAAGATACTTGTAAACCATATGCTTTGTAGCAGATATATAATAGAAACAGATTGTACTAAAGCCTTACAAAACACAATAAAATGTATGAATGCCGCCTCACCAAAGAAGCTCCTCACATTTCTACACTTTCTCTTTATATTGGATTTTATGATGGATTTTATGATGCCTCAAAAGGTGTGAATTCAGAGAAGAAATTTCCAGCAGTCCTTCCATTTCTATGGCTTCTTTCCCATATGAATCATATGGTGGTTTGTAAGGCTGGTACCTGAAATATAAGCCTTGCCACACTCCTGGCATCTGTAAGGTTTCTCTCCTGTGTGGACTCTCTCATGGACCACTAGCTGTGGCCTCTGAGCAAAGCATTTCCCACACTGCTGGCATCTGTAAGGTTTCTCTCCTGTGTGGACTCTCTCGTGGACCACAAGGACAGACTTATGAGCAAAGCCTTTCCCACACTGCTGGCATCTGTAAGGTTTTTCTCCTGTGTGGACTCTCTCGTGGACCACAAGGACAGACTTATGAGCAAAGCATTTCCAACACTCCTGGCATCTGTAAAGTTTTTCTCCTGTGTGGACTCTCTGATGTGACAGAAAGTGTGGCTTACGAGCAAAACCTTTTCCACAATCCTGGCATCTGTAAAGTTTCTCTCCTGTATGGTGTCTCTGATGGATGACTAGCTGTAGCTTCTGAGCAAAGCCTTTCCCGCACTGCTGGCATCTGTAAGGTTTCTCTCCTGTGTGGACTCTCTGATGACCCACAAGGTGTGACTTGTGAGCAAAGCCTTTCTCACACTGCTGGCATCTGTAGGATTTCTCTCCTGTGTGGACTCTCTCATGGACCACAAGGCATGAATTGTAAGCAAAGCATTTCCCACACTGCTGGCATCTGTAAGGTTTCTCTCCTGTGTGGACTCTCTTATGGACCACAAGGTGGGACTGGTGAGCAAACCCTCTCCCACATTGCTGGCATCTGTAAGGTTTCTCTCCTGTGTGGCTTCTCTGATGAACCAAAAGGTGTGACTTCTGTGCAAAACCTTTCCCACACTGCTGGCATCTGTAAGGTTTCTCTCCTGTGTGGACTCTCTGATGGATCACTAGCTGTGGCCTCTGAGCAAAGCATTTTCCACACTGCTGGCATCTGTAAGGTTTCTCTCTTGTGTGGAATCTCTGATGTCTTTTAAGCCATGACTTGCGAGCAAAACCTTTTCCACAATGCTGGCATTTGTATGGTTTCTCTCCAGAGTCGATACTCAGATGTGGCTCAAGTTCTTCTATAAAGAAAGACAAAGACAAGACTGACCTCAGTGATAAGAGAGGAGGGGCCCTGGAATCAACAATGGAGCTAAGCAATCTCAACTATAGCAAGAAACATCAGCGATAAAGGGGTTTCTGTCTCCCCTTTCTCTCCCTCTATAGATATTAATCATAACTGCTAAATGGAAGCCCTCACAATATTCAATCACCTCTTCTGGCTCTCTTATGGACTTTCCTAGAGTTCCCTTCCTTTCCAAACGGAGCTAGACTATCTTTGTCTTGCTTCTGCTTTGCCCTCTTCGTTTCCACATGCCTGATTCCCTTCCAATTCTTCCCTCCTGCTCTCATGTCCTTCTGCATTCCTTCAGCATTTCACCTCTAGGATCTCTTCCCTGCCATTCTGTTTTTCACATTCTCTCACACACAGACACAGAGACAGAGAGTATGGGGCAGGAAAGAGACACTTCTGGTTGCATCTGGTAGGAAAATAAATATGGAAATAAATCCATTGGAAAGGCATTCTTTTGTTCCCAATCTCTCTCTCAGACACATACACATAAACACAAAGAGAGAATATGGTGCAGCAAAGAGAGAGTTGAAGTTCCATTTGGAGAGAAAACTGGGATAATAAACCCTCAGTCCTCAGAGGATGGGCAATGGATTCAAGGTCCTTACCCAAGTAGGACACGTTCTCATAGTTCTGCATCATCACCACTTCATACAATGCTCTCTGCTTCGGGTCAAGCAGTTGCCATTCCTCTTTGGTGAAGTATACCGCCACATCTTTAAAAGTCACCTGCAACACAAAGAAGCCTTCATCCAGAGAGGTCTAAGCAAAAGAGGAGGAAAGCACATGGTGCATCCCAAATATTATTTCATCCGAAGGCTTTCATGGCCAGCATCCAAAGTTTTTTGTGGGGCTTTTTGTGGAACATGGCCACATAGCCCGAAAGCCCCACAAAAAATTATTTGATCCCTTCAGAACACAGATGGAGAGAGGTATGTCTGAATATACAAGAGATATTGAATGTCTCTCTCAGTGAATCTTGAAGTATAATCCATGGGGAAAAATGTAAAGCAAAGCCTGGACTCCTGACGAACTGGATTTCTAATGTGAAGGGAGACTTTGTTTAGCACATGGACATTGTACCACGTGGGTCTTCCCAATCTGCATTACCAACCAGTTTAAATCGAGGATAGACTCATGTAAATCTTCAGATGTTTTGGAGTTCCAACCTCTATGATCAAATTCTATTAGCTCATAAGTCAGGGAACCCCACAATACTCTCTTCCCATTCTTCACAATAAAAATATGAAAACCTCAAATGAAATCCTTAGGAATTGCTTGCTTTCATGATTCCTCAGAACCAGCTGCCTGAGTCAGGTGCCTCCCTCCTCCGAAATGGTGGACCAACCCTGCCTCATATTTCTGGGTTTAGTGCAAACGTAGGCATAGAAAAGGTCTTCCTGAGAGACTCTGAGGGAGACTCTGAGGGGCCATCATTGGCAGGAAGCACCAGCCCCGGTCTTGATTCCCTGGTATTGAAAGCAAGGACAAGATGGCAGAGAGCAGGGATCAACTGAGCCACTGAAGGATGGAGGATGACCTCTGAAGGAAGGGAAAGCCTTCTGCCTTGGTATCAACTGTTGGGGATCCTATGATGAGAGTCCTCCCAATGGCTGAATTGCAAAGGAGGGAGTGAAAATTAACCTTCTTCAAGGTAATCTCTCCTCTGTTTCCCTCCATAGCTCCACCGTTCTTCCTTCTTTTGGGGGCTATCTTAGAGAGATCCACTCCTGCAGAAAGAACAAATGGAGGGGTTTTACATGTGCACCCATTTTCACACTCTACTATGGATCACCCAAAGGCAAAATCAATGGCGCTAAAAGAAAATCAAGCCTGAATTTTTCTTAAAAGACAAAATAACTAAACGAAGGTTGTTCTTCTTTGCCTACATTAGGAGAAGACAGGATTCCTTGGAAAATATTATGCCAGTCACTCAATTGGAAGTTGGCAGGAAAATACAAAGAATGCACTGCAAGGTGGATTGACTCAAGGAAGCCCAAATGCTGAGCTTGCGAGACTCTCAAGGGGCAGATGAGGCCTTGCAGCCATGGAAGCCCCAGGCCTCTTGGGGGAAGAGAATGGGGCTTCCTTACTTTCACCCCCAAAGCCTCCCTCCCTATGGAAGACCCCTCAGACCCCCAATCATGGACTCCAAAAGGGGGGCTTTTCTCCATTCTTCATTCCTACACATGGACCATATTTGGCTGGCCCCCATCCCCATTCTTCTTCTCCCAGCTACCTCTTGGCACCCACCTTCTCTTCACCACCAAGAAAATAAGAAGGATTCATAGCTGGCCAACATTCAAACCCACCAGCCTTCTAGAATCCCATTCAAACTCTCAGCCACTCACTCCCAGCATTCCATGCTTTTACCCCCTCCCAACAGATGACTGACGTATAACATTTACCGTAAATGACATGCATGTTCATTTCCTTCACTTTACTTCTCTAAGAAAAATCTATATTTTAAGCAAAGGTCTATAATATCCCATGGGCCCCTTTCCCAGCTGCTTTCCACCTTCACAGACTCCCTAGACAATCCATGGAGACTCTTCTTGATCCCTTGGGGCCAAGAAGGGAGTTTACGGACTTTCTGCTCCTGACCATTGTGTGACCCTGCTGGTACGTTTGGATCTCTTGGCAGCTTTTGACACTGTAGATCATTCCATCCTTTTGAGTCGACTAGGGGAGCTGGGGATCAGAGGCACCACGCTGCGGTGGTTCCGGTCCTTTCTCTCCGGGAGATCCCAAAGGGTGAGGGTCAGGGACAGTTGCTCTTCCAAGATTGAGCTTAATTGTGGTGTCCCTCAAGGCGCCATCCTGTCCCCGATGCTATTTAATATCTATATGAAGCCGCTAGGTGAGATTATTCGGAGGCATGGAGCTCAGTGTCTTCAGTACGCTGATGACACTTAGATATACCTCTCTATGACCAGATTGTCGGCCCAGACTTCAGATGGCGTCTCTCCTCTCAATGACTGTCTTGTGGCGGTAATGGATTGGATGAAGGAAAATAGATTGAAACTAAATCCAGACAAAATGGAGGTACTAATAATCACAGGCCTGAAACCAGTGAAAATTAACCTTCTTCAAGGTAATCTAATCGGGAATACAGCTCCCAGTCCTAGATGGAGTCACACTCTCCACAAAGGACTCTGTTCGCAGTCTGGGGGTACTTCTTGACTCGTCGCTTCACATGACTTGTCAGGTGAATGCGATGGTCAAGAGTGCCTGTTATCAGCTTCAGCTAATATGCCAGCGGCGCCCTTTCCTGGATATGAAGGACCTGTAAACCGTGGTACACGCTCTGGTAACTTCATGTTTGGACTACTGTAATGTGCTCTACATGGGGCTACCTTTGTGCCTAACTCGGAAACTTCAACTGGTTTATAGAATCATAGAGTTGGAAGAGACCACAAGGGCCATCCAGTCCAACCCCCTGCCATGCAGGAACTCCCAATCAAAGCATACCCAACAGATGGACATCCAGGTGGCAGGTGTGTGAGCAGTGCACCATGGGACACCTGATGCAACATGCACAGTGGGACAGAGGTGTATCATGGAATATAGAATGATGCAACAGATTTTAGGTATGAAACCAGCATGGTTTCATTGGTGACATGACTGTCATATGACTTCAAAGAAGACCACTTTGTTTGTTTATATAGCTGTGGGTATCCAAGACGGCTATCTGGTGCTCGGTGCATTCTTGTATATAGCTTTGCAACAACAAGTGATTAAAGCCCTCATATTTCATAGAATCATGTAGTTGGAAGAGACCACAAGGGCCATCCAGTCCAACCCCCTGCCATGCAGGAACTCCCAATCAAAGCATACCCAACAGATGGACATCCAGGTGGCAGGTGTGTGAGCAGTGCACCATGGGACACCTGATGCAACATTGAGAGAACCCTTGAGCCTGGAGCTCAAGGCTGAAGCTTGCGTGAGAGAAATTTTTTCTTTTCTCTTCTGGTTTCAATGTGGGGTATAAATGCAATAGGATAGGTCTGCAAGAGCTTTAGTTTGAGCCAACTTGAGAGCAGAGTGTGTTGTAGTTTTATTTCTTTGGAAATAAGAGAAAAAAAGACCCCTAACCTGCAGCCCCACACATAGGGTTTTTAAAATTAAATGTCAAGCGTGAATGAGACACGGAGAATACCACCACAGAAGAATTCTGATAAATATCTGACACCTTTATCTTCTCCAGTTTTATTCCTCCTTTTTAAACACAACTGTTGATCTATATCTCTCGATCTGTATAACTATCGTATAACTAACTCCACAATAAAAATATTAACCATGAAAAGATTAATTCGAGTGTGTTTGTGTAATGTTGAAGGAATTAATTCCATTCAAAGAAGAAAAAATATTTTATTACCTTGGGAAAAACATCATGAAATACTTTGAATATAACAAAACCAAAGAAAAGAAAAAAGATTCAATTTACTTTAAAAAAAAAAACAAATTGGGTAAACTCTTCATATGAAATGAGAAAATCAGGGGTTGTATTAAACACAAAAAGCAACTGTTTGGCAAAGGAAATATTTAAAGCTAAGGAGAGGCATTATATAGCTACAGAAATAACCACGCAAAATATTAGTAGTTGGGCTTTATGCCCCTAATGAAAATAAATGTAAATTTTGTAAGTTATTACAAAAAGAATTAGAAAAACATAATTAGGACAAGGTTTTAATTACAGGACATTAGAATGTGGTTCTCAATCTATAAACAGATAGAACAGCTAAGAATATGTATATATATATATATATATATGAAATTAGCAAGCACCTTCTTTAATCAGAACGATAACATAGATCTGCAATATGTTTGGACGTCATTATACCCAAAGTCTATACTTTTCACTCTCTAAAATACACGTCATTCTCACCAATTGACATGTTTTTAGTATCTTTTTAATATCCATTTTTTTTTTTAAAAAAAGAAGTGAACATTTCCCAAAATTCATTAAGATCATGATCTCATTAATTTAGAACTTGAAGTTGGAAACAGTCAGCTCAACTGGAGATTAAATTTAGATTTACACTTAGATGACAATTTTTGGGTAATTTGAAGAATAATATCAAATTGGACTTCATAGAGAACAAATCAGAATATATTCAACCAAGACCTTTATGGGACCCAGATAAATCCCTGGTAAGAGCCATAAAATAAAAACACATAAAAGTGTGGTCTTTTTAGGAAGCAAAGTTTAGCACTGAAGAAAGCCCACATAAAAGCACTTACAGAAAGAGAAATCAAAAGAGATGGAAGGAAAACTTTAAAAGGCGCTATTAATAACATAGGATATCTACAAAAGAAAATGGAAGCCATACTTACCGAAGAAATATGAAGGAATATAAAGACAGAAAGGCAATCCTATTTTGAATCTGGAAAGAAACCAGGAAAATGGCTCACCAAGAAGCTGAAAAAAGAAAGAGAAAAGAGATCCATTATGAAAATAGTAGACAAACAGGGAATTGCCACAAATCAAGAATAAATTATAAACAAATTTCATAAACTTTACTCAAAACTATATAAGAAAGAATCAAGCAAAACAATGGACGAAGATTTACTAGTGTCAGTGATTAAAATGTCAGAAGTTCCTAGATTAAACTTTTTATTCCCTAATTTGCCTAATATATACAACAACAGACCTTTTCTAACATGGAATAAAGAATAAAAAAGTTAATTTGGGAAGGGAAAAAGCCAAAGACCTCCAGACTTGGACTTATATTTCCAAGACTATATGGACTGATATATTTCCAAGGCAGTGCTGTAACTTGGCTTCAGGAGGACGGACCTGGAACCAGAGAGCCAGAGCTTCCTCCCAAAAGAGAGGAAGACAAAATGGCAGCCTCATCTCAGAGACATGATCTGCCCTTATATACAGCTGGTCTCCTGCCTGAGCTCCCCTCCGTCCAATCAGCATCCGGCAACACCTCCCTCTCCACCAATCACCATCCTCGGCCTCCGCTCTATGCCCTTATATGGTCAGGGCAGAAGACAAGGGGCCTGGCCAGACTCAGCCACTACTACTCCCACAGTGGCTTCGGCCTAGTCCGCTCACAAGATGGCTGTTGTTGCTTTGCTTTGTTTGTCAATAAAGCGTCATAAACAACCTCCCCCCAAGAAGAGCCAGAGCAGAGAAAGGGAAGGAGGAGGGATCGGGGCCAAAGGAGGGAAGGAGGAGGAGGAGCCCTGGAGCCTTTCTGTCTTCTTGAGACACGGAAGACAAGCTTTGCTGGACCTCAGCTGCAAAGCGGTTCCAAGGAAGGGCCCTCAAAGGACCCAAATGGCCCTGTTAGAATCATAGAATCATAGAATCATAGAATCATAGAGTTGGAAGAGACCACAAGGGCCATCCAGTCCAACCCCCTGCCATGCAGGAAATCCAAATCAAAGCATCCCTGATAGATGGCCATCCAGCCTCTGCTTAAAGACCTCCAAGGAAGGAGACTCTATCACCTTCCGAGGAAGTGCGTTCCACTGTCGAACAGCCCTTACTGTCAGGAAGTTCTTCCTAATGTTGAGGTGGAATCTCTTTTCCTGTATCTTGCATCCATTGTTCCGGGTCCTGTTCTCTGGAGCAGCAGAAAACAAGCTTGCTCCCTCCTCAATATGACATCCTTTCAAATATTTAAACAGGGCTATCATGTCACCTCTTAACCTTCTCTTCTCCAGGCTAAACATCCCCAGCTCCCTAAGTCGTTCCTCATAGGGCATGGTTTCCAGACCCTTCACCATTTTGGTCTCCCTCCTTTGGACATGCTCCAGTTTCTCAATGTCCTTTCTGAATTGTGGCGCCCAGAACTGGACACAATATTCTAGGTGGGGCCTGACCAAAGCAGAATACAGTGGGACTATTACTTCTCTTGATCTAGACACTATACTTCTATTAATGCAGCCCAAAATAGCATTGGCCTTTTTAGCTGCCGCATCACACTGTTCACTCATGTTCAACTTGTGGTCTACTTGGACTCCTAGATCCCTTTCACATGTAGTTTCATTCAGCCAGGTGTCACCCATCCTATATCTGTGCATTTTATTTTTCCGCCCTAAGTGCAATACCTTACATTTCTCTGTGTTGAATTTCATTTTGTTAGCTTTGGCCCAGCTTTCTAGTCTATTCAGGTCACTTTGAATCTTGATCCTGTCCTCTGGGGTATTAGCTATTCCCCCTAATTTGGTGTCATCTGCAAATTTGATTAGTATGCTCCCAATTCTGTCATCCAGGTCATTGATAAAGATGTTGAATAGCACTGGGCCCAGGACAGAGCCCTGTGGGACCCCACTGGTCACTTCTCTCCAGGATGAAAAGGAGCCATTGTTGAGCACCCTTTGGGTGCGGCCAGTCAACCAATTACAGATCCATTTAACAGTTCCTTTGTCTAGCCCACATTTTACAAGCTTGTTTGCAAGAATGTCATGGGAAACCTTGTCAAAGGCCTTACTGAAATCAAGATATACTATATCCACAGCATTCCCTTCGTCTACCAAACTGGTAATTTTATCAAAGAAAGAGATTAGATTTGTCTGGCATGACTTGTTTCTCTGAAACCCATGTTGAGTTTTTGTGATTATGGCATTGCCTTCTACATGTTCACAGACTCTTTGTTTAATGATCTGCTCCAGAATCTTTCCTAGAACCGATGTCAGACTAACTGGACGATAATTGTTGGGATCCTCTTTTTTCCCCTTTTTGAAGATGGGGACAACGTTTGCCCTTCGCCAGTCTGCTGGGATCTCTCCTGTTCTCCAGGAGTTTTCAAATATGATTGCCAATGGCTCCGATATTACTTTTGCCAGTTCTTTTAATACCCTTGGATGGAGTTCATCTGGTCCCGGAGACTTAAATTCATTTAGATTAACAAGGTGTTCCTCTACTATCTCTTTACTTATTCTGTGCTGAAATTCCCCTATTCTGTTCTCTGCTCCATTATCCTCAGGTTGAGCACCCTTTGCCTTTTCTGAGAAGACTGAGGCAAAGAAGGTGTTGAGTAATTCTGCCTTTTCTCTATCTCCTGTTAGCATTTTGCCATCTTCTCCACGCAGTGGCCCTACCGTTTCCTTCTTCTTCCTCTTGCTGCGGACATATCCAAAAAAGCCCTTTTTATTGTTCTTAACCTCTCTAGCAAGCCTGAGTTCATTCTGCGCTTTAGCTTTTCTGACTTTACCCCTACACATGCCTGCTATTTCTTTGAATTCCTTTTTCGTGATTTCCCCCTTTTTCCATTTCTTATACATGTTCCGTTTCAAACTTAGCTCGGTTGAAAGTTCCTTAGTCATCCATCCTGGTTTCTTGAGACACCTCCCGTTTTTCTTTCTCACTGGAACTGTTTGAAATTGTGCCTTCAGTATCTCCCTTTTGAGAAAGTCCCATCCGTCCTGAACTCCTTTATCTTTTAGTATTTCTGACCATGGAATCGCCCTCAATACTTCTCTAAGTTTACTGAAATCCGCTCTCCTAAAGTCTAGGATGCGTGTCTGACTCTGCCTGGCTTCTCCTTTCCACTGTATTACAAACTCCAGGAGAACATGGTCACTTCCACCTAATGATCCCACCACTTGCACCCCATTAACCAAGTCCTCCTTGTTGGTTAGGATCAGATCTAAAATAGCTGACCCCCTTGTTGCCTCTTCCACCTTTTGGACCATGAAATTGTCTTCCAGGCAAGTGAGGAATTTGCTAGACCTTGAGGATTTTGCTGAGTTAGACTTCCAGCAAATATCAGGATAGTTGAAGTCGCCTATCACTACTACATCTCTCTTTTCTGACTGTGTGGTCATCTGTTCTAGAAAGATATCATCCAATTCCTCAGTCTTACTTGGGGGTCTGTAGTAGACTCCCACCGTAACACCCTTGTTGTTTCCCTCCCCTTTGATTCTTATCCAGATGCTCTCCACCTGGCTTCCATGATTGATGTCCAGGATCTCTTCACTGGTGTAAATATCTCTGACATATAGTGCTATTCCTCCTCCTTTCCTGTTTGGCCTATTTCTCTTAATAAGGTTATACCCCTCTATTTCCACATTCCAATCATGAGACTCATCCCACCAGGTTTCAGTGATGCCTATTATATCATATTTGCTTTGTTGTACTAGGAGTTCGAGTTCATCTTGCTTATTTCCCATGCTCTGTGCATTAGTGTAGAGACATCGCAGACCATGGTTCCCTTTTACTTGCTGCCTGTGCAAGTTTTTTTGCCTCCCACTATTGGGTCCTTGCACTGTTTGCCTTGTTTCCTCTATGTCAGTTTGACTATTTTCGCCATCCCTTTTGCCTTCCTTAATATTGTCTCCCTTCCCCTCGGAACTCAGTTTAAAGCTCTCCTGATCAAGTTCTTGAGACTGTTGGCAAAAACATTTCTTCCAACTGGCGTGAGATGCAACCCGTCTGTTGCAAGAAGTCCCTCCTCATGGAACCGCAGCCCATGATCCAAGAATCCAAATCCTTCTCGGCGGCACCATCTGCGAAGCCAGTTGTTCACATCTGCTATTTTCCTCTCCCTTCCTGGACCATGCCCTTCAACTGGCAGAAGAGACGAGATGACAACCTGTACATCCATTCCTTTCAGCTTCCTACCAAGCGCCTCGTAATCCCTTTTGATGTTCTGAATGCTGTGTCTTGCAGTATCATTAGTTCCCACGTGGACCAAAAGGAAGGGGTATTGGTCAGTAGGCTTGACCAGTCTTGTCAGCCTCTCTGTCACATCCCGGATCTTTGCACCTGGAAGACAGCACACCTCTCGAGACATCTTGTCAGGCCTACAAATCACTGCTTCTGTACCCCTCAGCAAGGAGTCCCCCACTACGACCACACGCCTCCTCCGAGGCTTAGCAGCGACTGTTCCCTCGGGTGGGACTCTCAGGCTCCCTTGCTCTGTCCCTGAAGTCCGTCCATGCTGCTCTTCTTCATCCTCCTTGATAAGGGAAAGAGCTTCGAATCGATTCTCTAGCTGCAAGCTCCCCGAACAATTCCTTCTTGGTTTACTACTCTTTGTGACATTCCTCCAGCTGTCTGCCTCCTCTGTTTGGCAAGTGACCTCTTCCACCCTAGCATCTTCCTCTGCATGGTACTCATCCAAGATGGTTAGTTCTATTGTGTCCAGGAAATCCTCTTGTTCCCTAATCTGCTGAAGTGTAGCTACTCTGGACTCCAGCTGCTGTACTTTCTCCTCCAAGAGTGCTACCAACTTGCACTTGGTGCATGTGAAGTTCTCCACTACTGTAGGCAAGAAGAGAAACATCCCACAAGAGTTGCAGGTGACTGCGGCAGATCCCTCGTTGTCCATACTGCAAAGTCTAATGCCACTTGAGCAGAGTTGTTCAGTTAAAGAAAACTAAAATTCACAGAAGCTCCTCCCCTTCAGCAACAAGCACACGGTCTCAAGCACACGGTCCCAAAATGGCTGCCAAGCAGCTCCTCTCCTTCTCCTTGGGGGATTCTGGGTAATGGAGTCCAGGAGAGGAACTTTTCCATCCTCACGCAAAACAAAGACCACTCTTCTTGGGTCCAAAACACACTCCAGAAGTAATCCAGTTTGAGAGCGCTTTAACTGCCCTGGATCAGTTTTAGGGAATCCTGGGAATTGTAGTCTACTGAATTAAAGTGGTGTCAAACTGGATTATTCCTGCAGTGGCTAAATGGCACTATTTTGTGGATTCTGGGTGTTGCTGTCCTTTTCTGTATGGCCAGGAAGAGCCAGCCTGGTCCAGTGGTTTGAATGTGGGACTATGGCTCAGGAGACCTGGGTTCGATTCCTGCTCAGGCAAGAAACCCACTGGCTGACTTTGGGCGAGTCACACTCTCTCAGCCTCATAAGGCAATGGCAGCCCCCTCTGAACAAGCTTCTGTCTATAAGGAATCTCAAAATGTCCTCCCTTTTGAGGAGGATTGAGAAGCATGAATTTATATTCATATTAAGTGCTTGCAGCTTAATTTTTATATTCAGTGTTTTTAGTCCAATTTGTTTCTTGAATCTCCCACATTTTGCAGGGCCTTGTCCTCCTTTGTCCTCCTTTTCCAGGACACATCCTCCATTGCAACCTTCTGCCCAGAAGGGATTTCAGAATGTCCTCCATCTGCAGCATCACTTTGGTCCTGTCCTCCATTATGCCTTGTAGGCCCAGCGTTTTGCGGTGCCTTGTCCTCCCTCCTCACAACGTTACAATTAAAGAGTCATTATCCTGGGAATAACTAGGCAATAAACAGCGACAAGTCATTCATGGGGAAATCCTGGGAATGATTTGTTGCTGTTTGATGCTTGGTTATCCCTTGGATAATGGACTCTTTCACATTGAAGGAATTTCTCCCAATTCCGAATGGAGCCAATGCAAATTCACGTGAATTCGCTAGTTTAGCGAATTCACATGAATCCCCATTGCATTCGGAAGGCGTTCGGAATGACTTCCCATTACCTGAAAATAACCCCTCCTTGCCCGAAATTGCGTGAGAAGCTTTAATTCGCAATAACGTGAAACCCCACAATTGTGTTTGGATTGCCCTTGGATTATACTTCCAATTTCCCACTTCTGAAAGAGTCCATGACTCTTTAATCTCGATGCGAGTGAAGATATTAATTGCTCCTGGATGCTTTTCTTGGGATAATCACTGCTTAAACCCCAATTTCCCCCTTGTGATGAAGTCCTAGGGCTTGGAGCAGTGCTATTCTATCTCCATAGGACCTTATCAGACAGGAGAAATTTCTCTTTATTGCAAATGGAGCCAATTCTAATTCATATGAATTTACTAGTTTAGCGAATTTGGATTAATTCCAATTGCGTTCTGAATGCGTTCAGAATGACTTCCCATTATCCGAAAATGACCCCCCCCCCATTGCCTGAAATTGCATGAGATGCTTCAATTCGCAATAACATAAAACCCATGATTACGTTTGGAATGGCTTCCCTTTTGCCAAAAATTGTGTTAGATGCTTTAATACACAATAATGTGAAACCCCAGGATTGCGTTTGGATTGCCATTAGATTATGCTTCCAATTTCCAATGTCTGATAAGGTCCATAGACTTGGAAGAAACCTCAAGGGCCATCCGGTCCAACCCCCTTCTGCCATGCAGGAACTCCCAGTCAAAGCATCCCTGACATTAAAGACCTCCAAGGAAGAAGACTCCACGACACTCCAAGGAAGGAATGTGTTCCAATGTATAACAGCTCATACTGTCAGGAGGTTCCTCCTAATGTTGAAGTGGAATCTCTTTTCCTGCAGTTTGCATCCATTGTTCTGAGTCCTAGTCTCTGGAGCAGCAGAAAAGAAGCTTGCTCCCTCCTCAATGTGACATCCCTTCAAATATTTAAACAGGGCTATCCTATCACCTTTTAGCCATCTCTTCTCCAGGCTAAACATCCCCAGCTCCCTAAGGCATTCTTTATAGGGCGGCAGCGGCAGCGACGCGCTCGGGGCCTCTGGACACACCCCCACCAGCGACGCCCCCGGGGCCTACATAATATGCCCTAACTCCACCTCCTTGCCTGCAGCAGCGGCAGCGGCAGTGATGTGCTCGGGGCCTCTGGACACGCGACCACCACTATCCCCTCGATAGTGGCAGTAGCGGCAGCAGCGGTGACGCCCCCGAGGCCTACATAAGGTGCCCTACCTCCACCTCCTTGTGTGCAGTGGCGGTAGTGGTGGCAATGTGCCCGGGGTCTCCAAACACACCTCCCACTCACCTTACATTTCATCGCTGCAGAGATCTTCCAATCGTGTGAAGAGGAGACGGGTCAGAAGTTGGCTTGGCATCCTCCTCTGTTTCTCCATAAGGGCAGGTTGGGGGATATCCCCACGAAAAAAACCCTGGGAAGGGTTAAACTTTGGTGTCTTGTAGAAGGCTGTAGGAAGTACGTCCGCCAGAAAGCAGCCACCAGCCCTTATAGGACACCTTGATTCATCAAGGTAATTCCTCAACACGATTCAAACATTTATCTGACATATCTAATCTTATAAAGCAACTCGTAATTAAGACGTGTTAGAGAAATGAGTTAGACTTGGAGATTACACTTATTCCTAGTCTTGTTACTGTGATTCTTCGGGGGGGGGGGGGTTTGTTTTGTTTTTTGTTGTTGTTCTTTTACGTGATTGCACACAAGGGTACATTTTAGCAAATTATAAACACTTTTGGAACACAGATTTGTAGAACTATGAATTTTTGCTGCTACGGCTGCTGGTTCCCTTTTCTTTCGCTTATTTTGCTCCTTGTTATAGAATCCATTTCAAATTTTACTTGTTAATAACAGAGGTACAAAAAATTGCCTTTTTCTTTACAAAGATAGAAGTAGGAACCAAAGCTAGACGTAGAAAATATATCCAGTATTGTGACACAGAATAAGAGAAGGACAAGAACGACGCTTAGACGTTCCTCTTTTCTCTGTCCTTTGGGCTTACCCAATCCTCCAGCTCCCCTCTCCTTATTTCTGGTATTCTAGTCTTACAACTTACTGGACTCCGTATTATTTAGGGAGAGATACAACTCTAGCTATAAAGAAAAAAACCGGTTTCCCCTTTTTTAGATTCCAAACTCTATCCAGCGTGGTTAATAGAAATGGCTTCTAGGACGAGAATACAAACCTCCAAAGCCTTATTACAAAGTACAGCCATAAGAGGCTCCACAGAGAGATCAGCTAAACAACCAGGATCAATCCAAATGCTGGTGTAAGAAATGAGGGATTTCAAACAGGAAATACGATCAGAGCTTAAAAAAAAAACAGACAAGAGATGAATGAAAACCTGAATAAAGGATTTGAAAAAATGGAAAGAAAATTTATGCAAATTTCAAATGAATTTCATCAGATGAAAGGAGAAATGGAAACATTAAAAACCAAAACACAAAAACTGGAGAAAAAAACACAATCGACAATGGAAGAACAAAGGAAAGATCGAACAAGCAACATGATCCACGAACTCCACTACAGAGAAAAATATCTGAAACTTACAGGTCTCTCGGAAAAACAAAATGAAAATCTATACGCCTGAGTAATTCCACACTTTGCAGAATTTGCTGGATTATCAGAGACTGAACTAGATATTGAAATGGACAGACTATTCAGGATTAATTCCCAAACAGCAAAAGAAAGGAAACTCCCGAGGGACAAAGTTATATGTTTGACCAGATCAACAATCAGGGACTTAATACTTCAACAAAGCTACCAGGGTAATTGCATCATCGAAGGAGAAAAGATACATCTCTTCAAAGACATACCTATTGATATTCTGAAAAAGAGACAAAACTATCAATATCTAACTCAAGCGCTCACAAGATGTAAGATAAACTATACATGGGATGGACTTGAGGGAGTTCTCTTTGTCTATAAACAAAGAAGATATAAAATAAACTCCAAAGAAAAAGCATCCAAATTTGAAAAAAGACTAAATAAGGAGTTTGCAAGAACGGAAGAACACTCTGAGACTCAGGACCCCCATCTTAGAAGGAAAAAAAAAGAAGATGGGTTTTTCCAAACTAAGAACGCTAACGACAGTAAAGACACAGATAATCCCACATAAAAGGAACTTTTGAACAGACAACAAGAAGCAGAGAGACAAGAAATCAGTTCATTAAAAAGAGAAGACTCTACAGAAGGATCAAGAATGTTTGAAGAGGACAACGAGAGAGAGAAAGAAGAAAAAGCTCAGACTCGGACAGAGACAGGGAAGACGAAGAGCGCGGAGGGGAAAGTTATAATAAGGAAAACCAGGGAATATAATTAAGACTAGTATATTACGGCCTTTACTGTCATCGTCCTTGACTAGAATGGCATCTAAAATCTGTTCCTGGAATGTCAAAGGATTACACTCCAAATACAAAAGGAGCAGAATATTCCACTATTTGGAAAAGAAAAAAAATTATTTGTTTACAAGAAATAAAAATAAAGAAAAATGACCAAAGATTCCTTAAAAATACAAAATTGGGACAATTATTTGTGGCCTGTAATGAAAAAAAGAGAGAGGAGTGTCATTATATATTCACAATAAACACATGACAAAAGAATGCTTTAAAGATAACACGGGACACTACATTGTGGTGAAGGTGAGCATGGGGGACACGAATATGCTACTTGTCAGGATATATGCCCCTTTAGAAAATAAAGCATCCAATTTTCAGAAATTACTAATTGAATTAGAAAAACATGAGGTCGAGGAGACTGTCCTGCTGGGAGACTGGAACGGCGTGATAAAACAAAGAAGGGACAGAACATTTTGCAGAGGAGAAAAACAAAATCATGGTAAACTCCCTAGCTCCTTCTTCAAAATAAAAGACCGGTTCACACTAAAAGATGTATGGACAGAAAAGCATGGAGACACTCCCGGCTATACCTTTTACTCAACACAACATAAATCAGCTTCCCGCATTGATATGTTTCTTGTTACACCCAGAATAGTACCAAAGATAAAAAATATGAATATCCTTCCCAGGTCAGAATCAGACCATAATCTAATAATCATCAAACTCCTGTCAAGAACACCACAATACAATTGGAAGGTCAACAACACTCTTCCACAAGACACAGATTTCGTCAAATCTCTAAAGCAACAATTAAACCTATACTTTAAAGAAAATACAATGAAAGACTGTGATATGAGAACCATTTGGGATGCGGGAAAGGCCGTGGCATGTGGACTCCTGATACAAAGAGGTGCAGAAATTAAAAAGAACAATAAGGATAAAGTAAAGAAGTTAGAAGACAAAATCATGCTGAAAGAACAAGAACTTAAAATGAATCCCTTCAACAAAAATACTGAATATCATATAAAAATGCGTCAGAAAGAGTTACAAACAGAAATAACATCCCAAACAGAAAAAAAAGAGACACGGCAGACTTACTTCGACTTCGCCAACAAAACTGGAAAATGGCTAGCTGCCAGATTAAAAGCAACTAGAGAATGGAAAATCATCGACAAAATACCAATAAGGGATGAAGTTCTAACTTCTCAAGACAAGATAAAAAAGAACTTCACAGAATATTATACACAACTATATAGGGAAATTCCTAGATCAGACCAAGAAAAAAATAACAATGAGGGAATTTATCCAAGAATCAAATACAATAACTCTCTCTAAAGAGGATCAGACAGACCTGAACGCTGACTTCTTGGAAGAGGAGATCTCCACTGCAATTCGCAACTTAAAACCAGGGAAAGCACCTGGCCCTGATGGGTTTAATGCCAAATATTACAAAAAATTAGAAGATGTTTTGAAGACTCCCCTTAAAAATACACAAAACCCTGTTCTCAAAGATGGCATTCCAAAATCATGGGAGCTCGCAAACATTATCCTAATACACAAAGAAGGGAAAGACAAAACTAATATGGAGAATTACCAGCCGATATCCCTCCTCAATTTAGACTACAAAATTTTTGTTGGAATTTTGTCTGAAAGACTTAAAAAGATAATGGGGAAGTTAATTCACAAAGACCAGTCTGGATTCTTACTGGAGAGATATGCAAAAACAAACGTAAGAACGGTCTTGGATCTGATTGAGTATTATGAAAAAGCCAATCACAAAAAATTTGCCCTATTACTAGTTGACGCGGAAAAGGCCTTTGACAATGTCAAATGGGACTACTTATTAGAAATATTAAAGACGATGGAAACAGGAGATAAATTCATAGGCTGGGTAGATAGTATATACAAATCTCAATATGTGCAATTATTAATGGAGAAAAGTCCCACCCTTTCAAAATTCAAAAAGGGACCAGACAAGGGTGTCCCTTGTCGCCACTGTTATTCATCATGGCGTTAGAATTCCTGAATAATCGCATAAGGAAGGAGATCAAAGGACCCAAGATCAAAAACAAAATGTATATCTTAAAGCCATATGCTGATGACCTGGCAATCTTCTTAGAAGACCTGTCAAATAACATTAATAAACTAATGAGATTAACATTTGAATCGGTTGCAGGCTTCAAACTGAAGAAAGATAAGACTGTGTTTATCACCAAAAACCTTTCACAGGTGGACATGAATAACATACAAGCAACAGCTAACTGCAAAATTGTCAGAAAAGCAAAATACTTGGAAATATGGATCTCGAATAAGAATACAGACCTATTTGATAACAATTACAAACGAACCTGGAATAAAATAACGTAAGATCTCCAAAAATGGGCAAATCTTAAGCTATCCTTTCTGGGGAGGATCGCTACATTGAAAATGTCCATTTTACCCAGGTTAATTAAAAATACGATGATACACTGGGCCAAAGACCTAGGGAGACCAATAGATTTGGACAGTTGGGAGATCTCAAGGGAAAAGACTTTCAGATACACCAAATGTCAAGACATCAGAGAGAATTATCTAAAAATGGCATACTGGTGGCACCTCACTCCATCGAAACTTGTAAAAATCAATAAAAATGCAGAGAACAGATGCTGGAAGTGCAAAAGGTCAATAGGCACCTGGTATCACATGTGGTGGTCCTGTCCAAATCTGCAAAACTTTTGGGGAAAAATACACAAAAAAAAAATCAATCAGATTCTGGGTTTAAACTTTAAAATGTGGCCTGAACTCTACTTATTACACATACAAACTGGATAAAGAGGCAAAACAACAACAACAACAACAACAACAACAACAACACACATTTAAAGGCCATTTTATATATGATCTCCTCAGCCAGAATATTGGTGGTTAAAAAATGGAAATCAGACAAGTTGCCCCTAATAGATGAATGGCTTTTTAAAATCATGGACAATATGGAAATGGATTAACTACAAGCGGGTTGTTTTGAAAGACTCCTGTAGGAAACAATTTCAACTGAATCGATTCATTTGTCAATGTGAACCACAAATGGGTTATTTTATTTATTTTACAGCAAGAAAATGCGATTGGGGCAAATGTGTTGTGAACCACACCCCACTACCAAACTATAGAATCATAGAGGCTGGATGGCCATCTGTCGGGGATGCTTTGATTGGGAGTTCCTGCATGGCAGAATGGGCTTGGACTGGATGGCCCTTGTGGTCTCTTCCAACTCTAGGATTCTATGAATCATAAAATTGGAAGAAACCCCATAAAGGGCCCTGATCCAGTCCAACTCCCTTCTGCCATGCAGGAACTCACCATCAAAGCATCCCCATTTTGACAGATGGCCATCCAGCCTCTACTTAAAGACCTCCAAGGAAGGAGACTCCACCACAATCTCCGAGGAAGTGTGATCCATCAATTTATTTGTAAGTGGGGCCACAGTTTGGCTGCGTAGGAAGTTTTCCCTCCATGACTGAAGAGGAGCCAGTTGACTGTTTTGACAGGTCCATGAAATATGCAAGGTGAGTATCAATAAGATCAAAGAAGGTGCTGCAATGCATCCTGTATTCTGACACCACCATTAATAGCAAATTAGCTCATCCTTTATCACTTCCAAAGGGAAGGCGGCTTTCTGTTTGCTTAGATTTCTCTCCTTCCCTTGCAAGGCCTCTCTGCAGACTGATCACAGACTCAGTGGCTTCTTATCCTGGGAGAGGGATGTTTGACTTCTTCCCCTCCTTTTCCCTCCCCATGAAGGATGCTTCTCTTCCTGAGCATCATTTCCAGCTTCCAGCTACAGGGTTGTTTCCATGTTCAGGGGCTATCTACCACAGGGAACAAGATACTGGGAACAGCAAATGGAGACCAAATGGGCTTTTTGTCTGCTTCCAGAAGGACTGAACAAGACGCTACTGGACCTTGGTTACCTGCTTACGATGCTGCCTGTGCCGTTTTAACAGGTGGTGCAACTTCTGAACGAAACGTGTGAAAGGAGTCCATGTAGACCACAAGTTGAACCAGAGTCAACAGTGCGATGCGGCACCTAAAAAGGCCAATGCAATTTTAGGCTGCATCAATGGAAGTATAGTTTCTAGATTAAGGGAAGTGATAGTGCCACTCTATTTACCCTCATCTAAGATCTATGAGGATGTATTATGTTTTTAATGTTGTTATGGTTTTAAACTATTGCTAATTTAATTTATTTTTAAGGATGGGTGGTTGGGAGTGGGTTGATGAAGTATTTTAATCTGTATGTTTTAATTTGTTGTACCCCGCTCCAATTGTGCTCTACAGAGGAGCGGGCTAGAAATAAAGATTATATTATTATTATTATTATTATTATGCTTTTGTCAAAGTAGGACAACTAAAATGATGAAGGGCCTGGAAATGATGACCTATGAGGAGTGATATAGAGAGCTGGGTATGTTTAGCCTTGAGAAGAGATGGTTAAGGGGTGGTATGATATCCCTGGGTTTAAGTAGTTGAAAGGGTGTCACATGGAGGATGGAGCAAGCTTGTTTTCTGCTGCCCCAGAGAACAGGACTCGGAACAATGGATGCAAACTGCAGGAAAAGAGATTCCACCTCAACATTAGGAGGAACTTCCTGAGAGTAAGGGCTGTTTGAAAGTGGAACAAACTCCCTCAATGGAAAGTGGAGGTCTTTAAACAGAGGTTGGATGACCATCTCTTGGGGATGCTTTCATTGAGAGTTCCTGCATGACCGGGGGTTGGACTGGATGGCCCTTGGTTTCTCTTCCAACTCAAATAAATACATAAAACTTTAATTTATACCCCACTTTTTGTGGAGACAATCAAAGTGACTTACAAAATAAAATACAAATACAAACTCGATGATGATGATGATGATGATGATGACGACGACAATGATGATACTTCAGGGGCCAGGAGGCTGGAATTGCAACCACTTTTGCCAGCAGATAATCTCTTTCATGGAGCTGCTGTAAAGGAGGGAATCCAGGGATTTCTAATGTGAAGTCAAAGACATCCGTAGTTTTTTGGTGGGTTTTTCAGGCTCTGTGGCCATGTTCTAGAAGAGTTTTTTTCCCTGACGTTTCACAAGCATCTGTGGCTGGCATCTTCAGAAACCTCCGATGGATTCAGTGGTTTCTGCCAGCCAAAATCTGAGATCCTTTGGGGCTTCTCCTGGACTAAGCTGACCCCCATTAAGGCAGAATGCCCTGTTGCCGTGGCTGTGCATGGACCCTCAGCCATCTTCCCGCCGTCCGGAGGAGTTGACTTCAGCACAAAATGGTGCCCAGGAAGCCGGAGTCAGCACTTCAGTCGGCTTCAGCCGGAGCGGAGCCGCAGGTCAGCTCTTGGGGGACCTCTAACACATGCGCTCCGCTCACCTTTGCTGTAAATGAAGCACTTCCCCTTGTATTTATGACAAGGAGGAGAATAGAAAAGGTAATTTCATGGGTCTTTGCCCCTTCACCTCTCATTACTTTGCCCAGGAAAACTTAATCAGGAACAAAGGAAGGCCACCTTGAGGGGAAACGCAACCTAGCAAAGTTAATTTGCTGTGACCCGCGTTGTGTTCAGCCACACACAGAGGAGCCGGGTTGCCAAGCGTCAAGAGGAAATCTGGTCGCACACTTGCTTCCCAAAGAAAGGACTCCCAGGTCTCTTAAGGCCTCTTTGCAAAGCTTCACTCCTATTCAAAGTTGTTAGCCAAAGTGCTACATCAAGGAGATGATGATCATGATGATGATGATGATGATGATCATTATCATTAATTATTTTTATCCCGCTCCTCTGCACAATGCAACCAAGGTGGCTTACAGCATTAAAACGTACATTTCATATCTCCTACACTTCCCATACACCCCTGTATAAACAGGGATTGCACAATTATGCCTTGTTAGCAACCAGGAGCAGAATTAAAAGACACAACCGTGTTAGTGTGGAATATAAGTACTGTATGCAAAGAGATCTTGCAGCATCCTTGAGACTAAGGAGTTTATCACCACTGAGGCTGATTTAGGCTTCAAAGAGAGATTAAAGTGCATTTAAAGCATCCTGAAAATAAAGCCAAAAATGGCAAGTAATTGCCAGAATGATTATCACACGCAATTGCACAAATAAAGTGATTTCGGGAATGAATTGTCGCTGAAATCCCAAAAGTAAAAATACGTGCATTAATGCTTCTTTGGGACCACTTTAATGGTGGGTTTTGTGCAACGTTGTGTGAAATCGTTTCGCGTAATTATGCGATGTTTTCAGGATACTCACAGGTTAAACTCCCAATCTCTTTCATTTAGGAAAGAAGTTGTGGCATAAGCTTTCTTAAACTAGGTCTACGTTCTCAGATGAATTGGATCAGAACTCCAGGGGACTGTTCAAATGCATGCCGAGCCATGGACATCCATCCTATGACCTTAGGCATGTCTCACTCTCCCAGAACTTTTTTACACAAAGGAATGTATCACTGTCCCAAAAGAAGAAGAAAGGGGTGGAAATTCAGAAATGCATGCAATTACGTAGTAGCTCATTACACGCACACAGCATCCATCCGAAAGAGAAAGCAGCGCAAATGTGAATGAACTCATCACATGAGTACATACCCATCAGCTTCTTCATTTCAAGTTAGCGTTTTTGCGCATACGCAGGGAGGACAGGGTCCCGTGGCTGACAGTAACCCCATGGCTGAACTGGAGATGCATTTCATACTAATGCAAATGCGAATTGACTGCAAATGTGCAGTGGAAAAGGATTTATAAATTCAATATTTTTCTGAATTCAGCTATTCCTGGAATGTCTCAAAATTGTGTTTGGATTGCCTTCTGTTTGCGTGCGATGTCGTTTGAAAATCTTTTAAGAAATTATATGAAATACCTTGGATGACCCTGGATTAACTTTTGGTTAACCTTCCAATTTTCCCCATGTGATAAAGTCCTCAGTTTCAAAGAGGAATGCAATGACAAAGCTCCTCTGAATAACTCTAGTGGTCTGAGTGTTGGACTATAACTCTGGAAGAGCTAAATACTTGAAGGGGTGTCACATTGAGGAGGGAGCAAGCTTGTTTTCTGCTGCTTCAGAGAACAGGACCTGGAAAAATGGATGCAAACGACACAAAAAAAGATTCCAGCTCAACATAAGGAGGAACATTAGGAAGCTCCTGACAGTAAAATACACTTCCTTGGAAACTGTGGAGAATTCTCCTTCCTTGGAGGTCTTTAAACAGAGGCTAGATGGCCATCTGTCGGGGATGCATGTTCCTGCATGGTAGAATGCGGTTGGACTGGATGGCCCTTTTTGGGGTCTCTTCCAACTCTACGATTGTATGATGGTATGATTTTATGATTCTATGGTTGATGCCACATATGCAGAATCTGTGGTTATGCGTTAGAAATTTATTTGCTATTGCTATTGACTTGGAGAGTGGTGGAGTGTCCTTCCCTGGAGGTCTTTAAAGAGAGTCTGGATGGCCATCTGTCAATAGGGATGCTTCGATTGAGAATTCCTGCATGGCAGAATGGAGCTGGACTGAATGGCCCTTCTTGGGGGCTCTTCCAACTGTACGATTCTCTGATTCTGTTATTCTGCAGGACAGTGGAAAATATTGCTGTCTAGGGGAGTGGTGGCGTCTCCTTCTTGGGAGGTTTTCAAGCAGAGGCTTGATGTCCATCTGTCACACAAGGAGGGCTTAGATTGTGTCTTTCGTTATGGCAGACTGGGTTGGACTGGATGTCCCTTGAGGTCTCTTCCCACTCTGTGAGTCTATGAATGCACAGCTCCAAGAAGCGTTTCTCCATTGTGGATGGTGGGAGTTCCCTTCAAGCGCTCCTGAGAGCCAGAGGATGGCAATGCATTCCCCGTTGCTGGGATGGTTTCGTGGGGTGTTTGAAAACTCAGCCTCCCACCAAACCCACTCTCCATGGAGATCTATTGTCCCTTCCACTCCTCATAAGAGGCCTTGCCGAAGCCAGCCAGCGGATGCTTATTTGGGAGGCGTTCTTAAGATGCCGCGAAGTAAAAGTCCTGTGAAACCCCTGCTGAACGGCGCATAGAAACACAAAAGACCTTGACATTTTTGTGGAATTTAATTTAATGCCTTCCTACAAAGAAGCAATTACGCGTACAACATGACAGATAAGAGCGGTGGACGGAGTTACACTCCAAGCAGCCATGAAAGGGATATTATTCAGAAGAAATCTTTGCTTATTGTGATGTTCCTCCAGACGCAGAGACGGCCAGGATGGCAATTGTTGGGAATGCAAAGAACGGCCATCAGGGGCCTTTCGGAGACTTTAATGGTTGATGCACCAAATCCTAAACACAGGAGAGCGGCTCTATGCCTTTTTCTTCCAAAAGCCCTCCACATCGAGAGGTCAGTCTAATCAATCGAAGAAGCAGCAAGAAGTGAGGGTGGGCATTAATTCAATCAGCCTCTGATTTATTTGAGAGCCAGAGGTCTTAAGAGTTTCAACTAGAAAGGCCATTTTTGTTCTTGGACCGCCTCTCTTTCCTGAAACTCTTAGGCCAGCCTAAGAAAGCAGAAGGCGACAATGGCTTGATTCCACACACACACACACACACACACCCGCCCATCTTCACTTGGTCACAACAAACAATGGATGAATCACACAGGAGGAATTTCTCTCAATTTCGAAAGAAATGAAAGTGGGGCCAGTTTGGAAATGAGTGAATTTGATAGTTCTGCGAATTTATGTGAGTGCGTTTTGACTCTGCATCATGTTCGGAACTGCCCAAAATTGCCTCCCAATGCCTGAACTTGCGTGTGATAGTTTCTCACACAATAACGTGAAACCCCACAATTGCATTCAGATTGCCATTGGATTATACTTCTAATTTCTGTCATGTGATAAACTCCATAGAAGCCTAGAGTTGGAAGAGACTCCAAGAAGGGCCATCCATTCCAACCTCCTTCTTCTGCCATGCAGGAACTTCACAATCAAAGCATCCCCATTGACAGATAGCCATCCAGACTCTGCCTAAAGATCTCCAGAGAAGGAGACTCCACCAAATTCTCCAAGAAAATGTGTCCCACTGTCAAACATCCCTTACTCTCAGGAAGTTCCTCCCAACGTTGAGGTGGAATCTCTTTTCCTGGAGCTCGCATCCATTGTTCCAGATCCTGTTCTCTGAGGCAGCAGAAAACAAGCTCCCTCCCTCCTGAATGTGAAATCCCTTCAAATAATTACACAGGGCCATCATGTTGCCTCTTGACCTTCTCTTCTCTTGCCAAAATCTGCAGATGCTCAAATCCTAGTGACTTCAATGGTAGCACGGAAACGCAACCGCCCCACCATTGAAGACAAGGGCACTTTGGAGGAGCTGCCTCCTCCTTCCCCTCTTCCCCACCACCTCTTTCTCCTCTCTTCTCCTCAACCTCTCCCCAAGACCTCTTCCTCCTCCTCCTCCTCTTCTTCCCACCTCGCCTCGCTTTTCTCTTCCTCCTCCTCCAGCCTTGCACTGCTCCTTCCTTCTCCTCTTCCTCCTGCCTTGGGCCTCACCTTCTTCCTCCTCCTCCTCTTCCTATCAACTTGTGCTTTGCCTTCCTCTTCATCATCCTCTTCTTCCTCCTCCTCCTCTTCCTCCTGCCTCATGCCGTGCCACGCTGCGCCTTCTTCCTCCTGCCGCCTCACCATGGATGCTCAAATCCGCGGATGGCAAGTTTGCGGATAAGGAGGGCCCACTGTATATTAATATTATAACATGTTGTAAGGAAATAACATACACTCCTGCCTGCCCGTTTGCGAATTTCCCATTCGCGGTTTTGAGTTTCCGCAGACAGCAAGTCAGGAGGCACAAAATGGTGTGCGCGCATGCGGGAGAACACCACCATTATAATCAATGGGGCTTGGCTATCTGCATTTTTTCTCAATGGGACGAATCAATAGGAGGGATCCCCCACAAATGGGGAAGGATGACTGTGGTTCAAACTGGAACAGTTTTAGTTAAGTAATTTCAATACTTAACTCAACACAAGTGTAAATTTTGCGGTGTAAATTTTGCGGCTGTTGCGGTGTAGTGATTTGAGTATTGGACTAGGAAACTATTCGGCCTGGGAAACTGGGAGACCAAGGTTCAAATCCTGGTTTGGCCATGGAAACCCACTGGGTGACCTCGAGCAAGTCACACTCTCTCAGCCTCAGAAGATGGCAATGGCAAAGTTCTTCCTAAAATCCTAAACCCGCCAAGAAAACCCTATGGGAGGCTTGTCTTAGGGTCGGAAAGGACTCAAATGCACAGAACGGCAACAACACACACATTTTACAGATAAAAAAAAGTTTGGAAAGAGGAAGAGGAAGGATCAGGGGCCCCAAGCCTTGTGCCCCCTTGAACAACTCTTGTGCCCCTTCAGTGGAATATCTTGCAGCCTGGGAATTTGCGGTATGGATACAATTCTCCACCAATTTTCTCCTGAAAGGAAGCAACAGGTAATTTTAGCCATTTTCTTCTCGCTGTGAGAAAAACTTCAGGGCTATTTGGCAGTCTGAGTCCTATTCTGCACGCACAAGTCACAATCGGTCGTTTCACTCAGGAAAGAGCGTCACCTGTGCAGGAAAAGGCTGCACACAACTATGGCATGCGAATTTTGTGTAGAGAAAGGAGATTATCGCACAAGGGCCAATCCCACAACAATTGTGCCATTGGCAGATAGTGGGAGCAGAGCACTATAGCGACCTATGTTTCTGCACAGTCACAAAATCACGCTGTAATGATGATATAAAAATGAAAGGGAAACAATGTGACATTCTGCGTAGAATCATAGAATCCCAGATCTGGAAGAAGCCCGAAGGGCCATCCAGTCTAACCCCCTTCTGCCATGCAGGAACTCTCCATCAAAGCAGCCCCATGGACAGATGGCCATCCAGCCTCTGTTTAAAGATAATCTCACTCCTGCATCACTGTTATATCATGAATGAAAGTTTTCACCCATGTGTCATTTCCCCCATGATTGCACATGTCTGAAAAACATGGTTCTGTCGCAAGCATTGTAAAATAAAATTTCTATATGCTTTGACTTACAGTTCCTGCATGGCAGAATAACCCCATTCTGCCATGCAGGAACTCTCAATCAAAGCATATTGAAGTATGGATTGGATGGCCCTTGTGGTCTCTTCCAACTCTATCATTGTATGATTCTATATTTGACAACATTGTGTTTATTTACTTCAAACAAAATCATGCCCTGCACCTCAAATGGACAGAAGTCTTCTCCAAAAATGATTCGAGCAATAAGAATGAATTGCCGTTATTGCAATGCAATCTGGGAAAAGATCCCAGATACTGCGAATTTATCGTCATTGACTTCCATACATTTGCAACAGTGAGATAAAAGTGCTATTGAAAAACCATTCACAGGGTTTCCCCGTGAATGATGAGTTCTGGGATGAGTACAACCAAAGTACTGGATGGGTGCAAAGTTGTGTGAAAATCTTTGCACAATCATGATGGAGGCATTGCATTTCATCCCGTTTTATATCAACATGTGAAAATCTCCTGTCTTCAACAAGGATGGTCCACAGTTCTTTTTCCCAGGGTTCTTTAATACTTAAGAAACACTCTTTTCAACTATTCGCCCCTCCAATTCTTGTCCCAAACAATTCTTCCCATGTGAAGATGAACTCCAGATTCTAAAAACTGAGGTGGAAAGTGCAATAAGAGAAATAGCAAAAAACAAATCACCAGGAACAGAGGATATTCCAACTGAATTGCTGCTATCCTCATTGGCAGAGTCAACTCTAGTGCTAACCAACATACGTCAAGAGATATGGAAAATAAAATGATGGCCAACAGATTGGAAGCGATCAATATACATCTCCATCCACAAAAAAGGAGACACAATAGACTGTAGCAGTTATAGGGTCATAGCACTGATGTCCCACGCAAGCAAAATCATGCTCAAAATTCTGCAACATAGACTCCAACTGTCGATGGACAGCAAAATCCTAGAGGTTCAAGTGGGATTCAGAAGAGGAAGAGGCACTAGAAGTAGGGTTTTCAGAAGAAGCTTTTTCACATGGAGGAATGTATCACCGTCCTGAAAGAAGAAGAAGAAGAAGGGGGGCAATCCGAAAATGCAAGAAATTACATAGTAGTTTATCACACAAAGAGACGAATGCAGCATCCATCCAAAAGAGAAAGCAGTGTGAATGTGAATGAACTCATCACATGAGTACGTACCCATTGGCTTCTTGATTTCGAATTAGCCTTTTTGAACATGCACAGAGAGGACAGGATCACATGGCCGACAGTAATCCCATGGCTGAACTGAAGAAGCATTTCATACAAATGTGAATTGACTGCAAATTTGCAGTGGAAAAGAATTTATAAATTCAACATTTTCCCAAATTCAGCTATTCCTGGAATGTCTCACAATTGCATTTGGATTGACTTCCGTTTGTGTGCAATGTTATTTGAAAATCTTTTGTGAAATTACTTGAAATGCCTTGGATGACCCAGGATTAGCCTTCCAGTTTTCCCCCTGTGTTCAAAATATGTTTTAATCTGATTTTATTTTTTTCTGATTGTTTGATTGGGCTCAAGCTCGACTCAGGCTTGCATCCTTCCGAGGAGGTCACTAAAATGAGTACCCAGATTGTTGGGGGCAAATTAGCTTACAGTTGTAAGCCGCTTAGACACTCCTTAGGCGATATGAAGTGGTATATAAATGAAACTGTTTTGTTTGTTTTTGATCTTTACCTTTTGCGGATTTTTAACAAAGTTTTTTCATTGTAAACCACGTTAAGTCCCAATCGGGGGGAGGGGGCAGGATGATGATGATGATGATGATGATGATGATATTAGGCATAGCTGTGTCAGACAGTATACATATTGCTTTGAGATGTCATGAAGGAAGACTCTGCCAATGTTCAAATTGGGACTCTTTGGCCATGGGCCTGGTCCCAAAGAGCTCAGTAGTAAGAAGGAAGGTAAGAAAAGACGCACAAGTTTGTTCACATTTTAGAGCAGAAATAAACCGCAACCTTGACAAACCAACCTTGCCTGTATCCAGTGCAGTGCAAGAGAATCAAGGTGGCTTGCTGGGGGCACCCAGTAGAAAAGCCTAGGATATGAAATATGAAAATGAAACCTGAAATCCTGTTTTGCAACAACCGTAACATCGCCTTTGGACTGGCATTTACATTGAGCTTACAGAGGGAGAAATGCTGTCTTCAGTTATAAAAGGAAAGCAGTGCCAGTAAAGAACTGGTCCTGAGCTGGGTCCAGGCCCACATTACGCTCCCATTTTGCAAGTGATTTTACATATGAGTAAGTTCCCTTGTGCATATGATTGTGCTGTTGTGGAGTAATGTCCGTATTCTAGTAAACATTGTGGAAGCAAAGCTGAACATGGGATGCTATTGTGCACTGTACATAGAGATGTACATTTTGTACGGCACACATAGAATCAGAGAATCATAGAGTTGGAAGAGACCACAAGTCCAACCTCCTGCCATGCAGGAACTCTAAATCAAAGCATCCCTGACAGATGGCCATCCAGCCACTGCTTAAAGACCCCTAAGGAAGGAGACTCCATACATTCTCCGAGGGAGTGTGTTCCACTGTCGAACAGCCCTTATTGTCAGGAAGTTCCTCCTAATGTTGAGGTGGAATCTCTTTTTCTGCAGTTTGCATCCATTGTTCCGTGTTCTGCAGCAGCAGAAAACAAGCTTGCTCCCTCCTCAATATGACATCCATCCCTTCAAATATTTAAACAGGGCTATCATATCACCTCTTAATCTTCTTTTCTCCATACTAAACATCCCCAGTTCCCTAAGGCGCTCCTCATAGGGCATGGTTTCCAGATCCTTCACCATCTTAGTTGCCCTTCTTTGGACATGCTCCAGTTTCTCCCCATCCTTTTTGAATTGTGGTGCCCAGAACTGGAAATAGTATTCCAGGTGAGGCCTGACCAAAGCAGAATAGATGTGTATTACTCATTGCAACTGTGCATATTGTGCTTGGTTGTGCATTCAGCTACATGGTGTTGCAATTCAGTAAAGCACAGTTGTCATATAACTGTGTATACAGAGTTACATTCTGTCTCTTTCATCTCATAGACATATTTCCTCTAATTTGCAGAAGCCACCAAATTAGGAGGAGTAGCTACTACAGGATCAGGATTCAAAATGACTTTAACAAATCAAAAAGCTGGGCCAAGACTAACGAGATGAACTTCAACAGGGAGAAATGTAAGGTAGTGTACTTAGGTACCGCACTTAGGTACCATTGATCCTATGGGAGAGGTGGGATAGAAAATTATTATGATTATTATTATTATTATTATTAGGCAGAAAAAATGAAATGCATAGATATAGGATGAGGGACATCTGGCTTGACAATAGTACATGTTATCAAGCCAAGGATCTAGGACTTCTAGTAGACTACAAGTGGATTCACCAGTGTAATGCGGATGCTAAAATGGTGAATGCAATTCCAGGCTACATCAATAGAAGTACAGCGTGCCCATGCCATACACAGGCTCACCATACTCTGACTTGACATCATGCGGATGGTGATCCCCCATTCAATAAATTGTGCGTGGCACATGCACAGTGAGGCACACTGGAATGCTCCACCATTGAAAACAATTGGACTTAATGTCCAACAATATTTCTTTTACTCTGTGTGTGTGTGTGTGTGTGTGTGTGTGTATGCTCTGGAACGGATACTCCATGTAAATCGAGCGTCCTCTGTATAGTGTCTAGATCGGGGGAAGTAATAGTGCCACTCTATTCTGCTTTGGCCAGACCTCACCTAGAATAATCCTGCACCACAGTTCAAGATAGATGTTGATTAGCTGGAGCATGTCCAGAGGAAGGCTGCCAAAATCGAGAAAGCTCTGGAAACCATAAAGCCCTATGAGGAGAGACTGAGGGAGCTGGGTGTGTTCAGCCTGGGGAAGAGGAGGTTAAGAGGAGACATGATAGCCTTGTTTAAATATTTGAAAAGGTGTCATGCTGCGTATGGGGCAAGCTTGTTTTCTGCTGCTCCAGAGAACAGGATACAAAGGAGGAATGGATGCAAACTAGAGGAAAAGAGATTCCGGCTCAACGTTAGGAGGAACTTCATGACAGTAAGAGCTGTGCAGCAGTGGAACACAAATCCCTTGAACATTTTGGTGGAGGTCTTTAAACAGAGGCTGGATGGCCATGGTGTCTTCCTGCATGGCAGAAGGGGATTGGACTAGAAAACCCCAGGAACTGCTTTAGCTGTAGGATTCTAGGATTTAGGGGCCTCATTCCCACTACCTTTTAAACCGGATCGCAAATCGGTGTGAAACTGTTCAAATGACCCTGGTTCACACTTGAACCGAATCACTGAAGCAATTCGGAGAGGGGGGCCATGCACTAGAACCATTTAACCTGTGTCTTTTTGATGCTGATTTTTCTGTGCATCTTTTTGGATAAATCGATTCCGCACAAGTGTGAACCAGGAATCAATTTCAATCTGCCCTTCGACCAGCTGGAGCAGATCCATTTTGAACTGATTCATTTGTGAACGTGAACCACAAGTGGGTTATTTTGGAGGGGAAAATTACGATCGGGGCAAATGTGGCGGGAACCACGCTCTGCTGTCAAAACAATCCATTGATTTGGATCGCAAACTGATTTATTTGTAAGTGAGAATGAGGCCTTTGTTTCCATTATATCCATGGGCCTGAATCCAGATTGAAGTAGATCCAGATAATGTGTCTCATCCAGAACACCCTGGATCATGGAGACCACGCCACACTCCACCACTGTGCCCCAAAAAGGAACACTGGGATCAGGCTGATATTGACCCAGTATTGTGGGATCTGTGTTAAAATAGCCGGTGGGTCCAAGAAGAGTCCCGTGGGACCCCTCTTGCCATGGACCAAGGAGCCCTCGTCTTTTTCTCCTCCTGATGAAAAATCCTGCCAGACTTTCATTAGCATTCCCAGTGTGAGGCGACCTCGTCCCCCTCTTAAAGATCGCAGCACATTAACAAATTATTGTAATATTGTTTCTCCCATAATGTATTTTAAATTGCAGGGAGTTAAAAGCAGATCTCTTTAAACGAGGAGAATATCCTTTTGGTGTAAATACAGGCGCGACTTCCCTTCAGGAATTGGCCCATTAGTGTCCTTCTTTGCTTTTATTACTTTCCTCTTCACCGGAGCCTTCTGGGGAGGTTTCCACTTAATCACAGCCTCTTAGTTTTCTTTAAAAAAAAATAATACTACGAAAAGCACTAAAACAAAAACAAGAAGGAGAATTGTGAAGCTGAGCTCTTTGCTGAGAACTCAGTACCATCAAATAATGATCCAAAATCCTGTTAGTGTTTCACACAAGTTCTCCTGCAGTAGCGATTGGATTTTTTGGTCCAATGTGGAGAGATTGCATTATCTTCTGAGTTTAACAAACAGAATTGCATGCTGCACTTGGATGGACATTAGGCAAAGTGGATTGATCCACAATTCACACTGCATATGGGTTTGCATTTTGCTTTGCACATGAATGCACATGGCCCAGGGATGCAAATGGAACATGAATGTGCAATGGTTGCGCCTGTGCATTTCGTTTTGGTTTGCTTCCCCGTTCGCATGGGCATTCAGTTGTGCAAAGCTGCAATTCAGTACAAGGGTTGCATTGCACAAATTGTGTGTCATTCAACACACAGAGATTTACATAAGCTCTGCAGCTCCAATAAACATCTAGGGGTAGCCATGTTGGCCAGACAGCAAATCCTATAATATCCAAACAATGATACTATTATCAGGCCAACCAAAATGCACAATTACATGTTGCCAGCTTTCAGAGTCATACTGGCCTCTTAATCAGGCAAAACATGAAGATCTCTTCAGAAATTCAGTGTTCTCTACCTACATAGGAGCCTGTGGCTTCACAAAGGAAGGAGAAATGCTAGATTCCAAGGAAACATCTTCTTTTGAATTACAAATGGACATTAAAATTCCTTGAATTTGAAAATCTGCCAGTAACCGCATGGCCAAACCCCGCAGATAGCCCTCCCTGTCATCTGAACTAAGACCAGAAAGATCAGAATGCAGGCCTAGGGCTAAGATCTTCAATTCCTTCCTCCTGATTTGCCTAATGACAAAGAAGCCAGTGTGACTTCGAAAGCTTGCAACATGTCATTGTGCATTTTGGCTGGCCCAATAAATTCTCATTGTTTGGATATGCAGCTCCAATGTTAGTCCTTGGCCATCATGGCCATTTGCCCCCTACTACTAATCTCCTGGTACCTTTTACTAATAAACCCTCTGTGTTTCCACCTGTTCCACCTGTTTCTCTGGATGAACTGTCTATGCTGCTAAATTCTTCCAAACCTACAACTTGTTCTCTTGACCCTATCCCCTCCCATCTTCTAATCTCTATAACCCCTTCTTTTCTGCCCTCACTCCTCAAAATCTTTAATCTCTCTCTCTTCGGGTTCCTTCCCTTCGGACTTCAAACATGTCACGTTTCCCCAATTCTGAAGAAACCCTCTCTTGACCCCTCTTCTTGTCTAGCTATCGTCCAATCTCTCTTCTTCCTTTCCTCTCTAAGGTTCTGGAACGGGTCGTTTATTCTCGCTGTCTTGAGTTTCTCGAAGCCAACTCCATCCTGGACCCTTTTCAGTCTGGTTTCCGCCCGCAGTACTCTACAGAGATAGCCCTCACCAAGATCTCAAATGACCTCTTGCAGGCCAAGATGAATGGCCTCTACTCTATTCTCATTCTCCTAGATTTGTCTGCAGCCTTCGACACCATGGATCACTGTCTCTTGCTTAACTTACTTTCCGACCTCGGGTTCTCCAACTCTGTTCTCAACTGGTTTAAATCTTATTTGTCAAACAGATCTTTTGCAGTGGTCATGGGTGGTCAGACTTCCTCCTCTGTCCCCTTATCTGTAGGAGTTCCTCAGGGCTCTGTCCTGGGTCCCCTTTTGTTCTCTCTATACACATTGTCCCTTGGTAAACTCATCAGTTCTTTTGGTTTCTCCTATCATCTGTATGCCGATGATACTCAGCTGTTTCTTTCCACCCCTGACCTTTCACCGGGGCTTGAATAGCAAGTCTCCTCTTGTCTGGCTGCCATGTTTCAGTGGATGCGACATCGGCGCTTGAAGCTCAACATGTCCAAGACAGAGCTTCTCGTCTTCCCACCTAAGCCCACCCTTCAATACTCCTTTTCTGTTTCTGTTGACGGCATTTCTATTCAACCGGTTCAGCAAGCCCACGGCCTTAGTTTCATCTTTGACTCCTCTCGGTTATTTATCCCCCAGATTCAGGCCACCGCCAAGGCCTGCAGATTCTCTCTCTACAAGATTGCTAAAATCCGTCCATTCCTCTCAGCCTCCACCGCCAAGACTCTGGTCCATGCCCTGGTGGTCTCACGACTAGATTATTGTAACCTTCTTCTGACAGGGCTTCCTCTCTCTCACCTCCATCCTTTAATCTCTGTCCAGAACTCAGCTGCACGTGTTATCACATCCGCTCGCCGCTTTGACCATGTTTCTCCTCTCTTATCCTCCTTTCACCGGCTCCCCTTCCCCTTCCGCATCCAGTACAAGCTTTTGTTGTTGACTTTCAAAGCCCTCCACGGACTGGCCCCTCCTTACTTGTCTGAAGTTCTTTCTCCTTACATTCCTCCCCATAACCTCCGTTCTGGTAGTCAAGGTCTCCTGTCCCAGCCGAGGATTTCCACTGCACCGTCCCAGATTTGTCCCTTCTCACTTGCTGCCCCTCACTCCTGGAACCTTCTTCCCCCACATGTGCGCCTCATCACTTCTCTATCCAGGTTCAAAACTGAGTTAAAGACTATATTATTTAGGGAAGCATTCCCAAAATTGTGCCATCTGCCCCAGGTTGCCTCCTTCTAACTCTGTATTAAGAAGCCAAGCCCTCCCTCCAGTCCATCTGCCTTGGTCCAGGCCCCAGAGGGAGAGAAGAACTTCCCACCACCTTCCCCTCTTCCTTTTGTGTTGTCTCTTTTAGACTGTAAGCCTGAGGGCAGGGAACCCTCTAAATACAAGATTCTATGTACAGCACTCTGTAAATTTACAGCGCTTTATAAATAAAGGATAATAATAATAATAATAATAATAATAATAATGTTGCACTCAAGAAAATGTGGCAGCCATGCAGGAATGAGAAGACGCTCTCCCTGGAAGTGAAGAGAACAGGCAAGAAGCCAGCTGTGGAAATAGTTTGGTGATCCTCTCAGTGGCGGCTCCAGGGTTGGGGACAGTGGGTCAAGTTTGGGGGCAAGTCTTGCAAAATGGACCGTGGCACAGAGACACAATTTGGGGGCTTGATCCTGCCTTCCTCCCTTTTCAGGAGAAGCTCTGCTTCTTTGGTACCATGAGGCAGAGTTCCATTTCTTCTACTTACGCTTCCCTTTTTAAAACAGCCAAACAATTCTATAAATAAAACTATTAGAGTAATTTTAAAAAGTCAAGGGAAGAAAAAAAAGAAGATGAACAGAAATCAATCATTACAGACACCAACACAGTCTGCTGAGGAAAAGAAATGGCCTTAGGGGAAACCACTGAGAGACTTTTCAAGGAGAAATAATACCCTCACGTCACTCAGGTGGCATTCAGGAGGGAGAAAGAGATCCCTCCTGAGTTTACAAACAAGAAGAACCTCCTTGAAAAGTTTCCTCATTCCTTCTATCTCTCGGCTTTGAAAGGCAGAGGCTGCCTGGAGATTGCTGGGAAGGGAATCCCATTGGGTTCAGCACAGGATGGAGGCTCCTGGGGCTCATTCCCACTCACATTTAAACCAGTTTGCGATTCACTTTCGCTCCATGTTGGTAAAGCAATTCCAAAAGGTTCGTCGTTCCCACTATGAAAGCGGATCTTTTCCTTCTCCCCTTGTAATCACTTCTTTTTTAGTGAAAGGTCTGAAAACCATGAAGCCTATGAGGAAGCTGGATATGTTTTGTCTGGAGAAGAGAAGGTTAAGAGGTGATATGATAGCTCTCTTTAAGTATTTGAGAGGGTTTCATATTGAACATGGAGTGAGCTTGTTTTCTGCTGCTTCAGAGAGTAGGACCCAGAACAATGGATGCAAGCTACAGAAAAAGAGATTCCACCTCAATGTTAGGAAAAAACCTCCTGGTGATAATGTGTGGATGATGTGGAGAAACTGGACAGTGTCCAAAGGAGGGTGACCAAAATGGTGATGGTTTGGAAGCCATGAAGCCCTATGAGGAAAGACTTAGGGAGCTGGGGATGTTTAGCCTGGAGAAGAGAAGGTTAAGAGGTGATATGTTAGTCCTGTTTAAATATTTGAAGGGATGTCATATTGAGGAGGGAGCAAGCTTGTTTTCTGCTGCTCCAGAGACTAGGATCCAGAACATTAGGAACATTAGGAAGAAATTCCCAACAGTAAGGGCTGTTCAACAGTGGAACACACTCCCTCAGAGGTCTTTAAACAGAGGTTGGATGGCCATCTGTCAGGGATGCTTTGATTGGGAGTTCCTGCATGGCAGAATAGAGTTGGACTGGATGGCCCTTGTGGTCTCTTCCAACTCTATAATTCTATGATTCTAGGAATACCCCCATCCATCCTTAATGTCTCCCCTCCCAAAGAGCTGTGGGAGGACTGGCCACAAAGCAGAGAGTGGATCCACTGCTCTTGTGCAAGGGATCTGCTGGGCATCCCTGCTCCCTTCTCTTCAAGTTTATCTTGCCAGCAGGACCTTCACACAGATCCTGTTCTTGATATCAAGGTGTGTGTGTGTGGGGGGGGGGGAGGCAAGGTGGGTTATGATGCCATCAACAGGTAGGCTCTGTCCTTTAGATAATGACCAACACAATGTGAATGATTTATCCAAAGAGAGAGGAAGAGAGAGAAAACAGCTGGCAGTTAGTGATTTATGCATGAAGCATTCCCACAAAAAGGGGGGACTGCAGAGGATTAACCAGCCAAACTAGGACATTTGGAAGGTATGTCTTTCAGCACCCGGAGACATTTCTCCAGTTTCTCCAGTGGATTTCACTGATACTCTCCAGTTTTTGCTTCTTTGGTAACCCAGAGCGAGGAGCCACAAACAAATGGATATGTGCACCTACAGATCTTGGCACTGGGCAGCTGAATGGAGAAAGTGGCACGTAGGACTGGGCTGGAAGACTTGGAAATGGTTCATGTTCCTCCAAGCCAATTGGCCTGAGCAGCAGAAGAAGGCATTTCCAGAGTTCATGGACCATCAGGCACTCAAGTGGCAAAGAAAATGAGTGTGAAGAAGCAGATAACGGAAACATGAGCGCGCTCAATTGGTTTTGGCATCTGTTGGAATATGCCAGCGGCAACGGTGACGGTGGAAACAGAAGCTGTGGGGAGGTGGAGCTGCTCAGAAAAGTGACGGAGGAGACTCAAGAACGCTACTAGTGAAGCCAAAATCCTACACTGTCCTTGGCTGGTGTAATGGTTTCAAGGCGCTTACTCTGCCCCATCCTTCTGCTGAATTCCAGCATGATACAACCAACAGTGTAGCAGCCAGGTGCATTTTTGCTCCCAGAATCTCACTCAATGAAGGCATCAATGGATAATCCATGCTGCTCTGTCCAGCTCCTGAAAACTCATATTTATGGTCTCTTTAATAAAGTTCATCCATCTAGTGTGTGGCTTTCCTCTCTTTCTACTTCCTAACATTATTGCCTTTTCCAACGATTTATGCACCCCGCTCCGAGGGTATGTACAGAGGAGCGGGCTATAAATAAACTATTATTATTATTATTATTATTATTATTATTATGCCTTCTCATGATGTGTCCAAAGTATGACAGTCTAAGTTTTGTCATCTTGGCTTCTGGGGATATTTCTGGCTTGATCTGCTCCAGGACCCATTTGGTGGTCCTTTTGGCTGCTGTCCATGGGATCCTTAGTACTATTCTCCAGCAACACATCTCAAATGAATGGATTTTCCTCCTGTCTTCTTTCTTGACTGTTCAGCTCTTAACATTCATCCATGGCAACAGGCAATAGAGTGGCTTGCATGATTCAAACTTTTGTGCTCAGTTGTATATCTTTGCATTGTAGGATCTTTTCTAGTTCTTTCATAGCCATTCTTGCCATTCTTAACCTTCTTCTGATGTCCAGACTGCAGTCCCCATTTCTATTAATATTTGATGCCAGGTATGAGGGCTCTTTTACTCTATTTCCTCATTGTCTAGGCTAAATCTGTGTAAATATTCTGAGGTCATTATTTTGGTTTTCTCTGTGTTCAACATTAAGCCTGCCTTTGCACTTTCTTCCTTGATCTTCCTTAGTAGTTGCTGTAGGTCTGTGATGTTTTCTGCTAGTATTATGGTGTCATTTGCATTTCTTAGATTGTTGATCTTCCTTCCTTCTCTTTTCACTCCTCCTTCTTCTGTGTCCTGCTTTCCTTGCAATATGTTCTGCATAGAAGTTGAACAGATAGGCTGAAAGGATACAGCCTTGTCTGACCCCTTTGCTAATTGGGAACCATTCTGTTTCTCCATCTTCTATTCTAACAGTAGCCTTTTGTCCTGAGTTCGAATTCCTCATCAGCAGGACTATCAGATGTGTTGCTACTCCCATGTCTTTAAGGGCGTTCCATAGCCTTTCGTGATCTATGCAGTCAATGGCTTTGCTGTAGACAAGTAATTGTAGCTTTGCTATAGACAAGTAATCATAAGTAATTGTGGCAATTTTCTTCCTGTTGTGTGAAAGTCTATGAGCACCACACAGTTATCAAAGTTTTCAAAGCCTGTTCTCAAGTTGAGGCTCTTTGACACATGACGGGTCTGTGCGGAAAACAGCATTTTCTGCACAGGAAACGATATTGCTAACATAAAGCTTACTTTGTGCATAGAAAATGTCTGCGTTGATCACTCACATGCAAATTTTGCGTAGAATAAATCCCCAATTAAAACGTTTTCTATGCAATTTAAAAAAAATCTGCAAGAAATGAAATTTCTGGATACTAATATGATTTTTCTACAAAAGCAGCCATGTTCAAAGTTCTCAAAGAATTAGTCCCAAGCGGAATTTTCTCACCAATTCAAGATAGTTCATATTAGGGTTTCTTGTCAGTTGAAAAACATGTTTTTGAAAAACAAAAACATGTTTTTCAACAAATTTTCAAATATTTTAAAATCTTCTTTGCATCCCTAGTGGTTGCTTCCAACTAGAGTAGACCAACCAGTGCAATTGCTGAATGACACTAAACTGGGAGGATGACACTAAACTGGGAGGAGTAGCTAATACCCCAGAGGACAGGATCAAAATTCAAAATGACCTGAATAGACTAGAAAGCTGGGCCAGTGCTAACAAAATGAAATTCAATGCGGAGAAATGTAAGGTTCTGCACTTAGGGCGGAAAAATGAAATGCACAGATATAGGATGGGGGACACCTGGCTGAATGAGACCACATGTGAAAGGGATCTAGGTGTCCAAGTAGACCATAAGCTGAACATGAGTCAACAGTGTGATGCAGCAGCTAAAAAAGCCAATGCAATTTTAGGCTGCATCAATAGAAGTATAGTTTCTAGATCAAGGGAAGTTATAGTGCCACTCTATTCTGCTTTGGTCAGGCCCCACCTGGAATACTGTGTCCAGTTCTGGGCACCACAATTCAAAAAGGATGTGGAGAAACTGGAGCATGTCCAAAGGAGGGCAATTAAGATGGTGAAGGGTCTGGAAACCATGCCCTATGAGGAACGCCTTAGGGAACTGGGGATGTTTAGCCTGGAGAAGAGAAGGTTAAGAGGTGATATGATAGCCCTGTTTAAATATTTGAAGGGATGTCATATTGAGGAGGGAGCAAGCTTGTTTTCTGCTGCTGCAGAGACTAGAACGCGGAACAATGGATGCAAACTGCAGGAAAAGAGATTCCACCTCAACATTAGGAGGGACTTCCTGACAGTAAGGGCTGTTCGACAGTGGAACACACTCCCTCGGAGCGTAGTGGAGTCTCCGTCCTTGGAGGTCTTTAAGCAGAGGCTGGATGGCCATCTGTCAGGGATGCTTTGACTTGGAGTTCCTGCATGGCAGGGGGTTGGACTGGATGGCCCTTGTGGTCTCTTCCAACTCTATGATTCTATGATTCTATGGTATGTTATCAAATAGGGAAATCCCATGACTCTACTCTAGCAATAGCGTTGAGGTCCATGTGAAAGAATTATACTTGTGGAATTCTATTTATGAAGCCATTTTTATTCTTTAAAATTTATTTCAAGGATTTATATCCTGCCTTGCTTCCACAATAGGATTCAAGGCAGTCCTGAGGAATAGATTCATGACTCTCTAGCCTCCATCTATCATGCTGGGTTCTGGAGAACTCAGAAGCTTGCAAACTTTGCAACTGTTTGGGTTTGTAATATGAAGGCACTATATATTGTGGTCCTAAATACCCCAAATGCACCAGATCTTCTCTGATCTCTGAAGCTAAGCAGGGTCAGCCCTGGTTAATATTCAGTTGGGAGACCGCCAGGGAATCCTATGTGCTGAAGGCTCTATTTCAGAAGAAGGAGCTGGCATGACCTTGCCTAATAAAACCCTATAAAATTCATAGGGTCATCATAGTCAACAGGAGACTTGAAGGCACACACACACATAATATAACACAGGGCCAAAATACCACAAAAACTTGAGATCCTGCCTGATCTTGGAAGCTAAGCAGGGTTAGTTCTGGTTAGTACTTAAACGAGATACCAGGTGCTGTTGGCTATGGAGTTTATCAGACGACGGAAATTGGAAGTATAATCCAATGGCAATCTGAACACAATCATGGGGTTTCATGTTATTGCAAATTAAAGCATCTCATGCAATTTTGGGCAATTGGGGGGGGGGGGTCATTTTTGGCCAACGGGAAGTGATTCTGAATGCACTCTGAATGCAATTGGAATTCACGTCAATTCGCTAAACTAGCGAATTGACGTGAATTCGAATTGGCTCCAATTGGCTCCATTCGAAAAAAAGAGAAATTCCTCCTATCTGATAAACTCCTATGTTTCATCCTTGGTGTCACGGATAGCAGCCAATGGATGCCAGGTGCCACTGGCTATATTTCATGGATGCCAGGGTATCCATGGCACCATGGATATCAGCCAATGGGTGCCAGATGATGTTGGCTATATTTCATGAATGCCAGGCTATCTGTGGTTTTATCGATATCAGCAAATGGATGCCAGGTGCTGTTGGCTATATTTCATGGATGCCCGGCTATCTGTGGTATCATGGATATATCAGCCAATGGATACCAGGTGCTGTTGACTATATTTCAGATGAATGAACTGGGTAAGCCTCCTCTCAGTATTCCTTGTCTAACAGAACCCTATGAAATTGATGGGTTTGCAGTAAATCAGCAGGCGACTTAAAGACATATGAACATGTGCAGGTGAACACACAAACACATACGCACATATTCTGAAATTTTCCTTACAGGCCAAGAAGTTTGCCCTTTGTTTCTCAGGTCTAACATAGCAAGGGGTAGATCTAAGTCCTTGCCAGCCCTTCTTTCCTCCCATTTGTACAGAACAGGAAAAGAAATCCATGCTTATCTTTCTCTAGCATCTGAGAAAGAGAAAGCAGTACACTTTTTAACCCTCACCTTTGGGGTATCCTTTTTTAAAAAAAAAAAAACAATGATAATAAGAGCAGTGCAAGGTTATTGGTCTTTTAAAGAAAAATACAAAGAAAAGGGGGAAAGAAAGATAAAAAAAGAGGACAAAAAAGTGCATCAATTATGAATGGGTAGATTAAAAGGTGGCAGAGAAAAGCTTTAACTGCTTCAGAGAATCAAATACATCACTGTTATATTAATTGTTAATTATATTAACAAGATGCAGAAGTGTAAAGACATAATAATGAATACTAAAGTCAGGACTGTCCGTGCCATCATATTTCCAGGATCTATGCATGGCTGTAAAAGCTGTGCAGAAAGCTAATGGGAAGGAGATCAACTCATTTGAAACCCGGTGCTGGAGAAGAGTTCTATGGATACAGTAGATTGCTAAAAAGTCAAATAAATGGGCCCCAAAATGAATCAGGCTTGAACTCACCCTAGAATCCAAGAGGACTAAACTGAAACTGTTGTACTTTGGACACATCATGAGAAGACAGGAGCGACTAGAAAAGAGGGAAGAGAGAAGGCAGCAGCAAAAGAAGGAGACCCCATTAGAAATGAATAGCCTCCATCAAGGAAGCCTCCATCAAGCATAGACTCCATCAAGGAAGCTGCTGCCCTGAGCCTGAAAAACCGGGCAGGATGCTGGATGGGAGCCTGAGTTGGAGGCCACTCATTTGTGGGATAAATAAGGAACTGAAAGCATTCAGCCAGGCAGCAAACAAAAAGGACACAAGCTCCAAGATCATTCATGGAGACACCAGAAGTCAAAGTCAACTTGACAGTAGTTAACAACAACAACAACATAGGGTGAAAGATGGCATTTCAAGTGAAACCACAGCGTGACCAGTGAGACCACAAGTAGAACATAAGTCAAGAGTGTGATGCAGCAGCTAAAAAGGTCAATGCAATTCTTGGCTGCATCAATAGAAGTACAGTGTCTAGATCAAGGGCACTAAATAATCCCACTCTGTTCTGCAATGGTCAGGCCTCACTTGCAATGCTGTGTCCAGTCCTGGGCACCAAAATTCAAAAAGGACGTTGAAAAACTGGAGCGTGTCCAAAGGAGGGCAACTAAAATGATGGAAGATCATAGAATCATAGAATCATAGAGTTGAAAGAGACCTCGACAGATGGCCATCCAGCCTCTGCTTAAAGACCTCCAAGGAAGGAGACTCCACCACAATCTCCGAGGGAGTGTGTTCCACCGTCGAACAGCCCTTACTGTCAGGAAGTTCCTCCTAATGTTGAGGTGGAATCTTTTTTCCTGCAGTTTGCATCCATTGTTCCGAATCCTGTTTTCTGGAGCAGCAGAAAACAAGCTTGCTCCCTCCTCAATGTGACATCCCTTCAAATATTTAAACAGAGCTATCATATCACCTCTTAACCTTCTCTTCTCCAGGCTAAACATCCCCAGCTCCCTAAGGCATTCCTCATAGGGCATGGTTTCCAGTCCCTTCACCATCTTAGTTGCCCTCCTTTGGACTCGCTCCAGTTTCTCCACATCCTTTTTGAATTGTGGTGCCCAGAACTGGACACAGTATTCCAGGTGGGGCCCGACCAAAGCAGAATAGAGGGACACTATTTCTTCCCTTGATCTAGACACTATACTTCTATTGATGCAACCTAAAATTGCATTGGCCTTTTTAGCTGCTGCATCACACTGTTGACTCATGTTCACCTTATGGTCTACTTAGACTCCTAGATCCCTTTCACACGTAGTTTCATTCAGCCAGATGTCCCCCATCCTATATCTGTGCATTTCATTTTTGCGCCCTAAGTGCAGTACCTTACATTTCTCCGCATTGAATTTCATTTTGTTAGAATCACATAGAATAATATAAACCTAGTGTTGGAAGAGATCCCAAGGGCCATCCAGTCCAACCCCAAACTGCCATGCAGGAAATCCCAATCAAAGCACCTCCACTGACAGATGGCCATCCAGCCTCTGCTTAAAAACCTCCAAAGAAGGAGACTCCACTCTCAAAAAGCAAGCTTGCTCCCTCCTCAATATTATTATTATTAATATGACACCCCTTCAAACATTTAAACAAGGCCTTCAGATCTCCTCTTAACCTTCTCTTCTCCAGGCAAAGCAGTGTGTCCCTGCAGGTCTCCTGCTTCCCTGGGAAGCCTCTGTCAAAGCATCAAGCAGAAACAACCTCTTTTGGGGTTCCTTTCTTGGGGACCATGGTCATGCAGAGGAAAAGAAGGAGTCTGGCAGCAGGAAAGATCCCAAATGCAACCTGCAGCCATAGAAGACCTCTTCTGGCTCCTTTCTGCAAAAGATTTTGGGCCTTTCCATTTCTAATCTGCATCGTATGACCTTAATCTAGAAGGAACCTAATTGAAAAAGAGAGAGAGAGAAATTGGAAATAGGCTCAGATGCCTTAATAAGCCAATTCCATGGAGGGTCACGGGCTGCTCCTTCTTTGTCCCTCCCGACCTTGAGTTTCTAATTCCTGAAGCGATGATGAGACAGAAACCGGAGAGTCATTTGCAAGGGATGGTTGGAGGGCGGGAAGCAGAGGACATGACACCCAGCAGCTACTGAAGCCGTAACAGCCGGAAAATGATCTTGGGTTTCACGCCTTGGCTGTCCAAGGTGGCAGAGGGAGAGATACGCAGTGCTTGTGTGTGTGTCTTTCTCTCTCTTTGTGTGTCTGTAAGTGTCTGATTACATTTTCCCTTTCGTTTTATATCCTTCAGCAGTGGCTCAGAGCTGTTGTTATTGTTATGTGCCTTCAACTTGGCTCAGATGTAAGGAAACCCTATGGTAGCGTTTTCTTCGTCAGATTTTGCTCAGACGAGGTTTTTGCCACCATTGCCTTCCTCTGAGGCTGAGAGAGTGGGACTTGCGTGAGTCCCCCAGTGGGTTTCCATGTCCGAACAGGGATTTGAACCCTGCTCTCCCAAAGTCCTATTCCAGTGTAAAATGTGGGCTAGACTATACAACGGTTAGGTGGATTTGTAACTGGTTAACCGAACCCAAAGGGTGCTCAGCATTGGCTCCTGTTTGTCATCCTGGAGAGAAGTGACCAGTGGGGTGTCCAGTGGGGTTCTGTCCTGGGCCCAGTTTGCTATGTAACATCTTTATCAATGACTTCAATGAAAGAATAGAGGGCATGATTATCAAACTTGCAGATGACACCAAGAGGACAGGATCAAAATTCAAAATGATCTTAATAGATTAGAAAGCCGGGTCAATGCTAACAAAATGAAGTTCAACACAGAGAAATGTAAGATGCTGCACTTAGGTAGAAAGCTTTGGCTCAGCTTTCCAATCTTTTAAGGTCATTTTGAATTTTGATAAATATGCAGAGGCAGCTGTGTTGGCCATTTAACAAATACAAATAAAAAGCCATCAGTGATAACTCTATTGGCCAACCAACATGCACAATAGACTTGTTGCAAGCTTTTCAAGCGCCAGGGGCTTCTTCATCAGTCAAAATGTTACAGACCAAACAGGAGAAGAAGAAAACAAAACAATTGGAGATGTTAGTCAGATGCCTGCATTTTCTTTCAGTTGTTAGACTTTGTTCTCTGCCTGCAAAGAGGCCTGTGACCTCACTGCAAAGGGACTTTAATTCCATGGACTTTGGATATCTTCCCTATCATACCATCTTTACTAAGGACTGAAACAGCATGCAGGCATCTGACTACGTATCATCTCCCATTGTTTTTTCCCTCCTGTTTGGTTTGTAACATCTTGCCTGATGAAGAAGAAGCCCATGGAGATTTGAGAGCTTGCAAGCTTGCACATTTTGGCTGGCCAATAAAGGTATCACTGATGTACTTCAGTACTGCAGTATTCCAGATGAACCAATTCATTTTGACCAATCTCTTGCACCTTGCAGAAGGCAAAGTCGAATGGCTCCTCAGGAACTTATCCCATGGAATTTTAATTCAGTTTATAGCTTAATTCGGGTGGCACCCAGTTTAAAACTTAATTTGGGCAGCATCCTGATATTATCAGATGGTTTTGGCCAACTCATTTGCCACCCAAATACAGCCTGAGTCCATTCCCGCTTCCAAGAGCACTACTCCGCCAGCCATTTTCTCAAGCCAGAAAAATCCCAGATTCGGATATGGATGGACCTGGGATGTATTCAGGTGGCAAATTAGGTGGCAAAAAACATCTGATAAAATCAGGATACTGCTCAAATTAAGAATTAATCCAGATAGAGGTAAGCCAAATTAAAACTCCATGGGATAAGCTCCTCATTCTCAGAAACCTTGATGCTGATTGAGTTATCTTGCACCAAAATGGTTGGTTTGGGTTCTGTAATTTCAACATGCAGAAGTAATTTATGCAACTGTTTTATTTCATCACATGCTACCTTTCAACTCCAGTGGAAGAATATGTGATTATGGATTGCATCTTACTTCCCAAGAAATCTTCTATTAAAGAAATCAGTTTCCCACTGATTGATTTCCTCTCCGATCTGAAGCTTCGTATGCATCTGCTTACAGCAATCAGTTGCAATTGGTCACAGGCTGCCAGCATCAGTTTGTGATCTGCGGTTCCTTTCAAATATCTGGCCTCTCTCTTCATTGAGGTGAGATCCTTTTCAGTAGCAGAGTTAAGCATTCTGCATTAGATTCCAGTAACACTGAAATATCACAGCTGGTGAAATTAGCTATGTATACCCAGTTCCCTAAGATTTTCCTCATAAGGCATGGTTTCCAGGCCCTTCACCATTTTGCTGGCCCTCCTTTGGACACAAGCCAGTTTCTCAAAAACATAGGCACAGCGTTATACCAGGTGGGACCTGACCAAAGCAGAATAGAGGGACACTATTTCTTCCCTTGATCTAGACACTATACTTCTATTGATGCAGCCTAGAATCGCATTGGCCTTTTTAGCTGCTGCATCACACTGTTGACTCATGTTCAACTTGTGCTCTACTTGGACTCTTGTTCAACTTTGCCAGGAGTATGCCTTTTGCTCCCGGCTTTCCCCCCATCTGGTAATCTCATATTGTGATAGAATAGCTAAAATTCAGAATTTTACTTGAAATGAGAGCAAAGTTTGTCATTTCAGGTCATGTCAAATGTTCTGCTTTGGAATGTAAACAATTTGGAAATGGCTCCTAACTTAAGATGCTAACCCAAATAAACAAAGTACTGCATGGACAGTTGGGGACAGTGAAAGAAAACATAAAGATTATGGTGTGATTGATGGGTACCACGAGGGACAGAGATGTATGTTAGGTGTAATATCTGAGCGTCCAATGAATAATACTGGGGTGTAAATGTTTAATTCAATGTAACCAATAAAATGTGATTTCTAGTTTCCTTTGTTCAAAATGCTATAAAAACTTTGTTCACTTCAAATTCGTGGTCCCAGTAATTTGGATCTAATTCCTTCTGGGAGCATTTGCAGCAAAATAAACTGTTTTTCTTTCCCATTGGCTCTGGGTCTCCCTGCTAAGTCTTTTTAGAATTCTGGTTATAAAATAATCAATAATCAATAATCTATAACAATAGGATTCTAGTGTTCTAGGTATCCAATGGGCCTACTCTATCTGAGAACAGGATCCGGGCATCCGAGTGCCTTTGCTGCCAATCCTTGAATAGAAGGATTGTGGAAGAGACTGTCCCCATTTAGTTCCCAAGGCTGGGATGGCGATTTATGGAACGAAGTGGGACAATTCATTGACTTCTATTCACTGGACCAGTGAGATTGTTATTTCCTATCCTGTTTCCAGGTGATAGGTTTCAGAGCAAACCATCTCGGTTTAGGGGCTTTGGGAACCTTCTGCTTGTCTCTGTCAAATAGGTCTGTGAAAAACAACCCCTTGCTTTCATTTCTTTGTGTGTGCAATTAGATTTATGTCTTCTGGGTTTGGTTCTTTTGTCTTGTTTTCTCTCCAACGGGCTCCGTCTTCAATCTCCAGGCTCTCCATAACTCTTCTGCTCCTGTCTACGGGTCTTAAAAGGGGATTAAAAAGTCCGGATAAAAAAAGCGCAACCCACTGTACAAAGATGAAAAGATAAATCTGTCTTTGCTCCGTATATTTGCAGAAACACACATCAATGGATGTCTCAGCTGTTTTGTTTCATTAATTTTAATTTCAGCTTCCACTCAATCTGGAAGTTATAGACATTTGTTTATTTATTTATTATGAAGTTTTCTTGGTGCACGTATTTATTTATAATTGTTTTAATTTATTTTATTTATTTATTACGGGAGTTTTTGGTGTACGTATTCGTTTTTATTGTTTTAATTTTTTTTCATATTGAATTTATTTGTACACTGCTCTGAAGTCTTACGAGATAGGGTGGGGTATAAATATTTAAATAAACAAATAAACAAATTATATATCTCAACAGTCTAAGAAACCAGAGTTTTGAAAAGTTATATTTTGGGACTGAAGTCACCATGCTGTCTCGGGAGCTGGGGAGTTGTAGTATATTTTTAAAAAGAGTTTTCAAGTTCTGAAATAATACAAATACTAATAGTAATAATAATAATAATAATAATAATAATAAGTAGTAGTAGTAGTAGTAGTCAGGGAAGGAAAACAGAATCAGGAGGGAAGAGGTAAAATGCCGTAACAGCATCTCTTTCCCTGGTTAATGGATGGCTTTCTGTTGGTCTCCTCCTTGATACGAGGCTTCTTCTCCAAAAGCAGGAGATGCAATCACCTGGTGGCCTTTTGGATCATGTCTACTGTCACGAACTAGACCCATGATGGTGAGCCTATAGCATATGCGCCCTCTCTGGCACATGAAGCCATTTCTCAGGAGGCAGGGAAAGAGGAGAACAATCCGACCTTGCAATCCTATTTTACAATTGTCAGAACTGGCATCCTAACCACCAAGCCACCACATCCCACGCTGGCTTCCAGCAATGTGATATCAAAATCTAGCTGGATCATGGGGATATCGGGGCACGTGTGCTCATCGTGAAGGTGCTACACGATTATGTAGCAGAAACCCGAGGCTTATATCAAGTAAGTCAAGGTCTGGGGAAAATACCCAAGCTCGACCCGCTGAGTCAGAAGGCACCGTTTATTACGCCCAGGACTCCCCTGCGTCAAAAGGTGCAAGAGAGACCATGAACATTCTTGACACCAAGTTTTATACACACACAAAACAGGAAACTAAGACCATACCTCTTTCCCCTCCCTGGTTACTTTTTCACAACCTTCATTCCCTGGCGTTAGCAAGCATGTTTATGATCTTAGAATCATGTTCTTAGAATCATATTTTGTAACTGCAGAAATTGTTCTAGTTCATTATGACCTTATTTATGAAACAGGAAATCTCTAACTGTTTTGTTCAAGGTATTTTGCCAAATTGAGGAGCCGGTGTGTTCCCAAACATACCGTAGCCTTATGCAAGAATAGCTCACTCTGAAATTAGTCTTTGCAAAAGCAAATGCTAACTTCTATTGACAATCAAGTCAACATCTAGTCTTACCCCCAAAGCATAGTCATAAATAGTCTTAACTAGTTAGCAAACAGCAATTCTAATAATTTTCTTTAGTTACGCGCAAGGGTCCTCTCCAATTCTTCTATGCCTTTTAGATGTTGCTGCTAAAACCTTGCCCATGGCCACATTGGACTCTTTCAAACGGGAGGAATTTCTCCCAACTTCAAATGGAGCCAATGCGGATTCATGTAAATTCGCTTGTCTAGCGAATTTACATGAACCCCTGCTCCGTTCGGAAGAACCCCTGCTCCGTTCGGAATTACTTCCCATTACCCGAAAATAACCCCCTCCTGCCCGAATTTGCATGCGAAGCTTTAATTCGTAATAACGTAAAACCCATGATTGCATTCGAATTGGCTTCCCTCTTGCCCGAATTTGCGTGCGAAGAGTTAATTTGCAATAACGTAAAACCCATGATTGCATTCGAATTGACCTTAAATTATACTTCCAATTTAGCCTCGTATGAAAGAGTCCATTCAGTTCAACACAAGAGTTGCTGCAGCAAAGTTGTACACGGAATAGCATGGCACATGTAGGTGTGCACGGACATGTGAATTGGGTTGTCCATTGGGTTTCCCATGGGGTATCTTGTTCCCATTGTGCAACACTGCTCTCCAACACAAGGGCTGAGTAGCACAACCAGTATGAAACTCCACATGCAGAAGCTTGCGTTATTCAACCCTGATGTTGGATCTTATCTGTAACGCTGAATTTCCCTAGGCATCAAGGGAAACAAACATTTGCGTAAACAGGCCTCCTCATACCCCAGCTGTTTCTTTTGATCATTTAACTTCCAGTTAACCTGGAAGTTCTGAACAGCCCCCTCCTCCTTCGCACGGCTGAGTTTTCAGATTAATTACAGCTGATCTCTATTGATCCGGTGACTGGAAATGCATTTACGGCGTGTTCTTGAAGACGGCGGAGTGGAAGTGGCAGAGTTATGAGACCAAAGCCGACTTCTCTGTCTCTTCCCTCCCTCCTTTGCTTTCTCTCTTTTTTTCTCATACATACCCTAAACCTGAGACTTTAATACCTGTCATTCCCATTCTGTTGACCGCCTGATTTCTTTCCGCAGGACTGGAAATCAATGCTAAATCCAAAGCAATGCATATGTCTGCAGCTGGCCCTCGGCAATTTCATCTCATTTGGCAAAAAGCCGCCTGTCTCCTGGAGGGTCACCTGCTCTTTATTCGGCAAATATCGATCCGGTTCTAATCAGGCTGGAAACAACTTACAGAAAAGATCCAAAGTGCCACAGTATTTATTTCCAAAGGAGGCAATATTGACAGAAATTGGTCAGGCTCCAGCCGCAGCTGCACCAGATTTTATATTCCCAGCTATTGCCATTGATTGAAGTTGGGTGTCCTCCAAACTCCAGATTTTGGGTAGATGCTTAACTACGAATGCCGAAAGACCTCCCTGGCAAACGCATTCCTGAAACGATGCCACACGCTTGTTCTTTTTTGGAGGATTTGATGCATTTGTTTATGTTAAGGATTTGTCTCTCGTTTAAAAAATTTAAATAAAGATCCCGGTGCGGCTCGCAATAAGCGTGTAATAGCTGAAACGCATTTGAGATGCAACAACAAATATAAACATGTAATGTTTAATTGTAGCCGCAAGAAGATGAAAGATGCACTCAGCAGTATAAAATGATATAAATAGAGCTTGGAAACATTCCTTTATGGGGGAGACTACAAGCCCCAGCATCTCCCAGGCAATAGGTCCACTGGCTATACTGGCCAGTGGATTCTGGGAGCTGAAATCCAAAAATGTTTGCTGCTCCAAGGGTTGGTGGAGACTTGATGGATTACTGAATCTCTGGTTCAAGGAAGATTTTGAGCAATAGGAAGCTCAAGCATCAGCCGAGACTTAAAAAGTCATGCTGAAAACATCACCGCCGAGGACAAGATGTCACATCATACATCCATAGAATCCTAGAGTTGAAAGAGACCCCAAGGGCCCTCCAGTCCAACCCCCTTCTTCTGCCATGCAGGAACTCACAGTCAAAGCATCCTTGACAGATGGCCATCCAGCCTCTGCTCAAAGACCTCCAAGGAAGGAGAATCCACCAAAATCTCCCAAGGAGAGTCTTCCACTGTGAAACAGTTCTTACTGCCAAGACATTTCTCCTATGTGTTGAGGTGGAATCTTTATTCCTGCAGCTTGCATCCATTGTTCCGTGTTCTAGTCTCTGGAGCAGCAGAAAACAAGCTTGCTCCCTCCTCAATATGACCTCCCTTCAAGTATTTAAACAGGGCTATCATATCACCTCTTAACCTTCTCTTCTCCAGGCTAAACATGTGCTCCTGCTTCTTAACATGCTGAGTCAGTAGGCAGGTCTGTGTAGTCAAATAATATCCAGCTAGCATAAGGCTGGATTCTTTACTAGCCCTGTCTGTTGGTTAAAGCCTGCCTGGAGCCAGCTGTATGGAAAGGTACTGTTCTGTCCTGGGCCTATTCAACATCTTTATCTATGGAGTTTATCACACTGGAGGAATTTCTCCCAATTTTGAATTGAGCCAATTCGAATTCACGTAAATTCGCTTATTTAGTGAATTTACTTGAAATCTAATTACATTCAGAATGTGTTCAGAATGATTTCCCATTTCCCAAAAATGACACCCCCCATTGCCTGAAATTGCATGAGATACTCTAATACCCAATTACGTGAAACCCCATGATTGTGTTCGGAATGACTTCCCATTGCTCGAAATTGTGTGAGATACACTCATCCTATATCTGTGCATTTCATTTTTGCGCCCTAAGTGCAGTACCTTACATTTCTCCATGTTGAATTTCATTTTGTTAGCGTTGGCCCAGCTTTCTAGTCTATTCAGGTCATTCTGAATATCAATCCTGTCTTCTGGAGTATTGGCTACTCCTAATTTGGTGTCATCTGCAAATTTGATAAGTATGCCCCCAATTCTGTCATCCAAGTCATTAATAAAGATGTTGAATAGCACTGGGCCCAGGACAGAACTCTGCTTTGGTCAGGCCCCACCTGGAATACTGTGTCCAGGTCTGGGCACCACAATTCAAAAAAGATGTGGAGAAACTGGAGCGGGTCCAAAGGAGGGCAACTTAGATGGTGAAGGGTCTGGAAACCATGGCCTATGAGGAACGCCTTAGGGAACTGGGGATGTTCAGCCTGGAGAAGAGAAGGTTAAGAGGTAATATGATAGCCCTGTTCAAATATTGAAGGGATGTCACATTGAGGAAGGAGCAAGCTTGTTTTCTGCTGCTGCAGAGACTAGAACGCGGAACAATGGATGCAAACTGCAGGAAAAGAGATTCTACCTCAATATTAGGAGGAACTTCCTGACAGTAAGGGCTGTTCGACAGTGGAACACACTCCCTCGGAGTGTAGTGGAGTCTCCTTCCTTGGAGGTCTTTAAGCAGAGGCTGGATGGCCATCTGTCAGGGATGCTTTGATTTGGAGTTCCTGCATGGCAGGGGGTTGGACTGGATGGCCCTTGTGGTCTCTTCCAACTCTATGATTCTATGATTATATGACTAAAATGGTGAAGTGCCTGGAAACCATGAAGCCTAAAACTGTCACAGCATTAACAACAATACTAACAATAAAAATAAACAACAATAAAACATCCTTCAATGTAGTCGCTTGCTGTCATTCTTCCAGAATTTTTCTCGCTGCAGTCGGTAAAGCATTATAACATGTCAGGTGGGTAAGCTCACCGGAAGAGATCCATCTTAAGTGCCTTCATAAAAGCATCTGAAGAGGTAATAAGACGGATCTCTTCCGGCAAGTCATTCCATAACTTCGGGGCTGCGGCAGAAAAAGCCCTATGGGAAGTTGTTACCTGTTAGTGTTTTTAAATTCTAACAGGTTCTTCCCTGACGTCCTAAGTGTGCGGGGCAGACTGTATAGGGAGAGGTGTTCCTTCAAGTAACTCGGGCCCAAGCCAAATAGGGCTTTAATCATAATAACCAACACTTTGTATTGCGCCCAGAAGTTAATTGGCATTAGCTTCACTGTTGGGATAGACATGGGATGTAACTTGCTTAAGGTAGATCTTATAGCTTACAATTGTAAATGAAGCTGTTTGTTTAACAAATTGTAAGCCGCTCTGATAGTCTTGGCTGAAGAGCGGGGTATAAATAAAACATTATTATTATTATTATTATTATTATTATATTATCACAGTCACCCATTGCTAGGCAGTATGCAGACCGTATGCAACCAGGAAAATCCCGTTCTTGCAGGGCAAGCTGAGAGAAGATCTGCTTTAAGAAAGTTACATCCCAGGTCTGCCCCAGCAGTGAGGTAATATGATAGCCCTGTTTAAATACTTGAAGGGATGTCATATTGAGGAGGGAGGAAGCTTGTTTTCTGCTGCTCCAGAGAATAGGACACAACGGAGGAACGGATGCAAGCTACAGGGAAAGAGATTCCAGCTCAACATTAGGAGGAACCTCCTGACACTATGGACCTTATCAGACGGGAGGAATTTCTCTTTATTTCGAATGAAGCCAATTGGAGCCAATTCGGATTCGTGTGAATTCGTTAGTTTAGTGAATTTACGTGAATTCCAATTGCGTTTGGAATGCGTTCAGAATGACTTCTCCATTACCCGAAAATGACTGCCCATTGCCTGAAATTGCATGAGATGCTTTAATACGAAATAATGTAAAACCCATGATTGCATTCGGACTTCCCTTTTGCCCCAAATTGCATGAGATATTTTAATATGCAATAATGTGAAACCCCAGGATTGCGTTCAGATGGCCATTAGATTATACTTCCAATTTCTGTCATCAGATAAACTCCTAAGAGCGGTTTGATGGTGGAAGACATTGCCTTGGAGAATGGTGGAGTTTGGAGGTCTTTAAACAGAGGCTGGATGGTGATCTGTCCATGGAGGTGCTTCCCAAACTTTGGTCCTCCGAATGCTTTGGACTTTAGCTCAAAGAATTCCTGGCTAGGGAGTTTATCACATGGGAGGAAATTCTCTCAATTGCGAATGGAGCCAATTTGAATTCATGTAAATTCGCTAGTTTAATGAATTTAAGTGAATTCTAATTGCCTTCAGAATGCGTTCAGAATGACTTCCCATTGTCCAAAAATGACCCCCCCCCCCATTGCCCGAAATTGCGTGAGATACTCTAATATGCAATTACGTGAAACCCCATGATTACATTCAGAATGACTCCCCATTGCCCGAAATTGTGTGAGATACACTCATACACAATAACGTGAAAGCCCATGATTGTGTTTGGATTGCCCTTGGAGTATACCCCAAATTCCGTCGTATGATAAACTCCTTCATTCCCTTCCAGTCCAAAAATGCATCTGAGGAAGCAGGCTCAAGTCTAGGGAAGCTCATGCTGCCAACTTCTTTCTCTCAGTGGACTCTTTCAAACGGGAGGAATTTCTCCCAATTCCGAATGGAGCCAATGCGGATTCATGTAAATTCGCTTGTTTAGCGAATTTACCTGAACCCCTGCTCCATTCGGAAGGCATTCGGAATGACTTCCCATTACCCGAAAATAACCCCCCCTTGCCCAAAATCACGTGAGAAGCTTAAATTCGCAATAACGTTAAACCCATGATTGCATTCGGAGTGACTTCCCTTTTGCCCAAATTTGCGTGAGAAGAATTGATTCGCAATAACGTGAAACCCCAGGATTGCGTTTGGATTGCCCTTGGATTATACTTCCAATTTCCCACGTCTGAAAGAGTCCAGTCAGTCTCAAAGGTGCTACAAGACCCCTTTGCAGACCCTTCCAGACCCATTGGGAATCATTGAATCCTAGGAGTTTATCACACGGAGGAAACTGGAAGGTTAGTGCAGGGTCCATGCGAAGGCAATCCTGGGGTTGCACATAATTTCGCAAGAAGCTATCACATGACATCGAACGCATTGCAGCATCCATCCGAACGCAGGGAGGAGTCAGTTCGCAAAAGTCAAATTTGCTAAACAATCGAAATTTGCAAATCCCTTTCCCCTCCAAATACGAAGTCAATTCACATTTACCTGGTGTGGAAGGCATGTGTGGATGGCGTTCGGCGGAAGGAAAAGCCTCCTACAATTGATCCCAAGATCCTTTAGGCTCCAGGGCCAGGGGTAGGGAAGGGGCCAAGACCCTGGGAGGGAGCCTGGCCAGAGTGCGCCTGGCCCTCCTCCTCTGTCTTTTTCCTCCTCCTGTGGCCAGCTTGCCATGGTCCTGGCTCCAGGAGGACATGGAGCACCTCCGCTGCCCTGCTTCCCTGCAAGTCACACTCTCTCAGCCAAAGGGGGAGGAAGGCAGCCAGGAGAGAGCCCTGGAGCCTGGCCAGAGTGCCTGGGCCTTCCTTCCTGCCTTCCTTCTCCTCCTCTCTCCAGCTGAGAGAGTGTGACTTGCAGCGAGGCAGGGTAGCAGAGGCGCCCCATGTCCCTCTCCTCCTCTTCCTCTTGCCAGCTGCCTTGGTGCAAGTCACACTCTCTCAGCCACAGGGAGGAGGAGAAGGAAGGCAGGAAGGATGGCCCAGGCATTCTTGCCAGGCTCCAGGGCTCTCTCCTGGCTCCTTCCCTCCCCGCTGCCTCCCCCTTTGGCTGAGAGAGTGTGACTGCAGGGAGGCAGGGCAGCAGAGGCGCCCCATGTCCCTCTCCTCCTCCTCCTCCTCCTCCTGTTGCCAGCTTGCCCTGGCCCAGCTTCAGGAGGACCTGGAGCACCGCTGCTGCCCTTCCTCCCTGCAAGTCACACTCTCTCAGCCGAAGGGAGGAGGAAGGCAGCGGGGAGGGAGGGAAGGAGCCAGGAGAGAGCCCTGGAGCCTGGCCAGAGCGCGCCTGGCCCTCCTGCTTCCTCCTCAACAAGAAGGCTGGAAAAGTAGCCGATGTCCTGGCAAAGGAGGACGTGCCTGGAGGACCTCTTCTTAAGAATGGAGGACCTTTGGCCATCCCTCCTGGGCAGAGAGTGGAAACCTCAAGGCAGGTCAATATAACGCTCTGACAGGACACAGACTACAACTCCCATGAGATGAGTTCTTTCGAATTGACTCTGCATTTTCTTTTTGTGTAGATGCTGCTCTGGTCTTGTGTGTGATCAGTTTGTGCGTAAAGACGTGCATTTCCGAACTGACCTGCCTTTCTCCCTCTTTCGGAATGGCCCTCTACTCCCCCGTCTGATAAGCTCCCTAGAGTTGGAAGAGACCCCAAGGAGCATCCAGTCAACCACGGACTCTTTCAGACGTGGGAAATTGGAAGTATAATCCAAGGGCAATCCAAACGCAATCCTGGGGTTTCACGTTATTGCGAATTAGAGCTTCTCACGCAATTTCAGGCAAAAGGGAAGTCACTCCGAAGGCAATCATGGGTTTCATGTTATTGCGAATTAAAGCTTCTCACGCTATTTCGGGCAAGGAGGGGTCATTTTTGGGTAATGGGAAGTCATTCCAAATGCCTTCCGAATGCAATGGGGATTCACGTAAATTCGCTGAACAAGTGAATTCATGTGAATTCGCATTGGCTGCATTCGAAGTTGGGAGAAATTCCTCCCGTGTGAAAGAGTCCCATGTTTTGCCAGGCAGGAAGGCACTGTCCAAGCCAGTGGTTCCCAAACTTTGATTCTTCAGATGTTTTGGGCTTCAGGTTCCAGAATTCCTGACTTTTGGCCAAGCTAGCTGGGGATTCTGGGCGCTGAAGTCCAAAACAATGTTTGGGAATCACTGATTTACATTTATGCAAAAAATTTATGTGCAAATTTCCATGCACATGAAACATGAACCAGCTCACTTCTATAGATCGATTTATCTGTGCAGAAGGGCAGCGTTTTCTATGGAAGTGAACCACCCATAAAGCAATTTGTGCCTTTTTTAAAATGCTGGGTCTGGTCCACACACTTCGTTCCTCCCATGACTTCCCTCTGAAGAATGATTTGGCTCTTTAGCTCTGAGCCATTAAAGGTTTCAGAAAACCTTTTCAATCTAAGCGTTAAAAAGAGAACGAGATTAAGATTTAGAGGCTTTTGGTAATCCAAGCCAGAATCGGTAGCACAGAAAATGATTCTAAATGACACAGAACAAATGGGGAAACTTCAGGATGGAAAGTTAGTGGCGTCATTTAAGAGCAAAATTAACAATTGTATGAGACCTTTTAAAAAATGCATTAGGTGCAGTGTCTCCGCTTGGATTGGGACCCTGACGGAGGCAGAGAGAGGATGAGCAAGTCACACTGTCTCAGCCTCAGAGGATGGCAATGGCAAACCCTCTCTGAACAAATCTTGCCAAGAAAAACCCCATGACTGCTGCGCCTTAAGGTTGCCATAAGTCAGAAATGTCTTGAAGGCACAAATACAAACATATACATATTTATTTATATCCCACTTTCCCCCCAAAATTGGGACTCCAAGTATCTCACAACTTGAAAGCACAGTACAATTAAAAACACACAAAAGTGACCATTAAAATAGCAACATTAAAACAGGTCGCTTGTTTTTTGTTTTGTTTTTTAAATAGAATTAAGAAAATTTACATTGTGAAAATAATGCAGTTTGACACCACCTTAACTGCCATGGCTCCATCCTACAGACACCTGAGATTTGCACTCTTGGGCAGAGAAGGCTGAAGACCTCGTAAAACTAGAAATCCCAGGATTCTATAGGATGGCGACAAAGCTCTTAAAGGGGTGTCAAACAGCATTATTTTTACAGTGTAGATGCACCTTAGGTCAGTGTAGGTGTACCCTATAAATAAATCATAGTGATTTTGGGGTTATTGTTTCGGGTTATTATTGGGTTTAACTATCCTGTTTTATTGGGGTTAGGGAGGGGGGTATTGTTTTTTCATTATGCTGTTTTTAACTTATGTTTTAATTTTGTTGATATTTAATTAGTCTTCTTTCCCCGGCCCCTTGCCTATGCCTATGCCTATGCCTGCCTATTTTAAAAATTTTAGACTTAAATTTTAACCTGTTTGTTTTAAGTTTATCTATTTTAACTGTTCAATGAATTTAACTGTGATTTGATGAGTGTATTTTAGTTAAGAGATGAGGAAAAGTGGTATATGAATAAAAATAACAACAACAACAACAACAACAATTATTATTTTTCTCTTCCCATGGGCCGGAGTCATCATGAGGTGCACAAAACTTTCCTTTCCCCTTCACATGATCCCCCCTTTTCCCACCCACATCCCATGTTCATTCAAAGTAGTAATTGTGTAGTAATTGTGTCTCCAAAGGCGGGTCCACAAATATTCATAAATCCATCTAATTCTAAAAGGCAATGAGCCTTGAACCCTACCTGGTTTTCGGTGGCTCTTTGTTTTGCCAGTCTCTCGAGCTTCCTATCTATCTCCTCTTTGCCAGAGCTGGACTGTCTGCCTTTGATGCTCACCGAACAATGAAATTATTACAACATCTTCAATAACTATTTCGTTGTCCTGAGCTTTAAAGAAGAGGCAACGGCACCAGACTAGTAGTTACTTTTTTGCATGCTAATAAAATGGCTAAATCCTAAGGCATTAAAGCCTCTTAACTATTTTGGCCAAAGGGGAAAATTCTACTGTAAATCTTGCAGGACCGACAGAAAGAAAGAGACCAGTTCTCCAAAAGTTTATCTCCTGTGGAAAGAAGATGTAATGATTAATCTGACTTGTCTCAGTAAACCTGAAGTCTTTGGTTTTCTCCTTCCCATCTCTTGGCTTTGCAGTGTGGTCCCTAGACTCTTGAGCCATTTCTGCCTCTCTCTTCTGGATGCCAGGATGGAGCCTCTGGGGATAACCACAGTTTTTCTGATCGTCTTCATCTCCAGCCTTGCTCTCTCTGCTATCCTTAAAAATGGGATTTGGAGGAAAGGGAAGCTGCCCCCTGGACCTTCTCCTTTGCCCATTATTGGGAACGCTCTGCAGCTGAAGACCAACAACTTGGACCAGACTCTCCGCAAGGTCAGTGGAAGGGCGGTCTTCCTCCACAAAAGACACGTATGATGTGTTGCGGGCATTATATATTTAGAGCCCTCTAAACACCCTAAAGCAATAGAATCATAGAATCATAGAGTTGGAAGAGACCACAAGGGCCATCCAGTCCAACCCCCTTCTGCCATGCAGGAACTCCCAGTCAAAGCCTCCCCGACAGATGGCCATCCAGCCTCTGCTTAAAGACCTCCAAGGAAGGAGACTCCACCACACTCCGAGGGAGTGTGTTCCACCTCCTAATACCACGACCCTTTAATACAAATCCTTATGTTGTGGTGGCCCCCAGCTGATGGTTTCAATTCCTAAGACGTTGGAAAAATGTGTTTTCTGATTATCTTAGGCAACCCCTGTGAAAGGGGTCACTGTGTTCTGCTTTGGTCAGGCCCCACCTGGAATAATCCTGTATCCAGTTGTGGGCCCCACAATTCAAAAAGGATGTGGAGAAACTGGAGCGTGTCCAGAGGAGGGTCACCAAAATGGAGAAGGGGCTGGAAACCATCAAGCCCTATGAGGAAGGACTTAGGGAGCTGGGGATGTTTAGCCTGGAGAAGAGAAGGTTAAGAGGTAATATGAAAGCCCTGTTTAGGCATTTGAAGGGGTGTCCCATTGAGGAGGGAGCAAGCTTGTTTTCTGATGCTCCAGAGAACAGGACCCAGAACAATGGATGCCAGCTCCAGGAAAAGAGATTCCAATTCAACATTAGGACACGCTCCCTCCGATTGTGGTGGAGTCTCTGTCCTTGGAGGTCTTCAAACAGAGGCTGGATGGTCATCTGTCGGGGGTGCTTTGATGGAGAGTTCCTGCATGGCACATGGCCCTTGGGGTCTCTTCCAACTCTATCATTCTATGATTCTATGACCCTCAAAAAGGCCATGACCCCCAGGTTGAGAAACGCTGCCCTGAAGGCACCAGATCATGTCTGACCTTGGAAGCTAAGGAGGGCCAGCCCTTGTTTGAACTGGGATGGCAGCCCACCAACAAATATCAGGCTCTGTAGGCACTATTTCAGGGGCAAAACTAACTCTGAGGATTCCTAACTGTCAGGTGCAGCATGTCTTAAAGACCCTCTTTCATAGCAAAAAAGACAAATTCTAGACTTTTAAATTGAAGAATAGCTTTATCGTAAAAAAGATGATCTTAGTGGACCAATCTGAAGTTAGACCACATTGAAACCAACTCTATGATTCTATGATTCTATGAAACACTTTTATAAAACATAGCAAAAAGCCTCCCCATAAAATTGTGCAATGCAGTGATTAGCTCCCAGTTCCCATGCTTCCGCCATTAATGTGATTTAATGGTTTACCATCCGGAAAATGCGGAATTTGGCAAACTGTGTGTGAATCTGCAGCTTCTCACCAACCCTAGACTAACCATCTTTGAATTAGCATTTATCTGTGTTGTGTTTATGCGCTGTATCACTTGGCATTGTTGTCATGTGTTTAACGATATCACCCATATGTTTGACCAGTATATATCAATATATCAAGAACTAAATATTATGAAGAACTCCATAAAGGCTTCATTAATGGTGATATTCACCTGTATGGTACACGGAAGATCTCCGGGCCAGGAAGCGGGTTCTGCGACGGCTAGAGCACGCCTGGCGGAAACACCAGCGTTTATCCGACAAGGCTCTCCTAGACCTTCATTTAAAGGCCTATGGAGAGGCGATACGAGCAGCTAGGAACTCGTTCGTTGCTGCTCGTGTCGCGTCCGCGGAGTCGCGTCCAGCAGAGTTGTTCAGGGTAGTGAGGGAGCTAACTCAGCTCCCTCCTGCCCCGAACCAGATCCTTGAACCTACTAAGGCCTGCTGTGACCAATTTAACAACTTCTTCGCGGATAAAATCTCTCGGATAAACGAAGGTCTGGACGCCAGGGTTATAACAGACACCAGAAGAGAGGCATCCAGAGCTTCCGTGGACTCAGTTGTACTGGATCAGTTTGAGTCTGTCAGTACCGAGGATGTGGACAAGATCCTTAGAAGTGTTAGGAAGACAACCTGCTCTCTCGATCCCTGCCCCTCGTGGTTAGTGGCACAGGGGGGACCGGTGGTTACTTCTTTATTACACCGGATTACCAACCTTTCTTTGAGGGAAGGTCAATTTCCGGAACAGCTTAAATTGGCCACAATTAAACCTATATTAAAGAAGCCTTCCCTTGACCCCCTGGTTCACAATAATTATCGGCCAATCTCGCTACTGCCATTCTTGGGGAAGGTGATCGAGAGGGCGGTTGCAATCCAGCTTCAATCGATCTTGGATGAAACGGATTTTCTAGATCCATTTCAAACCGGTTTCCGGGCGGGCTACGGAGTTGAGACTGCCATGGTCGCTCTGGTCGATGATCTCCGTCTGGGCATCGACAGGGGTAGCGTGTCCCTGTTGGTGCTCTTGGACATCTCAGCGGCTTTCGATACCATCGACCATGGTATCCTTCTGGAACGCCTGGCAGAGGTGGGAATCGGGGGCACTGCGCTCCAGTGGTTCCGGTCCTACCTCTCTGGGAGGTTCCAGATGGTGCAGCTGGGGGACGTCTGCTCCGATAAGAGGGCCCTTACATCTGGGGTCCCTCAAGGAGCTATTCTGTCCCCCATGCTTTTCAACATTTACATGAAACCGCTGGGAGAGATCATCCGGAGGCATGGGGCGCGGTGTTATCAGTACGCTGATGACACCCAAATAGTCTTCTCTATGTCTCCGACTGATGCAGTGACCAGGGATGGCGTCGCTCCTCTTGTGACCTGTCTGGAATCGGTAATGGACTGGATGAGGGAAAATAGACTCAGCCTGAATCCAGAGAAAACGGAAGTACTCGTGATAGGTTCCCCTGGCCCGGGTAAGGAGGTGGTTCCACCTGTCCTTGGCGGGGTCACGCTCCCCGTCAGGGACACTGTACGCAGTCTGGGGGTGCTCCTTGACTCGTCGCTCCATCTAACTTCTCAGGTGGACGCGACCGTCAGGAGCACCTGTTATCAGCTTCGGCTGATACGCCAGTTGCGACCCTATCTGGACCGGAGGGACCTTGAAACCGTAGTACATGCTCTGGTAACCTCTCGGTTGGACTTCTGTAACGCGCTCTACATGGGGCAGCCTTTGTATCATACTCGGAAGCTACAACTAGTGCAAAATATGGCGGCACGGGTGGTCACTGGAGCTCCCAGGACCGCCCATATAACACCTATCTTGAAAGACCTACATTGGCTGCCGATTCGCTTCCGGGCGCAGTACAAAGTGCTGGTTGTTACCTATAAAGCCCTATATGGCTCGGGCCCAGGGTACCTAAAGGACCGTCTCTCCCCACATAATCCGCCCCGCACACTGAGATCTACCGGACAGCGTATATTGAGAGTTCCAGAGGCTAGATTGATGAGCACTACAAAAAGGGCGTTCTCCATCTCTGCCCCTTACCTCTGGAACTCTCTACCTACTGAGCTCCGCTTATCCCCCACCCTCATCCAATTTAGAAAGGACCTGAAAACACATCTATTTCAACAGGCATATTTGTAAATGGGTCTCTCTTGTGGTTTGTCCTGTTAGATATGCTGCCATTGTCTTTCCATCATAGCTTTACGCTGGGAGGTATCGTTTTTTATTGTTTTTAATCTTGTATTGTTTTACTTGTTTTATTGTATTGCTTGGATTTTAAACTATGCTTGATGTTTTAATGTCTTTTTATCTTGTACACCGCCCTGATCTTTTTGGAAGGGCGGTATAAAAATAAAATTTATTATTATTATTATTATGGCGATGCTCCAGGGTCTGGATTGAAGAAGACTCTGCCGCGTGGAAGGGAAGGCAGGGAGAAGTGGCTAGAGGACTGGAACTATATCAGAATTCAGACAGATGCGGTATCTATCTGGATCCTAACACAGAACCCTGAACTAAAGATTTGGGGGTCCTTAAATAAGGCAAATCCTAGCCTCAGGCAGAAAATTGTTTATCCTACTTAAAAACAAAACTAAATATACATATTAAAGTTTGCTTGATCTATATACAGTCTCCTAGGTGAGAATGGTTTTCCGAAGGCCCTGGCCTGGCAAAACTGTCCTGGGCCATAAATCTTCCCAAACATTAGAATGATTTCCCTGATGGCAACTCCCGCCTTGGCCTCTTTGCCCTATGTTTCAACAGCGTAAGTGATGCTGAATTTGCCTTGCATCTTTGGAGGACTCCAACATCATTTCTCCCATCAGGTACTCTGTTATAGGGTCATGAAAGGAAAGCCATCCATGCTAAGGATGTTAAGGCTACAATGCTCATAACAACAGTTTGCATTGCAAAGAGATCCCTGCCCTGTGGAGATTACAGCATGACTGTCTGCATAGAAAAGAGAATGAAGAGGGAGGGAAGAGTATGGGAAATATTTCTGTGTCAGATAGCTAGGCTTGATTATGGGATAGGGGTCACGGAATTTAACGAGTTAGTAGGAAGTGTGGTAGAAGAAACGAAACAGTCACAGAATGTAAAATTGTAATTAAAATGTGGCTGTTTTCTTCTTTGGGACAATGCATAAGTGGCCACTGTACAACATGCCTCTTACTTTGTCTTCCTCCAGCTCAGTGAGAAATATGGACCCGTGTTCACACTCCATTTTGGAACAGAGAGAGTTGTTGTGCTGTACGGATACAGTGCCATCAAGGAAGCCCTGATCGACCAGGCAGATGACTTTGCAGCCAGGGGGAAGCTGCCCACAGCTGACAAATTCAGGAAAGGGAAAGGTAACTTCTTAGGTGGTTTTGTGTACAAGCATGGATGAATCGTAGAATCATAGAATCATAGAGCTGGAAGAGACCACAAGGGCCACCCAGTCCAACCCCCTGCCATGCAGGAACTCCCAATCAAAGCACACCTTTCTACCAAGGGCAGAAAAAGGTTCATGCACTTAGTCATTAAAAAAAAAACCTAACTCAGTTGTTGTTCTTCATTTCCAAGAGGTCAGCTGGTGAATGCCTGAATGTGAAACCTCTGTGTCTTCAACCCTGTCTTCAACTGCTCTGCTCAGGTCCTTCAAACTCAGAACAGCGGTCATTGTGGCTTTCTTCATGCACATCTTTATCCACTTGCAATGTAGTCTTCATCCTTTGCTCCTAAGCACCTCAGTGAACACTGCCATTTTCCTAAGGAATCATAGAATGATAGAGTTGGAAGAGACCCCAAGGGCCATCCAACCCTATTCTGCCATGCAGGAACTCACAATCTAACTACACCCAAAAGATGGTCATCCAGCCTCTGTTTAAAGAGCTCCAAAAAAGGAGACTCCATCACAATCTTCTTCAGCCAGGTGCCCCCCATCCCATATATGTGCATATCATTTTCCTCCCAAAGTGCAGTACCTTACATTTCTTCATGTTGAAATTCATTTTGTTAGCCTTGGCTCATCTTTCTAATCTATTGAGGACATTTTGAATTTTGATCCTGTCCTCTGGGGTATTAGCTACTCCTCCTAGTTTAGTGTCATCTGCAAATTTGATAAGCATGGCCCCTATTCGTTCATCTAAGACATTGATAAAGATACACACATATTCTCTGCCCTTCTCCTTTCCCAGGGATCATATTCAGCAATGGAGAGACCTGGAAGCAGCTCCGGCGTTTTGCCCTGACCACCCTCCGCAACTTTGGGATGGGGAAGAAAAGCATCGAGGAGAGGATCCAGAAAGAAGCCCAGTATCTCCTAGAAGAGTTTCAGGACACAAAGGGTAGGTAGCTCCTGTCCATCTCCACCTCCTCCACCCTTGGAGGCATCTTCTTGTTCCTTTCCAGGAAATTCCTCCCTTCCTGCCATCCTGGAAAAAGGCTCCAGGCTCCTCCATGGAGGAATCTGATGGTTTAGGGTAGGAGTCCATCTGAAAGAGCTGGGGCCTGGAACATGAGGTTGTTTGTCTCAGCTACCTGGAAAGACCATATCTGGCCCAACCAATGCAAACAACCCCTGTGAACACACTCAGCAATAACAGAGTCCAGGGCCCCATTCAGACTAGCCCATTTGCCCTGGTTTGATCCAGATGGAGATCGTGCATGGCAAACCGATTCTATCCAGAGAGAAGTTCATACTACCTTTTGCCTCCATTGATGCTTTCCGGTGCATTTTACCCCAACAAAGTTCATACACGCAAAAGTAACGATTAAAGATGGAGCCTCTTGGTTGTCAATCAAATGATGTCATGGTGACGTCTGATGCAGCCATTGGCTGCGCGAGATGCTTGTGTTTTTTTTAATATTTTTAAATATTTGACAGCTTATGCGCATGGAGTATAGGGCTGGGAGCGGTGCGGATTGAGGCGATCCTGTCCCCTCCTCTCCTCCTCCCAGTACTTTTAAGATTATTATTTATGTTTTAATATTTTATTTTTTATTTTATTTAATTTTATTGTGTTTTATTTCATTTATTATTTTATTGTATTTTTATTAATTATTTATTGTATTATTTTATTTTATTTTGTAGTTATTTTATTTATTATTTATTTCATTGTATTTTATTGTACTTTAGTGTATTTTATTGTATTTTATTTATTAGTAATTTATTGGATTTTATTTTATTTTTTTTGGTATTTTTTTAAATATATATTTTTTCTTTTTTTCCCCCAGTTTGACAGCTGTCATTCGCATTGGCTGTTCCGTTTTTATGAATGGGGCAGAGGGGGAATCCCTGTCCATATATGGACTGGGGTTCCCTTTCAGGGCCCCATTCATTCTTTAAACTGGAGGGGAATGAATGGGGCCCTTTTAAAGGGAACCCCAGTCCATATATGGACAGGGATTCCCCCTCTTCCCCATTCATAAAAACGGAAGAGCCAATGCGAATGACAGCTGTCAAGCTGGGGGAAAAAAAGGAAAAAAATATATTTTAAAAAATACCGAAAAAAAATCCAATAAATTACTAATAAACAAAATACAATAAAATACACTAAAGTACAATAAAATGCAATGAAATAAATAATAAATAAAATAACTATAAAATAAAATAAAATAATAATACAATAAATAATTAATAAAAATACATTAAAAATATTTTAAAAAATCGGGAGTGCCCGATTTTGCCAGGAGAGGGGGCATGTTCCACCCCCTGGCCTTTTCCCCTCCCCTGAACTTGACCTGATTTATTGTATTTTATTTTAGTATTTTTTAAATATTTTTTTATTTCTTATATATATTTTTTTATTTTTCAGTTTGACAGCTCATGCGCATTCTACGAGGCTCTACGGATGGGAACGGAGCCTCGTAGAATGCGCATAAGCTGTCAAACTGAAAAATAAAAATAAAAAAATATAAGAAATAGCAATATATTTAAAAATTACTAAAATAAAATACAATAAAATACAATTAAATTACTAATAAATGAAATACAATAAAATACAATAAATAATAAATAAAATAACTCTAAAATAAATAAAATAATACAATAAATAATTAATTAAAATACAGTTAAAAAATATTTTAAAAATGCTGGAGTGCCTGATTTTGCCTGGAGAGGAGGCATGTTCCTCCCCCTGGCCTTCTCCCCTCCCCTGAACTTGACCCGATTGTGATCGGAGCCAAGTTCACATTCCCCGCAAACCGGTTTTTCCCAAAAGAAACGGTAAATACACCGCTTTGGGAGAAACTGGGTTATGGGGGATTTGCCCCGCTACGGGTGTGCAAAATCCGGATTCAGTAGTGTTAAAACCGGTTTCAGTGTGAACTTCTTGATTTTAAACCGGTTTGCTAACCAGTATATAACGTAGTCTGAACGGGCCCCAGATTTCCAACTTTGGCTAGACTAGATTGCGACTGGCAAGATCTTGGGTTGCGACAAGGCCATTCTCTCTCTCTCTCTCTCTCTCTCTCTCTCTCACTGGACTCTTTCACATGAGAGGAATGTTTCCCAATTTCGAAAGAAAAGAAAGTGTGGTCAGTTTGAAAATAAATGCTATTATGCAGATGGTTATCAAATGCACATAACAACACAGCACCCATCTCAAATCTAAAGCAGTGTGAATGCAAAATAAATTTTCATAAGTCCATGCCTATCGTAGTCTAGTATTCGAATGAGCATCCATGCATGTGCACAGTGATTGAAAAATTGGATCATGACCCTTTTACATTTCCGTCGGGGCTTGTTTCCGGTCCCCATTGTTTTGCCTTGTTTCACATTATTATGCATTACCCTTTATTTCACATGACTCTACAAAGCAGGGATTGAATCCCAGTGGGTGACCTGACACAAGTCACACTCTCTCAGCCTCCTCAATGACAAACCCCATCTGGATAAACCTGCCAAAAAACCCCTGTGACAGCCTCGGAGAGTAGCCATGGCAAACCTCCAGAGAGCCCTGTGACAGGGTCGCCTTAGGAGTTTATCACACGAAGGGAACTGGAAGTATAATCCAATGGCAATCTGAATGCAATTGTGGGGTTTCGCGTGATTGTGTGAAAGCTGATCACACCCATTTTCGGGCAAAGGGAAGTCCTTTGCAATCATGGGGTTTCCCATTATTGCGTGAGAAACTATCACATGCAATTTCGGGAAGAGGTAAGGAGTAAAAGGAGAATAAAGAAGATTTTGTTTTGTGAGTAAAGGAGAGTTAGGAAAACACGACCTGACGGAGCGAAGGCAGGAACTAGACTGGGCAAACAAGGGGGATGGATTCCCCTGGTGGACACGCCCAAAAGTCATAGTCCTGCCTGATTGGAGCAAACAGGGGGAACCAACCCAAAATGGAGAGCCTTCCCCCTCACTCTTGCCTCCTCTCAAAAAAAGCTGGTTTTCCTCCCAGCAGCCGGGAAAGACCTGGGAGCCCCAGAAGCCAAAACAAAACAGAGGATCATAGGAATTGATGCAGGGGCGCATCAGCACACCTTCGAATTCAATGCACATTTGCAGTGGACAAGGGTTTTGTAACTTCAATGTTTTCCAAATTTACCTACGGATCTGTTTGCATTGGCTCCGCATTGACAGCAATCTCATATCGATGTCTTTTGCGAAATAACGTGAAATCCATGGATGACACCGAATTGGCATTACTTTAACCTTCCAATTTAAGCCTGTGCGAAAGAGTCCACTGTCTCTCTCTCTCTATCTTTTGTGTAGGGAAGCCCTTTGACCCTTCCTTCCTGCTCAGGTGCGCTACCTCCAACGTCATCTGTTCCATCGTCTTTGGAAAACACTTCAGTTACAACGACAAGGGCTTTCTACACCTTATCGCCTTGGTGAATGCCAACTTGAATATTATCAACTCTCCCTGGGGACAGGTCAGACCTTTTTCCTCAGGGCCTTCTGTGAGAAAAGTTTAAATTCATTTTGCAAAGGTGTTTCTCTGTGTGGGATGGAGAAGGGCAGATCCATGACCTGGGCCAAAACAAAGGGGTGAAACACACCGTCCCGAAAGTCCAGCTCTATGCCGCCCCTTGGAGCCCCAGGCTGAGGCTGCAGCAACCATATGCCACACTCTGGTCAGGATTAGAAAACTAAGATTGAAAACCCAAGAAAACATCACAGTGGTCAAGTGACTATTTATTTGGATTCCAAAGCAGAGGTCCACTGCAGACTAGTTAGTGTCAGATCTAATCTCTCCCAAAATGATACATCCTTAACAACCTTTCCCATTTGACCCTTCCTTCCTCAGCTCATGCAAAAGCTTCCTTTTCCCAAGTGGGCCACTCCATTTCCACTCTCTGGAACTTTTTGGACAAATAAGCACACAGTTTTAACATCCCCTCACAGTCTCTCTGCATTAATATTGCTCCAAAGACAACATTGCTAGTATCAATCTGTATAACAAAGGGTTGTTCTGAGTCACAATGCTTTAGGATTGGTAGATAGCCCTTTCAGCTTTCAAAACACTCCTGACACTCTGGAGTCCACTGAATCTTGGTCAATGGCTTGGGTTTTTCGTTGGCTCCCCCCAGGTGGGTTTTGGTCTTTAACATGTCTGTTATGGGCAGTGCTATCTGGGCAAAGTCTGGGATGAACTGTTTATAAAAGCTAGCAAATCGCAGGAAACTCTGTACCTGTTTTTGGGTCTTCCGTGGGGCCCATTCCAACACTGTCTGTCACCTGGGGGACACTCAATACCCCAAGAAATCTAGTTTCTAGGTATGTGTCAGTTAGTGTCAGATCTAATTTCCACCAAAATGAAACAAATGCTGGATGGCCATCTGTCCCAAAGAGAGCTTTGACTGAGTCTTCTTCCATGGCAGAAGAAAGTTGGTCTTGATGGCCTTAGAGGTCCCTTCCAACCCTAGGATTCTATGATGCTGTACCATCTAAATTTAGCCCATAGTGCAAACGTAGAACTCATTGCTAGAGAATCTCCACTCATCTTCCAGTCTCCATGAAAGAAAGGAATAGTTGAATTTGGGTGATGTGTGTTTCTCTCCTTCCAGCTTCTCAATTCTTTCCCTTCCTTCATGAGTGTCATCCCTGGCCCTCATCACCGGATAGTGTCCAACGCCATGGAAGCCAAAGATTTCATTTTGGAGGAAGCCAAGGAGCACAGGGCTACCCTGGACCCCAGCAACCCTCGGGATTTCATTGACTGCTTCTATATGAAGATGGATCAGGTAAGGCAGAATCATGAAGCTGCTCTTAGATTGAGTTTAGGACTGGGAAAGAGATATCTGGGTTTCTTACCCTTTCCCCTTAAATCCCTTCTGCCATGGGAACCAATAGAAACCATCGGGGTTGGTTAGCTAGAAGATTATCTAACTAGATCAGCGCTTCTCTACCTGTGGGTTGTGACCCCCTTTGGGCATCAAATGACCCTTTCACAGGGGTGGCCTCAGACCATCGGAAAACACATATTTTTGAAGGTCTTAGGAACCAAGATGAAAATAAATTTATGCTCTGGGGTCACCACAACATGTGGAACTGTATTAAAGGGTCACGGCATTAGTAAGGTTGGGAACCATTGACCTTACATGGTCCCTGGAAAATGCCAAGAGAGGAGATCCTAATGGAGAATCCTTAAGTCCCTCACTGCACTGCAACTCCCAGGATTTCACATGACAGAATTCCATGGGGACCAACATGGACTCCAGCTGCTATAATTGTCATTTATGAACCATTTCAAGTTCTTCCAAATGTAATGAAATCGACTCCACTGATTGTTGCGCATTTTTCTCTAGGAAAAACATAACCAAACATCTGAGTTCAACACTGGGAACCTATTCATGTCCATCTTTGACTTGTTTGCGGCAGGAACAGAAACAACCAGCACCACGCTGACATTTGGGATCCTGATCCTGCAGAAATACCCGGAGATAGAAGGTAAAAGAGATGTGGCTCCCCCCCCCCCCCCAGGCTGATAGCTTCACCCAATCCTCTGCCCTTTTCTCAGCATCTCCAGATCACCCCTTGCAGTTTTTTAGTCAGGTGTTGGGAGTGGTCTTTGCAAGCCAACTTACTTGGAGTTGAAAAGTGGCAAGTAGACATCCAGTTGCTTGTGGGACCCATTTACAGTCCTAAGCATGCCAGCCCATTGCAAGCCTAAAACTGCTCCCAAACAGAGCAATAAAACTGAAATCCAGCAAGGGATGGCACTTACAGCAGTGTCAAACTTCATTCTTTCTGCAGCGCAGATGCATCCCTAGTGTGTCTGTCTGTCTCTCAACATTAATCTCTCTCAGGGCAATATAGTCACAGAGCTATGAAACCAATGCTCTCAAACCACTTAGATATTGCCATTGCAATGAACCACACAAGTCAAACCTCCATCACTGTTTCTAGGACCTCTCTGAGGTTTCCTGGAAGTGGCTTGCCATTGAATTTCATCCGTCTTTTGACAGAGAGAGTTCAGGAAGAAATTGACCAGGTGATTGGCCACTCGCGAAGACCTTGCATGGCTGACCGTGGCCAGATGCCGTACACGGACGCCGTCATCCATGAAATCCAAAGGTTCATCTCTCTCATCCCATTCAGTCTTCCCCGTGCGGTGGTCAGAGACACACCATTCAGACAATATGTCATTCCCAAGGTAGGTTCTCCCTTTCCACTTGAGGAACCTAAAGCAGATCCTGTGTATAGAAGGTTCTCTTAGCCTTTCTTGGCTTGGATTAGAGTTTCTTCTCATGGCTTTTGTCTTCAATATTTTGTGGATGAAAATAATTATTTCCCTTTATCCTCTCCAGGGGACCACCATATATCCTGATCTGACCTCAGTGTTGCATGACAGCAAGGAATTCCCCAACCCCACAAAGTTTGACCCGCAACATTTCCTGAACAAAGACGGGAGCTTCAGAAAGAGCGACTACTTCATACCTTTTTCTGCAGGTAAAATGGTTCCTCCTGCCCTGGGCAGCATTGTTTGGTTCCCCTAATCTTCCATTGTTGGGGCAGCAAAGGCATTTCCCTCTGTGACACTCTCTTTTTCTCTTCGCTTCTCTTTCTTTCTGTGGGTTTCCTTGCAGGCAAGCGGATCTGTGCAGGAGAAGGCCTGGCCCGCATGGAGCTCTTCTTGTTCTTCACCACCATCCTCCAGAACTTCAAGCTTAAGCCCCTCAAGGACCCCAAGGAGATCGATATCACATCCCTGATGAATGGAGTGACCCGTATCCCCCGGACCTATCAGCTCTGTGCCTTGCCCCGTTGAAAAGGTCCCCTCTGGACAGAAGGTGGCCTGTCCAAGGTGTTGATGGTCCCAGAAACCTGGCTTAGATGTCTGCAGGGGGAGTGAAGGTATCGATGCCTGAAAACCAGTCTGGTTGAAAGGGAAAATGTGGTCTCTGGTTAATCTGCATTAATCACACACAAGCATGGACTTTAAACTCCTTGGCCTTGTTTGTGTGCTCCAATACACTTGTAGTATGATTCCCTTCCCCAACCTCATTCCCTTCTCCTTTTGTGTCGTGTCTTATTAGATTGTAAGCCTGCAGGCAGGGAACTGTCTAATTAAAATAATATCTGTAAGCCGCTCTGATTGCTTTTAGGGCTGAAAAGCAGGGTATAAAGAAATAAATATTATATTATGATGATGATTATATTATTATTCACTATTGTTTCAAGCTTTAAATTGTTTAGAACCGGTTTTATTTGTGTGGCACCCTGAAATTTCAAGAAATAGTCTGGGCAGTAGATATTTCAATAAATACAGTAGAATAAATAACTTTGTTTTGGAAGTAAGAAGGTTGTTCCTATTGATAGGGAGACCTCCCTTTTTATGTCCATAATGACACACAATTCAGCCTCATTGGATGATTCTTCACCGAAGGCTTTGTCTTCAGAGTTGGCTCTTCAAAACATCTACTAAAATGGCCTCATTCATCCCTTTACTGGACTTTTCATGGAGACAGAATTCAAAGACCTCACCATTTGTCAGTCTGGAATCAGTCTGCAAAGGGATCTTGTAACACCTTTGAGACTAACTGGGTGAGCAATGTACTTTTTATTTCAGGTGGAATCCTGTTCAACATATCAAGTAAATAAAATTCCATTCTAAGCTCCTATTTTATGTTCAATATCTTTTCTATCATAATGTGTACCTTCCTCCATTAGGGCTTTAGTTTGGGGCATCACCACCACATATGAAACCAGATAGCTCCCTTTTATTGACACTTCCAACACTCATAAAGTTTGTCTTGTAGATCTTTGCAATCTTACTGGGTGTTAAATACCACCTGTGCTCTATTTGAAAACAGTTCTCCTTAAGTCCCTGTGCCTTTGTAAATCTCTTTGTTTTGGTTCTAGCATACTTCCAACTCTCTAGTCCAATCACCTTATCACAATCTGAGGCCCATTTTATTATTTCATCTGTTATCAAATCATATTCCTCTTCTCTATTCCTTAAATACTTGTACAAATTTGATCTCCTTTTGCTTGGATAAAAAAATCTTGTCAGTTTCCATGCTGTCTTTAAATTTCTTCTGTTTTTTTTTTATCCATCTACCAACTTTCTCTTAAGTGTAGATACAAAAACCAATGCAACGGTTTAATGGAACTTGGCTGAGATTTTTGAGGAACAGGAGTGTGACAAACCTCCATCCCACTGGGAGACAGAATTGAACTATTGAACTAGTGTCTGGAATGGAGCCCCCAAAACCAAACTCTACTCCATGACGCCACTAGAGATGAGGACTTTAAAGGATTTCTTAGAAAAGAACATAGGTTTGATACAGACTGGCACAAAGTGCTGTCTTTGAGCCAAAACTAGGGCTCACTAGCACTTAGCAACCGCACACTAGCGAACCCTATTTCATATAGACAGAACCATTTAGAAAGCACACCGTCCATACCTGTGCGTGATGATGGCATCACATATGTGCCATGTCCACACGGAGCGGTGCATGCTTGACATCAGCATGACATTCCTGGGCGCTTGCTGCACCCTTGGAGAGCTGCAAAAAGGAGCTCTGAAATGGAGCTCCTTTTTGGGGAATGGATTGTTGGCACGGCCACTACACAGTCGTGCCAATGATCCTGATAAGAAAGGGGCCGGGTGGCTACGGCTCCCGAGGTGTCGAGGGGCATGAAGCCCCAAGGATAATCCTTTCCAGGCCATGGGGAAGCAGTGTGTATGAACAATAAACAGTCGTCAGTTTTCATAAAACTTGTCTCTGTTGACCTATTGTAACCCTGGCTACCTTCATAAACATAGGACTAGTAACCGCTCCTCTTTGAGCTAATGATAAATTCCCCAGACCAAGGTCTCATTCTTACAGGCCCCAAGTGTTCTTCCAAGAGAAGAAGGATGTGTCCCTATGATTGGTCACTGACTATAAGAACCTCAATGGGATATGCAGTACCAATAAACATGGATTGGTGTCTCCGGTGTGGATCCTGCATCCCGGATTGTCAAAACCCAGTTCTCTTGAACCCCACTAGAGTGTCAAAGTGTAACCAGTCTATTCCCAGGATCACCTGGTAGTGCCCCAATTTTTTGGTGTCCAGTCTCATCTCCCTCACTGGTTTTGGGGGGGTTTATGAAGCATCAAGTGCACTCCGAGTCTATACCCACCACCAGGTTCTTGCTCCATCCCCTTTTCTGGTTTTCTACCTTGGCCTCCAGGCTGTATAAAGGGACTCCTCCACTTACCCTTGAGTTACAGTGTCATGAATTTGTGGGAGATGTTTTCCACCGGCTCAATGTTTTCCTCTGACTCGATTGTGTCCAACATTGCCTCGGGCACCACATTGTCTTGATTTGCCACCTTAAATGGTCTTTTCAGTCTGGGTATTCAGCAGTCAAATGCCCCTTCCTTCTGCAGCTCAGGCACAGTCCAAGCCTTCTCCACCACTCACGCTCCGATTCCCGGGTCTTAGTCCCTGGGCACCACAATTCAAAAAGGATGTTGAGAAACTGGAGCAGGTCCAAAGGAGGGCAACTAAGATGGTGAAGGGACTGGAAACCATGCCCTATGAGGAACACCTTAGGGAACTGGGGATGTTCAGCCTGGAGAAGAGAAGGTTAAGAGGTGATATGATAGCCCTGTTTAAATATTTGAAGGGATGTCATATTGAGGAGGGAGCAAGCTTGTTTTCTGCTGCTGCAGAGACTAGGACGCGGAATAATGGATATAAATTGCAGGAAAAGAGATTCCACCTCAACATTAGGAGGAACTTCCTGACAGTAAGGGCTGTTCGACAGTGGAACACACTCCCTCGGAGCGTAGTGGAGTCTCCTTCCTTGGAGGCCTTTAAACAGAGGCTGGATGGTCATCTGTCAGGGATGCTTTGATTTGGACGTCCTGCATGGCAGGGGGTTGGACTAGATGGCCCTTGTGGTCTCTTCCAACTCTATGATTCTATGATTCTATGATTCTATGATTCTCTTTTCTATCCATTTCTATTCATTTATCCATATTTCCATGTAAGCCACCGTGATTGCCCAGGCAGAAAGGCAGGATACAAAAATAAAGTTGTTGTTGTTGTTGTTGTTGTTGTTGCTGTTGTTGTTGTTATCCTCAGGGGTGCCCCGGATTCGGGTTGGTTCCCCTGCTCACTCCCAGTTTCCATTGTGACATTAAGCGGATCCCCTCTTTCGCCATTTCACCATCCCCAGCTATCCTGATCCATCCCCTCAAGGTCTGAGGATTGTCTGTCCCCCGGACCCACTTCAGCAGGTCCGGCCACAGGCTCTCCTTGAATTGCTGTACATTTGTCGCCTCGGGCCAGTCCAGGACTTGTACTGCCAGTCCCCAGAACTGTCACAAAGTGGCCAGCCTGCATGAACACCATTAACTTGGTTTGAGCCTTCTCCTCTTGGAAGGTGTTCTCAAATTGGGCTCGTGGGGGGATCGTGAACTCGGGCAAACTTTCCAGTTCTGCCATTCTGGCATCAAAAAGTTGTATGAGCCAGTCCACTGCCTCGCCTTCCAAGTGAAAGGTCATGCTCCTCACTTTTGCAACCTCGCTTGGGAAGGTAGGGTCCCACTCTCACACATGCACCACCACCTGAGCCAGAAAGTAGGAGAGCTGGCTTGACCTCCTGTTGAACCTCACTCTCAGTTGTCTGGCTGCTGGATTCTGGGTGCAACTATTCGGGGCTCTGGCTGGTGCTGGAGAGGGGGGACATTCCTCATGCTTCACCTGGAGCTAGTCTCCAAAATCTCATGGGTCAAGCTGGGGTGGAAGGGGCCTCTGCTGTATTGCCTCCTACAGGAGCTTCTCATTCTCCTGATGTTCGCTCCTCACCTTGGGTCAGTACTTCCACCATGGTTCAGGAGAACTGAGCCACCACCTCTTGTCCCATGGCATCTGCTTGCTCACTGGTGTCCCTCGCCACTGTGTCTGCCTCACGCTGGACATCAGGGTCTTCCTGGTCCTCATAGATTTGGTCCCATTCCTCGTTGTCAGTGGGGCATCACCCCAGAGCCACCCGCTGCTCCCCACACCACCCTCAGGTTCATCTCCCTGGCCAGAGGTCAGTCGCCCTCCATGGGCTGCGGCCATCCTGCCACCACTCCACATATCAGTTTTGCCTTGGGCCAAATGCGACTGCATCGTGGGATGCTTTGGAGCGAGATCTGAGACAGTGTCAGGTTTAACAGACCAAGAGTTGGAGAGCCAAGAAAACATCACAGTGAGGTGAACTAACAATTTATTTGGATTCCAACAAGGAAAGGTGTTACTTGTTTGCCATCAAAGCCTGGTCCTGGGAAGTAGTTCAGAAATGGGATTTAAGGTAGATTTAAAGTAGAAAAAACCTGCAACTTTTCCTGAAAGTAAAAAAGTGTCGTTTTTCTCCCCTTTATATTCGCTTAATATTTGTGTTATTTCAGGTTTGCAGAAACGAGGTGTGATAAACTTCTCGCATTTGCAGGTTTTTTTCTACTTTAAATCTACTTAAAATCCCGTTTCAGAGCCCACATATTCCCTATGCACCAGATTGACATTCAGGCATCAATTAATAATAATAATAATAATAATAATAATAATACATTTTTATTTCTAAACCGCCACTCTGCCAGCAATTGAGGCGGTGAACAACAGAATTAAAAACAAACAATGGTTAAAACATTCCAAGAATCCAATCCCTAACCTCCCTCCCCTTAAAATTAAATTAAACTGGTATAAATTAAAAACAGTCTAAACAGCAAAATACAGTAAAACCAATTACACATTAAGCAGCATAGGCAGTGGCAAGGGACTGATGAGCCGGGGAATTTAGCCAGACGGTTTCACTCCCCCTGGAGACATCTAAGCCAGGTTTCTGGGACCATCAACACCTTGGACAGGCCACCTTCTGTCCAGAGGGGACTTTTTCAACGGGGCAAGGCACAGAGCTGATAGTTCCGGGGGATACGGGTCACTCCATTCATCAGGGATGTGATATCGATCTCCTTGGGGTCCTTGAGGGACTTAAGCTTGAAGTTCTGGAGGATAGTGGTGAAGAACAAGAAGAGCTCCATGCGGGCCAGGCCTTCTCCTGGACAGACCCTCTTGCCTGCAGGGAGACCCACGGAAGGAAAGGAAGGGAAAGGAAAGGAAGAGGATAGTGTCACAGAGAGAAATGTATTTGCTGCCCCAACAATGGCAGATTAGGAGATCCCCCCCCCCAAAAAAAATACTGCTAAGGAAGGAGGAACCATTTTACCTGCAGAAAAGGGCATGAAGTAGTCGTTCTTCCTGAAGCTCCCATCTTTGTTTAGGAAATGTTGCGGGTCAAACTTTGTGGGGTTGGGGAATTCCTTGCTGTCATGCAACACTGAGGTCAGATCAGGATATATGGTGGTCCCCTGGAGAAGATAAAGGGAAATAATTATTTTCATCCACAAAATATTGAAGACAAAAGCCATGAGAAGAAGCACTAAACCAAGCCAAGCAAAGCTAAGATACCCTTCTATATACAGGATCTGCTTCAGAAGAGAACTTACCTTGGGGATGATGTATTGTCTGAATGGTGTATCTCTGACCACCGCATGAGGGATACTCAATGGGACGACAGAGATGAACCTCTGGATCTCATGGATGACGGCGTCTGTGTAAGGCATCTGTCCACGGTCAGCCATGCAAGGTCTTCGCGAGCGGCCAATCACCAGGTCAATTTCTTCCTGAACTCTCTCTGTCAAGAGACAGACAGATGAAGTTCATAGGCAAGCCACTTCCAGGAAACCTCAGAGAGGTCCTAGAAACAGTGATGGAGGTTTCACCTGTGTGGCTCATTGCAATGGCAATATCTAAGTGGTTTGAGAGCATTTGGATAGCTCTTTGACTATACTGTTCTGAGAGAAATTCAGATTGAGAGACAGATAAACGGACAGACTAGGGATGCATCTGCACTGCAGAAAGAATGCAGTTTGACACTGCTTTAACTGCCATGGCTCAATGCTAGGAATTCTCTTCCCTCCTCTCAACATCTCCAGACCATCCCTTGCTGGATTTCTGTTTTGCTGCTCTGGCTGGGGGCAATTTTACACCTGCAGCGGGCCGCCATGCTTAGGCCTGAAAATGGGTCCCACAAGCAACTGGATGTCTACTTGCCACTTTTCAACTCCAAGTAAGTTGGCTTGCAAAGACCACCCCCAACACCTGGATGAAAACCAGAACTACCTCTAGGTCTAGCCATCTGCAACCCTCTTCTGTGCCAATATCAAACTGATATCAGGAATAGGATGTTTACAGCAAATAGCTGCAGATGCACCGGACTGCAAGAAAATGCTTTGGCACATAAGGAAATCCAGTGTGGGGAGCTCAAAAATGTATAGACTGAATAGTTAAGACTGGAATCGGCATAATCCCTGCACTGATAGGAGAGATAGACCTTGTGTTTACATATGACCAGAAATCCAAGAGCAGAAATCCCTCCAGGAGCAATACCCCTTTGTCCACGGACATTTGCACTGATTTCCAGCCATTCTCAATTTCCTTGATCATTCCTCTCTCCTAGAAATCCATTCACACCCTGAAACCTGCCCCCGGATATGCTGGGGGTGCTTGGCAAGCACCTTTATAGGGTGAAAGGTGCTTGCCAAGCACCCCCAACTTGGTCTTGTTTGGGGTCAGAAAGACACTCTATTTGTATCTCACCTGACTCCTCAGCATAAGCTGGCCATGCCACAATCTTAGCTGCCATTGTCTATTTTACAGTGTTCTCCTCAATCGGAGCTATACAACTGGACAACATTGTCCTCTGCAACCCCTTTAAATCACTATCTGAAAGAACTTTTATATCATTAGTTCTTGGAAGTATTTGTGAGGGAGTGGCTTGTATGCATGGTGATTTCCCTTGATTATAAGTAAAATTACGTTTGGACCTGAACTCTGGCATTCCTTTTCTCAATCTCCGCTTTGGTTGCCTGAGCCCTCTTGGCTGCTGTCATTTGAGCTACTAAAATCCCCCAATTTATTAATTGTGAATGCCTTGCATTCATGGGACTCTTGCATTTTGGGTAACACAGCTGTGTAATCTAAAGGTCAAAAGCTACAAGTAGCTTTCCAGTTGCTTGTGGGATGCATTTTCAGTTCCAGATTTGGTGGTGCGGCCCTTGCAGAGCAGCAAAACAAAAATACACCAAGGGATGGTCTGGAGATGCTGAGAAAATTGTAGAGGAATGAGGTGAAGCTGCCGGCCTGGGGGAGCCGCATCTCTTTTACCTTCTATCTCTGGGTATTTCAGGAGGATCAGGAACCCATATCTGAGCGTGGTGCTGGTCGTTTCTGTTCCTGCCACAAACAAGTCATATGTGGAGAGGAGCAGGTTCTCAATGTTGAACTCAGATGCGTGGTTATGTTTCTCCTAAATAAAAATGCACCACAATGAGTGGGGTCAACATCATTACATTCTGTAGCATGTCCAAAGGAGGGCAACTAAAATGGTGAAGGGTCTGGAAACTGTGCCTTATGAGGAGAGACTTAGGGAGCTGGGGATGTTTAGCCTGGAGAAGAGAAGGCTAAGAGGTGATATGATAGCCCTGTTTAAATATTTGAAAGGATGTCATATTGAGGAGGGAGCAAGCTTGTTTTCTGCTACTCCAGAGAACAGGATCCAGAACATTGGGTGCAAGCTCCAGGAAAAGAGATTCCAGCTCAATATTAGGAGGAACTTTCTGACAGTAACATCTGTTTCACAGTGGAACACACTCCCTCAGAGTGTAGAGGAGTCTCCTTCCTTGGATGTCTTTAAACAGAGGCTGGAAGGCCATCTGTTGGATATGCTTTGATTGAGAGTTCCTGCATGGCAGAAGGGGGGTTGGACTGGATCAGGACCCTTGGGGTCTTTTCCAACTCTTGCATTCTATAATTCTATGATTCAATGAGGTGATACAGACCGTCCAAAAGGGGCGGTCTGTCCCCACATTTTTTTTTCCAGTGCAACTTCACCACAGCAGCTATACGCAGTTGTGGCACGAGTAGGGGAAAAGGCACCATTGGGCACCTTTCCACCACTGCAACTGCGCAGCTGCATCTAGCAGCTACGCAGCTGTGGCGCCACCATTACGAACACTGTCTAAATGGTGTTATGTAATGGTGGCGGTGTCAATTACAGGTTAGGGTTCGTAAGCGTGCGAATGCTGTGCGCTCAGAACCCTAATGGCACCACCCACGTGCCTCTTAACGGCCATCTGTATCGGGTCTATGATTCTAATGTAAGAAGTGGGAGAGAAAGTCAATGCCACCAGATAGGAGGGGGCTGAAAGGCCAGGGAAACTGGAAATGGTCCATAGTTGACAGTTATCACAACTGGAGTCTATGTTGGTTCCCATGGAAGTCTGTCATGTGAAATCCTGGGATTTGCAGTGCAGTGAGGGACCTTAGGATTCTCCATTAGGATCTCCTATCTTGGCATTTTCCAGGGATCATCTTGGTGTATGAGCTTCTAGCTAGCCAACCCCTGTGGTTTCTGTTGGGCCCCAAGGCAGAAGGGTTTTAAGGGGAAAGGGTCAGAACCCCAGATATCAACCCAAGAGCAGCTTCACTGCCCCCTAGAAATGGGATCTATGATTCTGCCTTACCTGATCCATCTTCAAATAGAAGCAGTCAATGAAATCCCGAGGGTTGCTGGGGTCCAGGGTCGCCCTGTGCTCCTTGGCTTCCTCCAAAATGAAGTCTTTGGCTTTCATGGTGTTGGGCACTATCTGGTGATGAGGGCCAGGGATGAAACTCATGAAGGAAGGGAAGGAATTTAGAAGCTGGAAGGAGAGAAGCAGACATGTCACCGAAGTTCAACTATTCCTTTCTTTCATGGACACATTGCAGAAGAGCTCTATTATTCTTCTATTGGCTTAATTTAGATGGTATAGAGTTATAGAATCACAGATTCATAGAGTTAGAAGGGACCCCTAAGGGCCATCAAGTCCAACCATCTTCTGCCATGGAGGAAGACTCAGTCAAAGCCCTCCTTGGGAAAGATGGCCATCCAGCATTTGTTCAAAAACCTCCAAAGGAGACTCTGCCGCAATCCAAGGCAGCAGCATATTCCACTGTCAAACAGTGCTTTCTGTCAGGACATTCTCCCTAATGTTGACGTGAAATCTCTTTTCCTGTAGCTTGAATTTATTGTTCCAGGTCTTATCCTTCAGAGATACAGAAAACAAGCTTGCTCCCTCCTCAATGTGACATCCCTTCAAATATTTAAACAGGGCTATCATATCGCTTCTTCACCTTCTTTTCTCCAGGCTAAACATCCCCAGCTCCCTAAATCTTGGTGGTTTCCAAACTCGTCACCATTTTAGCTGCCTCCTTTGGACTTGACCCAGCGACAAAACATCCTTTTTAAATTGTGGGGTCCAGAACTGAACACAGGATGGTTCATGGTGAGGCCTGACCAAAGCAGAATAGAATGGAATCATGGCTTCCATTAATCTAGACACTATACTTGTATTGATGCAGCCTAGAATCCAATTGACTTTTTTAGCTGCCACATCACACTGTTGACTCATGTCATGTTGAACTTGTGGTCTACTTGGACTCCTAGATCCCTATCACACATAGGGCTGATACAGATGGCCCCAAAGCGGTGGGTCTCTTCCGCCCCTTTTCATGCCAGATTAATAATAATAATAATAATAATAATAATAATGTTTTATTTATACCCCGCTCTTCAGCCAAGACTATCAGAGCGGCTTACAATTTGTTAAACAAACAGCTTCATATACAATTGTAAGCTATTTGCCCCCAACAATCTGGGTACTCATTTTAGCGACCTCGGAAGGATGCAAGCCTGAGTCAAGCTTCAGCCCTTTGCTGGTCTTGAACTCGCCACCTTCTGGTTTTGAGTGAGTGGCTGCAGTACAGGCATTTAACCACTGCGCCACCAGGGCTGATCACTGCGCCACCAGATTGGGGCCAGGGCAACCACAGTGACAGCCCAGAGGTCCCAATCCGGTGCTTTTCCAGGCCACAGAGAAGCAGCAAAATGCCACTTCCCCATGGCCTGGAAAGCAGTGTCCTTGGGGCTCCATGCCCCCGGACACCTCGGGAGCCACAGCTAGGAGGAGAAAAGGGTGATCCCTTTCTCCTCAGGATCGTTGGCGTGGACGTGTAGTGCCAATGATGCACTCAGAGAAAAGGAGCTCCATTTCGGAGCTCCTTTTTGTGACTCTCCAAGGGTGCCACAAGCACCCTGGAGCATTGCACTGATGTTACGTGCGTGCCGCTCTGTGTGGATGTGGCACGCATGTGACGCCATCGTCGCATGCAGTTATAGACAGCGCACTTTCAAAATGGCACTGTCCATACAAACTAGGGTTCTCTAGTGTGTGGTTGCCGCATGATAGCAAGCCCTAGTTTTGGCCCGAAGATGGCGCTTTGTGCCCATCTGTATAGGGTGATAGTCTCCTTAAGTCAGGTGTCCCCCATCCTATATCTATGCAATTCATTTTTATTTTATTTTATTTTATTTTGCCCAAGTGTACATTTCTCCCTGTTGAAATTCATTTTGTTAGTTTTGGACCAAATGTGTAATGTAATAATTCAAAATTCACTTGGAATATTGATCTTGTTCCCTGGAGTATTAGTACAGCACAGCACCATGTGCTTCACTCCTTCAATCTTGGCCTTAGGGGCTAAACAGACTGGCAGTAAGCACCGTCTTCCTGGCATCTTGGGGGCTCTGATCACACAACAGGCAGCATTGTGGCATTCTGGCGGTGCAGCGTTTAGATGGTGCACACAACTGGAGCACTGAAAAACTGCTGCCACCTTCTTTTTCCACTGGGAAAATGCCAGGTTTGGGGTTGTCATATCAATAAACTTCAATCATGATTATCCAGACATTTATGGTTCTGCCATTATAAAGGACAAGTGGAAAATGGGGAAGATCAATGTGGTGGTATAGAAATATAGAGAAGTAAAGAGAGAAATGGGAAGGGAACTATCATCCGAATGATAGGCAAACAGGAGAACAGATGGGCAAAAGGGGATATTGTTTTATAATTCTCTTTACTTCCCAGGACCAGACTTCAATGGCAAGCAAAGTAACACCTTTGCTTCCTGGGACAGATGCGGGAGACAGTAGGGTTAGGACAGTGCGGACACTTGAAAGAAGCTTTTGAAGAAGTTTGAAGTACTCAGATTGCAAGGTGAGGAAGCAGAGGCTGAATGGGAAAGGTTATTAAAGAGTGTATCATTTTGGTGGAATTTAAGTTTGACACAAACTTGTATGTAATGGACCTCTGTTTTGGAATCTAAATAAATAGTCAGTTGACCTCACTGATGTTTTCTTAGCTCTTCAAAACTTGGTTGCTGCAGTCCCAACCCAGCACTAAAAGGGGCGGCATGAGCAGGACTTTCAGGGTGGTCTGTTTCACCCCTTAGTTTTGGCCCGGGTCATGGATATGCCCTTCTCCATCCCACAAAGGGAAACACCTATGCAAAATGAATTTAAAATTTTCAGACAGAAGGCCCTGAGAAAAAAAGGGCTAACCTGTCCCCAGGGAGAGCTGACGATATTCAAGTTGCGATTCACCAAGGCGATGATGTGTAGAAACCTCTTGTCGTTGTAGCTGAAGTGCTTCCCAAAGACAATGGAGCAGATAACGTTGGAGATAGCACACCTGAACAGGAAGGAAGGGTCAAAGGGCTTCCCTAGAAGAAAGACACAGAGAGAGAACAGACAAGTCTCAGCCCAAGATCTTGCCAGTCACAATCTGTTCAAGGTTGGAAATTCAGTGTCTGTTTTTGCTAAGTGTGTTCATAGCAGTTGTTTGCCTTGGCTGGGCCAGATATGCAACTGGGAAAAAACAACCTCATGTTCCAGGGAGGTTCCCATTTCTTTCTGGATTATTTCTTCAGTGTATTTTGGACCATATTCACACACTATGGACTCTCTGCCATGGCATAGAATCACAGACTCATAAAGTTGGAGGAAACCACAAGGATCATCCAGTCCAACCCCCTGCCATGCAAGAACTCTCCATCAAAGCATGTTTCGAACTACGTGGCCATTGGTGGCTGCCAGTCCCATGGAAACTGACATCACCCCAGGGCTTCCTGGCATTGCTGGGTCTCTTGGAGGCCTGCATCTCCTCTCCAAGGCCTTTAGCTCAAGGAGAACCTCTACTGCCCACATGAGCTTGGCATGGGATCCTCCCAAGGAAACCATTGGATCTGGGGCATGTAATCTATGGACTCTTTCATACGACGCTAAATTGGATGTATAATTTAAGGTCAATTCGAATGCAATCATGGGTTTTACGTTATTGCGAATTAAAGCTTCGCATGCAAATTCGGGCAGGAGGGGGTTATTTTCGGGTAATGGGAAGTAATTCCGAACGGAGCAGGGGTTCTTCCGAACGGAGCAGGGGTTCATGTAAATTCGCTAAACAAGCGAATTTACATGAATCCGCATTGGTTCCATTCGGAGTTGGGAGAAATTCCTCCCCTTTGAAAGAGTCCCAGGAATCTCCTACTCCAGCAGCTGTTCCATGTTGGATGGAGATCTGCCCAGGCCAAAACAGGTTCCTTCACCAACACACCCCCCAAACAAAGGAGACCCCATGGAATGAGTGGCAGCATCTCTGAGGATACCAACCCACCAACTGTCCTTGATGCATGCAGCACTTCTCCCACCCAGGTGGCATGGAGGGTTGCTGAGGTAGGGCCTTCCTGGCTATTGTGGCTTGAGGATCCATCCTCAGACTCCTCATCATAGGTGTCTGAGGGGTGGGAGCCATTTTTATTTAGAATTGGCTTGGGGCAGTGTGTTTTTAATTGAGACTTGTGTAGAAAAGACTCACAAACCAAAGTCTCCTCCAGATGTGCCCTTGGCATTGGACGTGTGAAGGTCTATTTCTAGGATGAGGGACACTTGGCTGAATGAGACCACATGTGAAAGGGATCTAGGAGTCCAAGTAGACCACAAGTTGAACATGGGCCAACAGTGCGATGCAGCAGCTAAAAAGGCCAATGTGATTTTAGGCTGCATCAATAGAAGTATAGTGTCTAGATCAAGAGAAGTACTTGTTCTATTCTATTCTGCTTTGGTCAGGCCCCATCTGGAATAATCCCGTGTCCAGTTCTGGACACAACAATTCAAAAAGGATGTAGAGAAACTGGAGTGATGTGTCCAAAGGAGAGACATTAAAATGGTGAAGGGTATGGAAACCATGAAGTCCTATGAGGAGCGACTTAGGGCGCTGGACATGTTTAGCCTGGAGAAGAGAAGGTTAAGAGGTGATATGATAGCCCTGTACAAATATCTGAAGGGATGTCATGTTGAATCATAGAACCATAGAATCATAGAATCCTAGAGTTGGAAGAGACCACAAGGGCCATCCTGTCCAACCCCCTTCTGCCATGCAGGAACTCTCCATCAAAGCATCCCTAATGACAGATGGCCATCCAGCCTCTGCTTAAAGACCTCCAAGGAAGGAGACTCCTCCACCCTCAGAGGAAAGAGTGTGTTCCACTGTCGAACAGCCCTTACTGTCAGGAAGTTCCTCCTAAGGTTGAGATGGAATCTCTTTTTCTGCAATTTGCATCCATTGTTCCGCATTCTAGTCTCTGGAGCAGCAGAAAACAAGCTTGCTCCCTCCTCAGTATGACATCCCTTCAAATATTTGAACAGGGCTCTCATATCACCTCTTAACCTTCTCTTCTCCAGGCTAAACATCCCCAGCTCCCTAAGGCGTTCCTCAAAGGGCATGGTTTCCAGACCCTTCACCATCTTAGTTTCTCCACATCTTTTTTGAATTGTGGTGCTCAGAACTGGACAGGACCTGGAAGAATGAATGCAAGGTACAGGAAAAGAGATTCCATCCTGACAGTAAGGGCTGTTTGACAGTGGAACTCACTACTTCCTCAGAGATTATGGTGGAGTCTCCTTCCTTGGAGGTCTTAAAGCAGAGGCTGGATGGTCATCCGTCAGGGATGCTTTGATGGAGAGTTCCTGCATGGCAGGGGGTTGGACTGGATGGCCCTTGTGCTCTCTTCCAGGCCTATGATTCTATGATTCCTTCCACCTCTTGGCAAAAAGTCCACTTCTCCTCCTGAGCCACCTGAAGAGGAACAAGAATCCTGTTCCTCAGGAAGAAGGCATCAGATTCCTCCATGGAGGAGCATGGAGCCTTTTTCAAGGATGGCAGGAAAGGAGAGATCTCCTGGAAAGTTATGAGAAAAAGGGTAGTAGAGGTGGAGGTGGACAGGAGAGACCTACCCTTTGTTTCCTGAAACTCTTCCAGGAGATACTGGGCTTCCTCTTGGATTCTCTCCTCAATGCTTTTCTTCCCCATCCCAAAGTTGCGGAGGGTGGTCAGGGCGAAACGCCGGAGCTGTTTCCATCTCTCTCCGTTGCTGAATCCAATTCCTGGAAAAGGAGAGGAGTAGAGAATGTGTGTATGTGTGTGTGTGTGTGGGGGGGTGTTATTGGGTGAGGGAAATAGAGGTCAAGAGAAGTTACCAGTGGAGTGTCCAGTGGGGTCCTGTCCTGTGCCCAGGGCCATTCAACATCTTTATCAATGACTTGGATGACAGAATTGTGGGCATACTTATCACATTTTCAAATAAGACCAACTTAGGAGGAGTAGCTAATACCCCAAAGGACAGGATCAAAATTCAAAATAACCTGAATAGACTAGAAAGCTGGGCCGAAGCTAACAAAATGAAATTCAACACGGAGAAATGTAAGTTTCTGCACTTAGGGTGCAAAAATGAAATGCACAGATATAGGATGGGGGACATATGGCTGAATGAAACTATGTGTGAAAGGGTTCTAGGAGTCCAAATAGACCACAAGTTGAACATCGGTCAACAGTGTGATGCAGCAGTTAAAAAGATTAATGTCATTCTAGGCTGCATCAATAGAAGTATAGTGTCTAGATCAAGGGAAGTAATAGTGCCGCTCTATTCTGCCTTGGTCAGGTCTCACCTGGAATAATTCTGTGTCCAGTTCTGGGCCCCACAATTCAAATTTGTCCACATCCTTTTTGAATTGTGGTGCCCAGAAATGGACACAGTATTCCAGGTGATGCCCGACCAAAGCAGAATAGAGTGGCACTATGATTTCTCTTGATCTAAAGTTGGTAAGGTGACTCAGGTTTTGGGGGGTCAAATCATTGACTAAAATTTGTAGACTTATTCATGCAGTAATTCACAACATATACCAGAACCTAGATATATCTATCTGTCTATCTACCCGGCAGGACCATGTCCCGTGCAGGTGGTAGTTAGAAAAATGCAGCAAAACCAAGACTGCAAGATTTTCTCACCTCTTAGCAGCTGCCATTGAACACTAACTAGTAAAAATCAATTTGTCAATTAAGTTATAACTTTTTCTAGTGAAAAGATCCAGCTTGTATAAATGTATTTGAAAGAAAAGCTTGTTTGACACTAGAATTTCAGAATTACTCTAATTCCCAAATTAAGTTATGGGCTGATCAATTAATTAATTTATTAAGTGTGAGACAGTGCCGAAGAGACAACACATTTTACATTTCCCACTTGGTTCTTTAACCAAAGAATGGATCTCCTGGATATTTTTCCATTTGAGCGTTTTGTTTCCAACTCTAGGATTCAATGATTCGTTTGAAAAAATAGCAATGCTGAGTGAGGTTGGAAGGAGCAAAAGAGGAAGGCTGCATTGCAAGTGGATAAAGAAGCGCACGAAGAAAGCCGCAACAGTCGCTGTTCTGAGTTTGCAGGATTTGAGCAGAGAAGGTGAAGACAGTGCTGAAGACACGGAGGTTTCACATTCAGATGGTCACCAGATGACCTCTTAGAAATTTAGAACAAAAACTGAATATATATATATATATATATATATATGTTAACCATTACCAGTAGCTCAGTAATGACTAAGTGCATGAACTCTATTCTACCCTTGGTAGAAAGGGTGCCCTTTGGCCCTTATCCATCCTTGTACACAAAGCCACCTAAGAAATTACCTTTCCCTTTTCTGACGATGTCAGCTATGGGCAGCTTTCCCCTGGCAGCAAACTCCTCACTCCGGTCGATCAAGGCTTCTTTGATGGCATTGTATCCGTGCAGCACCACAACTCTCTCCGTTCCGAAATGGAGTGTGAACACAGGTCCATATTTCTCACTCAGCTGGAGGAAGATAAAGAAAGAGGCATGTTGTAGGATGGCCACCTATGAATTGTCCCAAGTGGGGAGAAAACCCCATATCTTCCATTACAATTTCTTCTACTGAACTTCCTACTAACTTGTTAATTCCGTGACCCCCATCCCATAACTGAGCCTAGCTATCTGACACTGAAGTCCCATACTCTCTTTTTTAGAACCTTTGTGGCTGAAGAGTGGGGTCTAAACACTCAAAGTAAATAAATAAATTCTCTCTCCTCATTCTCTTTTCTATGCCAACAGCAACGCTGCAATCTCTGTGGGGCAGGGACCTCTTTGCAATGCAAACTGTTCCCCACATTATTATTGGCAGTAAATTCAGCACTCTCTGCAAATAACCAAATTAAAAGCTGGTTTCCTTCAGGTGAAGAGAAGCAAATAGAAACGAAATGATGAAATGCACATTGTGTTGATATCGGTGTGCTTTCAAGTTGCCTGTCCACATATGGTGGCCCCATGAATTTTATAGGGTTTTCATAGTCAAGGAATCCTCAGAGGTAGTTTTGCCAGTTCCTTCCTCTGAAACAGAGCCTCCAGCTCCATGTATTCCTTTGGGGCCTCCCATCCTGGTGACCCCTTTAATTTCATAGGGTTTTCTTAGGCAAGGGATGCTAAGAGATGGTCTTGCCAGTTCCTTCCTCTGAACTAGAGACTAACGGCACCTGGGATTCATTGATGGTTAATAATAATAATAATAATTATTATTATTATTATTATTATTATTATTTATTGCCCACCCCTCTGAACAGGCAATTGGGGCGGGTTACAACAAATTTAAAACAGAAACAGTTAAAATAGAAACAGCCCCATCCCAACCATCCACCCCTCAAAATAAGATTAAATTAACAATGAGTTAAAACATGGCACATAAAACCAGGAAAAATATCAAAAACCTAAAATTCTTGAGCAGAATGGGTGAAGGCTGAAATCATGGGGAAAGAGAAGCTGGGAAAACTCTAGACCTTGGATTTGGAGCCGGGGGATATTAAGCACTGTCTGGGAAGGCCTGCCGGAAGAGATGCGTCTTTAAGGCTTTTTTGAAGCCGTCAATGGATACTATAAGACGCATCTCATCTGCCAGGCCGTTCCACAGCTTGGGGGCGATAGCTGAAAAGGCCCTCTGGGAGGTTGTCCATCCAAGTACTAAACAGAGCTGACCCTGCTTAGTTTCCAAGCTCAGATGGGATCTGGTACTTTCAGGGTATTTAGACCTTGTGTGTGAGAGAGACTGAGTGTCTTCAAATTGTCTATCAACTTACAGCTACCCTATAAACCTCATGAGGTTTTCTTAGGGTAGGAATCCTCAGAGGTAGATCTGCCAGTTCCTTCCTCTGAAATAGTGACTACAGAGCCTGATCTTTGTTGGTGGGCTGCCATCCAAACAAGGGCTGGCCCAACTTGGATTCCAAGATCTGGTGCCTTGAGGGTCCTTAGATAGCGCCCTCACCTAAATGTCTGTTTTAGATGATGGCCTTCATCCTTCCACTAACCTTGCAGAGAATCTGGTCCAAGTGGTTGAACTTCAGCTGCAGAGCGTTCCCAATGATGGGCAAAGGAAAAGGTCCTGGGGGCAGCTTCTCTTTCCTCTGGGTCCTGCTTTTCCAGATGGCAGAGAGAACAAGGCAGGAGACGAAGACCATCAGAAGAAGGGTGGTTGTCCCCAGAGGCTCCATCCTGGCAGTCAGAAGTCAGTGTCAGAAATGGCTCAAGGTTTTAGGAAAAGGAACTGCTTTGACTTTATACACTGCAAAGCCAAGAGATGGTGACAACAAGTAAACAAAAGACGTAAGATTCTCTGAGATAAGTAAGATTAGTCATTAGATCTGCTGCCCACAGGAGACTAACTTTCTGGAACTGGTTTCTTTCGTCATATCGGTCCTGCGAGATATACAGGATGTACAGACCGGCGTTATACGCCAGCCTCGGAACGCATGTCACAACACTGCCCGGATACCCCTGTCATGCTGTGTTCCCAACTGCAAGGCGGATGGCATCACAGCAATCCTTTGGCACTATTCCAAATAACGCAGCTCCAAAAGGAGCACCAGAAGGTGCTGCTGTGGTGCCCTTTGCATGGAACAAAAAAGAGCCACTTTTTGCAACTCCTTTTTGTGCTATGGAAATGCCAGATAGAGGCCGCAGCCGCATGTAATTGCCATGGCCTCAATCCAGGGCTGAAAAGCAGGCCACTCCAAAGGGACAGTCTGTTTAGCCCCATGGAGTAGAACTGAGCTGAAGTTGTTCTGTGAGTTGCCAAGACAGATAGTCAAGAGATGGCAGACAGGAGATAGATAGAAAGCTAGAGGGATTGGTAAAACAAGGAGCCATTAAAAATCAGCTGGGGTTCAAAGCTCGTTGACTTCTTGTTTTCAGTGTGCAAGCCTATTAGATTTATGAATATTTTCAAACCTGCCTTGGGGAGCATAATTACTACATAATTACTACTTTAAATGAATATGGGATGGGTATAGGAAAAGGGGGGATCAGGGGAAGGGGAAGGGAGAGTTTTGTGCACCCCATGACTCCAGCCGATGGGAAGTGAGGCAAGGAAGAATCATAGAATCATAGAGTTGGAAGAGACCTCAAGGGGCATCCAGTCCAACCCCTTCTGCCATGCAGGAACTCTCCATCAAAGCATCCCCGACAGATGGCCATCCAGCCTCTGCTTAAAGACCTCTAAGGAAGGAGACTCCACCACATTCCAGGGCAGGAGAATATTCCACTGTCGAACAGCCCTTGCTGTCAGGACGTTCCTCCTAATGTTGAGGTGGAATTTCTTTTCCTGCAGCTTGCATCCATTGTTCCGGGTCCTGTTCTCAGGAGCAGCAGAAAACAAGCTTGCTCCCTCCTCAATGTGACATTCCTTAAAGTATTTAAACAGGGCTATCATATCACCTCTTAACCTTCTCTTCTCTAGTACTTTTGAGGACTCCCCCCCCCCCCCCCACCTCAGAGGAAGTGAGTACAAGTTAGCAGCCAGGAGATCTCCATATAGTTATATTCCCAGTAAATTGAGCTCACTGACAGAGATTGGTGAAATAGGCCAGGCCATCAGGGGGCTTTGACCTTGCTGTTTACCAGGAGATTTTCTTTGAGGAGGAAGCCCACAGTCTTGTTTCAGTGCCTCCTTAAGACTTCTCAGAATGGGCACTGAAGGAACTGCTTCAGTCACCTGCAACACTTGTGGGATGTTTGTCTTCTTGCCTACTGATGGGGGGAACTTCACATGCCCCAAGTGCAAGTTGGTAGCCCTCTTGGAAGATAAAGTACAGCAGCTGGAATCCAGGGTAGCGACACTTCAGCATGTCAGGGAGCAAGACATTTTCCTGGGCAGAACTGAAGAAATGATCTTGGAAGGGGACCACACAGAGGAAGTTGCTGGGGAGGAGAATGTCACTTCATGTACACAAGAGGCAGACAGTTGGAGGAATGTCACACAGAGAAGCAGAGAAGTCAGGGATAGCTGTAGGAGCTTACAGCTACAAAATTGTTTTGAAGCCCTTTCCCTTATCACGGAGGATGAGGAAGAGCAGCATGGACAGACTCCAGGGACAGAGCAGGGGAGCCTAAGAGTTCCATCAAAGGGAACAGTTGGTGCTAAGCCTCGGAGGAGGCGCATGGTCGTGGTGGGGGACTCCTTGCTGAGGGGTACGGAAGCAGTGATTTGTGGGACTGAGAAGATGTCTCGTGAGGTGTGTTGTCTCCCTGGGGCAAAGATCCGTGACGTGACGGAGAGGCTGACAAGACTGGTCAAGCCTACTGACAAATACCCCTTCCTTTTGGTCCACGTCGGAACGAATGACACAGCAAGGGAGAAGAAAATAGCAGATGTCAACAACTAGCTCCATAGATGATGTCGCCGAGAACAATTTGGATTCTTAGATTATGGACTGCGGTTCCATGAAGAGGGACCTCTGGTAAGGGATGGACTGCATCTCACACGAGTTGGCAGAAATGTTTTTGCCAATAGTCTCAAAAATTGTTGTTGGAGAGGTTGTAATGAAGTAGGATCGTATACACATATATGGTGGCAATGTAAAAATGTTTAAAAATTTTGGGAAATAGTAGAATCATAGAATCATAGAATCATAGAGTTGGAAGAGACCACAAGGGCCATCCAGTCCAACTCCCTGCCATGCAGGAACTCCCAGTCAAAGCATCCCCGACAGATGGCCATCCAGCCTCTGCTTAAAGACCTCCAAGGAAGGTGACTCCACCAAAATCTCCGAGGAAGGAGTGTGTTCCACTGTCAAACAGCTCTTACTGTCAGGAAGTTCCTCCTAATGTTGAGGTGGAATCTCTTTTCCTGCAGTTTGCATCCATTGTTCCGTGTTCTAGTCTCTGCAGCAGCAGAAAACAAGCTTACTCCCTCCTCAATAAGATATCCCTTCAAATATTTGAACAGGGCTATCATATCACCTCTTAACCTTCTCTTCTCCAGGCTATAATTGCATTGACCCTTTTAGCTGGTGCATCACACTGTTGGTTCATGTTCAACTTGTGGTCTACTTGGACTCCTAGATCCTTTTCATACATAGATTCATTCAGCCAGGTGTCCCCCATCCTATATCTGTGCATTTCATTTTTGCGTACTAAGTGCAGTACCTTACATTTCTCCGCATTGAATTTCATTTTGTTAGCTTTGGCCCAGCTTTCTAGTCTATTCAGGTCATTCTGAATTTAAGTCCTGTCTTCTGGAGTATTGGCTACTCCTCCTAATTTGGTGTCAGCTGCAAATTTGATAAGTATGCCCCCAATTCTGTCATCCAAGTCATTAATAAAGATATTGAATAGCACTGGGCCCAGTACAGAACCCTTTGGGACCCCACTGGTCACTTCTATCCAGGTTGAAAAGGAGCCGTTGTTGAGCACCCTCTGGATTTGGTCAGTCAACCAGTTACAAATCCATGTAACCGTTACCTTGTCTAGCCCACATTTTACAAGCTTGTTTGCAAGAATGTCATGGGGAACCTTGTCAAAGGCCTTACTGAAATTGAGGTATACTATATCCACAGCATTCCCTTCATCTACCAAGCTTGTAATTTTACCAAAAAAAGAGATCATGATTTGTTTTGCACCCCATCAACTAGGTCTTCCCTGTTTGTTAGCATCAGATCCAAAATAGCTGATCCCCTTGTTGCCTCTTCCACCTTTTGGACAATGAAATTGTCTTCCAGGCAAGTGGGGAATTTGCTAGACCTTGAGGATTTGGCTGAGTTTGACTTCCAGCAAATATCCGGATAGTTGAAGTCCCCCATCACTACTACATCTCTCCTTTCTGAGTGTGTGATTATCTGTTCTAGAAAGGCATCATCCAATTTCTCTGCCTGAGTCGGCGGTCTGTAGTAGACTCCCACAGTAACATCCCTGTTATTTCCCTCTCCTTTAATTTTTATCCAGATGTTCTCCACCTGGCTTCCAGTATTGACTTCCTGCATCTCTTCACTGGTGTAAATATCCCTGACATATAATGCTATTCCTCCTCCTTTCCTGCTTGGCCTGTTTCTCTTAAAAAGGTTATATCCCTCTATTTCTATATTCCAATCATGAGACTCATCCCATCAGGTTTCAGTGATGCCTATTATATCATATTTCCCTTGTTGTGCTAGGAGTTCAAGTTCGTCCTGCTTATTTCCCATACTCTGTGCATTAGTGTAGAGACATCTAAGAACATGTGTTACCTTTACTTGCTCCTTTTGCACGTTTTTTTTGCCTCCTATTGTTGGGTCCTTGCACTGTTTGCTTTGTTCCCTCTATGTCAGTTTGACTATTGTTTCCATCCCTTTTGCCTTCCAGAATAATGTCTCCCTCCCCCACATAACTCAGTTTAAAGCCCTCCTGATCAGATTCTTCAGACTGTTGGTAAAAACGTTTCTTCCAACTGGCATGAGATGCAGCCCATCCTTTGCCAGAAGTCCCTCCTCATGGAACCGCAGCCCATGATCCAAGAATCCAAACTGTTCTTGGCGGCACCATCTACGGAGCCAGTTATTCACCTCTGCTATTTTCCTCTCCCTTCCTGGACCATGCCCTTCTACCGGAAGATGAGATGACAACCTGTGCATCCATCTCTTTCAGCTTCCTTCCCAGAGCCTCATAATCCCTTTTGATATTCTGAAGGCTGTGCCTTGCAGTATCATTGGTTCCCACATGAACCAAAAGAAGGGGATAACGGTCAGTAGGCTTGACAAGTCTTGTCAGCCTCTCTGTCACATGATGGATCTTTGCCCCAGGGAGACAACACACCTCCCGAGACATCTTGTCAGGCCCACAAACCACTGCTTCTGTACCCCTCAGCAAGGAATGGGGCCAGGGAAAGGGATAAACATTATATGAAACCCATGATGGGTCTGACTCGTTGATTTCTTTTGTCTTGGTCCACCCAAATCTACAGACTTGCAAAATACAAGTAGCTTCTGAGAATTCTGCTTGTTCCATCACTTTGTCCTGGGAAGGGGTTTGCAAATTTCCAAAGGTTTGTGGATTGCAAAACACACAGGAATTGGGATGTGGGACCTGAGGATAATGTTTATTTGTCTTCTAAAGCTTTAAAAAGTCAAAATCCTTCCAAGAAACCGGTGTCTAAATTTGTGGGTCCATTTGTGTAAACCAGCTGGTCAATGTAGTAGCTGCCAAATTGGATTTGCCTAAGACTTAGGACGTTATCACACGGAGGAAATTGGAAGGATATTCCAGGGTCAATGTGAAGTCATTCATAGGGTTGCACGTAATTTTGCAAGAGATTATCAAATGACGTCAAATGCATTGCAGTGTCGATCCGAACTCAATGACCCGTCAATTCAGAAAAGTCAAATTTGGTAAACTATCGAATTTTACAAATACTTTTTCCTCCAAATGCGCAGTCAATTCACATTTACCTGATGTGAAATGCATGCGTGGATCACTGTGGGATTCCCTTTGGTGGAAAAGCAAAGCACATTCCCAAGATTCTTTGGGCTCCAGAGGGTAGAGGAGGAAGAAGAGGAGGAGGAAAGCAGCGGGGAGGGAAGCAGGGAAGGTGCCAGGAAGAGACCCCCGGAGCCTGGACCCTCCTCCTCCTCCTCCTGTTGCCAGCTTGCCCTGGTCCTGCTTCAGGACATGGAGCGCATCCGCTGCAAGTCACACTCTCTCAGCCAAGGGGGGAAGAAGGCAGCGGGGTCCCTTGGAGAGAAGGAGCCAGGAGAGAGCCCTGGAGCCTGGCAAGAGCACTCCTGGGCCTTCCTTCTCCTCCTCCCTCTGGCTGAGAGAGTGTGACCTGCAGCAGGGCAGGGTAGCAGAGGTGCTCCATGTCCCTCTCCTTCTCCTCCTCCTGTTGCCAGCTTGCCCTGGCCCAGCTTCAGAACATGGAACGCCTCTGGTACCCTGTTTCCTTGCAAGTCACACTCTCTCAGCCAAAGGGGGGAGGCAGCAGGGAAGGAGGGAAGAAGGCAGCGGGGTCCCTTGGAGCCAGGAGAGACCCCCGGAGCCTGGCCAGAGCGTGCCTGTCCCTCCTGCTTCCTCCTCAGCGAGAAGGCTGGAAAAGTAGGATGTGTCCTGGCAAAGGAGGACGTGCCTGGTCACCTTGCTCAAGAATGGAGGACCTTTGGCAGAGGGCTGAAACCTCATGACAGCTCAATATAACGCTCTGACAGGACACAGACTACAACTCCCATGAGCCTTTGCTACGATTTCTCAAGATACATTAATTCGTAATAGAAAGCCAATCGGTATTGTACACGTGATGCATTCTTTTGCATTTACACTGCATTTTCTTTTTGTATGGATGCTGTTCTGGTCTTGTGTGTGATGAGCTTGTGCGTAATGACGTGCGCTTCCGAACTGACCTCCCTTTCTCCCTCTTTCGGAATGGCCCTCTTCTCTCCCATCTGATAAGGTCCATATAGACATTTACATCTCATCTTCCACTTCAGTCAGTACCAACCGGCTTTGAAAACGGATGCATGTCAAGCTGTCCCAGATCCTCCGCCGACGCTGGTGGTGGAGAGGGAACAGTACTTTGAATGGATACGGTGATAGGATGCAGCCTTGTCTGAACCCTTTGCCAATTGGGAACCATCCTGTTTCTCCATCTTCTGTTCCGACAGTGGCTTCTTGTCCTGAGTACAGATTCCTCACCATGACTATCAGATGTGTTGCTACTCCCATGTCTTTAAGGGCATTCCATAGCCTTTCATGATGTATGCAGTCAACAGTCTTGCTATAGTCTATAAAGCATATGCTCATTTTCTTTTTGAATTCCCTGCTGCGCTCCATTAATACTGGCCTCATTTTCACCATTGGAGCAAGTGGCTTGCGCCTGTGGCAGCATCTCCGGGTGGCAGAGCAGGACAGATGGGTGGACAGCCACCGAGTCAACAAGGGAATTTGAAGAACTACATCTCTCTCTTTCTGTCTCTCCCCCTCTCTCATATTACTACCTCCTGCATTCTACAGTTGGCCCTCCACATTTGCAGTTTTGGCTTCCATGGATTTGATTATTTGCAGTTTTGATTAGCATGTTCTCTCTAGGAATCTTTTCAGTCTTCTGGTGCAACTCTGCCAGATGTTGGCCATAGGGTTGTGCTAGACGTTCCTAGGGAAAACACTTCTCTAGGCATTTGGAGGTCCTGCAGCATGACTCTATGATGAACTTCTGGCAGGTGTTGACCATAGAGTTACCAATAGCAATAGCAAGTACATTTCTATACTGCTTAGTCAGTGCACTTAAGCACTCCCGAAGCGGTTTACAATCTGTAAGCCAATTGCCCCCAATGGGCTGGGTACTCTTCCAGCGACCGATGGAAGGATGCAAGGCTGAGTCAAGCTTGAGCACTTCACTGGTATTGAACTTGTAACCTTATGGTTTGTGAGTAAGTAGCTGAAGCACAGGCGTTTAAACACTGCACCATCAGAGATCCTTTGCCCCACCAGAGTTACACTGGAGGACCTAGAGATTCCTAGAGAGTTGTTTGGTAAAAAGAACATTTTTTTTAAAAAAAAATAGTGGTTTCCCCACATTCAAGGTGGAGGGGGGGGTCCTTCACCCCTAACCCCAGGAATTGTGGAGGGACCACTGTATTTCCTAACTTTAACAGACCCGTACAGTGGTCCCCCGGCTTACAAATCCCCCGGGTTGCGAAAACCCCGGGATCCGAAAGCGGCGGGACCACTACTTTATCCTCCGGGATCCGAAAGATCCCCCGGGATACGGGGAAAAAAACTGCGCTGCCCCTTTAAATCGGCTGCGCGGTCCGTTGGCGAAAGCGGTCCCCCGGGAAACGAAAGCTTCCAGGTTACGAAGGTAATCCCGGAACGGATTACCTTCGTAACCCGGGGGACCACTGTATCTCTCACTCGTGTGTGTGAATGTAGGGCTAATTCTCCATGCATCTCATTAAAGTTCGTTCCATTGTGAATCTGACTCCACATTGCTCACAGCATCACATTATAAACCTGAGAGTCTTTAAGGTGCCACTAGGCTTTTGGGTGGCTTTGATGCAACAGATTTGCAGGAATGCTTTCCTTCCTCAATGCACTTTGGAAGAGAGCACCGAAATGCCTTTAGATTCTTCTGTTTTGAAAAAGAAAAGTGTGAGAAACAGAAGGTTAACACAACAACACCTTTCCCAGGACAAAGTGACGAAGCAAGCAAAATTCTCAAAAGTTCATTTTGTTTTGCAAGTCTGTAAACTCTGGTGGATCAGGAAAGAAAAACCCCTAATGAGTCAGACCCATGATGGTTTCAGATAATGTTTATCCCTTTCTCCCTTGCGGATCTCTTCCCATCAACTGTAGTCATGAAAAACTTTCCTTTCCCCTTAACATGGTCTCCCCTTTCCCCCCACACACCCTATGTTTATTCAAAGTAGTAATTATGTAGTAATCGTGCCTCCAAAGGCAGGTCCACAAATATTCATAAATCTATTAGGCTTGCACACTCAAACCAAAAAGGCAATGAGCTTCCACGACTTCCTATCTATCTCTTCTCTGCCAGAGCTGGACTATCTGCCTTAGAAGCTCACAGAACATCTTCAATAACTATTCCTGTGTCCTAAGCTTGAAAAAAAGAGCCAATGGCACCAGCTGAGTAGTTAATTTTTACTCTTGGCAGGTTAACAAAAAGGATAAATTCTAAGACATTAACACGTCTTAATTTTGGCTGAAGCAGAAAATTCTACTCTATGGAGTTAAACAGGCCATCCCTTTGGAGCTGCCTGCTGCTGCCCCTTTCAGTGCCAGATCGGGACTACAGTAACTATGTGCTGTGGCCCCAATCTGGCATTTCAGCGGTGCAAAAAGGAGCCTCAAAAAGCAGCTCCTTTTTGTGCTGCAGAAAGGGTGCATTGGCCACTGTGGTGGCACCTACTGGCACTCCTTTTGGTGCTGTGTCATCTGGACGCAGCACCAAAGGAGTGCCATGACACCACCCGCCTTTCGGTTGGACACACAGTATGATGGTGGCATCAGGACAGTGTCAGGACATTCTATGATTCTGTAATTCTAGGACATGCGTCGTGTGGACGCCATGCCCCACTATGCCCTGTGGCTGGTGTATAACACTGGTCTGTACAGCCTCTATATATCACAGGACCAAAATAAAGAAAGAAACCAGTTCCAAAAAGTCAATCTCCTGTGCACAGCAGATCTAATTATTAATCTTACTTATCTCAGAAAATCTTAAGTCTTTTGTTTACTTGTTGCCAAAGTCCAAGCAGTTCCTTTTTTCTAAAATCTTGAGCCATTTCTGACACTGACTTCTGACTGCCAGGATGGAGCCTCTGGGGACAACCACGTTTCTTCTGATGGTCTTCATCTCCTGCCTTGTTCTCTCTGCCATCTGGAAAAGCAGGACCCAGAGGAAAGGGAAGCTGCCCCCCGGACCTTCTCCGTTGCCCATCATTGGGAACGCTCTGCAGCTGAAGTTCAACCACTTGGACCAGATTCTCTGCAAGGTCAGTGAAAGGATGAAGCCCATCGTCTAAAACAGACACTTAGGTGAGGGCACTATCTAAGGACCCTAAAGGCACCAGATCTTGGAATCCAAGTTGGCCCAGCCCTTGTTTGAACTTGGATGGGATATCAGGCTCTGTAGGCACTATTTCAAAAGAAGGTGTTGCCAGATCTACCTCTGAGGATTCCTAACCCAAGAAAACCCTTTAAGGTTTATGGGATTGCTGTAAGTTGACAGACAGTTTGAAGGCACTCACTGTCTTTCACACACAATATCTAAATACCATAAAGGTGCCAGATCCCACCCGAGTTTGGAAGCTACACAGGGTCAGCCCCGTTTAGTACCTGGATGGACTACACAGTGTGCATTTTGTCATTTTGCTTATATTTGATTCTCTTCACCAGAGAGAAACCAGCTTTTGACATGGATATTTGCTGACAGTGCAGAATTGAATACCAATAATAAGGTGGAGAAGAGTTTGCATTGCAAAATGATCCCTGCCCCATGGAGATTACAGCTTTACTGTTTACTTGGAAAAGAGAATGAGGAGGGAGGAGAGAATATCAAAATATTTCGGTGTCACAGAATCATAGAATCAGAATTAAAAGACACCCAAAGGGACATCCAGTCCAACTATACTCTGCCATGCAGGAACTCACAATCAAAGCATCCCCATTGATGGATGGCCATCCAGCATCTGTTTAAAAACCTCCAAGGAAGGAGACTCCACCACACTCCGAGGAAGTGTGTTCCACTGTTGAACCGCCCTTACTGTCAGGAAGTTCTTCCTAATGTTTAACTTGTGGTCTACTTGGACTCCTAGATCCCTTTCAGACATTTAAATCTGCTTCAGCCAGGTGTCCTCCATCCTATATTTAGACATTTTTTTAAATAAAAAAAAAATTGGCAATAAGTGCAGTACCTTACATCTCTCCGTGTTTAATTTCATTTTGTTAGCATTTACCCAGCTTTTAAGTCTATTCAGGTCATTTTGAATTTTGATCCCATCCTCTGGGGTTTTAGCTACTCCTCCAAAGTTGATGTCATTTGTAAATTTGGTATGTATGGCCCTAATTCTGTCATCCAAGTGATTGATAAATATATTGAATAGCACTGGGCCTAGGACAGGACCCCTTGGACACCCCACTGGTCGCTTCTCTCCAGGATGAAAAATAGCCATTGTTGAGCACCCTTTCAGTTTGATAGCTAGTCTTAATTATAATAAAATAATAAAATATTAAAACTTTTATTAATATCCCATTTTTTGTTAAAACACTCAAAGCGGCATACAACCTTAAAATGATACAACGATATATACAATATCCTCCCACCCTTAAAAATGATTAAACAGTATTAAGATTAAAATTACCAGCATTAAAATAAAACAAGAACAATACAATAATACAATAACATTGGGAAGAATAATCACAAATAATAAATCCTTTATTTAATAAAACAATTATGGGATCGAGGTATAATGGAAATTAACCAGTTAATAGGAAATGGGGTAGAAGAAAGGAAGCATGCACAGAATGCAAAATTGTAATTGAAGATATGTCCCATTCCCCCCCCCCCCCGCCCCTCCAATTTGGGACAATGCATAAGTGGCCACCCTGCAATATGCTTTTATCTTTGTCTTCCTCCAGCTCAGTGAGAAATATGGACCCATAGTCACATTATATTTTGGAACAGAGAGAGTTGTGGTGCTGCATGGATACAGTGCCATCAAGGAAGCCCTGATCGACCGGGCGGATGACTTTGCAGCCAGGGGGAAGCTGCCCACATCTGACATAGTCAGGAAAGGGAAAGGTAATTTCTTAGGTGGCTTTGTGTACAAGGATGGATGAGGGCCAAATGGCTTGGTTTCTACTGAGGGTAGAAAAAGGTTCATGCACTAAAAAATCTAATTCAGTTGTTCTTAATTTCCAAGAGGTCAGCTGGTGACTGTCTGAATGTGAAACCTCATTTTCCAGGGATTGTATTCAGCAACGGAGAAACCTGGAAGCAGCTTCGGCGTTTTGCCTTGACCACCCTTCGCAACTTTGGGATGGGGAAGAAAAGCATTGAGGAGAGGATCCAAGAAGAAGCCCAGTATCTCCTGGAAGAGTTTCAGGATACAAAAGGTAGGTAGCTCCTGTCCACCTCTACCACCCTTTGTAGGCTTCTTCTCATTCCTTTCCAGGAGATCCCTCCTTTCCTGACATCCTGGAAAAAGGCTCCAGGCTCCCCCATGGAGGAATCTGATGGGTTCTTGTTCCTCTTCAGGTGACTCAGGAGGAGATGTGGACTTTTCCACCAAGAGGTGGAAGGAATATAGACCTTCCCATGTCCTACACCAAGGGCACATCTGGGGGGAACTTGGGTGTGTGAGTCCTTTGTACACAAGTCTCAACTGAAAACACACTGTTCAAAGCCAATTCTAAATAAAAATGGCTCCCACCCTTCAGACACCTACGCTTAAGAGTTTAGGGATGGATTCCCAAGCCACAATGGCCAGGAAGGCCCTACCTCAGCACCCAAACAACCCTCCATGCCACCTGGGTGGGAGAAGTACTGCATGCATCAAGGGCAGTTGGTGGGTTGGTGCCCTCAGGGGTGCTGCCAGTCACTCCATGGGGGTCTTCTTTGGGAGGTTTGTTGGTGAAGGAACCTGTTTGGCCTGGCCATATCTTGCACCCCTCATGGAACAGCTGCTGGAGTAGGAGATTCATAGATTACATGCCCCAGATCCAATGGTTTCCTTGGCAGGATCCCATGCCAAGCTCATGTGGGCAGTAGAGGTTCTCCTTGAGCTAGAAAGTTCTCAGAGGCCTTGGAGAGGAGATGCAGGCCTCCAAGAGACCCAGCAATGCCAGAAAGCCCTGGGGCAACGTCAGTTTCCATGCGACTGGCAGCGACCAATGGCCACCTAGTCCCAAACATGCTTTGATGGAGAGTTCTTGCATGGGAGGGAGTTGGACTGAATGACCCTTGTGGTTTCCTCCAACTTTATGATTCTGTGATTCTATGCCATGACCGAAGTCCACATGAAAGAAAAGGGAACCTCCCTCGAACATGAGGTTGTTCTTCCCAGTGCCCTGGAAAATCCCATATCTGGCCCAACCAAGACAAACAACCACTGTAAACACACTCAGCCGAATTTCCAATCTTGACTAGATTGTGACTGGCAAAATCTTGGGCTGAGACATGACCATTGTCTCTCTTGTTCTCTTCTAGGGAAACCCTTTGACCCCAATTTCTTGCTCAAGTGTGCTCCCTCCAATGTCATCTGTTCCATCGTCTTTGGAAAGCACTTCAGCTACAAGGACAAGAGGTTTCTATACATCATGGCCTTGCTGGATGAAAACTTGCATATTGCCAACTCTCCCTGGGGACAGGTTAGCCTTTTTTTTCCTCATGGCTTTTTGTTTGAAAAATTTCAATTCATTTTGCATAGGTGTGTCTCTGTGTGAGATGGAGAAGGGCAGATCCATGACCTGAACCAAAACTAAGGGGCGAAACAGACCACCCTGAAAGTCCGGCTCTATGCCGCCCCTTTGAGCGCTGGGTTGGGGCCACAGCAACTGCACGCCACATCCCCAACCCAGAATTTTCCTGGTGGAAAAAGAAGCAGCAGAAAGCCACCACCTGGAGAAAAGGTGGCAGTGGTTTTTCGGCACTCCACTGGTGCGCACTGTCTAAATGCCATACTACCGGAGTGCTGCAATGCTCCCCACTATGTGAATAGTGCCCCCACATTTTGGGAAAGTGTTGCTTACTGACAGTCTCTATAGCCCCTGAGTCCAAGACTGAAGGATTGAAACATCTGGTGCTGTGCTGTACTAATACTCCAGAGGACAGGGTCAATATTCAAAATGAATTTTGAATTAATAGATTACACATTTGTGCCAAAAGTAACAAATAAATTTTGAAAGGGAGAAATTTAAGGTATTACACTTGGATAAAAAAAGAAAACTAAAACGAAAATGAAATTGTGGTGCCCAGAACTGGACACAGTATTCCAGGTGCGGCCTGACCAAAGCAGAATAGAGTGGCACTATTACTTCCCTTGATCTAGACGCTATACTTCTATTGATGCAGCCTAAAATTGCATTGGCCTTTTTAGCTGCCGCATCGCACTGTTGACTCATGTTCAACTTATGGTCTACTTGGACTCCTAGATCCCTTTCACACGTAGTTTCATTCAGCCAGGTGTCCCCCATCCTATATCTGTGCATTTCATTTTTCCGCCCTAAGTGCAGAACCTTACATTTCTCTGTGTTGAATTTCATTTTGTTAGCTTTGGCCCAGCTTTTTAGTCTATTCAGGTCATTTTGAATTTTGATCCTGTCCTCTGGGATATTAGCTACTCCTCCTAGTTTAGTGTCATCTGCAAATTTGATAAGTATGCCCCCAATTCTGTCATCCAAATCATTAATAAAGATATTGAACAGCACTGGGCCCAGGACAGAGCCCTGTGGGACCCCACTGGTCACTTCTCTCCAGGATGAAAAGGAGCCATTGTTGAGCACCCTTTGAGTTCGGCCACTCAACCAATTACAAATCCATGTAACAGTTAACTTGTCTATCCCACATTTTGCAAGCTTGTTTGCAAGAATGTCATGGGGAACCTTATCAAAGGCCTTACTGAAATCGAGGTATACTATATCTGTTATTCCCAGGTTTTGTAGGGCAGTTCTTTGTTTCCTGAGAGTGTATAAATGTAAATTCCCTCTTTCAAAAGACCTATCCCAAAGCCAGGCTGAAACAGACACTTGAGAAACCAAATTTGGTTAAAATCACTATGCATGTAACATTTATTTTAGAATCCAGACATACAGAAATCCAAGCATCAAGAGAGCTCTCTCATACACACATACATACCATACATACTGTGGCACTTTGCTGACAAGATGGCCAACCTTGTCACGAGGCCTGGGTGAACCTGTTGCTGCGGGCAGGAGCACACCTCTGTCAGGAAAAGCCTTGCCTTTTAAGCTTCTTCAGACCACCTCCTTTTGGCTTTTGTCCACACTTGTTCTTCTAACATCTTCGTCTGACCTTTTTCGGTCTTGTCAACATCTTCCGGTTCTTTCCGTACGTACTGTCTTGCCTTATCTATTCCTGACAAGGCCTGCTATTCAAGTTCTTGATAGAATATTCTGTTCCTTTTCAATAAGCAGACAGCTGTGTCCTGACCTCCGGACACACCAAGGATCTGCATCACTGCCTCTGGGATTCTCGTTTATTATTATTATTATTATTATTATTATTATTATTAAACTTTATTTCTAAAGCGCTGTAATTATACTCAGCGCTGCCAGGTTGCTTTTTCTGTTTGCTAGGTTTCTCCCCCAACTTCATGCATCACAGTTCTCCATTTTGGTTCAGTCAGCAACTGTCAGAAAGTGCCACTCTTGCTCTCATTCACACGTTTTTCTCACATATCCACAGCATTCCCTTCATCTACCAAGCTGGTAATTTTACCAAAAAGGAGATCAGGTTCGTTTGGCATGACTTGTTTCTCTGAAACCCATGTTGGCTTTTTGTGATTATGGCATTGCCTTCTAAATGTTCACAGACTCTCTGCTTAATGATCTTCTCCAGAATCTTTCCTGGAACTGATGTCAGACTAACTGGACGATAATTGTTGGGATCCTCTTTTTTTCCTTTTTTGAAGATGGGGACAACGTTTGCCCTCCTCCAGTCTTCTGGGACTTCTCCTGTTCTCCAGGAGTTCTCAAAGATTATTGCCAATGGTTCCGATATTACATTTGCCAGTTCTTTTAATACTCTAGGACGTAGTTCATCTGGTCCTGAATACTTATATTCATTTAGATTAACCAGGTATTCCTGTACTGTCTCTTTACTTATTCTGTGCTGAAATTCCCCTATTCTGTCCTCTGCCCCATCATCCTTAGGTTGGGCACCCTTTGCCTTTTCTGAGAAGACTGAAGCAAAGAAGGTGTTGAGCAATTCTGCCTTTTCTCTGTCTCCTGTGAGCATTTGGCCATCTTCTCCACGCAGTGGCCCAACTGTTTCATTCTTCTTCATTTTGCTGCGGACATATCCAAAAAAGCCCTTTTTATTTCTTAACCTCTCTAGCAAGCTTGAGTTCATTTTGTGCTTTAGCTTTTCTGACTTTATCCCTACACGTACTGGCTGTTTGTTTGAATTCCTCTTTGGTGATTTCCCTATTTTTCCATTTCTTATACATGTTCTGTTTAAAATTTATCTCAGTTGAAAGTTCCTTAGTCATCCATCCAGGCTTCTTGAGACATCTTCTATTTTTCTTCCTGATTGGAACTGCTTGAAATTGTGCCTTCAGTATCTCCTTTTTGAGAAACTCCCATCTGTCTTGAACTCCCTTCTCTTTTAGTATTTCTGACCATGGGATCGCCCCCAATATTTCTCTGACCATGGGATCGCCCCCAGTATTTATTGAAATCAGCTTTCCTAAAGTCTAGAGTGCATGTCTGACTATGCCTGGCTTCTCTTTTCCGCTGTATAACAAGCTCCAGGAGAACATGGTCACTTCCACCTAAGGATCCAACCACTTGCACCCCATCAACTAGGTCTTCCCTGTTGGTTAAGATCAGATCCAAAATAGCTGATCCCCTTGTTGCCTCTTCCACCTTTTGGACAATGAAATTGTCTTCCAGGCAAGTGAGGAATTTGATAGACCTTGAGGATTTGGCTGAGTTTGACATCCAGCAAATATCAGGATAGTCTCCTTCCTGATTGTGTGGTCATCTGTTCTAGAAAGGCATCATCCAATTCCTCTGCCTGAGTCGGGGGTCTGTAGTAGACTCCCACAATGACATCCCTGTTGTTTCCCTCTCCTTTAATTTTTATCCAGATGCTCTCCACCTGGCTTCCATTATTGATGTCCTGGATCTCTTCACTGGTGTAAATATCCCTGACATATAATGCTATTCCTCCTCCTTTCCTGCTTGGCCTGTTTCTCTTAAAAAGGTTATACCCCTCTATTTCTACATTCCAGTCATGAGACTCATCCCACCAGGTTTCAGTGATGCCTATTATATCATATTTGCTTTGTTGTGCTAGGAGTTCCAGTTCATCCTGTTTATTTCCCATACTCTGTGCATTAGTGTAGAGACATCTAAGACCATGTGTCCTCTTTTGCACGTTTTTTTGTTTTTTGTTTTTTGCTTCCCACTGTTGGTTTTTTTTTTTTTTTTTTGCCTTGCACTGTTTGCCTTCTTCCCTCTATGTGAATTTGACTATTTTTCCAGCAATTTTGCCTTCAAGAATAATGTCTCCCTCCCCCACATAACTCAGTTTAAAGCCCTCCTGATCAGATTTTTGAGACTGTTGGCAAAAACGTTTTTGCCAACTGGCGTGAGATGCAGCCCATCCTTTGCCAGAAGTCCCTCTTCATGGAACCGCAGCCCATGATCCAAGAATCCAAACTGTTCTTGGCGGCACCATCTACGGAGCCAGTTATTTACCTCTGCTATTTTCCTCTCCCTTCCTGGACCATGCCCTTCTACTGGGAGAAGAGATGAGATGACAACCTGTGCATTCATCTCTTTCAGCTTCCTTCCCAGAGTTTCATAATCCCTTTTGATATTCTGAAGGCTGTGCCTTGCAGTATCATTGGTTCCCACATGAACCAAAAGAAAGGGATAACGGTCAGTAGGCTTGACAAGTCTTGTCAGCCTCTCCGTCACATGATGGATCTTTGCCCCAGGGAGACAACACACCTCCCGAGACATCTTGTTAGGCCCACAAACCACTGTTTTGGTACCCCTCAGCAAGGAGTCCCCCACCACCACCACGCGCCTCCTCTGAGGTTTAGCAGTGGCTGTTCTCTTTGGTGCTATTCTCAGGCTCCCCTACTCTGTCCCTGACGTCTGTCCCTGCTGCAATTTGGATTGCTATCATCTCTGACAACAGAGAGAGATTCAAAGCGATTCTGTAGCTGCAAGTTCACAGAACGAACCGTGGTTTCCCTATTTCTGTGTGTGACATTTCTCAAGTCATCTACTTCTGTTGTGTGTGGAGTGACCTTTCTTCCCCAGCAACTTTCTCTCTGTGTTTCCTGTCCAAGACCATCCGTTCCGTTCTGTTTGGGGGAACCTCCTGCTCTCTGTGATGCTGAAGTGTAGACACCTGGGCCTCCAACTGCTGAACTCTCTCTTCTAAGAGGGCTACCAACTTGCACTTGGTGCAGGTGAAGTTCCCCACATCTATAGGCAAGAAGACAAACATCCCACAGGTGTTGCAGGTGACTGCAGCAGGTCCCTCAGTGTCCATAGTGAGAAGTCTTAAGGAGGCACTGAAACAAGACTGTGGGCTTCTCCTGTTAACCAGCGTAAAGAATCCCTGTGTGGCTGTTAGTGAACTCAATCAACTGGGCCTATAGTTATCTAGAGGGCTCCTGGCTGCTAGCTCCTTCTAGAGGCAAGTCCCTGATTCACTTCCTCTGAATCCTCACAGCCCCTTAAGGGAATAGTGGAAAGTATAAAAATTGAATGAATTGTCTTCCCACACTGTGCCTAGGCTACCTTCTCCTCTGTGCTTCCAACCCGCCTTGGCTATCAAATATAATAATGAATATAAAAAGAAAAGTGCGCCTCTGCAAGCCGTTATTTAGAATGAGGTTTCTCCTTCCTCCTCTCAGTGAACCAAAGGAAATGTCTCACACTTTCAAATTTTAACCTCTTACCGAATCGAAAGGCACACAAAGAACCACCAGGTTTACTAGGGAGACTACAAAGAAATATAAAGATTAAAAGGAACACTTAAAGGAGTGTTAAGACTATACTCTCAGGCCATAAGGAAATAAAGAATTAAAAAACAACAACAAATAGGGATGAAACTACAGGAAAAGATATTCCACCTCAACGTTAAGGAGAATTTCTTGGCAGAAAAAACGATTTGACAGTGGAATATGCTGCTTCCTTGGAGTCTCCTTCTTTGGAGGTTTGTAAAGCAGGCTGGATGGCCATCTTTTTCCAAGGAAGGCTTTGATTCAGTCTTCCTACATGGCAGAAGAAAGTTGGTCTTGATGGCCTTAGAGGTCCCTTCCAACCCTAGGATTCTATGATGCTGTACCCTCTAAATTTAGCCCATAGTGCAAACGTAGAACTCATTGCTAGAGAATCTCCACTCATCTTCCAGTCTCCATGAAAGAAAGGAATAGTTGAATTTGGGTGATGTGTGTTTCTCTCCTTCCAGCTTCTCAATTCTTTCCCTTCCTTCATGAGTGTCATCCCTGGCCCTCATCACCGGATAGTGTCCAACGCTATGGAAGCCAAGGATTTCATTTTGGAGGAAGCCAAGGAGCACAGGGCTACCCTGGACCCCAGCAACCCTCGGGATTTCATTGACTGCTTCTATATGAAGATGGATCAGGTAAGGCAGAATCATGAAGCTGCTCTTAGATTGAGTTCAGGACTGGGAAAGAGATATCTGGGTTTCTTACCCTTTCCCCTTAAAGCCCTTCTGCCATGGGAACCAGTAGAAACCATAGGGGATTGGTTAGCTAGAAGCTTATCTGACTAGATTAGTGGTTCTCTACCTGTGGGTTGTGACCCCCTTTGGGCATCAAATGACCCTTTCACAGGGGTGGCCTCAGACCGTCAGAAAACACACATTTCTGAAGGTCTTAGGAACCAAGATGAAAATAAATTTATGCTCTGGGGTCACCACAACATGTGGAACTGTAATAAAGGGTCACAGCATTAGTAAGGTTGAGAACCATTGACCTACATGGTCCTTGGAAAATGCCAAGAGAGGAGATCCTAATGGAGAATCCTAAGATCCCTCACTGCACTGCAAATCCCAGAATTTCACATGACAGACTTCCATGGGGACCCACTTCTTACAGGGTATGCTACCGAGGGTAATGTGATATTGACTCCATTGATTGTGGTGCATTTTTCTCTAGGAACAACATAACCACGCATCTGTTTTCAAACTTGAGAACCTGCTCCTCTCCACCTTTGACTTGTTTGCGGCAGGAACAGGAACAACCAGCACCACGCTCAGATTCGGGCTCCTGATCCTCCTGAAATACCCAGAGATACAAGGTAAAATAGACGTGGCTCCCCCAGGATGGCAGCTTCATTCCAGTCCTCTGCCCTTTACTCAGCATCTCCAGGCCATCCCTTGCTGGATTACCACATGGGCTTTCCTCATAAAGCATGCTTTCCAGACCCTTAACCATTTTACTCGGCCTCCTTTGGACATGCTCCAATTTCTCCGCATCCTTTTTGAATTGTGCCGCCCAGAACTGGACACAGTATTCCAGGTGGGGCCTGACCAAAGCAGAATAGAGCGGCACTATTACTTCCCTTGATCTAGACACTATACATTGAGGCAGCCTAAAGTACCATTGGCTTTGAATGGTTATTCACGGGATAATGGCACTTTAATCACGTTAGAATCATAGAATCATAGAATCATAGAGTTGGAAGAGACCACAAGGGCCATCCAGTCCAACCCCCTGCCATGCAGGAACTCCAAGTCAAAGCATCCCTGACAGATGGCCATCCAGCCTCTGCTTAAAGACCCCTAAGGAAGGAGACTCCACCACACTCCGAGGGAGTGTGTTCCACTGTCGAACAGCCCTTACTGTCAGGAAGTTCCTCCTAATGTTGAGGTGGAATCTCTTTTCCTGCAGTTTGCATCCATTGTTCCGCGTTCTAGTCTCTGCAGCAGCAGAAAACAAGCTTGCTCCCACCTCAATATGACATCCCTTCAAATATTTAAACAGGGCTATCATATCACCTCTTAACCTTCTCTTCTCCAGGCTAAACATCCCCAGCTCCCTAAGGCGTTCTTCATAGGGCAAGGTTTCCAGACCCTTCACCATCTTAGTTGCCCTCCTTTGGACATGCTCCAGTTTCTCCACATCCTTTTTGAATTGTGGTGCCCAGAACTGGACACAGTATTCCAGGTGGGGCCTGACCAAAGCAGAATAGAGTGGCACTATAACTTCCCTTGATCTAGAAACTATACTTCTATTGATGCAGCCTAAAATTGCATTGGCTTTTTTAGCTGCCGCATCACACTGTTGACTCATGTTCAGCTTATGGTCTACTTGGACTCCTAGATCCCTTTCACATGTTGTCTCATTCAGCCAGGTGTCCCCCATCCTATATCTGTGCATTTCATTTTTCCGCCCTAAGTGCAGAACCTTACATTTCTCCGTATTGAATTTCATTTTGTTAGCACTGGCCCAGCTTTCTAGTCTATTCAGGTCATTTTGAATTTTGATCCTGTCCTCTGGGGTATTAGCTACTCCTCCCAGTTTAGTGTCATCTGCAAATTTGATAAGTATGCCCCCAATTCTGTCATCCAAATCGTTAATAAAGATGTTGAATAGCACTGGGCCCAGGACAGAACCCTGTGGGACCCCACTGGTCACTTCTCTCCAGGATGAAAAGGAGCCATTGTTGAGCACCCTTTGAGTTCGGCCAGTCAACCAATTACAAATCCATGTAACAGTTAACTTGTCTAGCCCACATTTTAGAAGCTTGTTTGCAAGAATGTCATGGGGAACCTTGTCAAAGGCCTTACTGAAATCGAGGTATACTATATCCACAGCATTCCCTTCATCTACCAAGCTGGTAATTTTATCAAAAAAAGAGATCAGGTTCGTTTGGCATGACTTCTTTTTCTGAAACCCATGTTGGCTTTTTGTGATTATGGCATTGGCTTCTAAATGTTCACAGACTCTCTGCTTAATGATCTGCTCTAGAACCTTTCCTGGAATTGATGTCAGACTAACTGGACGATAATTGTTGGGATCCTCTTTTTTTCCCTTTTTGAAGATGGGGACAACGTTTGCCCTCCTCCAGTCTGCTGGGACTTCTCCTGTTCTCCAGGAGTTCTCAAAGATTATTACGTTTCAACTCAATGTTGTGTGAAAACCATTATCATAATTGTGTGATAATAATGGTTATTCATTCTGGAGCAGATCATTAAAGAGAGAGTCTGTGAACATTTAGAAGCCAATGCCATAATCAAAAAAAGTCAACATGGGTTTCAGAGAAACAAGTCATGCCAAACAAACTTGATCTCTTTTTTTGATAAAATTAATAGCTTGGTAGATGAAGGGAATGCTGTGGATATAGTATACCTCGATTTCAGTAAGGCCTTTGACAAGGTTCCCCATGACATTCTTGCAAACAAGCTTGTAAAATGTGGGATAGACAAGTTAACTGTTACATGGATTTGTAATTGGTTGAGTGGCCAAACTCAAAGGGTGCTCAACAATGGCTCCTTTTCATCCTGGAGAGAAGTGACCAGTGGGGTCCCACAGGGTTCTGTCCTGGGCCCAGTGCTATTCAATGTCTTTATTAATGACTTGGATGACAGAATTGGGGGCATAATTATCAAATTTGCAAATGACACTAAACTAGGAGAAGTAGCCAATACTCCAGAAGACAGGGTCAAAATTCAGAATGACCTGAATAGACTAGAAAGCTGGGCCAATGCTAACAAGATGAAATTCAACACAGAGAAATGTAAGGTTCTGCACTTAGGGCGAAAAAATGAAATGCACAGATATAAAATGGGGGACACCTGGCTGAATAAGACAACATGTGAAAGGGATCTAGGAGTCCAAGTAGACCATAAGCTGAACATGAGTCAACAGTGCGATGTGGCAGCTAAAAAGGCCAATGCAATTCTAGGTTGCATCAATAGAAGTATAGCGTCTAGATCAAGGGAAGTAATGGTGCCACTCTATTCTGCTTTGGTCAGGCCCCTCCTGGAATAATCCTGTGTCCAGTTCTGGGCACCTCAATTGAAAAAAGATGTGGAGAAACTGGAGCATGTCCAAAGGAGGGCAATTAAGATGGTGAAGGGTTTGGAAACCATGCCCTATGAGGAACGCCTTAGGGAACTGGGGATGTTTAGCCTGGAGAAGAGAAGGTTAAGAGGTGATATGATAGCCCTGTTTAAATACTTGAAGGGATGTCATATTGAGGAGGGAGCAAGCTTGTTTTCTGCTGCTGCAGAGACTAGGACACGGAACAATGGATATAAATTTCAGGAAAAGAGATTCCACCTCAACATTAGGAGGAACTTCCTGACAGTAAGGGCTGTTCGACAGTGGAACACACTCCCTCGGAGTGTGGTGGAGTCTCCTTCCTTGGAGGTCTTTAAGCAGAGGCTGGATGGCCATCTGTCAGGGATTCTTTGATGGAAAGTTCCTGCATGCCAAAATGAGGTAGGACTGGATGGCCTTTGTGGTCTCTTCCAACTCTATGATTCTATAACACAATGTCATGTGAAAACCAGTAGTGCAATAGTGGGATTATCACAGGTTTATCACCGTTTATACTTCCAATTGTCCCCTGTGTGATAAACTCTATTGATTCCAATTGCATAGCTCTGATTGAGAACTCCAGAAAATAGACAATGTCTCAGCAGCTAAGATCATGGGATGGCCAGCTTTTGTGGAGGAGTCAGCTTCTATTTGACCTCAAATGAGACCAAATTGGAGGCACTTGAGCAGGCACCGCTATAGGGTGAACCAAACTCCGGCGCAGTTTTCAGGGCATGAATGGGTTTCCAGGAGGGAGTAATGATCAAGGAAGTTGAGAATGGCGGGACAATTGAGAGAAGTGAATGGATTTTAGGTGGCACTGTAGGAGTGAGGAGAAACAAAATGGAGAAACGCAAATCATGATATCGGGAGGAACCTGGCAAGGAAAGCGAGGATTTCTGAAATGCTGGTGTGGCAATGACGTATCCATGGAAAAAGAGGGTGCAGCTGCCTGTGTTATCTGTAGGAAGAAGAAAATGTCCAAAAATTGTGAGAACAGCAATAAAGAACAGAATGCTTGGACTTGAACTGATAAGAGATGGAATACATGAAAAACATGAAGTATGCAGCTTTGGCTTAAGCAAAGGTTTATGGAGAAGAGCCAAAGGGCGTTGGAATTTGCAGAAGTGAAGAACTTTGCAAAAGGTTTAAAAAGAAGAGGCTTTTCAAGCAAAGGCGTGTTCCTGTGCCTAACTGGGCTAACAGGAGCTCCCATGGGCTTCATGACAGAGAGTGATCAACACCTTCAGCAAAGTGCCACCGGTGTGTGTGATTATGCGTGTGTGTGAGTGTGTGCGAGAGCTCTCTTGGTGCTATGTGTTTGTATTATTCGTACATGTTTAATAAATGTTACATGCAAGGTGACTAAAAAACAAATTTGGTGTCTCAAAGTATCTGTATCAGCTCTGCTTCGATTTTTGAAAGGGAGAATTTACATAACACAATCAGTGTAAAAGTCCTTGGACAAAAGAGTATTCCTCCTGGAGGGATCTCTGTTCTTGGATTTCTGGTCATACATAAATACACAGTCTATCACCCACCATCACACTTATCAGTGCAGCGATTATGCCGATCCCAATCTTGACAGATATATTACATTTACATGCTCTTACGTGCTCCTGAGCTTCCCATTTTGGATTTCCTTCTGTGGCAAGGAAATTTTCTGCACTGCAGTGCATCTGCAGCTAATGATAATAGTAATAATAATAATGATATCCTGCCTCTCCCTTACGGATAGAGGTGGGTTACAATAGCACAAGTACATCAATAAAATACATCAACAGTACATCAATAAAACACATAATACATACAAACCAACACTACATATTCCCCTCCTATTCCTGAAATCAGTTTGATATTGGCACAGAAGAGGGGTGCAGGGGGCTAAACCTTGGGATAAAGCTGGTTCTCAGAAGGTGCCAGATGTTGGGGGTGGTCTATGCAAGCCCCTTTGGTTGGATTTAAAAAGCAGCAAGTAGACATCCAGTTCCTTGGGGGACCCATTTTCAGTCCAAACCATGCCAGCACAGCAGCCAAAGGGAGAAATCCAGCAAGGGATGGTCTGGAGATGCTGAGAGGAGGGAGGAGAATTCCTAGCTTGAGCCATGGCACTTAAAGCAGTGTCAAACTGCATTTGTTCTGCAGTGCAGATGCATCTGCCGTCTGTCTGTCTGTCTTTCTCCCTCTCAATCTGAATCTCTCTCAAAACAGTATAGTCACAGAGCTATCCAAATGCTTTCAATCCATTTAGATATTGCCATTGCAATCAGCCACACAGGTCAAATCTCCATCACTGTTTCTATGACCTCTCCATGCCATTGAAATTCATGCGTCTTTTGACAGAGAGAGTTCAGGAAGAGATTGACCGGGTGGTTGGCTGCTCACGAAGGCTTTGCATGGCTGACCGTGGACAGATGCCTTACACGGACGCTGTCATCCATGAGATCCAGAGGTTCATCTCTCTTGTTCCATTCAGTCTTCCCCATGCGGTGGTCAGAGACACACCATTCAGACAATACGTCATCCCCAAAGTAAGTTCTCTCCTTCCACTTGAGGAACCTGAAGCAGATCCTGTGTATAGAAGGTTCTCTTAGCTTTGCTTGGCTTGGACTGAGTAATTATGTCAGGACTCAGGGTAATTGGTTGCTTCTGTCAACAAATATAGTGTGATTTGTGTGGGAATGATGGGTCAGAGTTAGTGTGTTTAGAATATTGTTGTAGTTTTGCTTCCCTCCCTTTGTTATAGTGGTCGGAGGTGGGGCTACAGGTGTCTTGCCTTGAGTAGCTCTGTGCCTTTCTAATTGCTTTGCTAGCAGCTTGGAATGTGAAGTGGGGTTAGAGATAGCTTAGTATGGTTTGGGTTGGAAAAGAAAAGGTGGTTTGTTGGTGGGGGAATAATAGGAAGGGAGCTATAGTTCACTCCAAAAGTAGAGGGGTGGAGTTGTTAGTTGGTTTTTTTGTTTTGTTTTTTAAATATACAGTCTGGGCTTTTGGAGGGCAGTTCAGCTTAAACACTTAACTAATGAATGTCTGGTTTTGTGACATCAGTAAAGTTTTGTTCTGGTTCATCGTACAAAACTCATCACTTGCACAAGCACTCTGAGTTTGCTATTCTGACAAATTAGAGTCTTGCTTCTTTTCAGGGCTCAATATTTTGTGGCTGAAAATAATTATTTTCCTTTATCCTCTCCAGGGAACCACAGTATATCCTCATCTGACCTCGGCATTGCATGACAGCAAGGAATTCCCCAACCCCACAAAGTTTGACCCGCAACATTTCCTAAACAAAGACGGGAGCTTCAGAAAGAGCGACTACTTCATGCCCTTTTCTGCAGGTAAAATGGTTCCTCCTTCCTTGGCAGTATTTTTTGGATCTCCTAATCTGCCATTGTTGGGGCAGCAAAGACATTTCTCTCTGTGACACTATCTTCTTCCTTTCCTTTCCCTTCCTTTCCCTTCCCTTCCTTCCGGGGGTCTCCCTGCAGGCAAGAGGGTCTGTCCAGGAGAAGGCCTGGCCCGCATGGAGCTCTTCTTGTTCTTGACCACCATCCTCCAGAACTTCAAGCTGAAGCCCCTCAAGGACCCCAAGGAGATCGATATCACATCCCTGATGAATGGAGTGACCCGTATCCCCCGGAACTATCAACTCTGTGCCTTGCCCCGTTGAAAAGGTCTCCTCTGGACAAAAGATGGCCTGTCCAAGGTGTTGATGGTCCCAGAAACCTGGCTTAGATGTCTCCAGGGGGAGTGAAAGTATCGATGCCTGAATGTCGGTCTGATGCAAAGGGAAAATGTGGGCTCTGAAACGGGATTTAAAGTAGATTTAAAGTAGAAAAAAACTTCAAATGCGGATCTATCCGCTCTTTGCTATGCCCCGTTGAAAAGCTCAAAAGTCTTCCTCATGGGTAAAGCAAAGCTGTAACTGCAGCAAAACAATTATCCGGTTGCCCAAGAATTATCCAGTAGGATAGGTCAGGCTTATCATAATTAGTATCCTGGATGCTCAAACAAATAGCTTTGCAATTTGCAGCCTTGCTACTACGGCTTTGCTATACCACTGAGGAAGAGTTTTGTTGAAACGGGTTTGGGTGCGTTGATACTTTTTACTTTTAATGCATTTTGGACATTTTGATATTCGTCATCTTTAATGCATTTTTGCACAGTGTATTGCCCTATTCATACGCTGCTTATTTTGGTGTAAAGGAATTCTTTGTCATTGCGCCATCAGAATATTTTCAACATTAAAACTATGTTTATGTTTTACTCTGTGGACACTTTTTCCCTAGACCTTTCTGTTTGTTGTACAATGTGACAAGAGTTAACAACAACAAGAACAGAGCTGTGGCTATGGCACAACTTTTGCGAAAATCACCTATTATTCTCATCCATACACCTTAAAACAACACAATTTCTGTTTTTAAAGCCTGTCTGAATACATCATCATCATCATCAATATATTTATTTATATCCCACAGAGACTCAAGGCGGCTAACAAATGTAAAACAGTCCAAGTTAAAACGGTATAAAACATTAAAAATACAAAGTTTTTTTTTAAAAAAATCAGTTGAACAATTCAAACAATTAAAAACATTGCATTATTAAAATTTATCATTTAAAACTCTTTAAAAAAACTAAAACAAAACCATCTATGTCAATATGCAAAAGCCTGCCAGCATTAAAACGTGTTTTTTTTAACCTGGCGTCGAAAAGAAAGCAAAGGTGGAGCCATCCTGGCCTTTCTAGGTTTTAGCCTGTTGCTGAAGGAAGGAGCTCATACATCTTCTGCTGCTGCATTTACACTGTAGAAATAATGCAGTTTGACACCACCTTAAATGCCATGGCCCCGTCCTACAAAATTCCATTATTTGTAGTTTGGTGAGACTCTTGGGCAGAGAAGTCTGAAGACCTGGTGAAACTAGAAATCCCAGGATTCCACAGGATGATGATAAAGCTCTTAAAATGGTGTCAAAATGCATTATTTCTACAGTGTAGGTGCACCTTAGATGCACTCACAAAATGAGGTTGGAACACTCATAGACAAACTGGGAACTCCAGTGTCCCAATGGAGAAGAAGTGATCATTCAGACGAGTAAAGAACCTGGAAGTTGGTACTTTATGATCAATGGGCAGGTGGGATGTGTGTGTGTATTAAATACAGTCAGCGCTCCTTCTCCACAAATAATTTATCCATGGATTCAAGTGTCTATAGTTTGAAAATATTTTTTTAAAGTATAAATTCCTGATAGCAAACCTTGGTTTTCCATTTTATATAAGGGATACCATTTTGCTGTCAGTCCAATCAGTCCAATCATGAGACTCATCCCACCAGGTTTCAGTGATGCCTAGTATATCATTTTTCCCTTGTTGTGCTAGGAGCGCAAGTTCATCTTGCTTATTTCCCATACTCCGTGCATTAGTGTAGAGACATTGAAGACCATGTGTCCCCTTTGCTTGATATCTGTGCATGTTTTTTTGCCTCCTATTGTTGGGTCCTTGCCCTGTTTGCCTTGTTCCCTCTATGCCACTTTGACTATTCTCTCCATCCCTTTTGCCTTCCAGAATAATGTCTCCCTTCCCCACATAACTCAGTTTAAAGCCCTCCTGATCAGATTCTTCAGACTGTTGGCAAAAACGTTTTTGCCAACTGGCGTGAGATGCAGTCCATCCCTTGCCAGAAGTCCCTCTTCATGGAACCGCAGCCCATGATCCAAGAATCCTAACCGTTCTTGGCGGCACCATCTACGGAGCCAGTTATTCACCTGTGCTATTTTCCTCTCCCTTCCTGGACCATGCCCTTCCACTGGGAGAAGAGATGAGATGACAACCTGTGCATCCATCTCTTTCAGCTTCCTACCCAGAGCCTCGTAATCCCTTCTGATATTCTGAAGGCTGTGTCTTGCTGTGTCATTCATTCCCATGTGGACCAAAAGGAAGGGATAGTGGTCAGTAGGCTTGACCAGTCTTGTCAGCCTCTCCGTCACATCACGGATCTTTGCCCCAGGGAGACAACACACCTCCTGAGTCCTTAAGACGCCACTGGGCTCTTTGTTGGTTTTGATGCAAGAGATTCACATGAATGCATCCCACCCTTAACCCACTTGGGAGAGGAACACCAAAATACATTTGGATTCTTCTGTCTTGAAGGGGGGGGGAACAATATAAAGAAAGAAACCAGTTCCAAAAGGTTAATCTCCTGTAATGATTAACCTTACTCATCTCAGTAAATCTTAAAAACTTTGATTAACTTGTGCCCATCTCTTGCTTTGCTGTGTATAAAGTTCAGGCAGTGCTGCTCAGAAACTCAGTTGTCTTCTCCTAGAATGTAAACCTAAACCTGCCATTCATTTCTGGCTGCCAAGATGGAGCCTCTGGGGACAACCACGGTCCTTCTGATCGTCTGTATCTCCTGCCTCGTTCTCTCTGCCGTCTGGAAAAGCAGGACCCAAAGGAAAGGGAAGCTGCCCCCTGGACCTTCTCCTTTGCCTATCGTTGGGAACACTCTGCAGCTGAAGACAAACAACTTGGACCAGGCTCTCCAAAAGGTCAGTGGAAGGGTGGCAACAAATATCAGGCTCTGTGGGCACTATTCAGAGGAAGTTGCTGGCAGAGTCACCTCTACAGATTCCTAGCCTAAGAAAACCCAAATTAGGTTTGTGGGGTTCCTGTATGTTGATAGACAATTTGAAGGCAGTCACTCTCTCTCACACACAAGGTCTAAATTCAATGGTTTTTATGGTTATGTCACTGTTTTATAATATTGAGATTGATGTAATTGTATTTTATGATATGTTGGAATCCTGCCTCGATCTGAAGAAGAGGTGGGAAATAGGAATAAATTTTTTATTATTATTATTGTTGTTGTTGTTGTTGTTGTTGTTGTTATTCAATACCCTAAAGGTACCAGATCCCATCTGATTTTGGAAGCTAAGCAGGATCAGTACTGTTTAGGATTTGGATGGACTTGGATGGACAACCATCAATGAAACCCAGGTGCTGTTAGCCTCTATTTCAGAGGAAGGAACTGGGAAAACTATATGTGAGGGTTCCTTGTCTCCCCCCTTGGAGGTCTTTAAACAGAGGCTGGATGGCCGTCTATCAATGGGGATGCTTTGATTGAGAATTTCTGCATGGCAAAATGGGGTTGGACTGGATGTTCCTTCTCGGGGTCTCTTCCAACTCTATGAGTCTATGATTCTATGATTGTCTAAGAAAACCCTATGAAATTAATGTGGTCACCAGGATGGGAGGCCCCAAAGGAATACAAAGAGCTGGAGGCTCTGTTTCAGAGGAAGGAACTGGCAAAACCACCTCTGAGGATTCCTTGACTATGAAAACCCTTTCAAATTCATGGGGCCACCATATGCGGATGGACAACTTGAAAGCACATCTTTACCAACACAATGTTCATTCCATCATTTCACTTCTATTTATTTCTCTTCACCTGAAGGAAACCCGCTTTTAATTTGGTTATTTGCAGAGAGTACTGAATTTACTGCCAGTAATAATGTGGGGAACAGTTTGCATTGCAAAGAGATATCAACACAATGTACATTTCATAATTTCGCTTCTGTTTGCTTCTCTTTACCAGAAGGATCATTGCCCCACAGAGGTTGCAGTGTTACTGTTTGCATAGAAAAGAGAAAGAGGAGGGAGAGGAGAGGATGGGGAATATTTCTGTGTCAGGGCTCATTCCCACTTGCAGTTTAAAACGATTCCTGATTCACCCTCACTCCGAATATGGAAATCAATTTGAAAAGGTCCCTTGTTCCCACTATAAAGTGGATCTTTTTCTTATCCCATAGTAAATGCTTCTTTTTTGACACGGTTGTCGTCCCCACTTGCACTGCTTCAAAATGGAGGAGGAGGAGGAGGAGGAGGATTGCCATTGCTAGGCCTTGCCATTGCTAGGGAGGGTGAGCTGGGGGTCCTCCCTTGTCCTCCACCTCCTCCTTCTCCGTCCAGGAGCCATCCCCCAGAAGGTCCTCCCTTGAGGGAAGCCAAAGGGCTCAATGACAGGAGCAGCAGCAGCAGGAGAGGCATTCATAGCCAGCCCTCTTCAAAGGAGCCTTGCAACCTGGGCATTCCAGCCAGGTGCCGCGTCCTCCATTCTCCTGGGGGGTGTCCTCCATTTGGCGCCTGGGGGAAAAGTGGGGGGTCATGGGGGGGGCTCTCCCTGAGGCTAAGTGGTGGACCTGATGTCCAGCCAAGGAGGAGGTCCAAGGGAGCCTCCCAGGGGGCAGTCGGAGGGCTGGGGCTTTCCAACAAGGACCCAGGGGGACTCCAGCCCAAGAGAGAGAGGGTCAGGGTTGGGGGCTTTGCCTCTGGCTGTATCCACACTGGAGAAATAACCCAGTTTGGCACCACTTTAACTGTTCTCGCTCAAGGCTATGGAATTCTACCAGAGTTTGTTGTGCAGCCAGATGGAGCATGCTCCTCCTCAGCTCCCATGAAGGAAAGTGCGGCCCAATGGTTCCCCAGGGGTCTTCCTCCACTGTTGCCTCGGTGAGGAAGCTAAGGAAGCCCACCTCTCTCCCTCAGGGGCCCAACTCCTGTCGCCTGCCCGCCCGCCTTTGGGGTTTCCGTCTGAAGTGAGCAGTAGGGCACCAGACACAGTGCCTTCTGTCCCTCAGGGCAGACTGAGGCAAAGGAGGCAGCCAGAGAGAGGTCTCTGGCCGGGGCAGAGGATGCCAATAGACTTGAGGTGTCACTGCCCCAGCATTTTATTTTATTTTAAAAGCACCCAAAATAAAAAGGCAGCACTGAGTGTGTGTGTGTGTGTGTGTGTGTGTGTGACATCTCTGGACATAGATGGTAAACATCCCTTTGTCCCTTCTCTCAAAATGAATTGATTCCGACCTGGTGTTCCCACTAATGCAACTCACTTCAGAATCGATTCTTCTGAATAGAACCGCTTTGACACTACTATCAGGAAAATCCAGGTTTTTTTGTGTTTGCCCCGCTTTATCACCGCTGAAATCGATCGAATAAGGATTGGAACTGATTTCCAGTGTTTGCCCCGATCTTCAATTCGCTGTAAATTGTAGTGGGAATGAGCTCTCAGATGGCTTGGCTCGATTGTGGGATAGAGATCATAGAATTTAACAAGTTAGTAGGGAGTTTGGTAGGAGAAAGAAAGCAGGCACAGAATGCAAAATTGTAATTGAAGATATGGGTTCCCCTTCCCCTCAATCTGGGAAAATGCATAGGTGGGCACCCTACAATGCGTCTTTTGCTTTGTCTTCCTCTAGCTGAGTGAGAAATATGGACCCGTGTTCACACTCCATTTCGGAGCGGAAAGAGCAGTGGTGCTTCACGGATACAATGCCATCAAGGAAGCCCTGATCGACCGGGCCGAGGAGTTTGCCGCCCGGGGAAAGCTGCCCACAGCTGAAAAATTCAGGAAAGGGAAAGGTAACTTCTTAGGTGGCTTTGTGTACTTGTACTTGTGTACAAGGATCAATGACAGCCAAATGGCACCGTTTTCCCAATGGCTTTGCATACAAGGATGGATGAGGGCCAAATGGCACTGTTTCTACCAAGGGCAGAAAAGGGGTTCATGCACTTAGTTAATCACTACTGAGCTAATGTTCATGATTAACTTATTTTTTTTTTAATAAAGTCTAATTCCTTTGTTCTTCTTAATTTCTACATAGTCAGCTTTGACTTCTGGTGACCATCTGGATGACAAAGTTCCACTTTCCTCTGTCTTCAACCAAGCCCTACATGGCCTGGGTCCAACCTATCTTCGGTCTATCCATACAGTCCACCCCACACACTCAGGTCCTCTGGGAGGAATTTATTGCAACCTATAAAAACTAAAGCCGTCAAGACAGATCTCTTTCGGCAGGCCTTCCCTGAATAGAAAACCCGGGCACCAAATTGAACCTTCTATCCTTCTGAGTTTGCTACATCCTATGTGTTTGATCTGTTGGTTTTTGATGTTCTTGATGTCCAAGGTTGAATTGGTGCTGATTTTAATGCATGATTTTAAATTGTTAATGTTTAATTATATTTTAGGGGAGGGTGGGTTAGGGGGATATGGGATTGTATGTGAATTTTTAACTCAGATGCCACCTCGATTATCATTGTTAGAGAGGCAGGATATAAATAAAATTTTATTTATTTATTTATTAGCTTCCATCTATTGCTCTGTGTCCTGTTCTCTGGCGCAGGAGAAAACAAGTTTGCTCCCTCCTCAATGTGACAGGAGGGAGTGTGGTGGAGTCTCCTTCCTTAGGGGTCTTTAAGCAGAGGATGGATGGCCATCTGTCAGGGATGCTTTGATGTGGAGTTCCTGCATGGCAGATTGGGGTTGGACAGGATGGCCCTTGTGGTCTCTTCCAACTCTATGATTCTATGATTCTATAATAATAATAAGTTGTTTTATTTCTAGCCTGCCCCTCTGAACGAGCAATCGGGGCGGGTTACAGAAGAGAGTTAAAACAACAGCAGTTAAAACATCCGATCCCATCCCCGCCTCCTCCCCTAAAAAAGGATTAAACCAAACAACAAGTTAAAACATAGCATACAGTAAACAATATCAACAGTATCAACGGAGAATCCTTGAACTGTGTGGGTGGGCAAAGGCTGGAATCTCTACGACCAAAATTTGGAGCCGAGAGGTGTCAAAGATTTTCTGGGAAGGCCTGCCGGACATCCCTTTGAATATTTAAACAGGGCTCTCATATCACCTCTTAACCATCTCTTCTCCAGGCTAAACATCCCCAGCTCCCTGAGTCTCTCCTCAAAGGGCTTCATGGTTTCCACACCCTTCACCATTTTGATCATCCTCCTCTGGAGATGCCCCAGAGCGGTACTGTTATTCTCCTCAACTGGGCACGATACTTCTATTGATGCGGCCTTGAATCACATTTGCTTTTTAACAGTGTGGATCACACTGTTGATTCATGTTCAGCTTGTGGTCAACTAGGACTCCTAGATCCCTTTTCCATGTTCTGTGGTCAAGCCAGGTGTCCTCCATGGACACCAGAAATGGTCCTGCCTTTTTTTAAAAAATAAATGGGTTCTGAAATATATTGTGAATCATGCATTTATTCTGTGTGATTTTTCCCCATTAAAATCTGTTAAGATTAATAAGACAGTTTTCCTTATATGTGCATTGGTTTTATTATTGAAACAGTTTGGACAATATTGACCTTCTAGATCAAAGGAAGTTATAGTGCCACTCTATTCTGCTTTGGTCAGGCCCCACCTGGAATACTGTGTCCAGTTCTGGGCACCACATTTCAAAAAAGATGTGGAGAAACTGGAGCAGGTCCAAAGGAGGGCAACTAAGATGGTGAAGGGTCTGGAAACCTTGCCCTATGAAGAACGCCTTAGGGAGCTGGGGATGTTTAGCCTGGAGAAGAGAAGGTTAAGAGGTGATATGATAGCCCTGTTTAAATATTTGAAGGGATGTCATATTGAGGAGGGAGCAAGCTTGTTTTCTGCTGCTGCAGAGACTAGAACGCGGAACAATGGATGCAAACTGCAGGAAAAGAGATTCCACCTCAACATTAGGAGGAACTTCCTGACAGTAAGGGCTGTTCGACAGTGGAACACACTCCCTCGGAGTGTAGTGGAGTCTCCTTCCTTAGGGGTCTTTAAGCAGAGGCTGGATGGCCATCTGTCAGGGATGCTTTGACTTGGAGTTCCTGCATGGCAGGGGGTTGGACTGGATGGCCCTTGTGGTCTCTTCCAACTCTATGATTCTATGATTCTATGATTCTATGATCCCTTCAAACTCTATAATGCTATGACTTCTGTTACAAACACACACACACACACACACACTGCCCCTCTCCTTTCCCAGGGATCATCTTCAGCAATGGAGAGACCTGGAAGCAGCTCCGGCGTTTTGCCCTGACTACCCTCCGTAACTTTGGGATGGGAAAGAAAAGCATTGAGGAGAGGATCCAGAAAGAAGCCCAGTATCTCCTGGAAGAGTTTCAGGACACAAAGGGTAGGTAGCTCCTGTCCATCTCCACTTCCTCCACCCTTGGAGGCATCTTCTCGTTCCTTTCCAGGAAATTCCTCCCTTCCTGCCATCCTGGAAAAAGGCTCCAGGCTCCTCCATGGAGGAATCTGATGGTTTAGGGTAGAAGTCCATCTGAAAGAGCTGGGGCCTGGAACATGAGGTTGTTTTTCTCAGCTACCTGGAAAGACCATATCTGGCCCAACCAAGGCAAACTGCTTGCAAACATGCTCAGCAAAAACAGAGGTTGGATTTCCAACCTTGACTAGATTGCAACTGGCAAGATCTTGGGCTGAGACATGTCCGTTCTTTCTCTCTCTTTCTCTTCCAGGGAAGCCCTTTGACCCCAACTTCTTGCTCAAGTGTGCTACCTCCAACGTCATCTGTTCCATCGTCTTTGGCAAGCACTTCAGCTACAATGACAAGAGGTTTCTATACATTATCGCCTTGCTTGATGAAAACTTTGAGATTATCAACTCTCCCTGGGGACAGGTCAGCCCTTTTTAACTCATGGCCCTTTGTGTGAATTTTAAAATCCATTTTGCATTGGTGTGTCTCTATGTGGGATGGAGAAGGGCAGATACATGACCTGAGCCAAAACTAAGTCCAAGACTGAAGGATGGAGGACTGTGTTCCTACCCCAGATGACAGGTTTATAAAGCTGGGCCAAAACTAACAAAATGAATTTCAGCAGAGAGAAAATGTAAGATAGTACACTTAGGCAGAAAAAAATGAAATTCATAGATAGAGGATCGGAGACACCTGGCTGAACAAGATTATATGCGTGAAACGGATCTGGCAGTCCTAATGGACCAAAAGTTGAAAAATGAGTCAACAGTGTGATGCAGCAGCTAAAAAGGCCAATGCAATTTTAGGCTGTATCAGTAGAGGTATAGTGTCTAGATCAAGAGATGTAACAGTGCCACTCTATTCTGCTTTGGTCAGGCCCCACCTGGAATAACACTGTGTCCAGTTCTGGGCAAAACAATTCAAAAAAGAGGGTGAGAAACTGGAGTGTGTTCAAAGGAGGGCCACCAAAATGGTGAAGGGTCTGGAAACCATAAAGCCCTATGAAGTGAGACTTAGAGAGCTGGATATGTTTAACCTGGAGAAGAGGACATTAAGAGTGGATATGATAGCCTTCTCTAAATATTTGAATGGTGGTTGTATTGAGGATGGGGTAAGCTTGTTTTCTGTAGCCCTAAAGAATGGAATATAGACCAGCTGGTTCAAACTACAAGAAAAGAGAATCCACCTCAATGTTAGGGAGAAAGTCTTGACAGAAAGAACCATTTGGCAGTAGAATATGCTGCTTCCCTACAGTGTGGCATATGTTGCTTCATAGAATCATAGAATCGTAGAGTTGGAAGAGAGCCCAAGAAGGGCCATCCAGTCCAACCCCCTTTTGCCGTGCAGGAACTCCCAATCAAAGCATCCCCAAAAGATGGCCATCCAGCCTCTGCTTAAAGAACTCCAAAGAAGGAGACTCTGGTGGAGTATGTTACTGTCAGGAAGTTCCTCCTAATGTTGATGTGGAATCTCTTTTCCATTATTCTGTGTTCTAGTCTCTGCAGCAGCAGAAAACAAGCTTGCTCCCTCCTCAATATAACATCCCTTCAAATATTTAAACAAGGCTCTCATATCACCTCTTAACCTTCTCTTCTTCAAGCTAAACATACCCAGCTCCCTAAGTGGTTCATCATAGGGCTTTATGGCTCCTTGGAGTCTCCTTCTTTGGACATTTTTAAACAGAGGTTGGATGGCCATCTGTCCCAGGAAGGGGTTTGATTGGGTTTTCCAGCATGGCAAAAGATGGTTGGACTTGTTGGCCATTAGGAATCCCTTCCAACTCTATGATTCTATGATTCTATACCAACTAAATTCAGCCCATTGAAGAAACATAAAGCTCTTCTTCTGGAGAATCTCCATTCATCTTCCAGTGTCCATGGAAAAATGGAATAATTGAACTTGAGTGACATGTGTCCTTCTCTCCTTCCAGTTTTTCAGTTTTTTCCCTTTCATCATGGACTTCATTCCCGGTCCTCATCAACGCATAATACCCAACGCCATGAAAGCCAAAGACTTCATTTTGGAGGAAGCCAAGGAACACAGGGCTACCCTAGACCCCAGCAACCCTCGGGATTTCATTGACTGCTTCTATATTAAGATGGATCAGGTAAGGCAGAATGGGGACCAACATGGACTCCAGCTGCTATAACTGTCGACTGTGGGCCATTTCAAGTTTTCCTAAGTTAATGACGTCTACTCCACTGATTGTTGTGTATTTTTCTCTAGGAAAAAGATAACCACGCATCTGAGTTCGATACTGAGAACCTATTCATCTCCACCTTTGACTTGTTTCTGGCAGGAACAGAAACAACCAGCACCACACTCAGATTCGGGCTCCTGATCCTGCAGAAATACCCGGAGATAGAAGGTAATAGAGATGGCCAGCAAATTAACCCCAATCCTCTGCCCTTTTCTCAGCATCTCCAGACCATCCCTTGCTGGATGTCTGTTGTGCTGCTCTGGATGGGCCACATTACAATATCTGGGAATGAAATGGGACCCACAAGCAACTGGAAGTCTACTTGTCACTTTTGACCTCTAGATTATGCAGCTGTGTTACCCAAACAGAAAATGTAATGGTCCCAAGAGGGCACTGAAAATTAATAGTTAAATTGGGGGATTTTATTAGCTCAAATGACAGCAGCCCAAAAGGCTCAAGAAACCAAAGGAGATATTGAACCTCTGTATAACAGTTCCAAGATAAGGAATGTTAGAGTACAAGTTCCAAGGTACAGGTCCAAACATAACTCCAGAGTACAGGTCCAAACGTAATTTTATGTATAACCAAGAGAAATCACCATACATACAAGGCACTCACTCACTGACACTTCCAAGAACTAATGATATAAAAAGTGGTAGCAGATAGTGACTTAAAGGGTTGGCAGAGGACAATGTTGTACTGATTCCAGTTGTGTAGCTCCAGTCAAGGTAAACGCTGTAAGATCATTGCCTAGCGAGACTTCCAGATTTTTGTGGGTTTTTCAGGCTATGTGGCCATGTTGTAGAAGAGTTTAGTCCTGATCTTTCACCAGCATCTGTGGCTGGCATCTTCAGTGAATGCTGGCATGAAAGTGAGTGGGGTACATATAGACTGTATGACCCTAGGTTGGGAGGACTGATCTTCTAGGACATGGCCACATAGCCCGAAAAACCCACAAAAACTATGTATACCAGCCATGAAAGCATTCGACTTCACATTCATTTTCCAGATGGTTGCAGGACCCGTTTTCAACAAATGTCATAGAATCATAGAATCGTAGACTTGGAAGAGACCACAAGGGCCATCCAGTCCAACCCCCTGCCATGCAGGAACTCCCAATCAAAGCATCCCTGACAGATGGCCATCCAGCCTCTGCTTAAAGACCTCCAAGGAAGGAGACTCCACTACGCTCCGAGGAAGGAGTGTGTTCCACTGTCGAACAGCCCTTACTGTCAGGAAGTTCCTCCTAATGTTGAGGTGGAATCTCTTTTTCTGCAGCTTGCATCCATTGTTCCGCGTTCTAGTCTCTGGAGCAGCAGAAAACAAGCTTGCTCCCTCCTCAATATGACATCCCTTTAAATATTTAATCAGGGCTATCATATCACCTTCGTTTCTCCATACTAAAAGGCTCTCCCCATAGGGCATGGTTTCCAGACCCTTCACCATTTTAGTTACCCTCCTTTGGACACATGGCTCCAGTTTCTCTGCCTCCTTTTTCAAATTGTGGTGCCCAGAACTGGACACAGTATTCCAGGTGGGGCCTGATCAAAGCAGAATAGAGCAGCACTATTACTTCCCTTGATCTAGACGCTATACTTCTATTGATGCAGCCTAAAATAGCATTGGCCTTTTTAGCTGCTGCATCACACTGTTGGCTCATGTTCATCTTATGGTCTACTTGGACTCCTAGATCTCTTTCACATGTAGTTTCATTCAGCCAGGTGTCCCCCATTTTATATCTGTGCATTTCATTTTTCCTCCCTAAGTGCAGAACCTTACATTTCTCTGCATTGATTTTCATCTTGTTAGCATTGGCCCAGCTTTCTAGTCTATTCAGGTCATTTTGAATTTTGATCATGGCATAGTGGCCCATTGCAGGCCTAAAATTGTCCCCACTCAGAGCAGCAAAATTGAAATCCAAAAAGAGATAGTCTGGAAACAGTGCAAAAAGAGAATTGCATAACACTGAGCCATGGCAGTTAAAGCGGTGTCAAAGTATTTATTCTGCAGTGCCCTTGCCATCTCTAGAACCTCAACTGAGGTTTCCTGGAAGTGGTTTGCTATTGAACTTCATCCACCTCCTGACAGAGAAAATCCAGGAAGAGATTGACCGAGTGGTTGGCCGCTCGCGAAGACCTTGCATGGCTGATCGTGGTCAGATGCCTTATACGGATGCCGTCATCCATGAGATCCAGAGGTTCATCTCTCTCGTCCCAATGAGTGTCCCTCATGCGGTGGCCAAAGACACACCATTCAGAAAATACATCATCCCCAAAGTAAGTTCTCTCCTTCCACTTGAACAAACTGAAGCAGCTTTTGTATATAGAAGGTTCTCTTAGCATTTGTGGCTTGGATGGAATAATTAGAATGTTGCTTCTTCTCAGGGCTTTTGTCCCCAATCTTTTGTGGATGAAAATAATTATCTCCCTTTATTCTCTTTAGGGGACCACAATAATTCCTGTTCTGACCTCGGTGTTGCATGACAGCAAGGAATTCCCCAACCCCACAAAGTTTGACCCACAACATTTCCTGAACAAAGACGGGAGCTTCAGGAAGAGTGACTACTTCATGCCCTTTTCTGCAGGTAAAATGGTTCCTCCTTCCTTGGCAGTATTTTTTGGATCTCCTAATCTGCCATTGTTGGGGCAGTGAAGGCATTTCCCTCTGTGACCCCATCTTCTTCTCTTCTCTTCTCTTCCCTTCCTTTTCCTTGCAGGGAAGCGGATCTGCGCAGGAGAAGGCCTGGCCCGCATGGAGCTCTTCTTGTTCTTGACCTCCATCCTCCAGAACTTCAAGCTGAAGCCCCTCAAGGACCCCAAGGAAATCGATATCACACCCCTGATGAGTGGAGCGACCCGTATCCCCCGGACCTATCAGCTCTGTGCCTTGCCCCGTTGAAAAGGTCCCCTCCGGACAGAATATGGTCTGGTCGAGGTGTTGATGGTCTGAGAAACCTGCCTTAGATGTCTGCAGGGGGGGGGGGGTTGAAAGTATTGATGTCTGAAAGCTGGTCTAGTGCAAAGAGAAAATGTGAGCTCTGATAAACCTGCATTAATCGCACATAAGCATGGACTTTAAACTGCTTGAGCTCACTTGTAGTATGTTTAAATTATTCACTATTGTTCCAAGCTTTAAATTGTTTAGAACTGATTTTATTTGCACGGCACCCTGAAATTTCAAGATGTAGTCTGGATAGCAGATATTTCAATAAATACAGCTGAATAAAGAACTTTGCTTTAGAAGTGAGAAAGCTGTTCCTATTGAAAGGGAGTCCTCCCTTTTTATAAAACAAACAAACAAACAGCTTCATTTATATACCGCTTCATACCCTTAATGAGTGTCTAAGCGGTTTACAATTGTAAGCTATTTGCCCCCCAACAATCTGGGTACTCATTTTAGCGACCTCGGAAGGATGCAAGCCTGAGTCAAGCTTCAGCCCTTTGCTGGTCTTGAACTCGCCACCTTATGGTTTTGAGTGAGTGGCTGCAGTACAGGCATTTAACCACTGCGCCACCAGGGCTGATAGAATCATCGAATCAAAGAGTTGGAAGAGACCACAAGGGCCATCCAGTCCAACCCCCCTGCCATGCAGGAACTCCCAATCAAAGCATCCCTGACAGATGGCCATTCAGCCTTTGCTTAAAAACCTCCAAGAAAGTGACTCCACCACCCTCCGAGGGAGTGTGTTCCAGTGTTGAACAGCCCTTACTGTCAGGAAGTTCTTCCTAATGTTGAGGTGGAATCTCTTTTCCTGCAGTTTGCCTCCATTGTTCCGAGTCCTGTTCTCTGGAGCAGCAGAAAACAAGCTTGCTCACAATTCAGCCTCATTGGATGACTCTTCGCAGAAGGCTTTGTCTTCAGAGCTGGATCCTCAGAGCATCTACAAAGACCCCAAAGACTCTGCCTCTTGCACATACAACGCCTTCGCCCTTCTCTTCCTCCTCCTCTTCCTCCTCCTGCCTTGGCTTCCTCTTCCTCCTCCTCGGGCTGCATTGCCTCTTCTTCCTCCTCCTCCTCTTCCTCCTCCTCCTGCCTTGCCTTCCTCTTCCTCCTCTTCCTTCTCCTCCTGCCATGCAGCCCCTTCCTCCTTCTCTCCCTCCTCCTCCTCCTCCTCTGCCCCTGCAAAGCTACCCATGCACAGTTGCTCAATCCATGGATGGTAAATCCGCATCTAAGGAGGGCCCACTGTAGTTCCCAAGCCGGACTGCCTGGACTGCTGCTCATGTCAAGAGGCCCGGTGCCTTCCAGCGCCTTTTCTCCACCCGGAGCCCGGGTGGCTGCTTACGTTACTCATGATGCACAGATGACTGACATTCATTTTCAAACAGTGCAAACTAGTGAGGATGACAATCGTGACAATAAAAGAAGTGAATACAGAAAAGATACACTTTCATATTGGGAATGACGGACGAATCAATTACCCTGTTTTCCCCAAAATAAGACATCCTCTGAAAATAAGACCTAGTAGAGGTTTTGCTGAATTGCTAAATATAAGGCCTCCCCCGAAAGTAAGACCTAGCAAAGTTTTTGTACATTAATATATATTCACTATATAATAAATATTCAATTTTTTTTGTTCAACAATAAGTGTGAATTCTTCTCCATGGAAAAATAAGACATCCCCTGAAAATAAGACCTAGCGCATCTTTGGGAGCAAAAATTAATATATGACACCGTCTTAATTTTGGGAGAACATGGTACCAACATGGAGCAAAGGTGAATCACAAACTAGTTTGAAGTGTAAGTGGGAATGAGTCCTAAGGTGTCCAGTAGATATAACTCAGCTTTAAATTCCATCACAATATTAAATATGCTACATATTGTTTTGTGAATTCCAAACCAATTCCAGTATTTTTTACCTTTATCCAAGACCACCATGTATGGGGGAAAACCCCTTTAATGCACTTCCAACATTTGTTACATAGACCATATATTTTAGCTAATGTATCTGGTATTGGATACCGGCAGTATAACATCTTGTAGTAACTTTCTTTAATACTCTGACCTCGTATATTTCAGCCTTTTTGACCATGTATATTCCCATTCTGACAATTCTGTCGGGTGTCCTATATTTTGGGCCCAAACAACCATATCATTTTTAAGAACCTCTTTTTCCATTTCAATTTTTAACAAATATTCATATAATTTCAATAACATCCCTTTATTCTCTGATTCCATTATTGCTTCTAGCTCTGATTTCTTTATTTCAATATACTGTAATTATCTCTTATATCCAATTTAAATCTTTCATTTAATTACCATTTTAAGTATGAGTGAATGTTTAGTCCTTCTTTAGCTAATTCTTCGTCTGTTTTTGTATTGTATTGTATTGTTCTGTCTAATCAATATGTCTTTATATCTTACCCAATCTTTAATTGCTCCTAATTCTCTTCTTAAGAATGCCTGGTGTGGTGAAGTTTCCAATGGAATTTTCCCACCAATTTTTCTCCTGATTTTCTTCCAAATCCAAAGTAATGGCTTCCTTATACAATGATTCTTGAAGTCCCTATTACAATTGTCTTTATTATAAAACAGTTAAGCATGCCAACCATATATTGTACTTGTACCTTCTAACTGTAATAGTTGATTTGCTCATGGCATCACCTTATAAACCTCTCAGAGTCTTTAAGACACCACTGGGCTCTTTGTTGGTTTTGATGCAAGAGATTCACATGAATGCATCCCACCCTTGACCCACTTGGGAGAGGAGCACTGAAATACATTTGGATTCTTCTTTTTTGAATGGGGAAAAATATATATATAAAGAAAGAAACCAGTTCCGAAAGGTTAATCTCCTGTAATGATTAACCTTACTTATCTCAGTAAATATAAAAACTTTGATTAACTTGTGCCCATCTCTTGCTTTGCAGTGTATAAAGTTCAGAGAGCATTGCTCAGAAACTCAGTTGCCTTCTCCTAGAATGTAAAACTAAACGTGCCATTCATTTCTTCTGGCTGCCAAGATGGAGCCTCTGGGGACAACCACGGTTCTTCTGATCGTCTGTATCTCCTGCCTTCTTCTCTCCGCCGTCTGGAAAAGCAGGACCCAGAGGAAAGGAAAGCTGCCCCCTGGACCTTTTCCTTTGCCCATCATTGGGAACACTCTGCAGCTGAAGACCAAGAACTTGGACCAGATCCTCCGCAAGGTCAGTGGAAGAGTGGTCATCCTTCACAAAAAACATGTATGTGTTGGGGGCATTATATATTTAGAGTCCTCTAAAGGCCCTAAAGGCACCGGCTAAGAAAGGTCAGCCCTTGTTTGAACTTGGATGGAAGCCCACCAACAAATATCAGGCTCTGTAGGCACTATAAGAGAAGAAGGGACTGGCAGAGCCGCCTCTGAGGATTCCTTGCCTAAGAAAAACCCATTAGATTTATGCGGTTGCTGTAATCTGCCATACAATTTGAAGGTACTCCCTCCCTCTCACCCTAAAGGTACCACATCCCATCTTATCTTGGAAGCTAAGCGGGGTCAGCTCTGTTTAGGACTTGGATGGACAACCATCAATGAACCCCAGGTGCTCTTATAAATAAATAAAACTTTTGCATATGCAATCAAAGCGACGTGCAAGAGTTAAAAATACAATTATATACTTATACAAATCCCCCCTTAAAACAAGATTATAAACAATTATAATATTAAAATTCCAACATTAATTAAAAACTCTTATTTATTTATACTATTAAAATTAACAGTATGCCAGGTGGTCATCACAGCCAGAGATATCAGGAGTGAAATGGGGGGGGGGGGTCTTTACATGGCCGGGGGCTGTTCTGGGAAGGCTCTATTTCAGAGGAAGGAACTGGGAAAACTACCTCTGAGGATCCCTTGCCTAAGAAAACCCTATGAAATTATTGGGGTCACTGGGATGGGAGGCCCCAAAGGAATACATGGAGCTGGAGGCTCTGTTTCAGAGGAAGGAACTGGCAAAACCACCCCTGAGCCTTCCTTGACTCAGAAAACCCTATAAAATTCATGGGGCCACCTCATGTGGACAGGCAACTTGAAAGCACATCGATATCAACACAATGTACATTTCATAATTTCGCTTCTGTTTGCTTCTCTTTACCAGAAGGATCCCTGCCCCACAGAGATTGCAGTGTTACTGTTTGCATAGAAAAGAGAAAGAGGAGGGAGAGGAGAGGATGGGGAATATTTCTGTGTCAGGGCTCATTCCCACTTGCAGTTTAAACCGATTCCTGATTCACCCTCACTCCGAATATGGAAATCGATATGAAAAGGTCCCTTGTTCCCACTATAAAGTGGATCTTTTTCTTATTCCATAGTAACCACTTCTTTTTTGACACGGTTGTCATCCCCACTTGCAGTGCTTCAAAATGGAGGAGGAGGAGGATTGCCATTGCTAGGGAGGGTGAGCTGGGTGTCCTCCTTTGTCCTCCACCTCCTCCTTCTCCGTCCAGGAGCCATTCCCCAGAAGGTCCTCCCTTGAGGGAAGCCAAAGGGCTCAATGACAGGAACATCAGCAGCAGGAGAGGCATTCATAGCCAGCCCTCTTCGGAGGAGCCTTGCAGCCTGGCCATTCCAGCCGGGTGCCGCATCCTCCATTCTCCTGGGGGGTCTCCTCCATTTGGCCCCTGCGGGAAAAGTGGGGGGTCCTGGGGGGCTCTCCCTGAGGCTAAGGAAGGCTGGGGGGTCTCCCATGGAGTGGACATGATGTCCAGCCAATGAGTGGCTGGGGGTCCAAGGGAGCCTCCCAGGGGGCAGTCGGAGGGCTGGGGCACTCCAACAAGGACCCAGGGGGACTCCAGCCCAAGAGAGAGAGGGTCTGGGTTGGGGGCTCAGTCTCTGGCTGTATCCACACTTGAGAAATAACCCTGTTTGGCACCACTTTAACTGTCCTCACTCAAGGCTATGGAATTCAGGTAGCTGGAGTTTGTTGTGGAGCCAGGCGCATGCTCCTCCATGGCTTCCGTGAAGGGAAGTACAGCCCAATGGTTCCCAGGGGTCTTCCTCCTCCTTCGACAGAGGCATCTTCACCGTTGCCTCAGAGAAGAGGCTAAGGAAGCCCACCTCTCTCCATCAGGGGCCCAGCTCCCATTGCCTACCCACCCGCCTGTCTTTGGGGTTTCAGTCGGAGGCAAACACTAGGGCCCGGACACCGCTCCCTTCCATCCCTCTAGGCAGACTGAGGCACAGGGGCAGTGAGAGAGAGATCTCTGGCCGGGGCTGTTGTTGTTTTTTAATCATAAAAGTAATTGAAAAATCAATAGAATGGTTTAGCAACTACTTGCCTTCACAATTAGTTGCTTGACCAATCTATTGATTTTTTGATTACTTTTCTTTATTGACCCAAAATAAAAAGGCAGCGCTGGGGCCATGGGGGGGGGGCATCTCTGGGCAGGAGTGATAAACAACCCTCTGCCATTTGTCCCTCCCCAAAGAATGAATCGATTCTGATCTGTTGTTCCCACTAATGCAACTCACTTGAGAATCGATTCTTCAGAAAAGAACCATTTTGAAACTACTCTCTGGAAAATCCAGGTTTTTTGTGTTTGCCCTGCTTTATCACCACTGAAATCGATCGAATAAGGATCGGAACTGATTTCAAGTGGGAATGAGGGTCTTATACCCCGACCTGTGATTCGCTGTAAATTGTAGTGGGAATGAGCTCTCAGATGGCTAGGCTCGATTGTGGGATAGGGACCATGGAATTTAACAAGTTAGTAGGGAGCGTGGTAGGAGAAAGGAAGCAGGCACAGAATGCAAAATTGTAATTGAAGATATGGGTTCCCCTTCCCCCCAATCTGGGAAAATGCATAGGTGGCCACCCTACAATGTGTCTCTTGCTTTGTCTTCCTCCAGCTGAGTGAGAAATATGGACCCGTCTTCACACTCCATTTCGGAGCGGAAAGAGCAGTGGTGCTTCACGGATACAATGCCATCAAGGAAGCCCTGATCGACCGGGCCGAGGAGTTTGCCGCCCGAGGAAAGGTGCCCACAGCTGACAAATTCAGGAAAGGGAAAGGTAACTTCTTAGGTGGCTTTGTGTACTTGTACTTGTGTACAAGGATCAAGGGCAGCCAAATGGCACCGTTTTCCCAATGGCTTTGCATACAAGGATGGATGAGGGCCAAATGGCACTGTTTCTACCAAGGGCAGAAAAGGGTTCGTGCACTTAGTTAATCACTACTGAGCTAATGTTCATGATTAACTTATTTTTTTAAACAATCTAATTCCTTTGTTCTTGTTAATTTCTACATAGTCAGCTTTGACTTCTGGTGACCGTCTGAATGCCAAAGTTTCACTTTCCTCTGTCTTCAACCAAGCCCTACATGGCCTGGGTCCAGCCTATCTTCGGTCTATCTATACAGTCCACCCCACACTCAGGTCCTCTGGGAGGAATTTATTGCAACCTATAAAAACTAAAGCTGTCAATAGAGATCGCTTTCAGCAGGCCTTCCCCGAATAGAAAATCCGGGCACCAAATTGAACCCTCTATCCTTCTGAGTTTGCTACATCCTATGTGCTTGATTTGTTGGTTTTTGATGTTCTAGATGTCCGAGGTTGGATTGATGTTGATTTTAATGTATGGTTTTAAATTTTTTAGGTTTAACTATGTTTTACAGGAGGGTGGTTTATGAGGATATGAGATTGTAGGTGAATTTTTAACTCATTTATTAGCTTCCATCCATTGCTTTGTGTCCTAGTCTCTGGGGCAGCAAAAAACAAGTTTGCTCTGCCCTCAACATGACCTCCCTTCAAATATTCGAACATGGCTATCATGCCACCAGCTAAACATCACCAGCTCCCTAAGTCTCTCCTCATAGGGCTTCATGGTTTCCAGAGCGTTCAACATTTTGATCATCCTCCTCTGGACATGCCCCTGAGTGGTACTGTTATTCTCAACTGGACACTATGGGGCTTTCTAGATTGGCAGGAAAGTGTGACATGAAGTTGCCTTTTCCTTAATGCTTAGCAGCTACACCGAAACCTTTAGATGCAGCTGCGCTGTTTTGCCGTTTTTAAAAAAGATGGTAAAAGCAGCACCTTTTTAAAGGTGCTTCCTCTCGCCTAAAACGCAAAAAAAAAAAAAAAAAGCGTTTTCTTGGCACACTTTCCCTTTTTCTCATCTAAAGGCTACACTTTCATGCAGCCATGAACACACCTCTTTTTGCCAATCTAAAATGGGCCTATACTTCTATTGATGCAGCCTTGAATCACATTTGCTTTTTAAGATGGTGGATCACACTGTTGATTAACGTTCAGCTTGTGGTCAACTAGGACTCCTAGATCCCTTTCTCATGTTCTGTGGTCAAGCCAGGTGTCCTCCATGGACATCAGAAATGGTTCTGCCTTTAAAAAAAAAAAAAAAAAAGAAATAGGTTCTGAAATATAATGTGAATCATGCATTTATTCTGTGTGGGTTTTCCCCATTAAAATCTGTGTAGATTAATAAGCCAGTTTTCCTAATACAGTGGTCCCCAGGGTTACGAAGGTAATCCGTTCCGGATTACCTTTCGTAACCCGGAAACGTTCGTTTCCCGGGGGACCACTATTGCAGACGGACCGCGCGGCCATTTAAAGGGGCCGCGCGGCTTTTTTTCTTTCGGATCCCGGGGATCCGTTCGGATCCCGGGGTCCGTTTTGCAGTCCCGCCGCCTTCAGATCCCGGGGATTTCGTTCCCCGGGGTCTTCGTAAGGCGGGGGACCACTGTATGTGCATTGGTTTTGGCATTGAAACAGTTTGGACTATATTGACCTTGTGATCCCTTCAAACTCTATGATGCTATGACTTCTGTTACACACACACACACACACACACACACAAACACACATACTCTGCCCCTCTCCTTTTCCAGGGATCATCTTCAGCAATGGAGAAAGATGGAAACAGCTCCGGCGGTTCGCCCTGACCACTCTCCGCAACTTTGGGATGGGGAAGAAAAGCATTGAGGAGAGGATCCAAGAGGAAGCCCAGTTACTCCTGGAAGAGTTGCAGAACACAAAAGGTAATAATAATAGTAATAATAATAATAATAATAATAATAACAATAACAACAATAATAATATTATTTATATCTCCCGCCTCTCCCTATGGATCGAGGCGGGCTTACAACATGATAAAATACAGTACAATAAAGTCACAATTAAAACAATATCACATTAAAACATATAGGTTCCATGATGCAAGTTTCATACAGGGAGAGTTAGATAAGATCGGTTTGATATGCCCACCGGAAAAGATCCGTCTTCAGCGCTTTTTTAAACACCTCTAATGTCGGTATCAGATGGATCTCCTCCAGCAGGTCGTTCCACAACTTTGGAGCCACTGCTGAGAAGGCAAGGCGAGATGTAGATATTAGTCTTGTATGATGATGATTTAACAACTTTTTGTCGGTAGTTCTTAGGGTGCGGGGCGGATTATGTAGGGAGAGGCATTCTCTCAAGTAACCTGTGCCCAAGCCATATAGGGCTTTAAAGGTAATAACCAACACTTTGTATTGCGCCCGGAAGCAGATTGGCAGCCAGTGCAATGATTTCAGAATGGGGGTGATGTGTTCCATTCTTGAAGCCCCCGTCAGTAGTCTGGCTGCTGCATTTTGACTCAATTGGAGCTTCCGAACTTGGTACAAAGGTAGCCCCATGTAGAGTGCATTACAGAAATCTAAACGAGAGGTTATCAGTGCATTTACTATTGTTTCTAGGTCCTCCCTGCCCAGGTAGGGACATAGTTGGCGTATCAGCCAAAGCTGATACCAGGTGCTCCTGGCAATCGCCTCCACCTGAGATGTCAATTGTAGAGATGAGTCCAGGAGCACCCCCAAGCTATGAACCTTGTCCCTTAGGGGAAGTGTGACCCCGTCTAGGAGAGGTTGATGAATCTCTATCCCTGGGCCTGGAGAGCCTATTGCAAGTACCTCTGTTTTCTCTGGATTCAATCTGAGTATATTTTTCCTCATCCAGCCCATTACCGAGTCAAGGCAAGCATTCAGAGGAGAGATGCCATCCTCAGTCACTGCATCAGTCAGAGACATAGAGAAGTAGATTTGGCTGTCATCAGCGTACTGATAATACCGCACCCCATGTCTCCGGATGGCCTCTCCCAGCGGTTTCATGTAAATGTTAAATAGCATGGGAGACAGAATGGCGCCTTGGTAGGTCTCGCCTGTCCACCTCCACCTCTACTACCCTTGTAGGCTTCTTCTCATGCCTTTCCAGGAGATATCTCCTTTCCTGCCATCCTGGAAAAAGACTCTATGGAGGAATCTGATGGATTATGTCCTGAGGAACAGGATTCTTGTTCCTCATCTGGTAACTCAGGAGGAGAGGTGGACTTTTCCACCAGGAGGTGGAAGGATTGGGCCTTCCCATGTCGTACACTAAGGGCACATCTGGCGGCGACCTGGGCATGCGAGACTTTTCTACACAAGTCTCAACTGAAAACACACTGTTCAAAGCCAATTCTAAATAAAAATGGCTCCCACCCTTTAGACACCCAAACTGAGGACTCTGGGGATGGATTCCCAAGTCACAATGGCCAAGAAGGTTCAAACAACCAACCATGGCACCTGGGTGGGAGAAGTGCTGCATTCATCAAGGACAGTTGGTGGATTTGTGGGAGGTTTGTTAGTGAAGGAACCTGGGCAGATCTAGCACCCAACATGGAACAGCTTCTGGAGAAGGGGATTCATAGACCACATGCCCCAGATCCAATGTTTCCCTGGCAAGATCCCATGCCAAGCTCACGTGGGCAGTAGAAGTTCTCCATGAGCTAGAAAGGACGCAAAGGCCTTGGTGAGGAGATGCAGGCCACAGCCAGAAAGACCCAGCAATGCCAGGATTTCAGTTTCCATGGGACTGGCAGGGACCATTGGCCACCTAGCCCTATACTTGCCAGGGCAGACATCCACCTGAAAGAGATGGGATCCTCCCTGGAACATGAGGTTGTTTTTCCCAGTTACCTGGAAAGCTCATATCTGGCCCAACCAAGGCAAACTGCTTGCAAAGATGCTCAGCAAAAACAGAGGCTGAATTTCCAACCTTGACTAGATTGCAACTGGCAAGATCTTGGGCTGAGACATGTCCATTCTTTCTCTGTCTTTCTCTTCCAGGGAAGCCCTTTGACCCCAACTTCTTGCTCAAGTGTGCTACCTCCAACGTCATCTGTTCCATCGTTTTTGGAAAGCACTTCAGCTACAGTGACAAGAGGTTTCTATACATCATGGCCTTGCTGGATGAAAGCTTGAAGATCGTCAACTCTCCCTGGGGACAGGTCAGCTCTTTTTTCCTCATGGCCTTTTGTGTGAATTTTTAAAATCCATTTTGCATAGGTGTGTCTCTGTGTGGGATGAAGAAGGGCAGATCCATGACCTGGGCCAAAACTAAGTCCAAGACTGAAGGAGTGAAGCCCATGGAGCACTGTGTACCTAATACACCAGAGAACAGGATAACAAAGCTGGGCCAAAACTAATTTGAATTTCAACAGGGACAAATGTAAGGTAGTAAACTTAGGCAGAAAAATGAAATGCATAGATATAGGATGGGGCCACCTGGATGAATGAGATTTATATGTGTGAAAGGATAGACTAAACATTGAACGTTGGAGTCTCTTTCTTTGGATCTTTTTAAACAGATGCTGGATGGCCATCTATCCCAGGAAGGGGTTTGATTGGGTTTTCCAGCATGGCAAAAGCTGTTTGGACTTGTTGACCCTTAGGAATCCCTTCCAATTCTCTGATTCTCTGATTCTATACCAACTAAATTCAGCCCATTGAAGAAACATAAAGCTCTTCTTTTGGAGAATCTCCATCCATCTTCCGGTGTCCATGGAAGAAAGGAATAATTGAACTTGGGTGATATGTGTCCTTCTCTCCTTCCAGTTTTTCAGTATTTTCCCTTCCATCATGGACTTCATTCCTGGCCCTCACCAACGAATAATACCCAACGCCATGAAAGCCAAAGACTTCATTTTGGAGGAAGCCAAGGAGCACAGGGCTACCCTGGACCCCAGCAACCCTCGGGATTTCATTGACTGTTTCTATATTAAGATGGATCAGGTAAGGCAGAATCATGGACCCCATTTCCATGGAGATTATCACATGGGAGGAATTTTGAAAGAAATGGAAGTGAGGCCAGTTTGGAATTGAGAAAATTCTCTAGTTCAGTGAATTTACGTGATTGCATATTGACACTGCATTGCATTCAGAACTGCCTGAAATTGCCTCCCAGTGCCCGAAATTGCATGTGATAGTTTCTCACGCAATCACGCAAAACCCCACAATTGCGTTCAGAAGGACTTCCCTTTGCCCGAAAATGTGTGTGATCAGCTTTCACGCAATCACGGAAAACCCCATGATTGCATTCAGATTGCCATTGCATTATATTTCCAATTCCCTTCTTGTGATAAACTCCCATGTCGCAGTGAAGCTGCTCTTGGATTGAGTTTTGGACTTGGAAAGAGCTATCTTGGATACTGGAATATGACCTTTTAAAGTCTTTTTGCCATGGGACCTAATAGAAACCATGGGGGTTGGCTAGTTAGAAACTCATCCACCAAGATAGTGCTTGGAAAATGCCAAGAGAGGAGATCTAATGGAAAATCCTTAGGTCCCTCACTGCACTTCAAATCCCCGGATTTCAAATGACAGACTTCCATGGAGACCAGCATGGACTCCAGGTGTTACAACTGTCAACTATGGGCCATTTCAAGTTTTCCCAAGTGTAATGACGTCTACTCCACTGACTGTTGTGTATTTTTCTCTAGGAAAAAGATAACCATGCATCTGAGTTCGACACTGAGAACCTATTCATCTCCACCTTTGACTTGTTTCTGGCAGGAACAGAAACAACCAGCACCACTCTCAGATTCGGGCTCCTGATCCTGCAGAAATACCCGGAGATAGAAGGTAATAGAGATAGCCAGCAAATTAACTCCAGTCCTCTGCCCTTTTCTCAGCATCTCCAGACCATCCCTTCCTGGATATCTGTTGTGTTGGCCTGGATGGGCCACATTACAATATCTGACTGAAATGGGACCCACAAGCAACTGGAAGTCTACTTGTAGCTTTTGAACTCTAGATTATGCAGCTGTGTTACCCAAACAGAAAAGCATTCGACTTCACATTCGTTTTCCATATGGTTGCAGGACCCATTTTCCGCAAAAGTCATGGCACTGTGGCCCATCGCAGGCCTAAAATTGTCCGCACTCAGAGCAGTAAAATTGAGATCCAAAAAGGGATAGTCTGGAGACACTGCAAAAAGAGAATTGCATTACATTGAGCCATAGCAGTTAAAGCAGTGTCAAAGTATTTATTTTTTTGTACCATTGCCATCTCTAGAACCTCACTGAGGTTTCCTGGAAGTGGTTTTCTATTGAACTTCATCCATCTCCTGACAGAGAAAGTGCAAGAAGAAATTGACCGGGTGGTTGGCCGCTCACGAAGACCTTGCATGGCTGACCGTGGACAAATGCCTTACACAGACGCTGTCATCCATGAGATCCAGAGGTTCATCTCTCTCGTCCCAATGAGTGTCCCTCATGCGGTGGCCAAAGACACACCATTCAGAGAATACATTATCCCCAAAGTAAGTACTCTCTTTTCACTTGAACAAACTGAAGCAGATCCTGTATATAGAAGGTTCTCTTAGCATTTGTAGCTTGGATGGAATAATTAGAATGTTGCTTCTTCTCAGGGCTTTAGGCCCCAATATTTTGTGGCTGAAAATAATTATCTCCCTCTATTCTCTTTAGGGGACCACAATAATTCCTGTTCTGACCTCAGTGTTGCATGACAGCAAGGAATTCCCCAACCCCACAAAGTTTGACCCGCAACATTTCCTGAACAAAGACGGGAGCTTCAGGAAGAGCGACTACTTCATGCCCTTTTCTGCAGGTAAAACGGTTCGTCCTGACCTGGGCTACAGTTTTTGCATCTCCTAATCTTCCATTCTTGGGGCAGTTAAGGTGTTTCCCTAAGTGACCCCATCTTCTTCTCTTCTCTTCCCTTCCTTCTCCTTGCAGGGAAGCGGATCTGCGCAGGAGAAGGCCTGGCCCGCATGGAGCTCTTCTTGTTCTTCACTACCATCCTCCAGAACTTCAAGCTGAAGCCCCTCAAGGACCCCAAGGAGATCGATATCACACCCCTGATGAGTGGATTGATCCGGATCCCTCAGACCTACCAGCTCTGCACTGTGCCCCGTTGAAAAGGTCCCCTCCGGACAGAATATGGTCTGGTCAAGGTGTTGATGGTCTGAGAAACCTGCCTTAGATGTCTGCAATTGGGGGGGGGGGGGGATTTGAAAGTATCGATTCCTGAAAGCTGGTCTAGGGCAAAGGGAAAATGTGAGCTCTGATTAAATCTGCATTAATCGCACATAAGCATGGACTTTAAACTGCTTGAGTTTATTTGAGTGCTTCAGTGCCACTTGTAGTATGTTTAAATTATTCACTTTTGTTCCAAGCTTTAAATTGTTTAGAACCAATTATATTTGTGTGGCACCCTGAAATTTCTAGATGTAGTCTGGATGGCAGATATGTCAATAAATACAGCAGAATAAAGAACTTTGCTTTAGAAGTGAGAAAGCTGTTCCCATTGAAAGGGAGTCCTCCCTTTCTATGTCCATAATTGCTCACAATTCAGACTCTTCACCCAAGGCTTCACCCAGTGGAGTTTCCATGGCTGGACATTGCTCCAAGTCCCTATTCTCCAAACAAGCTCGCTCCATCCTCAATGTGACACCCATTCAAACAGGGCTGTGATATCACCTCTTAACCTTCTCTTCTCATCCTCATCTCCCTAAGTCTCTCCTCAGAGGGTTTTGACGGTTTCCAGATCGTTCACCATTTGGGTCGTCCTCCTCTGGACATGCTCCAGCTTCTCAACATCCTTCTGGAATTGTGACTCCTTTTTATTATTAATTGATTAATGGGTTTATTATTAATAGATTTATTAAATATGTAAAAAATAAAACAACAATGATAACATCCATAACACATAATACATGCCAACTAACACATAAACATATCTACTATAAAAAAAAAAAAAATACACACTCTAACATAATATCTTCCAATAATAACAAGATCTCCCCATTAATCCTAACAAACCATTTAAATACTCTACAACTTACAACTTACAATGAAACATCCTCTCTTACTCTCTTATTTTATGGTTAACTTTCTCTCATTTTTGTATCTGCTTCACCTTTCCTTTTCTGTTTCCTCTCTCCTTCCCTCATCCTTCTCTTCCATCCCTCTCTTTATTTCTCCTCCTTTCTCTTTCTCCCCCTCCTGTCCCCACTTCTCCCTACAGTCTCCCCATTCATGACTTATTCATACAGTGGGCCCTCAGTATCCATGGGGAATCGTTCCAGACCCTGCCCCCCATGGATACCAAAATCCATGGATGCTCAAGTCCCGCATGGATGCACCACCATTGAGGATAATGGCACTTTGCCCCTGCTCCCTCCCTGATGCCAGTTTTGCCGTTCTCATTGCAGCAGGCAGAAGGGGATACTTTTTCATCCTCCTCTTCCCCACCTCCTCTCTCACTTCTCCTCCTCCTCTTCTTCCCCCATTGGCCTGTTTCTCTTAAAAAGGTTATACCCCCATATTTCTAAATTCCAGTCATGAGACTCATCCTACCAGGTTTCAGTGATGCCTATTATATCGTATTTCCCTTGTTGTGCTAGGAGTTCAAGTTGCTCTTGCTTATTTCCCATACTCTGTGCATTAGTGTAGAGACATCTAAGACCATGTGTCCTCTTTACTTGCTGCATTTGCATGGTTTTTTGTGTCCTACTGTTGGGTCCTTGCACTGTTTGCCTTCTTCCCTCTATGTCAGTTTCAGTATTTATTCCAGCCCTTTTGCCTTCCAAAATGCTGTCTCCCTTCCCCACATAACTCAGTTTAAAGCCCTCCTGATCAGATTCTTCAGACTGATGGCAAAAACGTTTCTTCCAACTGGTGTGAGATGCAGCCCATCCCTTGCTAGAAGTCCCTCCTCATGGAACCGCAGCCCATGATCCAAGAATCCAAACCGTTCTTGGTGACACCATCTGCGGAGCCAGTTGTTGACATCTGTAATTTTTCTTTCTCTTCCTGGACCATGCCCTTCGACTGGCAGAAGAGACGAGATGACAATCTGTGCATCCATTTCTTTTAGCTTCTTCCCCATAAACCTTGTAATCCCTTCTGATATTCTGAAGGCTGTGTCTTGCTGTGTCATTCGTTCCCACGTGGATCAAAAGGAAGGGATATTTGTCTGTAGGTTTGACCAGTCTTGTCAGCCTCTCTGTCACATCACGGATCTTTGCCCCAGGGAGACAACACACCTCCCGAGACATCTTGTCAGGCCCACAAATCACTGCTTCTGTACCTCTGAGCAAGGAGTCCCCCACCACAACCACGCGCCTCCTCCGAGGCTTAGCAGCGATTGTTCCCTGCGATGGAACTCTTAGGCTCCCCTGCTCTGTCCCTGAAGTCTGTCCATGCTGCTCTTCCTGATCCTCCTTGATAAGGGAAAGGGCTTCAAAACGATTCTGTAGCCGTAAGCTCCCACAGCTATCCCTTATTTCCCTGCTTCTCTGTGTGACATTCCTCCAACTGTCTGCCTCTTGTGTACATGAAATGACGTTCTCATCCCCAGCAACTTCCTCTGTGTGGTCCCCTTCCAAGATCATTTCTTCAGTTCTGTCCAGGAAAATGTCTTGCTCTCTGATATGCTGAAGTGCTGCTACCCTGGATTTCAGCTGCTGTACTTTCTCCTCCAAGAGGGCTACCAACTTGCACTTGGTGCAGGTGAATTTCCCCACATCTGTAGGCAAGAAGACAAACATCCCACAAGGGTTGCAGGTGACTGCAGCGGTTCCTTCAGTGACCATTGTGAGAAGTCTTAAAGAGGCACTGAAATAAGACTGTGGGCTTCCCCTGCTAAACTTGGCCTTTGTCCTCAATCTCTGTCACTGGGTTCAAGTCACTGGGCCAGCAGAGGCACGGCCTTTCAGACCTTTGTTGGCTAAAGGTAGGTATCTCGGTGTCCTGGTCTTCCATATCTCCTGTATCTGGAATCTGAGTCTGGAGCCTCAGCCCGCTCGGGCAATTGCTGGCAGGAGGCTGGGCTGCTGAGCATCTTGACATGGGATGCCCTGGTGGCGCAGTGGTTCAATGCCTGTACTGCAGCCACTCACTCAAAACCATAAGGTGGCGAGTTCAAGACCAGCAAAGGGCTGAAGCTCGACTCAGGCTTGCATCCTTCCGAGGTCGCTAAAATGAGTACCCAGATTGTTGGGGGGCAAATAGCTTACAATTGTAAACCGCTTAGACACTCCTTAAGAGTATGAAGCGGTATATAAATGAAGCTGTTTGTTTTTTTGTTTTGCTGGAGCTGGCAAAGCAGAGCTAGAGCCCAGGTCAGCTTCAGGCTCAGCCTCCAACTGGGACTCGAACTCAGTCTCCTCATCCTCTGAGTCCTCAGCCTGGCTGAGAATGACATAAGGCTAAGAGAGTGTGAGTTACCCAAGGGCACCCAGTGAGCAAAAATCATAGAATCATAGAATCATAGAGTTGGAACAGACCACAAGGGCCATCCAGTCCAACCCCCTGCCATGCAGGAACTCCAAATCAAAGCATCCCGGAAATTCAAGCCCTGGTCTCCTGGAATCCTAGTCCAATATTCAAACCACTGTACCATGTAGCTCTTATGAACTTTTGAATCCCTAAGGGAGACCCTAAGGGTCATCCAGTCCAACCCCATTCTGCCATGCAAGAAATCACAATCAACACATCCCTGACAGATGGCTATCCAGCCTCTTTTTAAAGACCTCTAAGGAAGGAGACTCCATTACATGTCTTCAAAGGAGGTTCACCTTTGCCTTGCTTTGAGGTTGAGAGAACATTGACTTGCCCCAGGTCACCCAGTGTGTTTTCAGGACTGAGCAGGGATTTGAACCCAGGTCTACCAGAGCCCTAGTCCAACACTCAAACCATGCTTTTTCTCACAGGGGTTTCTTACCAAGGTTTATTCCAAGGACATTTCCCACCTGGGAGGATGAGAGAGTGGGACTCGTCCAAAGTCATCCAGTGGGATTTCCATGTCTGGGCAGGGATTTGAACCCTGGCCAGACATAGAGTCCTAGTCCAATGCTGAAGCCCAGCACTAACCTGGATCTCTGGGTCAAAAGATTGTTTGGAAGGCTCTCCTCTTGTCAGGACTAACCAAAGGGATTTGCAGATACCTTGTACCTGCATCTTTGCAGCTGTAAAAGTTGTTCTAAAGTGTATGCATATCCAACATCTGTTAGATGATGGGTCTCACCAGGGCATGCATGTTGAGAGCTTGATTTCTTTGTGTCCTGGAGCTAAACAGAATAACAAGAATGATAATGCTGCTCCATTGCACTGTGGCAAGATTGCATGAGATCTAAATTTTTCCAGTAAGGAGAAGGTGTTTGCTTATGCCTCGTCTTGCAAGGTCACTGGCAAAGAAGAAACTCTCTAACACACAGGTCCTCCTTTTCCGGGACATGCCTTACATTTCAACCTTCTGTATAGGAAGAATTCCAAAATGTCCTCCATTTCAAGCATGACTAAGAAGCCCATAGAGCAGCACCATGTTTGCTTTTCCCCTTGGAGAAATGTGTCTACCTGGCAGCTTGACCTCACTGCAAACAGAGGGAAAGGATGGATTCTTCTCAAGTTCTTTTTTCCTGGAAATAGCAGCAGACAAGACTTGCACCCAGAGCTCAGGGTGTATTTGCTTCTTGTAGGGGAAAAGGACAGCAAAAATGTTGGGCAACGGCCCACTTGAGGACATAATGCAAATCTTGAAAAGGGCTTTTCCCCCCTTAATTTCAGCATAATGGACAAATGGAAGGAATAATTTAAATGTAGACTCAAATGTTTGACAAAGTTCCCTGAATGCCACCCCCTTCCTAGCTGGATCGGGGCCACGGCAACTGCATGGTCATTTTTGTGCCCTCAAAAGGGTGCCATATAGCTATATGGAACTCCTTTGGTGCTGCGTCATATGGAAGCAGCGCTGGTGGAGTGCCATGATGCCATGCACCATGTGGAGTGGCATGTGACATCATGGCACCCTGGAGGCAAAGTCAAGGCATGTGTCTGGACGTGACACCTTGACTCCATCCCCAAGCTGCTCTTTCAGGCCGGTTTGTAAAGGCTCTCAGTTGCCAATAAAGTACATTAATCTCTCCATATTTTCAGATTTGATATTTGTGGATTTGATTATTCACAGATTTGATCAATATGGTCTCTCTAGGAATATCTAGGTCCTCCAGTGCAACTCTATGGTCAATTTTAACCAAAAGTTGCACTGAAAGACCTAATAATAATAATAATAATAATAATAATCTTTATTTCTAGCCCGCTCCTCTGTGAGTACAATCGGAGCGGGGTACAACAAGATTAAAACATACAAATTAAAACACTTCATTGACCCATTCCCAGCCACCCACCCCTTAAAAATAAATTAAATTAGCAATAATTTAAAATCAACAACATTAAAAACATGATTCATCCTCCATAGTTCTTACATTGAGGAAAAGATAACACCAGGCAAGGGGTCAATTTATAGGTCCCATTCGGAGCTGGGATCTAAGAGGTGTCAGGGAAGGCCTGCCGGAAGAGATGCGTCTTCAGAGCTTTTTTAAAGCAATCAAGAGATGTTATAAGGCGCATCTCATCCGGCAGACCATTCCAAAGTCTGGGAGCGGTCGCGGAAAAAGTCCTCTGGGAGGTCTGCGACAGCCTAGTTTTCACCGGCTGTAGCAGGTTCCTCCCAGAGGATCGGAGTGTGCGGGGGGGTTCATATGGGGAGAGGCGGTCCCTGAGATAAGGTGGACCCAAGCCATGTAGGGCTTTAAAGGTTAAAACCAACACCTTGTACTGCGCCCGGAAACTAATTGGCAGCCAGTGGAGAGCCTTGAGCACCGGTGTTATGTGCTCTCTCCTTGATGTTCCAGTTACAAGCCTGGCTGCCATATTTTGGACCAGTTGAAGTTTCCGGGTTAAGCACAAGGGTAGCCCCATGTAGAGCGCATTACAGAAATCCAGGCGTGAGGTTACCAGAGCATGTACCACAGTTTCCAGGTCCCTCATGTCCAGGAAAGGGCGCAGCTGGCGTATCAGCCGAAGCTGATAACAGGCACTCCTGACCGTCGCATTCACCTGACAGGTCATGTGGAGCGACGAATCTAGGAGTACCCCCAGGCTGCGAACACAGTCCTTAGAGGAGAGTGTGACTCCATCCAGGACTGGAGACTGTATTCCCAAGCCTGGTTTTGGGCCTGTGAGATTCCTAGAGAGAATACTCCAATTTCTATGGTCCATGTCTGGCGGATGTTGACCACAGATTTCATAGAATCATAGAGTTGGAAGAGACCACAAGGGCCATCCAGTCCTACCCCCTGCCATGCAGGAACTCCCAGTCAAAGCATCCCCGACAGATGGCCATCCAGCCTCTGCTTGAAGACCTCCAAGGAAGGAGACTCCACCACCCTCCGAGGGAGTGTGTTCCACTGTCGAACAGCCCTTACTGTCAGGAAGTTCCTCCTAATGTTGAGGTGGAATCTCTTTTCCTGCAGTTTGCATCCATTGTTCCGCATTCTAGTCTCTGGAGCAGCAGAAAACAAGCTTCCTCCATCTTCAATGTGACATCCTTTCAAATGTTTGAACAGGGCTGTCATATCACCTCTTAACCTTCTCTTCTCCAGGCTAAACATCCCCAACTCTCTAAGTCGTTCCTCATAGGGATTCATGGTTTCCAGTCCCTTCACCATCTTAGTTGCCCTCCTTTGGAACCGCTCCAGTTTCTCCACATCCTTTTTGAATTGTGGTGCCCAGAACTGGACACAGTATTCCAGGTGGACAGATTTGCACAGGAGGACCTAGAGATTCCTAGAGAGGACACTCTACTAGGCCTTTGTAGCTCCTCCAGCATATCTCTGTGATCAGTGTTTGCGCTGGAGGACCTAGAGATTCCTAGAGAGGTGTCCTCTCATGTAAAAACATGGAGTTTTTGTTATTTGCAATTTTTCCATATTCATGTGGGTCTTATGCTCCTAATCCTAGCAAACATGGAGGGACAAGTGTACAGTTTTAAGCATTTCACTTTCTCAGGTTTCTAGAAGTATATTGCAAGCCAGGAAGGAATTTTGACAAAGATTTCACTGGAAAAATATGGTTGAGTCTATAACAAAACACGGTATCTGTAATATAGCTGTAAATAAACCATAGGGAGTTAATTTATGTTTACATGAGTGGTTTTTTTTGCTTTGGAATGCCCTACATTTTTCTTGCGTTTCCTCCCTTTGTGGTTATGGCATCCGGTCACACACAAAAACACGTACGCTGAAGATGGCCTTAACTCCTCCAGCAGAAACTCTGCTCTTTCCCATTTTCCTCGGCTGCAAGGAGGGGGAAATTATAGGTCTGAAACGCAGTGATGATCCTTCCTTCCACTTGGAGATGCTGGAACAACCCTTTCCCCTTTCCTCTCTCTTTCCCCCGCCATCCACCCACCAACCTCTGGGCCAAGGGGAAATGCTGGTGCTATCATCCCCATCCCCATTTAATCACTTGTTCAGCGTTCTGTCTAAAAGCAGGGCTTAAAGCTATGCAAAAGCGTTTGCGCGGCATGCATTCATTACCTTTCATTTCAGGAAAATTACAATGGGCCCCTCTCTCTCCTGCTGCCAGCATTGTGCAGGCCTCTCGGTGTTATTCTTGCAAAGTCCCTCGTCTTCCCAGGCTTTAGAGATGAGCTGAGCAGAGCATCTCCATTCTGGGCTCTGAAACCAGATAATGCACCTGAGGTACCCCTGGGGTTTTGCTCGGCAGTGATGTCTCCTTTCACCACAAGGAAGAAAGTTCGGGTTTGCCTCTTTCCCTTTCCTTGCAGGAAACCAAAGACAAGAGGGGGAAAAAAACAGGCCTTTTTCTTTTCTTTTTTTGCATTCGGGGTTAACATTCTCTTTGTACATTTCTCATTCCATTGAGAGCTTTCTTATTCCACTCTTATCTCTCTCTCTGCTTTTGCAACAATGCATTTCATGGAAGGGGGGGAAAGGAACCTTGTGAGAATGAGGTGCCTTGAATGATAACATTGATCAAGGCTGAGTTCACATTCGGAGCCCTGGCTTCATTCAAAGGTCTGTATTTTGGAAGAGGAATGAGGGGGCTTCTGCACAGATGAAGGCATCCTTCATAGTGAAACCCCCAAAGATTCATCTGCATGCGCATGGGCACCACATGCACAACTCTGCTTCCACAATCTCGGATATTAACAGGGCCGCAATCATTGATTCAGAGTTAACCCTATTCCTCCAGCTGGAAAGGCTGTGAGATGGGAAAAAGAGTGTATGCTATCCAAGGAGAAAGAGAAGGAAGAGCTGAAGGAGGAGGAGGAGAAGAAGGAAGAGAAGGAGGAGGAAGAAGAAGACTAAGAATAGGAGAATGGTGCTGGTGATGATTATGATGACCATGATGATGATGAAAAGGAGTAGGAGAAGGAAAAAGAGGAGGAGGAAGAAAAGGAAGAGGAGGAGGAGGAGGAGGAGGACTAAGAAGAGGAGGAGGAAGATCATGGTGGTGATGATGATGATGATGATGATGATGATGAAAAGGAGGAGTAGGAGGAAAAGGAAGAATGGGAAGAAGAAAAGGAGGACAAGGAGGAGGAGGAGGAAGACTAAAAAGAGGAGGAGGAGAAAGAGGATGATGATGGTGGTGGTGATGTGATGGTGATGAAAGGGAGAAGGAGGAGGAAGAGGAGGAGGCGCAGGAAGATGATGATGGCGATGATGATTAGAAGAGGAGAAAACTGTGGAGAAACAGACCTTTCTAGGTGGGGGCAAAGAATCCACTCTGTAAACATTAAAGGAGCTTTCCAAAGTAGTGACCCTCTTTGTGGAAAACCTTTCAGCACCGTGGAGAGCTCTTTTTGAGAGTGCTGGCATGGAAGCCCCCAGCTAGAGCTCCTTCAAGGCTCCCTTGTCATTTTCTGGGAGGGTTGCCTTGATTAGATCCAAAGGGACTACGTTATCCGTTTCTGATGAACACAAAGATCAGGCTCTATGGTGTAACAATGACGCTTTGGCTTCCTAGGTCTCATGGGGAACAAGGACCTTCTCCCTCTATTATAACCTTTTTCCACTCCCAACAGTGACATCACTAGCACTGGTTTCACTTTCACCCTAATGGTGTCATCTCAAGGCAGGCAGCCACTCATAGAGACAACATGCGGAGGGTTCAAGGGGAAATGGACACGGAAGGAAAAGTGGCAACAAGCATGGAGGTGTCTTTGCCATCTTCCCTCTCTCTCCTGGCTACTTTACCACCTTTCTTGTCTCAACCAAAATGCCTGGCACCTCCTAGCTGCCCCCCAGCTGTTTAGGCTTCCCCCTCCATGGCCTTGGTTCTCTTTGCTGAGAGAGCCAAAGTGATGGAGAAGAATAGATGGGTGCCAGTGGCTGGGATGAGCTGCTGCTGCCCTCCAGGCAGAAAAAGGGAAGCAACGACAGCAGGAAGGGGAGGAGCACAGATATAGGATGTTGGACATCTGGTTTGACCAGATGGGAAAGGGATCTAGGGGTCCTAGAAGAGTGCAAGTTGAACCTGAGTCAACAGTGCAATGCGGCAGCTGAAAAGGCCAATGTGATTCTAGGCTGCATAAATAGTAGTATAGTATCCAGATGGAGTGAGATCATTGTGCCCCTCTATTCTGCTTCCGGTCAAGCCTCACCTGGAATAATCCTGTGTCTAGTTCTGGACACCACAATTCAAAAATGATGTGGAGAAACTGGAGCATGTCCAAAGGAGGGCAATTAAAATGGTGAAGGGTCTGGAAACCATGAAGCCTTATGAGGAACAACTTAGGGAGCTGGGTAGGTTTAGCCTGGAGAAGAGAATGCTTAGAGGTGATATGACAGCCCTGTTTAGGTATTTGAAGGATATAATGTTGGGGATTGAGCAAGCTTGTTTTCTGCTGCTCTAGACACTAGAACACGAAATAATGAAGGCAAGCTCCAGGAAAAGAGATTCCAGTGGAAGATTGGGGGGAACTTTCTGACAGTAAGGGCTGTTTGACAGTGGAACACATTCTCTTAATGGAGAGTGATGGAGCCTCCTTCCTTGGAGGCTTTTAAGCAGAGGCTTGATGGCCATCTATCTATAGGGATGCTTTGATTGACACTTCCTGCATGGCAGAATGAGGTTGGACTAGATGGCCCTTAGAGACTCTTCCAGCTCTATGATTCTAAGATTCCCTGAGTCCATTCTGCCACTACTGCCTCCACAGGCATCTCCATTTCCCACCTGGCCAGCAGCCCTGCCAGACCCAGAAGGAGCTTCCAGGTGGCAGCAGCACCACATTCCCCCTGGAGTCATCTGGGGTGGTCCATCATCTTTGCACCCTCCTGATGATACCTCTGGTTAACAATGATAAGGAGAAGATGATGCCATGGAGGAACTGGAAGCCCTCCTTCCTCCTGCCCCATGATTGTGCCAGTTGTTTCATAGCTGCTGAAGAGCTTCCTTTTCAACCTCTGCAACATCCCTTCTTCTTCTTCTTCTTCTTCTTCTTCTTCTTCTTCTTCTTCTTCTTCTTCTTCGTGAAAAAGGCACAGCCGCTTACCTTCCAGCCAGAGTTATGTCATTGCCACCTTTAATCTCTTTATCTTTTCCACCACCCCCCCTCGCTTTGGCAAAATTAGTCATCATTTCCAATTTCCCTGGGCTGGCTGCCTCTGTTAAGCTTTGCTCTGTTTTGAAGCTGCAAGAACAAAAGCGGAGAATTCTTCTTCCTCTTTAACTTTGAAGGCTTCACAGTGGCAGACTGATTCAGGATGATTCATTTTGCTGCTCCTTCTTTTGCTGAAAAGATGGCTGGCTTTAAAGCAAGAGGTGGGCAACTCTCTGAGGCCCGGGGGCTGACTCCTCACTGCCTCCTCTCCTACCTTCTGGTTATATTTAACTTGCAAAACCAAGGCTGAGATCATGCTTGCATGGTATAAACCTACACTCCGATAGTTGCACAGCGGTTGTGCTGTAGTACCTCTCTGAGGAATACAGACATTGTGCAACCAAAGCTTGTGCATTGTGCCCTTCCAAAGGCCCTTTGTAAAATGGGTAATAATATTCATGGAGCATTTCTGCAATTCCAAGGAAGTGTAGGCTGCATCTCCCTTCTCCCCAAGGCTTTCACCCAAACATATTTCAAAATACTTTCCTTCCCTTTCCTACAACTTGGGAGCAGCTCATAGTCCTCCTTTGCCTGCAAGGAGAAATAGATTTGCCAGTTTGGTTGGGAACCGTCCCAGTGGGCCCAGTACAACTTGGACGACAACGACAGAGAACCTGAAGAACATGCATCACTGTTGTCATTGGGTGTCTTCAAGCCATTTCTGACTTGTGGCGACTCTAAATCTAACCTTATCATGGGTTGCATCTGCACTGCAGAGATAAGCTGGTTTGATACCACTTTCATAGAATCATAGATTCACTTTAACTGTCATGACTCCATCCTCTGGGATTCTGGGAACTGTAGTTTGTTGCAGCACCATAGCTCTCTAAGAAGGCTAAACGTCTCACAAAACTACAATTCCCAAAATCTTATAGCATTGACCCATGGCAGTTAAAGTGGTTTCAAACTGCTTTCAAAATCCAAGGAGGCCTGAATAGATTAGGAAGCTGGGCCAAAGCAAACAAAATGAATTTCAGCACAGAAAATTGTCAGGAATTATGGGAGCTGATGTCCGAATCATTGGGAGGAGCAAAGCTCGGGAACCACTATTCTATTCTGAATACCATCATAGGGCAAGGTGTGTGAATCAGTGGTGCAATCCTGGATTACAGGGCAGTGTTGCACAACCCAATGTGCAAGTCAATGCAACTGAATGCACAGCAGGATGTGTATTGATGTACCTCTGCCTCTGGGGACTGAGTGCGAATGCCCCACATCAGACACAAATATCCCAGACTAGATCTTCCGCAAGTGTAGGAAACCGACAGCATCCCAACCATGTAGCATAAAATGAATAACTTACACAAATGCAACAGATTCACCTTAATCTGTAGCAAATTGTACCAACTAAAAAATTAAAACAAGCAAGCAATTTGAAGCATCCCTAAAGTAAATAAACGGGAACATACTCATATAGATCAAACAACGGATGTGCCTCAGTCACAAATGAACCGATCTTCCGCAGACTGTTAAAAAAGTTTTCCCCCTTGATATGTGTGTGAAAATTGTATGTGTGTGTGTTAAAAAAAGCAACAACCCTGGTAACACCACTGATGTATAATTGCTTTTTCTTTATAAGGCAGCCTTGGATTCTGAGAGGCAAGCTTCTATTTTCTCCGTATGCAGACATGAGAAGAGTGCGACTGTGTGATGGGGATATTATTAGACTCCTGAAGAAGACCAATTTACGGCTGAAACGTGCTTCATGTTGGTTATATCTGATGGTTTTTATGTTTATTCAGTTTTTCAAGATGCTTTCAGAGAATGCATTCTGAGCATCTATACAGACGGTTGCAATCCATCTGCAAATGGTCTGAATTTATGAATTTATTCCATACCTATTTGACATATGCAACTTTGGTGATGATTTCTGTTGCCCTCAAAGCCGAGATGATTGGGACAAACCACTCTTCATCTTTTTCAGCCTGCAAAGAGGTCTTGTATCATTTTTGAGGAAAACTGAAAGAGAGAATGGGATAGGATGAGCTTTTGTAGACTTGAGCCTACTTCTTCAGATATATGGGGCTTCTTTCTTTTAGTTAGTCTTGAAGGTGCTACAAGATCCCTTTGCAGAATGATTTTCCAGACTGACATGACAATGGCTCTGAATCCTATCTCCAGGGAAATTCAGCCAAATAGACAGGAAATCCATCAACCTCTTCAAGGCACAGACGGACATCAACTCCATGCATCTGAGGAAGTAGAGTCAGGTCTACAAAAGCTCATGCTACCAAACTCTCTCTTTCAGTTAGTCTGAAAGGTGCTGCAAGATCCCTTTGCAAACTAATTTCCCACTCACATGGCTAGATCTTTGAATCTTAGCACCATGGAAAGTGCCAAACTCAACCAGATAAGAGTGGAAATCCATCAACCTTTTCAGGATTCTTGACCAAGGATATCTTTGGGTAGCTGTGTTGGCCATATAGCAAATCCGGTAACATCCATACAATGATACCTTTGTTAGGATAACTAAAATGCACAATTACATGTTGCAAGCTTTCGAAAGTCACACTGGCTTCTGCTTCATCAGGCAAACAGGAGGAAGAAATTGAAGATGTTAGTTCTAGGCCTGCATTTTCTGTTTCCTGTCTTAGTTCAGATGGTAGGGAGGGCTATCTGCAGGTTTTGGCCATGCGGTCACTGGGAGATTCTCCAAGTCCAGGATATTTAATGTCCATTTGCAATTTAAGGAAGATGTTTCCTTGGAATCCAGCATGTTTCTTTCCTTTGTGAAGCCACCAGCTCCTATGTAGGTAGAGAACACTGGATTTCTCAAGAAGGCTTCATGTTTTGCATCAGGAAAACTTGAGGTGCTCTAGAGGCAAAGCATGCCAATCCATGCCAATATTAGGAAAAAATAGCTTTCCGTTTGTTGGAGGCAGAAGCCTCAGATGGCAAGGTCCCAGTGCCCTGGCTCTCTCTTCTCTGAAACAGCTCTAATGTGATCTCCTCAACTCCAAAAATACATAATGGATTTCACCTTGTTCTCTACCTACATAGGAGCCTGTAGCTTCAAAAAGGAAGGAGACATGCTGGGTTCCAAGGAAACATCTTCTTTGTATTGCAAATGGACATTGAATTTCCTTGACTTTGAAAATTTCCTTGTGAATTTGAAAGCTTGCAACACATAATTGTGATTTTGGTTGCTCCAATAAAGGTATCATTATTTGGATGTTACTGGATTGACCAAGGACAGACAGACATCAACTCAATGCATCTGATGAAGCAGACTCAAAAGAGCCTGTCTAACTTGCATCTGAGGAATATAGGTCTGTCTAACATGCATCTGAGGAAGTAGGCTCATGTTTTTGAAAGTTTAATCCCAAAGGTGCTGCAAGATGCCTTTGCAGACTGGTTTTCCAAACTAATACAACTATGATGTTGAATTCATTTTTTCCAGGCAAAGTGTATGGCTTTTTGTATGGTGTTCCAGCAAAATTTTGAGGTTGAGCAGGTGGTCCCTGAAGCTGATAACCATTCCATGGAAAACAGAGTTTGGCCACTGGGACTACCTTCCTTTCTCTCTTCACACCAACCTTGTGAGGCAGGCTATGCTGTGAGAAAAAGGGGATTTCCCAGACATCCGCTACGTGAGCTTCATGGCTGAGTGTGGATTTGGATCCAACTTCACTGAATCAAATGGATCTACCTCTGTGCTGACTCACAATTCAATGGGTCTCTTCTAGATGGGACCAACCTACAGACTATCTTGCCATGCAACGGCGCACTCTTGGATAGTGCGTAACTATGTGTCGGTGTGCCATTGTTGAACTATGACTCTGGAGACCGGGGTTCGATTCCTAGCTTGGCCATGAAACCCACTCGGCGACCTTCAGCATGTCACACTCTCTCAGAGGATGCCAATGGCAAGCCCCCTCTGAATAAACCTTGCCAAGAAAACCCCGTGATAGCCATAAGTCCGAAATGGCTTGAAGGCAAAACAACAACAACAACAACAACAACAATAAAAACAGTTCAATCTGTGTGGAGCTGCCCTTGAAGATGACCCAGAAACTGCAGCTAGTGCCAAACATAGCTGGCTGAGGCTGCATTTACGCTTTAGAAAAATGCTGTTTGGCACCGCTTTCACTGTCATGGCCCCATTCTATGGGATCCTGGGATCTGTAGTTTTGCAAGCTCTTTAGCCTTCTCTGCCAAAGAGGGCTGATGTCTTGCCAAACTGCAAATCCCAGGATCCTGTAGGATGGAGCCATGACAGATAAAGTGGTGTCAAACTGCCTCATTGCTAACAGTGCAGATGCACCCACAGCCTTTCTAACCTTCTTTTTAAAGCCATTTTGAGTTATGTCAGTGTGTTTCTATGCTATCTGAATTATCCATTGAACTTAATCTGGAACTGTTTTAACTGTTTGCATGGTTTTATCTCTTTGCCATCCTGAGATCTCACAATTAAGGGGTGGGAAAAATGTCTTTGAATGAATGAATGAATTCATATGACAGCATTCAGAAGTACCTGTGTCACTGCGGAAGCCCAATGCCTTATCTCAACCTCGAGTATCTTCTCAGCTCTGAACCCGAATGGAATTGGAGCTTTAATTTGAAGCTATAAGTGCTCCATTACGGTGTCTATTGGCTGCCATATTGGAAATGTGTGAAATTTCCGGGGGAAGGCTCAAGAACAACAGGCTACAAAGTGGCACCATGGAGGCATGGTCAATATTTTCAGTTTGGGCAGATCAGGCAGGTAGACTTCGCTAAGGGATGCCTGTGGATGCAGCTTGCTTCCTGGGCATTGCTTTTGACGGCATTTTGGGGGCGGAAAACAAAATCGATCCAGTATTGTATTTATTTAAGTTGGTTTATTTTAAAGAAAGGATGTCATCTCACCTCAGGAGTAATGGGAAGGTATTTCCATTGAGCACAAAGCTGAAGAAGCAATGGGTAAATTTAAAAATATACACTGAAGGCCAAGAGATTTTCAGCTAAAGATGAATACAACTAACTCAATCCTAAGCATGAGTTCTTGGCACTTATGGTTAGGATTGCAGCTTGAATCCTATATATTTCTCCCCTATTACAGGCCTAATCTACATTACAGAAATAATCCGGTTTTGACACTGCTTTAATGGCCATGGCTCAATGCCATGCATTGTTGTGAAACCAGAGCTCTCAGACAGAACATCTCACAAAACTACAAATCCCAGAATTCCATAGCATGGAGCCATGACAGCTGAAGCTCTGAAGGTGCCAACCACAGATGCTGGCAAAATATCAGAAATAAACTCTTCTGGAACATGGCCACAGGGCCCAAAAACCCCACAAAAAACTAGGGATGCTGGCCGTGAAAGCCTTTGACTTCACAGCTGAAGCGCTGTCAAACTACATTATTTATGCAGTGCAGATGCCATATTGAATATGGAGCAAGCATTTCTGCACTCCAGACTATGACACGGAACAATGGATGCAAGCTGCAGGAAAAGAGAATCCACCTCAACATTAGGAGGAACTTCCTGACAGTAAGGGCTGTTCGACAGTGGAACACACTCCCTCGGAGTGTGGTGGAGTCTCCTTCCTTGGAGGTCTTTAAGCAGAGGCTGGATGGCCGCCTGTCACTGATTATGACACTTGTCACTCTATGTCTCCGACTGATGCAGTGACCAGGGATGGCATCTCTCCTCTAAATGCCTGCTTGAAGTCGGTAATGGGCTGGATGAGGGAAAATAGACTCAGACTGAATCCAGAGAAAACGGAGGTACTTGTGATAGGCCCCTCTCGGCCAGGGATGGAGATTTGTCAACCTGTCCTGGACGGGGTCACACTTCCCCTAAAGGACAAAGTTCGCAGTCTGGGCGTACTCCTGGACTCGTCACTCCAGCTGACTGCTCAGGTGGAAGCGGCAGCCAAGAGCACGTGGCATCACCTACGGGTGATACGCCAACTGCGTCCCTACCTGGGCAGAGAGGACCTTGAAACATTGATACATTCACTGGTAACCTCTCGATTGGACTTCTGCAATGCTCTTTACATGGGGCTACCTTTGTACCAAGTTTGGAAGCTTCAACTAATTCAGAATGCGACTGCCAGACTACTAACGGGGGCACAAAGAACTGATCACATAACCCCTATACTAAAATCCTTGCACTGGCTGCCAATTAGCTTCCGGCTTCAATACAAAGTGTTGGTTATTACCTTTAAAGCCCTACATGGCTTGGGCCCGAGTTACCTGAAGGAACACTTCCTTCTATACAATCTACCCCACATCCTTAGAATATCTGGCAAAAAATTATTGGAAGAAAAGACCACTAGACTGACAACAACATCGAACAGAGCATTTTCCACCATGGCTCCTAAATTATGGAACGATCTGCCGGAAGAGATCCATCATATTACTACCCTAGAGGCCTTTAAAAAAGCTCTAAAAACGGATGTCTTCCGGCGAGCCTATCCATCTGACCTCCTGTGATGACTGTGATGATCATAAATTGACAACTGGAGACCTAATTGATGATTGATATGGAATGTCCTTTATTAAGTATGTATATTTTAATTACTTTTATATTATATTGTATGTTTTTAATTGTATATTACTGTATTGGATGTGTATTCTAGCTGATGGAATCCCGCCTTGATCCAGGGGGAGAGGTGGGAAATATAAATAAAATTATTATTATTATTATTATTATTATTATTATCACACTCAACTACGCAAATAAAGCCATATCAGAAATGCATTTTCGCTGAAATCCCAAAAGTAAAAACTTAGGCATTAATGCTTCTTCATGACCACTTTAATGTTTCTATGCTTTTTTCAGACGCCGTGTAAAATCGTTACATGTAATTACGCAATTTTTCCAGGATATTCATGGGATAAACTCCCAATCTCCTTTGTGTGATAAACTTCATAGAAAAATAACAGGGAATTCGTCAAAGATCTCTTTACAGTTTTCAAATGCTGGAACAGATGTTGATATTGGCCTGAAACCAGGTTTGGGAATACAGTCTCCAGTCCTAGATGGGGTCACACTCTCCTCCAAGGACTGTGGTCGCAGTCTGGGGGTACTCCTTGACTCTTCGCTTCACATGACTAGTCAGGTGAATGCGACGGTCAGGAGTGCTTGCTATCAGCTTCGGCTGATATGCCAGCTTCGCCCTTTCCTGGACATGAGGAAACATTCCTGGAAACTGTGGTACATGCTTTGGTTACCTCACACTATGGACTCTTTCAAACGGGAGGAATTTCTCCCAATTCCGAATGGAGCCAATGCGGATTCATGTAAATTCGCTTGTTTAGCGAATTTACCTGAACCCCTGCTCCGTTCGGAAGGCATTCGGAATTACTTCCCATTACCCGAAAATAACCCCCCCTTGCCCGAAATCGCGTGAGAAGCTTAAATTCGCAATAACGTGAAACCCATGATTGCATTCGGAGTGACTTCCCTTTTGCCCGAATTTGCGTGAGAAGAATGAATTCGCAATAACGTGAAACCCCAGGATTGCGTTTGGATTGCCCTTGGATTATACTTCCAATTTCCCAAGTCTGAAAGAGTCCTTGGATTACTGTAATGTGCTTTACATTTGGCTACCCTTGTGCTTAACCCAGAAACTTCAATTGGTTCAAAACATGGCAGCCAGGCTTGTCACTGGAACATCGGGGAGAGACCATATAACTCCTGTACTTAAGTGTCTCCATTGGCTGCCGATCTGGGCACAGTACAAGGTGTTGGTTTTAACCTGTAAAGCTCTACATGGCTTGGGTTCATCCTATCTCAGGGAGCACCTCTCCCCATATGAGCCCCCCCACACTCTTTGGTCCTCTGAGAGGAACCTGCTGCAGCCCATGAAGACCAGGCTGTCCCAGAGGGCCTTCTCCGCTACCGCTCCCAAGCTATGAAATGGCCTGCCAGACGAGATCCATCTTATTACCACTCTTGACTGCTTTTAAAAAGCTTTTAAAAAGCTGTAAAGACGTATCTTTTCTGGCAGGCCTTCCCAGACAGCGCTTAATTCTCCATGGCTCCAAAGCTATGCCAAGAGTTTTTCCAGCTTCTTCCCAGCCTACGATCCTAGACGCCATCATCTGTGTTGCCCAAAGAATAACTGAGTTTTATGATATTTTATTGTAAGTATTTGCTGCCTTGTTTTAATTCCTTGCTAATTTAATTTTATTTTAAGGGGTGGAAGGTTGGGAACGGATTGTAATAATTCTAACTGTAACTGTCTTAAACTTGTTGTACTCCGCCCCGATTGCTTGGTCAGGGGGCGGGTTATAAATCATCATCATCATCATCATCATCATCATCATCATCATCTGTATCTAAGCCTGTGCAGATAAGATCCACTGGCCCCATTCCTGCAAGGCTAAGTTCACTTTTGAGCATTTTCATACCTGAGTCTTGGGATTTCCTCTGAACCCCACTTTCAGGGTATTTGCTTTTGTTTCTTCCTGATGTTGTGTGTGTGTGTGTGAGAGAGAGAGAGAGAGAGAGAGAGAGAGCATGAATTTGTCAGATGATTTGTCTTACAATCACGATGAGGCAGGTTTGCCTGTCTGGAACAAGACGGAGCATTATGTTTGCTCTCCCTGCAGACACCAGAGGCACAGATGAAATATTCAAGAGAGCTCTGGTTCTTGTGAAACAACATTAAGGGAGACCGTGACATCTTTGAGGGGCACAGCTCCTATTCTTAATATTTTCTCCATGAATCAGAACCAGCACCTTGCATTTCCTATACAAAGACAACATCACGGAAAGGGAACAATTAAGGGAAGTTATAGTGCCGCTCTATTCTGCTTTGGTCAGGCCTCACCTGGAATACTGTGTCCAGTTCTGGGCACCACAATTCAAAAAGGATGCGGAGAAACTGGAGCGGGTCCAAAGGAGAGCAACTAAGATGATGAAGGGTCTGGAAACCATGAAGCCTCATGAGGAAAGACTTAGGGAGCTGGGGATGTTTAGCCTGGAGAAGAGAAGGCTAAGAGGTGATATGATAGCCCTGTTCAAATATTTGAAGGGATGTCATATTGAAGAGGGAGCAAGCTTGTTTTCGGCTGCTGCAGAGACTAGAACGCGGAACAATGGATGCAAACTGCAGGAAAAGAGATTCCACCTCAACATTAGGAGGAACTTCCTGACAGTAAGGGCTGTTCAATGGTGGAACACACTCCTTCCTCGGAGTGTAGCGGAGTCTCCTTCCTTGGAGGTCTTTAAGCAGAGGCTGGATCGCCATCTGTCAATGGGGATATTTTGATTTGGAGTTCCTGCATGGCAGGGGTTGGACTGGATGGCCCTTGGGGTCTCTTCCAACTCTAGGATTCTATGATTCTATCACCACCACCACCACCACCATCATAATATTTCAGTGCAGAAATATTCATTCATGCACTGAAAATACTGCTGTCTGTGCAGAAAATGCTGCTGGTGGGAATTTCTTCTGCTTAAAAATTGTACACCATTGAATTACATAGAAAACAGCATTTGCTGCACAGAAATTAATATTTCTGCATTGAAATATTATTTCAACACATAGAATCATAGAATCATAAAACTGGAAAAGACCATAAGGGCCATCCAGTCCAACATAAAATAATGTTTCAATGGAAAGAATTTGCTAATGCTGATCTCTCCTCCACTCCCTTTGCATTCAAATGGTACATAAATAGATGTGCACAAAATGTATGGCTGTCCTAGTAGACCACAAGTTGAACATGTAAAGATTGCAGTGTGGCAGCTAAAAAGACCAATGCAATTTTAGGCTGCATCAATAGTGTCTAGATCAAGGGAAGTAATAGTGCCACTCTATTCTGCTTTGGTCAGGCCCCACCTGGAATACTGTGTCCAGTTCTGGGCACCACAATTCAAAAAAGATGTGGAGAAACTGGAGCGTGTCCAAAGGAGGGCAACTAAGATGGTGAAGGGTTTGGAAACCATGCCCTATGAGGAACGCCTTAGGGAACTGGGGATGTTCAGCCTGGAGAAGAGAAGGTTAAGAGGTGATATGATAGCCCTGTTTAAATATTTGAAGGGATGGATGTCATATTGAGGAAGGAGGAAGCTTGTTTTCTGTTGCTCCAGAGAACAGGACCCGGAACAATGGATACAAGCTCCAGGACAAGAGATTCCACCTCAACATTCAGAGGATGCTTTGATGGAGAGTTCCTGCATGGCAGGAGGTTGGACTGGATGGCCCTTGTGGTCTCTTCCAACTCTATGATTCTATGATTCTGTGAGGAAGGAGCAAGCTTATTGTCTGCTGCTCCAGAGAACAGGACCCGGAACAATGGATGCAAACTACAGGAAAACATTTAAGAGGAATTTCCTGACAGTAAGAGCTGTTCGACAGTGGAACACACTTCCTTGGAGATTTTGGCGGAGTCTCCTTCCTTGGAGGCCTTTAAGCAAAGGCTGGATGGCCATCTGTCGAGGAGGCTTTGATTGGGAGTTTCTGTATGAATGGGGTTGCATTGGATCAGGGCCCTTGAGATCTCTTCCAACTCTAGGATTCTATGATTATATGATTCTGACGATCCAGAGAATAGGGCACTAATGGCGGAATGAATGGAAGCTACAGGAACAGAGATTCCATCTCAGCATTAGAAGGAACCTCCTGACAATAAAAGGTGTTCAACAGTGGATAATACTCCTTCCTTGGAAGATACTGGAGTCTTCTTCTTTGAAGATCTTTAAACAGAAGCTGGATTGCCATCTGTCACAATGGGTGCTTTGAATGGGAATTCCTGCATGGCAGAAGGGGTTGGACTGGATCACGGCCCTTGGGGCCTCTTCCAACTCTAGGATTCTATGATTCTTTGAATTCTTTTATGTTATTCACATACAGTGGGCCCTTGGTATCATCTGGGGTTTGGTTCAAGGATGTACCATGGAAACCAAAATCTATGGATGCTCACGACTCATTAAAAACAATAGCTTAGTACAATGCTTGTGACACTATATATAAAAAAGATCTATATAAGTCTATACGTAGATCTGTATATAAGCCTATGATTCTATATAGATTCTATATAGGCCTGTCTCTGGATTCTTCCCTTCAAATACGCATCGGAAGAAGTAAGCTCAAGTCAATGACAGCTCCTGCCACCAATGTCTTTGTCCCAGTCTCAAAAGTGACACTAGATCCCTTTGTGTACAGTACTGATTTTCCAAACTCATACTCATGTATAAGTCTAGACATTTTAGTCAGAAATTGACCCCCAAAACCTAGGTAGACTTACCCATGGGTCAATGTAAATACTGTACTTTAACACTTATTAAAAAGGAAACCATCCCCAGAGTGCTATCTCTCTTGGAAGCACTGGACTCCCTCTACTCTCTCTTCCATCCAGACTTTTGTTTCAGCAAAAATAGTTACGCGCTTACCAGAATTTTGTAAGTTCTTTGGCATCCCCCCCCCTTTGCTTCATCATTTAGATCCTTTGCTGCATGCCCCTAAGTTTAATCTTCAATTTACACAAGTGTCATATCAAAATCCATCCTTGACTTATGCATGGGTTGACTTACAATAATATTGCTTTATCTTTGAATTCTATTTCCAACCTGGTTAAGTTTTTTAAAAATGTTTTTGTGCATTCAGTGTTTTAGAGGCTTTTGTCTGTTGTAAATTGTTTCAAGAGCCCTGGTGGGCTGAGAGCGAAGAGAGAGCGATGCAGTCCATCCATCCATCCATCTATCCATCCATCGTGACTTCTTGCAACGTGATACAAAACAAAGAAAGGAATTAAAAGAGAGACAGAAGAAATGCAAAACAAGGAGAGGGAGAGATTTTTACATCTCTGTCTCTCTGTCTCTGCTCCTGCACCTCCCTCCATCGGCAGTAACGGCAGTGATAACCGGTCAATGTGAATCATGAGAGAGAGAGATAAGGAAAGAAGACTGAAGGCCTCGTGCACAAGGAGAAGCAGCCCAATTACAAGTGAAGACACCTAGGTGACCTTCAACACAAAGCATAGTATCTCTCCGTCCTGTTGTCGCTGTGTACCTGCAAGTCATTTCTGACTTATGGAGACCTGATATTCAACATCTTTATCAATGACTTGGATAACAGAATTGGGAGCATACTTATCAAATTTGCAGACAACACTAAACTAGGAGGAGTAGCTAATACCCCAGAGGACAGGATCAACATTCAAAATGACCTGAACAGACTAGAAACCTGGGCCAACGCTAACAAAATGAAATTCAACACAGAGAAATGTAAGGTTCTACATTTAGGGCGGAAAAATGAAATGCACAGATATAAAATGGGGGACACCTGGCTGAATGAGACCACATGTGAAAGGGATCTAGGAGACCAAGTAGACCATAAGCTGAACATGAGTCAACAGTGCGATGCAGCAGCTAAAAAAGCCAATGCAATTTTAGGCTGCATCAATAGAAGTATAGTGTTTAGGTCCAGGGAAGTAATAATACCACTCTACTCTGCCTTGGTCAGGCCCCACCTGAAATACTGTGTCCAGTTCTGGGCACCACAATTCAAAAAAGATGTGGAGAAACTGGAGCCATGGGTCCAAAGGAGGGCAACTAAGATGGTGAAGGGTCTGGAAACCATGAAGCCCTATGAGGAACGACTGAGGGAGCTTAGGATGTTTAGCCTGGAGAAGAGAAGGTTAAAAGGTGATATGATAGCCCTGTTTAAATATTTGAAGGGATGTCATATTGAGGAGGGAGCAAGCTTGTTTTCTGCTGCTCTAGAGAATAGGACACAACAGAGCAATGGATGCAAATTGCAGGAAAAGAGATTCCACCTATCACCCTAAATCTTTCCTCATAAGGCTTCATGGTTTCCAAGCCATTCTTGCTATTTCTAGGATTCGGAACAATGGATGCAAGCTGCAGGAAAAGAGATTCCACCTCAGCATTAGGAGGAACTTCCTGACAGTAAGGGCTTTTTGACAGTGGAACAAACTCCTTCCTCGGAAATTTTGGTGGAGTCTCCTTCCTTAGAGGTCTTTATGCAGAGGCTGGATGGCCATCTGTCGGGGATGCTTTGATAGAGAGTTCCTGCATGGCAGGGGGTTGGACTGGATGGCCCTTATGGTCTCTTCCAACTCTATAATTCTATGATTCTATGATGAAGAATATATCGCGGAGTTTACATGGCAAGATTTTTTCAGAGGGCTTATTTTGCCTTGGCCTTCCTCTGAGGCTGAGAGAGTGTGGCACTCTTGGACTGCATCCACACTGGAAAAATAACCCGGTTTGGAACCGCTTTTAAGTATCCTGGCTCAAGGCCATGGACTTCTGGGAGTTGGACTTTGTTGTGGGGCCCACCGCTCTGGGCCCACAACAAACTCCAACTCCAAAAATTCCAAGGCCTTGAGCCAGGATACTTAAGGTGGTGCCAAACTGGGTTATTTCCCCAGTGTGGATGCAGCCTATGATTCTAAGGTATCCAGAGAGAGACATTGGACTCTTTCAGACGTGGGAAATTGGAAGTATAATCCAAGGGCAATCCAAACGCAATCCTGGGGTTTCACGTTATTGCGAATTAGAGCTTCTCACGCAATTTCGGGCAAAAGTGAAGTCACTCCGAATGCAATCATAGGTTTCACGTTATTGTGAATTAAAGTTTCACACAGAATTTCAGGCAAGGAGGGGTTATTTTCGGGTAATGGGAAGTCAATCTGAACGCATTCCGAATGCAATGGGGATTCACGTGAATTTGCCAAACTAGCGAATTCACCTGAATTTGCATTGGCTCCTTTCAAAGTTGGGAGAAATTCCTCCCGTGTGAAAGAGTCCATACACAAAGTCTATTCTCCCAACTGCAGTTTCCAAGGTACTCTGAACTCTGGTCTACAAAGAATTAACCGAAGAGCTTATCTCATGGCTTAATAAAACGATTTATCTCTATCCATCTTAAATCTTAATTCGGGCGGCATCCTGATATAATCACAATGTCTTTTCCACCTAATTTACAGCCTGGGGTCCATCCCTGCTTGAGGAGCACTCCAGCAGCCGATTTATTAAACCATGCGATAAGCTCCTGATTTAATTCTCTCTTTTAAGGATTCTTTCCAAATAACTCACTGGACTACTAATCCCAGGATTCCATAGGATCAAGCCATGGCAATTAAAGTGGCATCGTACTTGTACGGTGTAGATGCTCCCAGTAAGGGGTGCAAATTGGTTCCATTGGAAGAAGCAACTCTCCCTGGCTGAATTTTTATTATATTATTATGTTATATTATATTATATTTATTGGATTTTTATCCCACTTTTCTTCTAAAATGGCGTCCAAGGTGGTTTCTTTTTTGCCGGAATTCTGCTGGAACTTCTCTCTGCAAGATGCAATGGACCAGACAATAGGCACCCGAACGCCTCCTCTTCAGCTGATTGTGATTCATTCAATTCATTTGTCTCCTTTAAACAATAGGCAGGAAATGAATAGACAGAGAAAAAGACAGTCCTTCTAATGAAAGGAGAAGGAAAGGACACACGTACGATGGAGCTGTGTGGGGATCATTTATCTTCAGCCTCCTTTTCGAGGTCCAAAATTTGACCCGGACACTGAATAAAAGGGAAAAAGAAAAAGAAGAAGTGCAAGTGGTTCCATCAGGGGACCTGGGTCCACCCCATTGCTAGATCCACCCCATTGCTAGTCATGGAATCAGAGAATGATACAATCTCTGAGATAGATATTAAGCGTTTTCAAGAGAGGTCCATCCAAACTCTGCATAAAGACCACCAAAGGAGGAGAGCCCATCACCCTCAGGGGCAGTCTGCATTCCACTGTCAAACAGTCAAGAAGTTCTTCCTAAGGTTGTTGTTGTTATTATTATTATGACATTTAAATCCCCAAACTGAGACCCAGTATGTCATAGTGGCTTGAGCATTGGACTAGGGCTCTGGAGATCAGGGTTCATATCCTCATTTTGCCATGTAAACCCACTGGGTTCCAGGAGTTCTAGTAGACCACAAGTTGAACATTAGCCAACAGTGTGATGCAGCAGCTAAAAAGGCTGCATCAATGGAGTTTATCACACGAAGGGAATTGGAAGTATAATCCAATGGCAATCTGAATGCAATCATGGGGTTTTCCGTGATTGCATGAAAGCTGATCACACACATTTTCGGGCAAAGGGAAGTCCTTCCGAATGCAATTGTGGGGTTTCACATGATTGCGTGAGAAACTATCACATGCAATTTCGGGCACTGGGAGGAAATTTTGGGCAGTTCTGAACACAATGCAGTGTCAATATGCAATCAAGTGAATTTGCTGAACTAGCAAATTTACTCAATTCCAAATTGGCCTCATTTCCATTTCTTTCGAAATTGAGAGAAATTCCTCCCATGTGATAAACTCCAATAGAGATATAGTGTCTAGATCAAGGGCAGTAATAGTGCCACTCTATTCTGCTTTGGTCAGGCCTCACCTGGAATACTGTGTCCAGTTCTGGGCCCCACAATTCAAAAAGGATGCGGATAAACTGGAGCGGGTTCAAAGGAGGGTGACTAAAATGATGAAGGGTCTGGAAACCATGAAGTCCTATGAGGATAGACTTAGGGAGCTGGGCATGTATAGCCTGAAAAAGAGATGGTTAAGAGGTGATATGATAGCCCTATTTAAGTATTTGAAGGGATGCCCTATTGAGGATGGAGCAAGCTTGTTTTCTGCTGCCCCAGAGAAAATGACACAATGGAGCAATGGATGCAAGTGCCAGGAAAAGAGGTTCTAACTAAACCGTACAAAGAACTTCCTGACAGTAAGGGCTGTTTGACAGTGGAACACATTCCTTCCTCAGAGAGTGGTTGAGTCTCCTTCCTTGGAGGTCTTTAAACAGAGGCTGAATGGCCATTTGTTGGGTAGGCTTTGATTGAGAGTTCCTGCATGGCAGAAGGAGGTGTCTTCCAGCTCTATGATGCTATGATTCTATGATTTCCCAATGGCTGCATGCTGTGTTGTACCATGTTTCTGCCTGATCTTCTCTAGGACTTGGTGGTGTCCCAAATTTTTGTTAGGAACTGAAGATGCTGGTGCATAATGGAGCCACTGGAAGGGATCTCCATCTAACTCTGTCCCTGTAATAAAGTGGAAATCCCATCAGAAAACAAGACTGACTCAAGAACGTCTAACAATATGGGACTGTGGCGGATAGGTCCATCGTTCTTGTTATTGTGTTCCTTCAAGTTGTTCATGGTGATCCTAAAGTTTTCTTGACAAGTTCCTTCAAAGGGGGGTTGCCATTCCTATCTTCAGAGGCTGAGAGAGTGTGACTTGGCCAGGGTCACCCATGGCTGAGCTGACATTTGAACCCTGTTGTCCAGAGACATCGTCCAATGCTCAAACCACTAGACCATGCTGGCTTTGATACGTTCATGCTGGCCTGGTTAATAACTGCATTTAGCCACCGCCAAACAAAACAAGAAAGCACCGGCTGGGCATTTTCCCTGACTTCAAACCATGGAGCTGATGAATGGCTTGCGACGTTCTTTATGCATTTTTAATTTCTTATTGGGTGTTTTAAACAACGCAGAGTGAACGAAAACCTGAGCATCCTTGCCAAATTGAACAATCCTCATTGAGGGGAGGGAAGGCAGATTTTCATTAGTTCGCAGAAGAGGGAGAGAGAAGGGGGAGAAAATCAGAGCATTTCACTGTCTGATTAATTGAAATGCCACTTCCATAAATTGCTGTTTTTTAAAAAAGGGATGTGTTTGCCATCAGGAGTCTGCAGCCAGCAATTATGAAACAAGAGACTGTGCCAGAAGCTATCAAGGAAACTCCAGCATCGACGCACCTCCAATTCGAGGGTCTTTTTGTCAGGAGAGTGGCCCAAAAGGCATCTGGCAGCAGCTGGACAGGAGCAGGACTTCAGAAGCCGAGCCTATTAAGTTCTCACTCAGCTTGAAAGCAAACCAGACAATGCTGCAGGTCTTGTTATAGTTTGATGCACCCACAAGTTGCTTTGCATGTACAGTTGTACCTTTCTGGTCATGGCATGATGCCACACACCATTCCCAGATGAGTAAGTGGAGTTTGGCAAGACATATTGAGGAGAGAGCAAGCTTGTTTTCTGCTGCTCCAGAGAACAGGACATGGAGCAATGGATGCAGGCTCCAGGAAAAGAGATTCCAGTTTAACATTAGGAGGAACTTCCTGACAGTAAGTCCTATTCCTTATTGGAAGACTCTCCCTCAGAGTGTGGTGGAGTCTCCTTCTTTAGTGCTTTTGCTTCTGTTATTGGCAATTGCCTTCAAGCTGACATTGACTCATGGTGACCTTATGAAGGAGAGACCTCCAAGTCACTCTCTCAGCAACAGACCTGCTCAGGTCTTGCAAAGTCATAGATGTGACTTCCTTGATGCAGTCGATCCAACTGTACTTTTTTGGGAATGGCCTGGTGTCCATATGCAGTTCCCAGGCCTCATTCCCACCTACAAATAAATCGGTTTGCAATCCTGATCAATGGCCCACCTCCACCTTTAGCCTGGAGAAGAGAAGGTTAAGAGGTGATATGATCGCCCTGTTTAAATATTTGAAGGGATGTCACATTGAGGAGGGAGCAAACTTGTTTTCTGCTGCTCCAGAGAACAGGACTCGGAACAATGGATGCAAACTGCAGGAAAAAAGATTCCACCTCAACATTAGGAGGAACTTCCTGACAGTAAGGGCGGTTCGACAGTGGAACACACTCCCTCGGAGTGTGGTGGAGTCTCCTTCCTTGGAGGTTTTTAAGCAGAGGCTGGATGGCCATCTGTCAGGGATGCTTTGATTTGGAGTTCCTGCATGGCAGGGGGTTGGACTGGATGGCCCTTGTGGTCTCTTCCAACTCTAAATTTCTATGATTCTATGATTCTATACAAATAAATCGGTTTGCAATCCTGATCAATGGATCGATTCAACAACGGTGTGTAGTTCACACTACATTTGCCCTGATCTCATTTTTTTTGTTGTAAAATAACCCACTTGTGGTTCATGTTGTATGAATCAATTCAAATGGGGTGATTCTCTTCCTATCCACTTTCTTCACTGTCCAGCTCCCAAACCCATACATAGAAATCCTGATGGCCCTTAAGGTCTCTTCCAACTCTATGATTCTATGATTCTGTGCACAGAGATCTTGTAGCACTTTTGAGACTAACTGAAAGAAAGCAGTTGGCAGCATGAGCTTTCATAGGAGTTTATCACACGTGGGGATAATTTTGGCATTAAAGAGAGATTAAAGTGAATTCAAAGCATCCACAAATAAATAATTGCCCAAATGATTATCAGATGCAATTGTGCAAATAAAGTGATATTGGAAATGTACTGTCGCTGAAATCATAAAGGTAAAAAGATGTGCATTAATGCTTCTTTGTGACCACTTTAATGGCGGGTTTTTTGCAATGTCATGTGAAATCATTAAGTGTAATTACACGATTTTATCCACCACCACCACCCCCCCAGGATATTCATAGACTCATAGAATTGTAGAGTTGGAAGAGACCCCAAGGGCCTTAAAGCAGTCCAATGCCATTCTGTCATACAGGAACTCCCAGTCAAAGCATCCCCTGGCCATCCAGCCTCTGTTTAAAGACTTCCAAAGAAGGAGACCCTTCCATGCTCCTAGAAAGGAGTATGTTCCACTGTCAAACAGCTTTTACTGTTGGAAAGTTTCTTGTAATGTTGAGCTGTAATCTCTTCTCTTGCAGTTTGCATCCATTGTTCTCTTCTTGCATCCTGTTCTCTGGAGCAGTAGAAAACAAACTTGCTCCCTCTTCAATATGACATCCCTTCAAGTATTTAAACAGAGCGATCATATCACCTCTTAACTTTCTCTTATCCGGGCTAAACATTCCCAGCTCCCTAAGGCGTTCCTCATAGGGCACAGTTTCCAGACCCTTCACCATTTTGGTGGCCCTTCTCTGGCCATGCTCCAATTTCTCAACATCACAGGATAAACTCCTGCTCTCCTTCCTCCATAGACTTAACTCTACTTCCTCAGATGCATCTGGTCTTAAAATGCACACACAAAAAATCTATCACACGGCTTTCCTGGCCAGATTTGTTCAGATACCTTCTTCTGAGGTTGAGAGAGTGTGACTTGCCCTGGATCACCCGGTGGGTTTCATGGCCAAGGTGGGAACCAAACCCTGGTCTCCAGAATCGTAATCCAACATTCAAACTAATATGTTGCACTTGGCCCCCAGGAATAGAGATTCAGATTTTTGCAAGGCAATTCATAGAATCATAGAGTTGGAAGAGACCACAAGGGCCATCCAGTCCAACCCCCTGCCATGCAGGAACTCCCAATCAAAGCATCCCCGACACATGGCCATCCAGCCTCTGCTTAAAAACCTCCAAGGAAGGAGACTCCACCACAATCAGCAGCAGAAAACAAGCTTGCTCCCTCCTCAATGTGACACCCTTCCAAATATTTGAACAGGGCTATCATATCACCTCTTAACCTTCTCTTCTCCAGGCTAAACATCCCCAGCTCCCTAAGTCGTTCCTCATAGGGCTTCATGGTTTCCAGACCCTTCATCATCTTAGTTGCCCTCCTTTGGACACGCTCCAGTTTCTCCACATCTTTTTTGAATTGTGGTGCCCAGAACTGGACACATTATTTCAGGTGGGGCCTGACCAAAGCAGAATAGAGTGGCACTATTACTTCCCTTGATCTAGACGCTATACTTCTATTGATGCAGCTTAAAATAGCATTGGCCTTTTTAGCTGCCGCATCGCACTGTTGACTCATGTTCATCTTATGGTCCACTTGGACTCCTAGATCGCTTTCACATGTACTTTCATTCACCAGGTGTCCTCCATTTTATATATTTCATTTTTGTATTTCATTTTTCCGCCCTAAGTGCAAAACCTTACCACAGCAACAACCATTCCAGGTTACAGAGGATATTTCTAAGACCCACCAGTTTTCCCACATTTCCTGACCCAGGTTCACCCCCAGCACCATAGGAAGGTTCAAATGTTGCAATTGTTGCATTTATTGCAACCCCCGCATCTTATCGAGGAGCAATTGTTGCAATTGTTGCAACATATTGTTGCAATTGTTGCATCTGTTGCAATTTTTGCAACCCCAAGCACCATAAAGAGGAGCAGAGATGTTGCATTTGCTGCTGGGGAGGCCATGATGGAACTAAAGCAGACTCCTCTTCCCAGGAATCGTTGTGTGGATGGAGGGAAAAACTCCTGATTCAGACCCACCCAAGTTTTCATTACAAGCTTCTTCATTTATTTTGAAAAGCTCCCAGCACCAGCACCCCTTCCATCCTTCTGCTGGGCTGACATCTGGGTCATTTCCCAAGTTCATCTGATGGGCAAATAGTGTTTGTGATGAAGGTGGAAGGAAAACAGCCGACAAACCATGATTGCAAAAGAATATTAAAAGAAGAGGGTTAGGGCTCACTTTTATTAAACCCTGTTGCTTAGGAACCATCCTCAGGATTCTCCTCTTCTGCAAATATGCTGCGCAAGACATCTTGCTTGGATGGGGCTTGCTCTGAAGTCAATGGAAGTTCCTTTTCTCCATCGGAATAGGTCCCAAGCAAACAGTCATGCCCTTCTCCCTTGCTCACAATCTGTTCCAATGACCTCTATCCATGACTTGGATGACGATATTGGGGGCACACTTATCAAATTTGCAGATGACACCAAATTTGGAGGAGTAGCTAATACTCCAGAGGACAGGATCAAAATTCAAAGTGACCTGAATAGACTAGAAAGCTGGGCCAAAGATAACAAAATTAATTTCAACACGGAGAAATTTAAGGTTCTGCACCTAAGGCGGAAAAATGACATGCACAAATATAAAATGGGGGACACCTGGCTGAACAAGACTTATATGTGTGAAAGGGATCTAGGAATCCAAGTAGACCATAAGCTGAACCTGAGTCAACAGTGCGATGCAGCAGCTAAAAAGGCCAATGCAATTTTATGCTGCATCAATAGAACTATAGTGTCTAGGTCCAGGGAAGTAATAGTGCCACTCTATTCTGCTTTGGTCAGGCCCCACCTGGAATATTGTGTCCAGTTCTGGGCACCACAATTCAAAAAGGATGTGGAGAAACTGGAGTGGATCCAAAGGAGGGCGACTAAGATGGTGAAGGGTCTGGAAACCGTGCCCTATAAGGAGAGACTTAGGGAGCTGGGTATGTTTAGCCTGGAGAAAAGAAGGCTGAGAGGTGATATGATAGCCCTGTTCAAATACTTGAAGGGATGTCACACTGAAGATGGAGGAAGCTTGTTTCTGCTGCTCCAGAGAACAGGACTCGGAACAATGGATGCAAACTGCAGGAAAAGAGATTCCACCTCAACATTAGGAGGAACCTCCTGACAGCAAGGGCTGTTCGACAGTGGAATATACCCCCCTTCCTGGAGTGTAGTGGAGTCTCCTTCTTTAGAGGCTGTCTTTAAACAGTGTCTGGATGGCCATCTTTTGGGGATGCTTTGATTGAGAGTTTGTGCATGGCAGAATAGGGATGGACTGGGTGGCCCTTCTTGGGGTCTCTTCCAACTCTACCATTCTATGAATCTATTAAATACCTTGTGCTGCTCTGGATAGGTTTTGGATTTTTGAGCAGATCTCCTGCTTGCCTCATCCTCTTTGCCTTTCCTGCCTTTGGCTCCTTTAACAAGGGTGGCCTCTTTTTCCGTCTCTGATTTTGTTCCTTTTCCTTTCTCACTTGGAATGTCTCATTGTATGGTTTTCTAGGTAAGGGGGGGGGTCCACATTGCCTTCCTGTGCGCAGTCCTAAGCATGTGTCGGCCATGCTGTCACTGTTGTCTCAACATCAGTGCCACGTGCCACTCAGTAGCCGCTTGCCTCTCTGTGTAATCCCTTCCCCTTGCCGTCTGGTTGTTTTTGGCTGTTGGTACTATTACTTCCCTTGACTTGGGAAATTATACTTCTGTTAATGCAGGCTAAAAGAGCATTCACTTTCTTTGCTGCAGCATCACGCTGCTGGGTCATGTTCAACTTATGATCAAGAATAATTCCAAGGTCCTTTTCACATGTAACACTGCTGACCCAATGGTTTGAATTATTATTATTTTTTTTATTCACTGGACACACCGAGATGCCCTTTCTCATTGAGGATGAAAATATCTGTGAATATTCCCCGCCTACACTTTCCTTCCAGTGCTTTTGGGAATGCGATGGCAGCCCAAGTTAGAGATATCCTCCTTCAGTATATTTAAAAGCAAAGAAGGCCACATTTTTCATCGAGGCTGAGTCTGTTGCTCCAAGCCAACACTATCAGCAGCTTATCTTTGTCCAACTTTTTCCATTCCTCCGCACCAAGGGAGTTTGCTTGTTTCCGAGTAAAATGTCATTATAGCTATCAGCTTTCAACAGAATACCACGAGCCATAAATTTTTAATACACTCCTGTCTGGCAGTGAGACAAAGAAAGTACTCAGGGACTCTGGAGGAAGAGGAAATTGTTGGGGGTGGAGGTGGCAGCGGAGAAGAGGAAGGCATTTTTAGCAAAAGAGAACATGGACTCGCTTCCCACATTTGTCTGGCCTGGCTCACAATACCTGAAGCAGGTAATTTTGGAAAGTAGAGAATTATAAAACCATAGAATCCTAGAGTTTGAAGAGACTCCAAGGGCCCTGATCCAGCCTAATCCTATTCTTCCATGCAAGAACTCTCAATCAAAGCATCACCAACAGATGGCCATCCAGCCTCTGCTTAAAGACCTCCAAAGAAGGAGAATACCCCACTTTGCATGGGGGGGTGTCTTCCATTGTCCAACAGCCCTTACTATCAGGAAGTTCCTCCTAATGTTGAGGTGGAATCTCTTTTCCTGCAATTTATATCCATTGTTCCGAGTCTTGTTCTCTGGAGCAGCAGAAAACAAGCTTGCTCCCTCCTCAATATGACATCCCTTCAAATATTTAAACAAGCCTATCATATCGCCACTTAACCTTCTCTTTTCCAGGCTAAACATACCCAGCTCCCTAAGGTGTTCTTCGTAGGGCTTCATGGTTTCAAGACCCTTTGCCATCTTAGTTGCACTCGTTTGGATATGCTCCAGTTACTCCACATCCTTTTTGAATTCTGGTGCCCAGAATGGAACCCTGGATTATTCCAGGTGAGGCCTGACCAAAGCAGAATAGAGTGCCCCTATTACTTCCCTTGATTTAGACACTATACTCCTACTGATGCAGCCTAGAATTACATTGGCCTTTTTAGCTGCCATATCACACTTTTTACTCGTCCAGTTCTGTGCACCACAATTCAAAAAGGATGTGGAGAAACTGGAGCATGTCCAAAGGAGGGCAACTAAGATGGTGAAGGGACTGGAAACTCTGCCCTATGAGGAATGCCTCAGGGAGCTGGGGATGTTTAGCCTGGAGAAGAGAAGGTTAAGAGGTGATATGATAGCCCTGTTCAAATATTTGAAGGGATGTCATATTGAGGAGGGAGCAAGCTTGTTTTCTGCTGCTGCAGAGACTAAAACGCGGAACAATGGATGCAAGCTGCAGGAAAAGAGATTCCACCTCAACATTAGGAGGAACTTCCTGACAGTAAGGGCTGTTCGACAGTGGAACACACTCCCTCGGAGTGTAGTGGAGTCTCCGTCCTTAGAGGTCTTTAAGCAGAGGCTGGATGGCCATCTGTCGGGTATGCTTTGATTGGGAGTTCCTGCACGGCAGGGGGTTGGACTGGATGGCCCTTGTGGTCTCTTCCAACTCTATGATTCTATGATTCTATGATTCTATGGAACTGGGAACGACGGTCATATAACCCAATCAGCGATTCACTTTAAATCATAGTGGGAACGGGGCCTTGGAAGAACTTCCTGGCCGTAAGAGCTGTTTGACAGCAGAAGACGCTGCTACCTCAATGGAGTCTGGTGGAGTCTCCTTCTTCGGAAGCTGTTTGGATGCAAGGGCTTTGATTGTGAGTTCCTGTGTGGCATCAATAATCAATAGCCTATAACAGTTGGACTTGATGGCCACTGGGGGTCTCTTCCAACTCTAGGATACTAAAATTCTATGACCTTCCTTAGAGGTCTTTAGGCAAAGGCTGGATGGCCATCTGTCAATGGGGATGCTTTGATTGGGAGTTCCTGCATGGCTGAAGAGGGTTGGACTGGTTGGCCCTTTTTGGGATCTCTCCCAACTCTAGGATTCTATGCTTTTCCAACTCTAGGATTCTATGCTTCTATGACCTTCCAGCAGAAGCTTTATGTAGATGTTTAACAGTAAGGATAAGATTGGACCCTGTGGCACGCCACAGTTTAATTTATTTACTCCACCTTTCATCCAAGACTGAGATTCTGGTTCCCTTAGCAGATTAAGACAGGTTCAAATAAAGACATAAAAGGAGGTACAGACAGAAGCAGACCAGGAACTGTAGTGCTAAGAACACCAATTACAGGATTAGTTGAGTTAAGTATTAAAATTACATGGTGCACAGTGCAGGACTCAAACACTTTCAATTCTAACATCACAGAGATGCAGAGAATGTTAAGGCCCCGGATGCATTACAAAGGCCCTGATCCCACATCACAAAGAGTAAATGCTGCTTTACGCTCACTGAGTTTTGTGATGATGAGGGATTAGTGAATTAGAATGCTGTGCCACTGAATGTGCAAATATATGTGAAAGGCACAATTGCAATGTGCAAGGCACAAAGGTGCCAGGTGCCAAACTTTTCTTTTCTGCAAAACTAATCTGAATATGGACATTCTGCATCAGACAAAATTGTCTGATCCACTTAGAAGCATTACATTCTCAGAATATTGAATCAAAGAGTTTGAAGCACTTGAAAGGCCAGACTAGTCCATTCCCTGGCCATGACCAACCAAACCACCCCCAGCTCTTGCCATCAGGATGTTCTTCCCAATGTTTAAGTGGGATCTCTTTTCCTGTCTCTTGAATCCATTGCTCCATATCCGAGTTTCTGGAGCAGCAGGAAACAAGCTCACACCATCCTCAATATGACATCAGATATTTAAAGATGGCGGTATCATATTATTTCATCTCTCCATCTACTCCAAGCTTCCTCTGTCCTCCTTTTCACTGCAGCAACCCTACAGTTTCAGGAGGCAAGATGAAGAAATGAAGACCACCTTTCATACAATCATAGAATCATAGAGCTGGAAGAGACCCCAAAAAGGGCCATCCAGTCCTCCCTCTTCTGCCATGCAGGAACTCTGCATCAAAGCATCCCCATTGAGATAGATGGCCATCCAGCCTCTGCTTAAAGACCTCTAAGGACAGAGACTCCAGTACATTCTGAGGGAGTGTGTTCCCCTGTCGAACATCTCTTAGCACTTTTTCACATGGGAGGAAGGTATCATCATCCCAAAAGAAAAGAAAGTGGGGCCAAGGCAAAAATGCACGAAATTACGTACTACCTCATCAAACAGAAAGACAAGAACAGCATCCATTCAAAAGAGAAAGCAGTGGCAATATGAATGAATTCGTCACATGAGTACATAACGACCAGGGTTTTATTGTGAATTAACATTTTTGTGCCTGCACAGGGAGGACAGGATTGCGTCTGGAAGATTGTACAGTAACCCCCCCCCCCCCCAAGTTAGAGGTGGCCAGAAATAAGGAGGAGGCAGGAGACACGCTCAGCCTCCTCATCTTTTCCTTTCCTCCTTTCTCTAATGCCTCCGAAAAGAGCTGCCAGACCCTATCCTGGCCGTTTGTGAGCAAGATTTCTTCAGAGGGGGGTTGCCTTCACTTTTCCCCTCTTTGATTTTTCCTCCAAAACAGTGGCTTTCCTCTTGGCAACCAGGGAGGAAAAATCACAACAAAGCATCACGGGAATTGTAGTGTGTTTCTAATGAAGGGAATCCATGGCTGATCCAGAGATGCATTTCATACTCATGCAAATGTGAATTGACTGCAAATTTACAGTGGAACAGGATTTACAAAGTCAATGTTTTTCTGAATTTTGCTATCCCTGGGATGACTTGTGATTGCGTTTAGATTGCCTGCAATGTTATTTGATATTCTCTTGTGAAATAATGTAAAACTCCAAGGATGACCCCGGACTGAGGTTCATTTAACCTTCCAATATCCCCTGTCTGAAAAAGTCCTTACTGTCAGGAAGTTCCTCCTAATGTTGAGCTGAAAACTCTTTTCCTGGAGCTTGCATCCATTGTTCCGGGTCCTGTTCTCTGGAGCAGCAGGAAACAAGCTTGCTCCCTCCTCAATATGACATCCCTTCAAGTATTTAAACAGGGCAATCATATCACCTCTTAACCTTCTCTTCTCCAGGCTAAACATCCCCAGCTCCCTAAGTCTCTCCTCATAAGGCACAGTTTCCAGACCCTTCACCATTTTAGTTTCCCTCCTTTGGGACACATGGCTCCAGTTTCTGAATATGAAACCAATTGGGGGAAAAGAGCCAAGTCAGCAGGTCTCTTGCCTAAGCAGGGAGATGCCTCTACTTCTGCTGTTCTTGCTCTTCCTTGTGAGCTTCCAATTCTGCCTCCATCCTTCTGGTTCTGGTTCCATCCTTCTGGTTCTTCTGAGAGGAGAGTAAAGTTTTGCAAAGTTTCTGGTTCCCATAGCAACTAAGTTTTCTTCCTGCACCTCTTTTTCCCATTCCTTAGCTGACCGGTTGCATCTTCTCTGACCTTTTGAACCACCTGCCAGCAAGAATAGATTGTAAAACACCAAAGAGCCTAATGTCTAAACAGCAGGAAAAACATTTCATAACTTAGGACAAATGCAAAATGGTTGAATGTTTTCACTTTTTCATGCTGCTGAAAAAATCCTCCTCCTTGATGTCAGTGAGTTGCTCCCTGGATAGTCCAAAGGAGATGTAGTTTCCTTTGGCGCGTAGCCGACGGCAGCAATTTGTTTTGTCAGGTGATGGGGGCACTTGGATGGAGCCTAGGAGTGGCTTCTTGCTTTGCCCTCCTCCCTGCATTATTCATGGCAAACACCAGGCAGAATCCGCTTGGAGTCGCATGCATGAGAAAGTTCATGTAGAGAAACCGTTCATCCAGTCTGGAATGCATGCACTCAACTGAAGTTTGCGGAAGTGACATTACACATGGCGTAATGTGGAGCTACAGATGGGAGAATGTACATGGATAGGCATCATGCATATGTCCATTTATAATCAGGGGACTCTTTCAAACGGGAGGAATTTCTCCCAACTCTGAATGGAGCCAATGCGGATTCATGTAAATTCGCTAGTTAAGCGAATTTACATGAACTCCTGTTCTGTTCGGAAGGCATTCGAAATTACTTCCCATTACCCGAAAATAACCCCCTCCTGCCCGAAATTGCATGCGAAGCTTTAATTCGCAATAACGTAAAACCCATGATTGCATTCGGAGTGGCTTCCCTCTTAACCAAAATTGCGTGCGAAGATTTAATTTGCAATAACGTAAAACCCATGATTGCATTCGAATTGACATTAAATTATACTTCCAATTTCCAACGTCTGAAAGAGTCCATAGAATCCCAGAGTTGGAAGAGATCTCCAAGGGTCATCCAGTCCAGCCCTCTTCTGCCATGAAGGAAGACAACATCCAAGCCTTCCCTGAGATAGATGGCCATCCAGCCTCTGCTTGAAACCAACCTCCAAAGAAGGAGACTTCAGCTCTGTACAGACCGGCCTGAAAGGCCAGAGTGCGGGCAGAGTCAGGGCATCACATCCAGATGATGCACACCCTTGACTTCGCCCTAAGGCCTGCCATGATGCTGTGCACCACTCCAGATGGTGCACAGTCTCATGGCAGGCCTCTGGCTCTGCGTCCAAATGACATAGCTCTGAAGGGGTGCCATATAGCAGTGCCACCAGATGGCACCCTTTACATGGTGCAAAAAGGAGCCTTTTTTTACAGCTCATTTGGGTGCCCTCGAGGAGTCAGATTGAGGAGAGGGCCCCTCCAACCTCCTCTGAGGCAGCAACATTTTCTGCTGTTGAATAGCTCTTGCCATCAGGACATTCCTCCTAATGGAGTAGTGGAACGTCTTTTCCTGTAGATTGCATCCATTGCTCTGGATCTCAGACTCTGGTCCTTTTCTGCTATTGCTCCCAGGCTGTGGAACGACCTGCCGGATGAGATGTCTCTTATTACAACCTTGGATGGCTTTAAGAAAGCGACCAAGACGCATCCTTTCCGGCAGTCCTTCCTGGATAGTAGCTAATCCTCCCGCCTCCTGAATGATGTCTAGCTCCTCCTATCTCCCATTGACATGGGGCTGACACATTGGACCTTGAGATCGAGTGTTTGATATTTGATTTGATATTGTTTTAATTACGATTTAATTCAATCCTGTTTTAAGGGGTGGGAGGTGGGTATGGATTGTATAGATTGTAATCTTTTAACTGTATATGTTTTTAATTGTTGAACCCCACCCCGATTGCTCGCTCATAGGGGCGGGTTAGAAATAATAATAATAATAATAATAATAATTTTTATTATTATCTCTGGAGCAGCAGAAAACAAGCTTGCTCCCTCCTCAATATGACATGCATTCAAATATTTAAACAGGGCTATCATATCACCCCTTAAGCTCCTCTTCATAGAATCCTAGAGCTGGAAGGGATCCCTAAGGGCCATCCTGTTCAATCCCCTTAGAATCATAGATACAATCCACGCTCCCTTTGTGACAGATGGCCATCCAGCCTCTGTTTAAAAACAACTTCCAAAGAAGGAGACTCCATAACTTTCCAAGGCAGCAAAGTCTTCCACTGTCAAAGAGCTCTTACTGTTCCTACCAGTGTTGAGGAGGAATCTCTTCTCCTGTAGTTTGAACCCATTGCTCCAGGTCTGGGTCCTAGTCTCTGAAGCTATAGGAAACACATCTACTCCAGTTTCAAGAGATGAATGCTGTTGGAAAATTCAGACAGTGAGTCTCTGAAACGTGAATCCAAAGGGTTAATGCCTGTAGTTTTTTGTGGGTTTTTTTGGGGGCGGGGGGGGGTCATCTTCTAGAAGAGTTTGCCCCTGATGTTTCTTCTGAGAATATTGGCATGGAAGTGTATGTGGTGTGTGTGTGTATACTATGTAACTCTTTGCATATCCTCCCACCATTTAACCATTTAACCATTTAACATTCCAACCTAGGAGGAGCAATTTCCATGTTCATCTGTGTATTGTTCTGTTAAATGTTAAATGGTTAAATGGTGGGAGGATATGCAAAGAGTTATCCTTTGCATAAGTTTTGCATTGCATCTTTTATCGGACTTTGGCCATGCTCTTGGAAAAGAGTTTACCTGCTGAACATTGTAGATATATTCCCTGAAGATGCCAGCCACAGAAGCTGGCGAAACGTCAGGAATGAACTCTTCTAGAATATGGCCACAGAGCCCAAAACCCCCACAAAAAACTATTGTAGATATATTTCCATTTATCCTGAGTAATGTCTGCTACCAATTGACTCCTCAGGGCACACCATGAGTCAATTCAACAATACATAGTTCTTGTGACCCAACCTGGATTCCTTCTGCTGGTGGCCTTCTAGGGCCAAGGCTTGCCTCAGTTTCACAATTTTCAGTTGGGGAATTGCAGCAGGGAATGCCGAAATATGTTGCCTTGGTGAGGAGGAAACCACAAGACAAGAGCCTTCTCATCCTCTGAATTCTGCTCCAGCATATTCTCTCTAATGATGGAGATGCAGCACTTGGTTATTATTACGGAGGGGAAAAAAAAGAAGCCCTTGAAGAGAGCCTTCGGATGAGAAATGCTGCTTCGGCGGAGCGACTGTGCTTTCATCTCAGCCCATCTCTGGTTCAGGGAATTTGCTGCTGTGGGTCAGCCTGGGTCACACAATGTCACACAGTGTCATAGAAGACACTTTGGAACCAGTCCCTTTTTTCAGAAGGTAATGAGGGAACCCGAAGCTCTGGTTCAGCCATAAAAGTTCAGCCTTTTATGTTTCTTTGCCTTGAATCAGAAAGGAATGCTTCAAAACCATGGAGGAATTAGAATCTGCTTCTGTCTAAGTGCAAATTGCAATGGCTTTGTTCTTCCAGTAATGCTGCTAAGTAGGAAGCCACAATGTCCTCCTTGTTCTTCCAAGGAGACAAATTAACTCCCTCCAAAAGCCATTTGTTAAAGCAAATTTGAAAAAAAAGATTTCAGGTGGGCCTGTGTCTGTGAAAGAGCCAGCCTGGTGTGGGACTTAGGGGCTGTACAGACTGGTCCAAAAGGCTGGCCTCTGGGCAGGGCCAGTACACAGCATCTGCCCCCAGGGTGCCATTTTGGCATGCACCAGTCAACACAACGTGCACTATGATAAGATTCCTCTGGTGCTGCATCCACATGATGCAGCAACAAAAGGGCTTCTGTACAGCCCCTAAGACTCTGGAGACCAGGGTTCAAATCCCTACGCAGCCATGGAAACTCCCACCTTCGGCAAGTCACACTCTTCCAGCCTCAGATGTCACCCAGTGTGGTCCGTAGCCCCTGCACCCCCCCCCCACTGTTCTGAATAAATCCTGCTAAGAAAAAGGCTGAACAGATGGGCAGCATGCAGCTGCCCATTTTCACCCAGGATCAATGCTTTGGCAACCGCACACAGCTGCACCATTCCTAACTCCAGAGGGAGCAAAAAGACAGGGTGTCATAGGTGTGGTGGTGCACCATGATGATGCCCCCTTGGCGCTGCACTGTTTGGGCACTGTGCTGGAGGTGTTTCATTATGGCATGTGCCGTGTAGACTGGCACACAACAAAATGGTGCCCTGCCGGTGGTGGTAGAGCTTTGAGCATGGGGACACTCAGTGCCAGCCAGTATACCCCCAAAATACTGTAGTAGATTTGCTATAGGGTCTCCGTAGGATGGAAATGAATGAGAGAGTGTGACATGCCCAAGGTCACCCAGTGGGTTTCCATGGCTGAGTGGGGATTTGAAGCCTAGTCTCCCAGAGACCTGCCATAATCCAACACTCAAACCCACAACACCACGCTGGCTCTCCACACTGGGCCACCCATTAAAAATGTCCCCAAATGCCTCCATACTCTTCTAGGGGCATGCAGGGCATGTCCCTCAGATTGAGCATTTGAGGCCTAGAAGAGCTCTTTTTTAACAAAAGGGGGTGTCCAGGACAGGAGCCCTGTCCCTTATTTCATCTGGAAACCTTAAACGAATGGTCCATTGAAGCCACTGAACAATAGTTAGGTACTATCCAAACATGCACAACAGTTGGTTAGTCTGAACTAGAGTTGTCTCATTCCATCAAATGTTGTATGGTGAGTCAAAGCATAGGTAAAGACAATTGATGCTACTTTAGCTGGGACTAACAATATGATGTGGGCAGAAGTTACACTCATGGAACTCTGCTTAAACAACTGTAAACTGTGTATGTCTGTTGCACAATGGCTGAAAATATATACCCATCAATCAAAGGGACATTACACATATGGAACACGTAACAATGGATGCAAGCTCCAGGAAAAGAGATTTCCACCTCAACATTAGAAAGAACATAGAGCCATAGAGTTGGAAGAGACCCCAAGGGTCACTCAGTCCAACCTCATTTTGCCATGCAAGAACTCACAATCAAAGCATCCCATCAGATGGCCATCCAGCCTCTGTTTAAAGATCTCCAAAGAGGGAGACTCAGCACTCTCCAAGGGAGTGTCTTCCACGGTCAAACAGCCCATACTAATCAGTTTGACAGTGGAAGACGCTGCTGCCTTGGAGGGTGGTGGAGTCTCCTTCTTTGGAGTCTCCACAATTCAAGTCTGGATGGCCATCTGTCTGGGGTGCTTGGATGCTGCCTTCCTGCATAGCAGAATGGGATTGGACTGGATGACTCTTGGGGTCTCTTTCAACTCTAGGATTCTACAATTCTACACTCCATCCTGATCATATTCTTGTGTTCTGATGGCTCCCCTCTCCACCAAAGTATTCATATTTGGTTGCCAAGACAGAGATGCTAACATCACGTCTCCAGAAATCCTCCAAGCAATGAGAAATTGAAATCTGGGCTGTGACAGTTGTGAAGGAATAAAGAAAAGACACATCAGTAGCGCAGCGTGATGGATTAGTTGGACGCGTGAGCTCCCCTGAACCTGACCAAAGGGTCCTCCTCGTGGCTTCATACAAATCCTTCCCGCTGCTCCTTTGACAGAATGTGGAGCTCACATGTTGCACATATAAATATGCGCCGGAGCAGGTGGCACCTTCCGAACACACCACCCGCCTTATCTGAGAGATAGATAGAGAGACGTACACACGTCTTGGAGCTTTGAATTGTGCTCTCAACATACTGTTGCCTGGGGCTGGCTATATTTTAAATATGAGTAATTGCTCTCGCCGGATTTTCGAGAGGAGGCCAATTCCCTCTCCTCGGGAATCTTCTCACTCTTGGTGATCGGTAATTGTTTCTGCAAGAAACCAAAAAGTCAGGAGGGGGAAAGGGGAAGACGAAGAAAACAAGAAAAGCGTGGAACAAATAGCTCTGGATAATGAAGCGTGCCTGGATGCTTAGTTAGCTGCTGGTCGGATCAAAGGAGCAGGAGTAGCAAACAGGAAGATTTGCATCTCCAAGGTGGAGAAGACGTGCACATCCCATTTGGATGCCATTCCTCCTTGGCACAAGGGGCCGCCTCCCTCCCAGTCTGGAGCATCCTGGAACCAGTCCAACAAGGCAGCCCTTTCAAAGGCATGGGCCATGATGATGATGATGATGATGATGATGATGATGAAAATCGTCTCTAGAATCATAGAATCATAGAGTTGGAAAAGACCCCAAGAAGGGCCATCCAGTCCAACCCCCTTCTGCCATGCAGGAACTCTCTATCAAAGCATCCCCTTTGACAGATGGCCATCCAGCCTCTGCTTAAAGACCTCAAAGGATGGAGACTCCACCACCCTCCGAGGGAGTATGTTCCACTGTTGAACAGCCCTTTATTGTCAGGAATTTCCTCCTAATGTTGAGGTGGAATCTCTTTTCCTGCAGTTTGCATCCATTGTTCTGTGTTCTAGTCTCTTGGAGCAACAGAAAACAAGCTTGCTCCCTCCTCAATATGGCATCCTTTCAAATATTTAAACAGGGCTATCATATCACCTCTTAATTGTCTCTTCCAGGTCAATATCCCCAGCTCCCTAAGTCTCTCCTCATAGGGCTTCATGGTTTCCAGATCCTTTACCATTTTGGTGGTCCTCCTTTGGACATGCTCCAGTTTCTCAACGTCCTTCTTGAATTGTTTTGCCCAGAACTGGACACAGGATTATTCCAGGTGAGGCCTGACCAAAGCAGAAAAGAGTGGCACTATTACTTCCCTTGATCTAGACACCATATTTCTATCAATGCTTGTGGTATTTGTATTTTATCCCTTTTAGTCTTTTGTTTCATCTGTGATATTTCCTTAGTATGGACCACTAAAGAAACTTTATCCATAACTCCACCCATTACATTATTTACACATTCAGCCAAAAGTTAATCCTGTAAAGCTTCCTTTGTCTCCCTTTAAAAAAATTAATGAAAGGTTCCCAGTTCACGTTGTTACTTTCTCATTCCCTGCAGCAAGACTGTCTTTTCTTTTTCCTTTGAGGATCCCTCTCGCCCAGAAAAGCTGAAGCCCAGAGTTGGGTCTGTAGGCCGGAGCGGTCATACGCCACTTTGGGAATCATAGAAATTATAGAAATTTCTGAGAAAGCTGAGCTACTCCTGATACCGAGAGGTTGAGAAGAAATTGCTGGCAATCCATAAGTTTACCCACCATTTGTTTCCATTATTAACAAAAATGTCCAATAAATCACTGCAGCCTCTGAAAGGTTGCTCTTTGCAGGAGGAGGACAGGAGGGCTGTGTGCATCCATTTGTTAGAATGGTGTTTTAAGGATTATGTTTTTTTGTTGTGCCATGAAACTTGCTTCAAAGGGAAGGCATGGAAACGTAATCCTACCCAGGAACAGAATGGCTGCCTTGGTTTATTTTCTTTGCTTTCCAGGGTTCACATTTTGCACTGCAGACTCCACTGGCTTGGTCCTATGCATTTCATTTGAATCTCAGTGGAAATGCATGTTTAACCCCTAGATTCTTCCAGGCATCCCATCCATCATTTAAAAGAAATCATGTGAGGCTTGGAGGATGTGCAACTACAGCTGTACCCTGCATCTCTTTCTGCGGCCACACTGCAGAATTAATGCAGTTCGAAACTGCTTTAACTGTCATGGTATGCTGGGATTTGTAGCTTGCTGTGGCACCGGAGCTCTCTGGCAGTGAAGGATAAATGTTTCACAAACTCCAGAATCCCATGGCATTTAGCTATGGCAATAACAGTGGCATCAAACTGTCTTAATTCTGCAATGTAGATGCAGCCAAAGAGAAAAGACGACCCAGGCTGCATCTGCAACACAAACCTCCTGTGTTCCTGAGCTGTGCTTCCTTACAAAAACACAGGAATATATGAAACGATGGTTGTGCATTGATTTCTGTCCAATTAGAAAAGCCAGGGGCCAAAATCAATGGGTTGTCAGCATGGAGTGAGACAGAAATATCTGCGTCGTCTCTCTGTGTTGCATTCTGCAATTACAGACAAAGGAGAATTAAAAGCCAATTATTTTTTTTTTTTTTTTAAGGAGAATGGAAGAAAAAAGAGTTGGTTCCTTTAATAGGGGAGGGAGGGGAGGTGGAAAAAAGGGAAGATGTCATCTTAAAGAAAGAAATTTCAGCCAGCCCACAGTTCGTTTGCTTCCCCCAACAAGACGTTCCTGAAAACACGTTCAAAATGAATGGGTCCTGATCTTAATGGGACAAATCAAAAAAGACAGGCATAATAGGTCAAGCTGTCAGTCATGTTAGGAAAACTTTGGAATCCAATGACAGGAGAGTGTTTTTCTCCTCCTCCTTCCTTTGTCCTACGGTCTTTTGGTGGAATAGGATAAACTGACAGAAGAGTTACAGAAAGCACCCATCTGGAAGACTGCATTCTTCCCCCCAAGAAATATATATCATAGAATCATAGAATTGTAGAGTTGGAAGAGACCTCGAAAAGGGCCATCCAGTCCAACCGAATTCTGCCATGCAGGAACTCTCCATCAAAGCAGCCTTATTGACAGGTGGCTATCCAGCCTCTGTTTATAGACCTCCAAGGAGGGAGAGACCACCACAATCTCTGAGGAAGGAGTGCCTTCCACTGTCAAACAGCCCTTACTCTCAGGAAGTTCCTCCTAATGTTGAGGTGGAATCTTTTTTCCTGCAGTTTGCATCCATTGTTCCGCGTTCTAGTCTCTGGAGCAGCAGAAAATGAGCTTCCTCCATCCTCAATATGACATCCCTTCAAATATTCAAACATGGTCATCATATCACCTCTTAACCTTCTGTTCTCAAGTCTAAACATCCCCAGCTCCCTAAGTCATTCCTCACAGGGCCTCGTGGTTTCCAGACCTTTCACCATTTTGGTGGCCCTCCTCTGGACCCACTCCAGCTGGTCAACATCCTTTCTGAATTGTGGGGGCAGGAAATGGAGACAGGATTATTCCAGGTGTGGCCTGACCAAAGCGGAATAGAGTCGCACTATGACTTCCCTTGATCTAGTGGTTATAATTCTATTGATGCAGCCTAGGATTGCATTGGCTTTTTTAGCTGATGTACCACACTCATGTTCAACTTATGGTCTACTTGGACTCCAAGATTCCTTTCATACATTTAAGGCTGCATTCCCACTACAGTATACATCGCATTAGGATATGATGTACAGTGGTCCCCTGGGTTACGAATACCCCGGGGTATGAAAACCCCGGGGTACGAATAAAAGCTTTGATTTGGAGTTCCTGCATGGCAGGGGGGTTGGACTGGATGGCCCTTGTGGTCTCTTCCAACTCTATGATTCTATGATTCTATGATTCTAACCCCGGGATCCGGAAAAATAAACTGTGCGGCCCCTTTAAATTTGCCGCGCGGTCCGTCCACTAAAGCAGTCCCCCGGGAAACGGAAATTTCCGGGTTACGAAAAGTAATCCGGAACGGATTACTTTCGTAACCCGGGGGACCACTGTATATAACTCTAGTACCCATTTGAAATCAATTCTGATCCTCATCAGATCGATTCCAAAGGTGAAAAAGCAGGTTAAATCCAAATACCCCGAGGTTTCCTGACACCATTTCCAAGGTGGTGTTTTTTGGGATGAATTGATTTATTCTAAAATAAATCGATTCACCCCAATGGAAACCACAGCGGTGGATTCGCATCTGCCACTGGTGACAGGGACATGTCAGGGGCAACTGCAATAATAATAAATATAAAAACTTCATTTTTGTATCCCGCCTTTCTGCCTGAGCAATCAAGGCGGATTACAGGGAATAAAATAGAATTAAACATTATCTACATAAAAGATAGACCCCCCCTTAAAAGAGAATTAAATATAATACAATTTAAAAGAGAAGAAAAACTCATCAATTAAAACAACAACATAATAGAATATAATATGCAGCAGAGAGGGAGAGCCATGGGGGTCCCTCTGGGGCCTCTGCCTCCTTGGATCCATGCATCCAATGGTGGCAATGGGGAGGGAGACCCACGGGGGTCCCTCTGGAGCTAGTTTTTTGTGGAGCTTTCGGGCTATGTGGCCATGTTCTAGAAGAGTTCCTTTCTGACGTTTCGCCAGCATCTGTGGCTGGCATCTTCAGAGAAGATTTCTCTGAAGATGCCAGTTGCCACAGATGTTGGCAAAACGTCAGAAAGGAACTCTTTTAGAACATGGCCACAGAGCCCGAAAGCTCCACAAAAAACTAGGGATGCCAGCCATGAAAGCCTTCGACTCCGCATCCCTCTGGAGCCTCTGCCACCCTTTGATCCATGCGTCCAAGGGTGGCAGTGGGGAGGGAGACCCTCCGTTTTTCTTGCCTACCTCCACTGCTTCCCCAAGGAAGGGTGAGAGGGAGAAGGAAAGGGATGGCTGCTTGTCTTCCCGAATGGGAAGGACAAGCGTGCCAAGAAAAAATCCCGCTTCCAAACAGACCCCCTTCCATAGTGGAAGACCTGGAATTGAACATGGGTTATTCCCTCAGTGGGAATGAGCCCTATGCCTCCTCAAACCAAGTGACTCCATCCTATATCTATGTATTTCATTATTATTGTTTTTGCCCTAAGTGCAGAACCTTACATTTCTCTGTATTGAAATTCATTTTGTTAGTTTTGGCCCAGCTTTCTAGTCTATTCAGGTCATTTTGAATTTTGTTCCCCTCCTTTGGGGTGTTAGCTACTTCCTCCTAATTCTCTCATCTTCTTGTTGACTTCCATGTTTCTTCTGTTGTTCCTCCTATTATTAGCCTTATTTTTAATCCAAAATAAAATGATCGTATATCATCCATAAGGCTTTTCAAATCAATTTGCAATTCTGTAAGTATATTCGTTTTCATTTCTGAAAAAAGGCCATACTCTAGATTTAAGGGGTACCATCTTTTCCTCTTTTTCTTCTTCTTCTTCAGTTGGTTGGTATTTAGAGTTTCTTTTATCCCTAATTTTTATCTGACTATAATTTCATAGATTGTTGTTTGTCTAATCTTTTTCTAATGTCACTGTCATTATTTTCCATTCTATTTCCCATTTATCTATTTTTTTAATTTAATATCACTGTTAACCTGTCCAATTCATTCACATCATATATTTTGTTTTTCCGATCTTCGATTTGTGGTGTTTGTTCTGATACCATTTATGTGCCTTTCTAACATTAACATTTACAAATGACCGTTCTTTTATTGCAAATCAAATATATTGCTTTTTGCCTAACCTGCTTACTTTCCATTGTAAAAAGAACAAATTTAATATAGTTATCTAATATTAATTAAATATGTGCTATGCCACTCATTTTCTATCTACTTTGTTTTTTATATCTATTCACACTTTATTTCAAAATTTCATTTATACTCTAAATATAAAGTAAAAAAATGTCTTCCATAAGTAAGTGTTTGGGTCTTCTGTTTTGCTTCAATTACTACTCATTTGGTTTCTCTTATATCTTTCAATTTTTTTTCAGAGATAAGCCATTTCTTTTCTATTTTATTAATTGGTTTGTTGTTAATTAAGAATTTCATGCTATCCAGTTCTCTCATGTCTATAACTTTTAACTTCCATTCAAATTAGGAGGAGTAGCTAATACCCCAGAGGACAGGATCAAAACTCAAAATGACCTGAATAGACTAGAAAGCTGGGCCAGTGCTAACAAAATGAAATTCAACACGGAGAAATGTAAGGTTCTGCACTTAGGGAAGTAAAGTGAAATGCACAGATACAGGATGGGGGATACCTGGCTGAATGAAACTACTTGTGAAAGGGATCTAGGAGTCCAAGTAGACCACAAGTTGGACATGAATCAACAATGTGATGTGGCAGCTAAAAAGGCCAATGCAATTTTAGGCTGCATCAATAGAAGTATAGTGTCTAGATCAAGGGAAGTAATAGTGCCGCTCTATTCTCCTTTGCTCAGGCCCCACCTGGAATAATCCTGTGTCCAGTTCTGGGCAACAAAATTCAAGAAGGACGTTGAGAAACTGGAGCATGTCCAAAGAAGGGCGACTAAAATGGTGAAGGGTCTGGAAACCATGAAGCCCTATGAGGAGAGACTTTGGGAGATTCTGGGGATGTTTAGCCTGGAGAAGAGCAGGTTAAGTGGTGATAAGATAGCCCTGTTTAAGTATTTGAAGGTGTGCCATATTGAAGAGGGAGCAAGCTTGTTTTCTGCTGCTCTAGAGAATAGGACACAACGGAGCAATGGATGCAAATTGCAGGAAAAGAGATTCCACCTAGACATTAGGAGGAACATCCTGACAGTAAGGGCTGTTCGACAGTGGAACACACTCCTTCCTTGGAGATTTTGGTGGAGTTTCCTTGGAGGTCTTTGAACAGAAGCCATCTGTCAGGGATGCTTTGATTGAGATTTCCTGCATGGCAGAATGGGGTTGGGCTGGATCAGGGCCCTTCTTGGCGTCTCTTCCAATTCTATGATTCTCACAAGAGAAACACCTGCACAAAAACATAAAACTTTTCTTTATACACCATTTTTTGTAATACAATAAAAGTGGCTTACATAATTACAAACATCCAACTTACAATACTTAGTAGTTAAAATATTACAATATCCCCCCAAAATTGTTACAATAAATATATTCCCCCCCCCTTAATCCTTCCATGGAAGGATGAAAGAGATAAAGATGCACACCTTTATTCACTGCTTCCTGTATCCACCTGGCCAGCCTTCCTCCACTCTGGCTAATTTTGAAGGTCAATAATACTAATACTAATACTAATAATTTTATTTCTGTGCCACCTCTCCAATAAGATCGAGGCAGCTGACGTCATTAAAACCATATACACAATAAAATAATCCCATATCCCCCTTCCTTAAAATAAACATCAAATTACAATACACTGGACTATGATAAAACAAAATGTTCTCCACATCCTTAGACTTACAAATTAGACAGTGGAAGGGAATCCATTATGGCTGGACAGCTTTGGTCCAAAGGTCATTCAGCTGGACCCGTATCAACAATGGTGTCCATTTCAAAATGGATCTGAGTGCTTTTATCTGCAATACGTCGTGTAAATTGCACACCACAGGCAAGAAATCAAGACATACAAAAAGAAGAGGAGGGCGGTAATACAATGAGAAAATGCCCAAAGGACCCCAACTTTCTTTTCCCATTCACCGTTGGCTGTCAACCTCAGAGAAGCATCTTCCTCCGTGATCAATATCTGGGCTTTGGGGGGAGGCATCTATTCTTGCAGGCAGTCTGTCGAAACAAGAAGCGGGCTCTCTGTCACTCTCCCTTGGCAAATGGAGGAAAGGGCAGGCAAACTCCAGCTGCAAGTCATCCAGCTTAGCAAAAGCAGAACCAGTTTGGATGGATGGATTGCCAGCAATGGTGCAGTTGCTCAGCCGAAAGGCAAAAGGGGCAGGAGAGGCTTTCGTCCCTCCATAAACCTGCAATGGGTTGCCTATAAGAGGGACTTTCTGCAGGTGCTGCTTGTTACCTGGTTGTATGATGTAGAATCATAGATAGAATCCTAGAGTTGGAAGAGACCCCAAGATGGGCCCTGATCCAGTCCAACCCCATTCTGCCATGCAGGAACTCTCAATCAAAGCATCCCCAATGACAGATGGCAATCCAGCCTCTGCTTGAAGACCACCAAAGAAGGAGACTCAACTACAATCTAGGAGGGAGTATCTTCCATTGTGAAACAGCTCTTACTGTCAGGACATTCTTCCTATTGTTGAGCTGGAATCTCTTTTCCTGAAGTTCACATCCATTCTGTTCTCTGGAGCAGCAGAAAACAAGGATGCTTCATCCTCAATGTGACATCCCTCCAAATACTTAAAGAGGGCCATCATATCATCTCTTAACCTTCTCTTCTCCAGGTGAAACATACCTAAGTCTTTCGTCATAAGGGAAATAATTCCTCATAATTCCATGTTGAATTTCATTTTATTAGCATTGGCCCAGTCTATTTCTAGTCTATTCAGGTCATTTTGAATTTTGATCCTGTCCTTTGGGGTATTAGCTACTCCTCCTAATTTGGTGTCATCTGCAAATTTGATAACTAGGCCCTCAATAATTTCATCCAAGTCATTAATAAAGATGTTGAATAGGACTGGACCCAGGACAGAGCCTTGTGGGACCCCACTGGTCACTTCTCTCCAGGATGATAGCAACAGCAATAACAGCTTCATTTATATACCGCTTGATACAGTTTAAGCAGTCTCTAAGTGGTTTCTAAGCTAATTGCCTCCAACAAGCTGAGCACTCCTTTTAGGAACCTCAGAAGGATGCTAGGGTGAGTCAACCCTGGGCCTCTGGCTGGAGTTGAACTCACAACCTTGTGATTTGTGATCAGTGGCTGCAGTACCAGGCATCGTTCATGAAGAAGGAGGAAGGATGAAAAAGAGGTGCTATTGTTGAGCACCCTTTGGGTTCGGCCGTTCAACCAATTACAAATCCATCTAGCATTTGTATTTAGCCCACATTTTCCTAGCTTATTTGCAAGAATACTGTGATGGACCTTGTCAAAGGTCTTGAAGGGTAGCTAATACAGTTGGCCCTCCTTATCCATGGATTTTTTATCCACGGATTTGAGCATACCCAGCTTGAAAATATTCTCAAAAAGTATAAATTCCAAATAGCAAACCTTGATTTTCCATTTTATATATGGGACACCATTTTGTTGTTGCATTTTATTTAATGGGACTTGATCATAAACACATTTTGTTGTCCACGGAGGGTCCTGGAACCAAAACCCAGCAGATAACAAGGGCCCACTGTATGGTTCCTTAGCCTTCCACAGTTGTCCACTTCAGAGTTAGGGAACAGAGGACAGAGAAGACCAGACCGCATGGAAGCCATGTAAATGTTTGGCAAGGTGTGCTTTTCCCCTCCAATCCTCCTCTGCAGTTTTCTTGGATGAATTTTAAAAAACAGGTTTTCCTCTGAAGTCATTCCAGGCGCACAAGAACATAGCTCACCATCGACTCCAAACTAAGTCCTTGTTGTCCTTCCAAGAACTTTTCACAGTCAAGAAAAGAGGAGCCTTACATCAAGCCCATATTTTGGGGGACCAGCTGAGTTAAATGATGGCTTTTTGACAGGCAGCCCAAGGGGAAGGTTTTATTCTTGGATGTTATGCTATGGATAAGCAGATTCTCAAAGCGCACTATTTCCTATATAGAGTATTTTTATTTATTTATTTATTTATTTATTTGCTTTATTTATATTGCCACCTTTGTCCCAGGCTGGGACCCAAGGCAGCTTTCACAACAAGAAATTTTAAAAAATCATTTACAAAACGTTTAAAACCACTTTACCGATTTTGTTCTTTTAATACAGTAATTAAATCAATTCCACTCCGCATCTGGTTCACACTTGCACAGAATCGATTTATCCCAAAAGATGCAGAAAAAATACAGCGCCAAAAAGACAGGGGTTAAATGAGTCTAGGCCATGGCTCCCCTCTCCAAATTGCTTCAGCAATTCAGTTAAAGTGCTAACCGGGGTCATTTAAGTCGCTTCAAACCGATTTGCAAACTGGCTTAAAATGTAGTGAGAATGAGGCCAAAGAGTTGTAAACTGCAGGAAATAAAAGTTACCGTCCATTAGCATGACAAAAAGAAGCCTATTTTGAGATCCAGGTTGTCTCTGCCCTGTGAAATGCTACAACAGAGGCTGGATGGCCATCTATCAGTTATGCTTTGATGGAGAGTTCCTGTATGGCAGAATGGGGTTGGGCTGGATGGCCCTTCTTGTGGTCTCTTCTAACTCTAAAATTCTATGATTCTATGAATTTGCACAGCCACTAAAACTTCTCCCAGCGTTGCGGGTCCTCCTCGCTCCCAAGGCTCCTCTCAGGTCCTCCTGGTCTTTTATCACTGCCACTTATGCACCAGTTCCTCTGTGTACATTTATTTATTCTGCCGGAGAAGCGTAGGGCCTCCGCTTTGGGGACAATTTATGTATTTCAGCCTCTCTCCGGCCAGCTGCGCAGCCGGCCGTGAATTACACGAGGACAAGAGGCGAAGGACAAGAATTTTCTCGGTAAATTACATGCGGTCGGTTCTGCATCCCACAAGGGAGCCGTTGCCGCAGAAATGAACAACTTTTTTCCCTGTCCCCTTTCATTCCCCGCTGGCTCAGCTCTGGAGTCAAGCAAGGCTTTGGGCGCCACGAAAGGGGAAGATTTCCCGGCCTTTTCAAATGAGCTCCTTGTCACAAGCAGCCTTCCAGGACTGATAAGCATTGTTCTCCACGCCGAGAGCCCTTGCCGTCATAAATCCAGGCGCCCAGGGAGACTGTAAAGCTACTGGCGGACCGGCGGCCTTTGCTACCCAGAAAGTGAAGGAGATTAATGAGGAAAAACAGCAGCAACGGCAGCAGCAAAGTCAGGCCATTTTTACAGGGCTAAACAGAGCCCTGGCTACAAGGATTCAAAGGCCTCATTACAGATAAATCTGCGTGATCCGAATCGCTGGATCAATTCGACAGCAGAGCACAGTTCCCACTACATTTGCCCCGATCACATTCATGGTTCACATCCATGCCTGAATCGATTCAAAAATGGACCCAAAGGACAAATTTAAATTGATTCCAATCCACATCTGGTTCACACTTGCACGGAATTATCCAAAAACACGCAGGAAAAAATTGGTGTGAAAAAGACGGGGGTTAAATGGGTCTAGCGCGTGGCTTCAGCAATTCACTTCAATTGGGTCACTTTGGTTCAAACTGATTTGTGATCCGGTTTAAAAGGTAGTGAGAATCAGGCTCACATGGCCTTTGGAGGCTGACATTGTGGAAGAAATTGCCCCCCAGCGGTGCCCCCGTCGCCAGTCTCCAAATTGAGAGGGAGGCATGAATTACAGCTTTCAGACTTACTCCAAGAGGAACCAGATCCTTCCTGCTCAATGAAAACTAAACCAACCCTTGGTGCATTCTTTACGTTTGCAAAGTATTATGAGTCAGCCCAGTTAATCCAACGGTGCTCTTAATGCGGTAATACTTGAAAGCATTGTAGGAATTTATAGCATCCAGGATCTTTTCTTTTCTTTTAAATCTCCTTTGAAATCTTCCTAATGGAGTCCAAGTACAAATAATGGCACTGTAACTCACCGTAATCACAGAATTTTGTTTTAATACCCGCACGCTTATGGTTATATTAGCTTTTGTGGAGGCGTTTCATTCTCTCTTCTGTTTCTCCAATAGAGCAAAATGTTCTTGCAAGTTTTTTGTGGGTTTTTTCCCCTCTTTCTTTTTCTTTTCTTTTTTTTTTTCTTCAATCTTAATTTCTAAATTTCAGGGGGAATAGCTTTGCAGGCTTTGACTGCCCACATAATTTGATTTAAGAAAATGAATTCCTGTCCTGGTAATTTGCATCCGAAGCCAGTCATTTCAGCTTTGAAATGCTACCTTCCATTTAAGAGATCAGCGTGAGGCTATCGTTCTGGCTGAAATTAAAAAGAAGTGCCCAGGAAACTTTGCAAGAAAGAAGAAATCCATCCATTGTGAAACTTTTAAGGCACAATCGCCAATGCTCAGCGGCTCAAAGCATCGCCTATGGAGAAGAAGCCATTCGGTGTGAGTTATATGAGCATTATCCATCTCTATTGAAAGCCTTCACGCTATAGCTTAAAATAACAACAAAGTCACATCGATATTATTGACCATTACCAGCAAAACAGTGTTCAGGATCAGCCTCGCAGGGGATAACTTATAGGAGTCTGAATTTACTTCCAGTTGTACCTCGAAACCCCACGGCTTCCAAATTGCCTCATTTTGCGCTCGATTTAGGACATCTTGCAAAGCCGCTTGCATCCGGGGCAATCATCTGCAATTGTTGCAACACATTTGTGCCATTGCTGTGATGTTCTTCTTGGGTTACTTGTTGCCACCGAACGATAAGTCTTGTCCATATACATGGTTTCTCAACCCTACTGGAGCAAATGTCTTGACATTAACTATTTTAATTAGATTTTTTTTAAATGAAAGAACTTATTGTTCTTGTACCTCCTAATGTTGAGGTGGAATCTCTGTTCCCGAAGCTTGCATCCATTGTTCCATGTTCTAGTCTTCCTAATGGAGTCCTTCGGTCGGCTGGAGCAGGTCCATTTTGAACAGATTCATTCATGAATGTGAACCACAGGTGGGTTATTTTACAGGGAAAAAATGTGATCAGGACAAATGTAGTGGGAACCACACTCCACCATCGAATCGATCCATCGATTCAGAACGCAAACTGATTTATTTGTAAGTGGGAATGACGCCGTGGGCAGTTTTGTCAAAAATAGCAAATGCTGAAAAAGCCCAGGAGGCATAGGAGATTATCACATGGGGATAAGGAACGGGAGAAAAATGGAACACGGAACAATGCTCCTGCCATGTTCTCATGATCATCAAATCATACAATCATAGAGTTGGAAAGGACGCCAAGGACAATCCAGTCCAATCCCTTCTGCCATGCAGGAACTCAGCATCAAAGCACCCCCTTCAGATGGCCATCCAGCCTCTATTTAAAGACCTCCAAGGAAGGAGACCAATGAAGTATGTTTCCTGTCGAACAGCCCTTTCTGTCAGGACGTCCCTCGTAATGTTGAGCTGGAATCTCTTTTACTTTAGGCTGAATCCATTGTTCTGGGTCCTGTTCTCTGGAGCAGCAGAAAACAAGCTTGCTCCCTCCTCAATATGACATCCCTCCAAATATTTAAACAGGGCTATCATATCACTTCATATCCTTCTCCAGGTTAAACATCCCCAGCTCCCTAAGGCGTTCCTCATAGAGGTTCATGGTTTCCAGGCCCTTCACCATTTTAGTTGCCCTTCTCTCCATTTTCCTGCCAGGTTTGTTTGTAATGTGATAAGGCTCTGAAGCTGCACCCAAACAGGGTTTCAAAGGTTGCGTCTACACAGTGTAGATGTATTGCACTTTGACACTGCTTTAATCACCATGGCTCCAACCTACAGAATCCTGGTATTTGTAGTTTGGTGAGCACTAACACTCTTAGGCAGAGAAGGCTTAAGATCTTGTAAAACTACAAATCCCTGATTCCATAGAATGGAGCTACAGCATTTAACATCGTGTCAAATCGCATTATTTCTACAGTGTAGGTGCAATAGAAATAAATTAACAATTCTTACTCATAGTCAGAATGGAAGACATTTTGAAATCCAATGCAATAGTGCAATAGAACTAAATATAAATCTTGTACAACAAAAACCTGCAAAAAAAATCCAGGAATATTGCACAACAAAAATCTTGCATGCAAAAACAATCTTGTGCAGAAAACAGCAATACTGTACCAAAAACAAAAACAAAAAACAACCCCAAACCTCTATTTTTTGTGAAAGATTGCTGGAGTTTGCACATGATTTTGTTGTGCAAACGTGCTATTTTCATCTTTAAAAAAACAGACAAACTAACAGCCTTCCAACAAACACACTGGTGATAATGGTTTTTTGCAAACCCCACAAATTGAATATTGCACTACAGGTATTTCTTTCCATGCTGAAACGTGTCAGGAAAAGCTGCGTGGCTTCGATTTTGAGCATGACTAAAAATCATGAATTTATATTTATATTAGTATTTTTCTTTCATTTTGTAATGTCTTGTCTTCTGTTGCAGTTATGATAACTGGTCATCTTCTCTGGGGGAGGGGGGATCCCCAAACTATAGGCCAAAAAAGCATTTAATTGTTCTTAAAATTCACCAGGATTGGGAGAAACACAAGATTTAAGATCCCTAGCATCCATGCAAATGTGCATGGATGCAGAACAGATGCATTAAATGAATTTTTTCAGGAGAACAGCTATGCAAATGGTGCCATATTACATGCAGATCACACTGTTTTGCTCAGAATATGATTTTTGGGAGCACAAAAATGCATTTTCCACACATACATCAATTAAACAACAACAACAACAACACTGAGATCAAACAGAAGCATAAGAAGCACACTGGACCTATCACGGCGGCTGGGCATTTTTGGGGGGCAAGGTGTCTCCACTTATTAATATATTCTTGCAGAGAGAAAATTTGCAAATACTCTTAACTTCTCTTGTCAGCAATCAGGGATGAATCTGTTGTGACCACTGTTTTTATTCATTTGTGTTACCTCTACACCACCAAAGTGTTCCTGATGTAAAAACATGGAGACTTCTTTAGGAATCCATTGTTGTCTACATTGTTCACTACCTTGGATTTGTAACTGGTTGACTGGCCAAACCCAAAGGGTGCTCAGCCATGGCTCCTCTTCTTCATCCTGGAGAGAAGTGACCAGTGGGATGTCCAGTGGGGTCCTGTCTTTGGCCCAGTTCGCTATTCAACATCTTCATCAATGACTTGGATGACAGAATTAGGGGCCTAGTTATCAAATTTGCGGATGACACTAAACTAGGAGGAGCAGCTAATACCCCAGAGGTCAGGATCAAAATTAAAAATGACCTGAATAGACTAGAAAGCTGGGCCAACACTAACACAGTGAAATTCAACACGGAGAAATGTAAGGTCCTGTGCTCAGGGCAGAAAAATGAAATGCACAGATATAGGATGGGGGACACCTGGCTGAATGAGACAACATGTGAAAGGGATCTAGGAGTCCAAGTAGACCACAAGTTGAACATGAGTCAACAGTGCGATGCGGCAGCTAAAAAGGCCAATGCAATTTTAGGCTGCATCAATAGAAGTATAGCGTCTAGATCAAGGGAAGTAATAGTGCCACTCTATTCTGCTTTGGTCAGGCCCCACCTGGAATACTGTGTCCAGTTCTGGGCACCACAATTCAAAAAAGATGTGGAGAAACTGGAGCCATGGGTCCAAAGGAGGGCAACTAAGATGGCGAAGGGTCTGGAAACTATGCCTTAAGTATTTAAATCTATTTTAGCATGGCCAGAAGGAGGAGGAGCCTGCCTGCCTGCCAAAGATATCCTTTGTTAAATGGCCAACTCAGCTGCCCCCGAATGTTTTTAATGTCACACAACACAATGGTCTTCTTTACCCTCTGAACCACTTAGCCACAAAGAGCTGTTGGAGGGACGTTGACTGCAAACATCCCTGAACCGGGAGGCATTTTTGGCGGGACGTCAGAGCCGGGGAGCAAGAGAAATCTGTCCCCTTTGGCCGTGCAAAGTGTCACACACCGTGCGCATTCCCTCCAGGGCCGTGCCCAGAGAGCCATGCGACACATCATGGAAAGGAGCAAATAACTGTTTTTGACACATCGTAGACAGTAGCAAATGACTATTTTTCCCCACTAACAAGAAGATGCATTGTTTAGTTCTGACGCGGACTGCCATGAACCCAACTGTTATAATATTGATATAATGGACTCTCTGCTCTGTTGTGATGTGATCTGACACCAGAACATCTCAGCATGTTGCAAGCGAGTAAACAAGGGGAAAGCCGGTTCCAAAACCAGCAAAAACAGCCTTAAGAATTGCTTTCGGTGTAATTGTGCTGTTTGTTTGTTTCTTGAACTCATTGATTCATCATGCAAGGAATGTGTCCTCTGGTCTAGAAAGCCAAATTCTGGAATTGTGGGCTTGAACAGGGAAAGGACCCCAGGAATAAGAATCACTGAATAGAAAAACAGGGTCATGGGGCTGGAAGGGGGTCACAATCATTTTTTTATTCCACTTATATCCTGCCTTTCTCCCAAAACGGGATCCAAGGCAGTTTGCAATCATTAAAAAAAATAATAAAAAAATAACAGCAGCAGCAACAACAACAACAACGGTGCAAAATAAATGAAATAAATAAAAATAAAGGGGCCTTTGGTATCCAGTGGAGTTTGGTTCCAGGACCCCCCATAGATACCAAACTCTGGGGAGGCTCAAGTCCTATTATAGGCAATGGGGTATTATTATTATTATTACTATTATTATTATTATTAATCATAGTGGGCCCTTGGTATCCTCTGTCTTTTGGTTCAAGGATCCCCAATGGTCACAAAAATCCGTGGAGGCTCAAGTCCTATTATATGCAATGGGATTATTATTATCATCATCATCATCATCATCATTACTGTTATTACAGTGGGCCCTTGATATCTGCTGGGATTTGATTCCAGGATCCCCAATGGACACCAAAATCCATGGAGGCTCAAGTCCCATTATTTTCAATTAAGTATTATTATTATTATTATTATTATTATTATTATTACATTGGGCCCTTGGTATCCGCTAGGATTTGGTTCTAGGACTCTCTATGGATAGTGTCCCTTATATAAAATGACAAAATCAAGATTTCCCTTTTGGAATCAATATATTTTTATAAAATATTTCAAAGCTGTAGATGTTAGAATCTGTGGATAGATCTGTGGACGTCCTTTTCAGAGGCAGAAAGAAATAGAAATAGCATTTAGAATCCTAGAGTTGGAAAAGACCCCAAGAAGGGCCATCCAGTCCAACCCCATTCTGCCATGCAGGAATTCACAATCAAAGCATTTCCTACAGATGGCCATCCAGCCCCTGCTTAAAGACCTCCAAAGACGGAGACTCCACTACGCTCCGAGGGAGTGTGTTCCACCGTCGAACAGCCCTTACTCTCAGGAAGTTCTTCCTAATGTTGAGGTGGAATCTCTTTTCCTGCAGTTTGCATCCATTGTTCCGAGTCCTAGCAATAGCAAGAATGGCCTGGAAACCATGAAGCCTTATGAGGAAAGATTTAGGGCGATAGGTAGGTTTAGCCTGGAGAAGAGAAGGTTAAGAGCTGATAGGATGATAGCCCTGTTTAAATATCTGAAGGTATGCCATATTGGGGTTGCAGCAAGCTTGTTTTCTGCTGCTTCAGAGAAAATGGAGTTTTATCAGATGGGAGGAATTTCTCTTTATTTCAAATGGAACCAATTGGAGCCAATTCAAATTCACGTAAATTCACCAGTTTAGCGAATTTACGAGAATTCCAATTGCATTCTGAATGTGTTCAGAATGACTTCCCATTACCCGAAAATGACCCCCCCCCCCCATTGCCCAAAATTGCATGAGATGCTTTAATACAAAATAACGTAAAACCCCATGATTGCATTCGGAATGATTTCCCTTTTGCCCGAAATTGAGTGAGATGCTTTAATACGCAATAACATGAAACCCCAGGATTGCATTTGGATTGCCATTAGATTATACTTCCAATTTCCGACGTCTGATAAACTCCTAGGACACAATGGAGCAATGGATGCAAGCTGCAGAAAAAGGGATTCCAGTTCAACTGTGGTTGCTTCATTTCACATGTATATATTGTCAGTTTTGGGGGGAATTGTGGCGCCCAGATCTGGACACAGGATTATTCCAGGTGAGGCCTGACCAAAGCAGAATAGAGTGGCACTATTACTTCCCTTGATCTAGATACTATATTTCTATCGATACAACCTAAAATCACATTGATATTTTCTTTTTCTTTTGTACCTTCTGGCAAAGTTACTAGCTCTGGCTTGCATTTCCATCCATGTATCAATAGGCAAGAGCACTGAGGTTATTTAATCTAGTAATCTACTTTCAATAGTGGACAGCCAGATGTTTCTTGGCAGGTAAAGGATGTTAAGGGACTTACATTTATTTTCTGAACATAGATACCAAGCAACACAATCCACTGCTCCTGAGATGTTGTTTGGAGCATAAATTGATAAATGGATATCAATTACTTTTTCCTTTTCACAGAATGTTGCGACTCAAAGGTTGCACCATATTTTTTTAGGTGAACTATACCTATATGGATAGGAAGCCATTTTTGAAATAATTATTTAAATATATTCTTGCAATTTGCATTAAAAATGCATTCACATTTTCTGATCACCGTGGAAATGAGATATGATGGATTTAGGAGGGAATGTGTTTGAATCTTATGCCACATGGCCTGATCAATCCACCCATTTTGTATGAACAATAATACGCTATTTTGAGAAAGCTTTCCTAAGCATCCCAAAGGTGAAAAGAGAGACAGAACTGGCAGTACGGAAGTAAGCAATAACAAAACAGCAGCATTTAAATTAATACTTGAAGGGATGTCACATTGAGGAGGGAGCAAGCTTGTTTTCTGCTGCTCCAGAGAATAGGACGCAGAACAATGGATGCAAGCTCCAGGAGAAGAGATTCATTAGGAGGACCTTCCTGACAGTAAGGGCTGTTTGATAGTGGAACATACCCTTGAGGCCTCTTCCAATTCTGAGATTCTCCGATTCTTTGTATTCCTGCATGGCAGAATGGGGTTGGACTGAATGTCCCTTGCAATACGCAATCACATAAATTCTCTGAACTAGCGAATTTACTCAATTCCGAACTGGCCTCACTTCCATTTCTTTCAAAATTGAGAGAAATTCTTCCTGTGTGATAAACTCCTAAGTTGAAGTCAACATGTCAGCCATTAATAGCCAATTAGAAAGAAAATCCTGACAGTAGGAGCTGTTGGACGGTGGAATACAGGGTCTCTGAAAGGACGGATGCCCTGGATGTCCCCCTCTCCGATGTGCATTTCCTGCACCAAGCAATACGGCTCAGACTAAATGTCCCTTGCCGTCCCTCCCTACTTTACTTGTTCATCTTCTGCCTGGCTGCCAGCTAATTCCTCCTTTTCTGTGCAATTCAGAGAAATGTCACCGGTCCAACAGGGAATTTCCTTCCGAGCCCTGAAGTTTGCAAAGCCAAGGTTGACAGCTAATCTGAAATGGCGTCTCAGGGAAACAGCAGCCGTCCAACCTTCCAGCCAAGAAAGGCCCGAAGCACCCACCTCTCTCTCTCTTGGTCTATTTTTAGCTCCGTCCTGCTTTCCTGCCTTAAAACGAACCTGACACGATGGCTGCTGACGGAGGGAGGGCTTGCAGGGCATGCATTTCAGGCTTGCATGATCCTCACCTTGCCCCAGGACCCCAGGTTTGCTGGGGCTGATTTCCTCGCGTGTGTGCAAAGTTCTCAAGCTAATGAAAGGAGGCAGCGTGTCACAAGCAATGACTGCCGTGTGGTTGTGGTGTCTGCGGTTGTGACAGGGAAGGCCCCTTCCTCACACCAGCACCAGACCCCCCGATGCGGCCATCAGCATCTCTCCAGCCATTTCGATGAGGAAACTGGCAGGAGCAGAAAGCAGGTGGGGAAGTGATAAGGCATACTGGGAGGAAATGGTAAGCCAGTATGAGAAACCAGTAATAGGAACCAGTCTGGAAATACCATGCCAATATCATGCCGATATCATGGCAAAATGATACCTAGGGTTGCATCGTGCCAATATCGTGGCATGATGATACATAGGGTTGTATCATGCCAATATCACAACAATACCATACATAGGGTTGTATGTTGCCAATATCATGGCAATATAATACATAGAGTTGCATTATGCTGATATCATGGCATTACGATACATAGGGTAGTATCATGACAATACAATACATAGGATTGCCAATATTGTGGCAATATGATACATAGGGTTGTATTATGCCAGTATCATGGCAATATGATACATAGGGTTGTATTGTGCCAATATCATGGCAATATGAGAAAAAGGGTTGCATCATGCCAATATCATGGCAATATGAAAAATAGGGTTGCATCATGCCAATATCATGGTGATATGATACATAGGATTGTATCACGCTAATATCTATTCTCCTTGATCTTCCTTAGTAGTTCTTCCAAGTCTGTGATGCTTTCTGCTAGTATTATGGTGACATTTGCATATCTTCGATTGTTGATATTCCTTCCTCCTCTTTTATTCCTCCTCCTTCTGTGTCCAATCCTGCTTTCCTTACAATATGTCATGCATTCCAGTTGAACAGAGAGGGTGATACGTTGCATCCTTGTCTGACCCTTTTGCCAATTGGGAACCATTCTGTTTCTCCATCTTCTGTTCTGACAGTAGCCTCTTGTCCTAAGTACAGATTCCTCACCATGACTATCAGATGTCTTGCTACTCCCATGTCTTTAAGGGCATTCCATTGCCTTTCATGATGTATGCAGTCAAAGGTCTTGCTACAGTCTATAAAGCACATGCTGATTTTCTTTTGGAATTCCCTGGTCCATTCCATTAGCCATCGTATGTTTGCAATGTGGTCCCTAGTATCTCTTCCTTTCCTGAATCCTGCTTGAACCTCTGATATTTTTCTCTCCGGGGATGGTTGGAGTCCATGTTGCAGAATTTTTAGCATGGTTTTGCTTCCATGGGAGATTAGAGCTATGGTCCTATAGTTGCTGCAGTCTTCTGTATCTCCCTTTTTGTGGATAGGGATATATATTGATCATTCCCAATCTGTTGGCCAGTACTTTGTTTTCTATATACGTTGGTTAGCACTGGTGTTGATTCTGTTAGTGTAGATTCAAGCAATTCCAGTGGGATACCATCTGTTCCTGGTTATTTATTTTTCCCAATTTCTCTAAATGCATCTTTCACCTCTGTTTTTAGAATTTGCGGTCCGTCTTCATATGACTCTTTAATCTTTTATTAGAATTTATTCACAAAATCTGAATGTAGGAGAAAGTAAAACTGACAGTTTTGCCCACCGTGACTTCTTTGGCATCAGGAAAAGACAATTAATTTCCTTTTGGTTGTTAAGATTTCTAACAGAAGCTGTTGCAAGGCAACTGTTTCTTCAAGCCTGTTTTTAAAAATTGCTTTTGTTAAATGGTTTATTATTCTGGTTGTTTTCTAAAATGATAATCTTATCATCCTTCAAGCTGTTCTGGAAAGGTTGCATACTGAAAAGTGGGTTATAAACAAACAAATAAATTGCGATGCAAAAAATTAAATAAACGTCCAGCCGTTTCCACAGGGGGACACACATTTGTGTAAGATGCCAACAAAATTTCGTCCTGAGAGGCAAAGGGGAAAAACGGCATCCTGAAGAGCATTTGCAGTGATGAGGGTTGTTTAAAAATAACCGGAACAGTGGGATTCATTTAATTACTGGCTATTTATTTCCGGCATTAGGTTTCTATAAAAAGCCTACAAGGCAGCAAACCCATATAACAAGAAATTAAAACCATAGATCAAGCCTCACTGAATCCTCACAATGAAATAAAACCATAGAAAACACCAGAGTCAGGACTGTTTAAAAACAAACAAAACAAAACAAAATTGCAAACTAAACTAGGTAAAATAAACATTGCACCAAACAGGTTTTAATGGGCAGTATCCTGTATCTGGTATATCTAGAATAACTTTAAGTATATTTAGCTATGCAGCAGAGGTGCTAAGAAACCGTTGTTGCTGTTGTTGTGTGCCTTCAAGTTGTCCTTGTCTTAGGGATACCCAAAGGAGAAAGTATCATGGGGTTTTCTGGGGCCGAGAGAGTAATCCAACAGGTTTCCATGGCTGAGTGGAGAATTGTAACCCCAAGGTCTAGCCTTCCTCCACACCCCCTCTTTTGATAAGTTTGATATCAAAAGGGAAGTTTTAAGTACGTAGCCAAAAGGGCATTTCCAGTGCAAGAAACCAGCCATGATATAAAATCACAGAATCATATAATCACAGAGTCGGAAGAGACCCCAAGAAGGGCCCTGATCCAGTCCAACCCCCTTCTTCTGCCATGCAGGAACTCTCCATCAAAGCATCCCCATTGATGGATGGCCATCCAGCCTCAGTTTAAAGACCTCCAAGGAAGGAGAGTCCATTACGCTCCAAGGGAGTTTCTTCCACTGTCAAACAGTCCTTACTCTCAGGAAACTCCTCCTAATATTAAGGTGGAATCTCTTTTCCCAGGATTCCATTGCACGGAGCCATGGCAGTTAAAGTGGTGTCAAAGTGCATTTTTCCTGCAGATGAGCTGATGATGAGCAGCCTAGGCATGATCCAAACTTTCATAGGCTTTCATTGCCTGGCCTAAATGCATTTCAGATCAATTTCTTCCAAGTCTTCTTGGACAGGTTTACTTTTATGAGAAGAGGCCTTTTCTTCTTCTTCTTTTTTGGAGGCCTCTGGGGGAGTTGTCCCAACCCTGCAATGGTTCGCTTTCCTCATCAAACGCAGCTTGCTCCTTCTTCTCTCCAGTCCTTCTCCTGCCCTTTGCACTGTGGCTTCTTTCTCAATGGGTTCCTCCTGATACCTTTCCGTGCTCTGCTGGGCTCCCTCCACTCCCTTCGATTGGCTTTCATTCCTCTGCTTTTAGCTCACTGGTCTTCAAAGTGGCCTTCTCTGCTCTTCCTTCTGGCTTGAGATGGCTATTTGGCCTTTGTAATGAGAGGGACGTAGAGCCCAAACTCTGCTCTTCCTGCAGAGAACTTAAGAGGCACCGGATGCAAGATGGAAAACGCCACTATGGTTGGTTTTTCCTAGCAAGGAAGACTCCTGAAGGAAAAATGTTTGTTTTGCAAAGAGTGATGCAGCTCACACAACTTCACCCATCAGCTGGTTGTGCTGCTTTTTCAGGATCAGAGAAACAGGACTGCGTGTCATATCCATCAACAGTACATGGGACTTCATCCCTTTTTACTCCTCCACAGTGAATACATGCTTTCCAAAGGAATAGGTTGGTCAGGAAACTCCTTCAATGATTTTATTCAATGTGAAATCAAAGGCCTTCATGGCCAGCATCCATAGTATGTTGTAGATTTTTTTATCTGTGTGGCCATGTTCAAGAAAAGTTTATTCCTGACGCTTCGCCAGCATCTGTGGCTGGCATTTTCAGAGAACACTGGCATGGAAGAGAGTGGCCCTGGATAGGGAGGAGTGATCTCCATGTTAATCGGTGTATTGTCCTGCTGTGAATGGCAAGGCCTCTGAGTGGGAAGATATGCAAAGAGGATTTGTATCTGTTTAATTAGAGATCCATTATCTACTGGGAAAAACTCCATGTGGTTTTCATTTGCATTTTGCTGGGTCTTGATTTTAGTGTTTTTCAGGACGTTATAAACCATCCTGGGCACAAAATGCTGTTTGAAAACACTGAAATTCTGGACCATGCCAACAACTATCAGGTCAGGAGGCACAGGGAACCCATTGGAATCCATAAACATAAATGACAACTTCAACAGGAAAGAAGAAACCCTTAAAGTTATTTGGCTCCCAGTCCTGAAAAACAACAAAATCAAAACTCAGCAAATGAAAAGCAAATGCAAATGAAAACCAGCCAGGGTCAGGGGTTTTTCCCAGCAGACAATGGATCTCTAATTAAAACAAACACAAATCCTCCTTGCATCTCCACAACAACAGAAAAATACACAGATTAACATGGAAATCACTTGCTCTTAACCATATATACCCCATTCTCATCTATGCCAGCATTCCCTGAAGATGCCAGCTACAGATGATGGTGAAACGTCAGGAATAAACTCTTCTAAAACATGGCCACAGAGTCCCCCCCCCCACACACACACACCCCACTAAAAAAAAACATTGTTTTTATTCAGTTTTTTAAATCTTGGAGAAAGATTTCTCTTTCATCTTCTCTTGGAAAAATAGTTTTTTGTGGGCTTTTTGGCCTATAGCAAGGTGTTCATATTACCATATATTTGCAGAGTAAATGCTATTTTCTGAACAAAAAAATGAGAACATTTTCTGTGCAATGAAGCATTATTTTCTATTAATAAAAGTGCAGAGAATAGTTATTTACTTGACACAAAATTTGCATGCAATTTGTATTTCCACAGAAAACAGCACGTTTTGTACAGAAAGTACTGCCTCCTATGCAGTGAATGTGGGTTTTTTTGCACAAAAGCAGCTCATACAGTATACATTCCAAACTATAAAAGTTCCTATCAACCCCAGATTCTCCTCATCACAATTGTTTTGGTGTCAAACTGCATTAAATCTGCAGTGCAGATGCAGGCCAAGTTTGGTGCATCCTCAAGTCTGGTAAGAGCACTTGCATTAACTCCTTATAAACTACTCTTCTTGAACTATTGCTGAGTAATATGGATGCATTTGAATCTTGGGAATTTGTATATGGGGATAAAATATTCAGCTGTCTTCCTTCACTGATCCCTGATTTTTTTTTTCCAGTGCTCTACAAGGCATGAATATTGTATGAAAAGCCAGAATATTTAAAGTTCTACTCTTCTGAGGCTAAAGAAGAAGAGGAAGAGAAAAACCTAAAAGGAGATGCTCTGGAGCTGCTGCAACCCTATGCCTTAATTCCTCCCTCCAGGGCAAATATCCCTGAGGAGAGTAGGGCTTATTTTCTGGGGAGGTTTTACATGAGAAACTGGCATCTATACTGGAATGCATAAAAGGAAAAAATCATGGAGACAGAGGAACAAGGCCTTTCTGGGTCTTGATCCAAAATTTCATTGGACTCTTTCAGACGTGGGAAATTGGAAGTATAATCCAAGGGCAATCCAAACGCAATCATGGGGTTTCACGTTATTGCGAATTAATTCTTCTCACGCAAATTTGGGCAAAAGGGAAGTCACTCCAAATGCAATCATGGGTTTAACGTTATTGCGAATTTAAGCTTCTCACGTGATTTCGGGCAAGGAGGGGTCATTTTTGGGTAATGGGAAGTCATTCCGAACACTTTCCGAATGCAATGGGGATTCACGTAAATTCGCGAAACAAGCGAATTCACGTGAATTCGCATTGGCTCCATTCGAAGTTGGGAGAAATTCCTCCGGTGTAAAAGAGTCCATAGTCATACTGCTCTCCTCCTTAACTGGAAGGTGGGATAAATGAGCCTGAGCTTCCCAGTAAGGCTTAGGAGGACAACAGAATCCTGAAAGACTATTTTTTATAGCAAGAGCAAGAGCAAGAGCAAGTACATTTCTATGCCACTTATCAGTGCACTTAAGCACTCCTTAAGCAGTTTACAATCTGTAAGCCAATTGCCCCCAACAGGGTGGGTGCTCATTTTAGCAACCCCAGAAGGATGCCAGGCTGATTCGAGGCTGGTGTTGCACACTCACAACCTTATGGTCTGTGAGTAAGTGGCTGCAGGACAAGGGACCCAAGCGAGGGCCTTCTTGGTGGTGGCTCCAGGCAATAGAGCCCAAGTCCCAAAGAGGCTATAAAGGCTCCCTTCTTGCCCTGCTCTCAGCAAAGACTTTGGCTTTGAGACAGGCTTTAAAGGAAAGAGCTGGAAATGCTACATTGTTTTAACTCTTTAAGATGTTTTTCAAAGTGTATGTTTTTAATGTGATGAATAGTTTGGTTTGGTTTTAATGATGATATTTTTGTATGTTTTTAATTGTAATTTTTAAATGTGTAAGCCCCTTCAGTGCTAGACTTTTTTTAAAAAAGGCAGGATACAAATAAAAGATGATGAGGACCCTCCCTCCCTCTTTTCCTTCCTTCCTTCCTTCCTTCCTTCCTTCCTTCCTTCCGCCTGCTCCTTCCCCTCTTTCCCTTCCATGGGGATGAGGCGGCATGGGCCAGAAGATGCCAGAGTCCTGACCTATCCCTCTGGCTGCTTTTCTGCCAATCATGAACCCACATTTTCCCCAACCTTTTGGATGTAATACTTCTTCAGCTGCTGAAAGGCCAAGAGAGTGCTTTACTGCACCACTGAACTTTCCAGCGTATGCCCAAAGCACTGACATTTCTAAAACTGCCCTTGAGCTGAGTGGATGGGGTTTGCCAAGAGTGTGCCACACAAGATGGACCCTCCAGAGCCAGGCCAGGGAGGTGCCAATGGGGTGACCTTTCAGGGCTGGCCTGGGCAGAGGAGAAGCAAACCCAGCCTCTCCTACGGAAGACTTGCTGGCCTTTGAGCTGCACGGACAGACCAGTTTTTCTGTTGTGCCTCCACCCCATGGGATCCTGGGATTTATAGTTTAAGGAAGGATTTAGACATCCCAGCCGCAGAGTTGGAGGGGACCCCAAATCTCTTGCTACCAAAGTAGAAATCCCAGGATCCCATAGGATGGTAGTAGTCATCTTGAAACAACTCTGCAGTGCAGATGTTCTCCTGGATCTGAATCCTGATGGTTAAGACCCAGCCACATTAGACTCAATCAGTTTTTGAATGCCAAGCAGGTAAATCCCATTGAGTCAGTGGAACAATGGGGCTTTCTAGACCGCCCCAAAAGGGCGGTCTGTTCTCACCCCAAGAAGCGGCGAGATGGGGCCAAGGCTGCCGCACCAGCAGCCTCAGAGGACCCATCTCGCCACTTCTAGAGGCCACGGGGAAGCGGCAAATTGCCGCTTCCCCACAGCCTCAAAGCGGGGTGCAGCAGGTGCCCCTCGGTGCCGAAGAGAGAAAGGGACCGCCACCGCGGACCCTTTCTCCCCAGGTCTTTGGTGCAGCCGTTTGAAGGCCACGCCAAACACCCGGAAGCTCCTTGGAGGAGCTCCTTTTTTACGCCGTGGAAAGGGCACGCTGGGCACCCTCCCGCGGCTCCATTGCATCATGGCACACGCAGCGTATCTAAATGCTGCATGTGCCAGGACGCCATGATGGCGCGCCTGTATGGATGCCGCCATTGATGTTATGGCCACTACTAGCTTAAAAATAACAATCTTTCTTTTTAAAAGGGCTCTTTTAAAGCCAGTTGTTCCAGTTGAACTTATGTTAGTGAAAGGGTTTTTGTTCCTCAATGGCATTTCTTGGGCCGTAAAACAAACGTTTAAGAAGAAGCAAATGACACTGGTTGCTGGCCTAACCATGAACAATTCCCAATAAACTCTTAAAAGTTAGCATGTTTACATCCAAACAGTCCTCGTTGTTCCAAGGATTGGAAAATTGTAATAACAGCATGAAATAATAATAATAATAATAATAATTAATTTTCTTTTAAAAAAACATTCCCATGTTTTAAATCAATCTGGTTAAAACTAGCCAACCCTGGCAAGGCCCTCAAGCCAATTAATATGAGCCAGACCAATACTAATCCAGAGACAACAGATGACCAATCCCAGGATTCCATAGCATAGAGCCATGGCAGTTAAAGCGCTCTCAAACTGGATTATTTCTGCAGTGTGGATGCAGCACAAAGCACCACCAAGAGGAGCACAGTCTCCAAATCGAGCAAAGTAACTGTCCCACTCTGTCCAGCTTTGGATCTTCCCCAATTAAATGAAAATTTAACTTTCTTTTATTAAAAGGAGCTAAATGAAACAATCTTCTATTCCTTTGTCTTGGCAACTACAGTCGTTTGGGGCAAGTCCGTGCGCCATTTGGGGCACGGTGTCCGTTTCTCCTGCGCAATCTTTGAAAAACAAAACCGAAGGAGATTAAAAAGCAAAACAGGGCCGTTTGTTTATGCATTTGGAGGCTTTGAGGCATTTGCATTCTCTGATTAGAAAATTGCGTTCTTCAATAAACCCGGCCCTCCTGGGCCCGGTCGCTTTGCGCCGTTATCAGATGAAGACATTTCACCTATTTATTAAGTCCTTGATGGAGCCCACGCTAAATGGCAGCCGAAGAGAAGGGGCACCTTTCAAAGCAGCCGGGCGTGAGCCTTGTCAGCCGTGCAAACTTCCCTGATTAATTAAATAAGACATTGGGATTCGCCAGGCAATTGCTGGAAAATGAAATTTTGTTTACATCTAAATGCGGTTTAAAAAAATAAATAAGCAAACCCGAGAAACTTAATTTCGTGTTATACGATGTCTCATAAGCCGCTGGCCTCGTGTGATCTGCAAATTAATTTCTCTCTGTTCTGATACATTCTCAAGCCTGAAATATATATGTATATATTTTTTTCCCATGAATAAATAAGTTTCTGCCCACCGTCCCCAGCCTCAGCCGACCAATGGATGCCTCATATATTTGACTTGGCTAAAAATCAAAAGGATTGTTATGCCTTGTGTGAAAGACAAGAAGAAAGGAAGGAATAGGAGAGATGGAATGAGGCTTCATAAGGCTATCTAGTCAAACCCATGGTCAAAGAGGGAAATCCACGGATTACTTTCGTAACCCCGGGGACCACTGTACAGAATATTTGTAAAAGACGCAAGTCCAGCATCTGCACCGAGCCTCAGTTTGTTCTTTCGGATATTTTTTTTCTGTACCCCACCCCAATTGCTCATTCAGAGGGGCGGGCTAGAAATAAATTGTGTTGTTGTTGTTGTTGTTGTTGTTATTATTATTGCCCATGATCCTACATTGAAAATAATATTATTAATTTCTTACCTGTCCCTTCTCATGGATTGACTGATGAGCTGGAGCATAACTTTACACTCGCAGTTATGTAACAGTTGCACAATGTCACATTGTGCAAGGGATGTCATATTGAGGGGGGGATTGAAGGGATGTGATATTGAAGAGGGAGCAAGCTTGTTTTCTGCTGCTCCAGAGACTAGGACGCGGAACAATGGATACAAATTGATGGAGAGTTCCTGCATGGTTGGACTGGATGGCCCTTGTGGTCTCTTCCAACTCTATGATTCTATGATTCTAAACCCTCCCCTGCCATGCAGGAATTCTCCATCAAAGCATTCCCTGAGACAGACGGCCATTCAGCCTCTGCTCAAAGACCTCCAAAAAAGGGGACTGCACCACAATCTCCATTGAAGGAATGTGTTCCACTGTCGAACAGCCCTTACTGTCAGGAAGTTCCTCCTAATGTTGAGCTGGAATCTCTTTTCCTGGAGCTTCGATCCATTGTTACGGGTCTTGTTCTCTGGAGCAGCAGAAAACAAGCTTGCTCTCATTATCACATCCCTTCTAATACTTACACAGGGCTCTCATATCACCCCTTAACCATCTCTTTTCCAGGATAAATATACCCAGCTCCTTAAGTCTTTCCTTATAAGGCATGGTTTCCAGACCCTTTGCCATTTTAGTTGCCCTAAATGGTCCTACATATTTTGGTGCAAGTTTTTTTTCCCTGTTGTTTCTTGGAAGGCTGAGGGTTCTTCAGAAACTTGGTGGACAAGTACGCTGCCTGTCCTGCTTTAAAATCCCAGTCAGAGATAGTGGTCAGCATAGTGGAGTATGGAGACTTAAAGGTCTAGTGCTGGCCCAATGTGGGTCTGGGCAGTGTCCAGAAGTTGCCTAGACGGTGAGCTTCTGATGTTCCAGCCTTGCAAGCTGGATCATGGGAAGAAAGAGTCTACCCAGTCTCCTCCATCCACTTTCCGAATTTCAGCTTTTCTTTTCTCTTCTGCAACTGAGAAAGCTGTCTTACTTCCAGTCAAGAGAAGCCAAGGAGGGGGGAAAGTATTCTAATGAGCAGCTGTGTGCATCCGTTTGTGTGCAGAGAGAGGCCAGGTTGAGAAGCCCCAAATGGAGCAGCAGGACTCCACGGCTCCGGGGTCTCGTTGCGCTTGGCACGCAGTTCAATGAAACACTCAATCTGGCAACAACTTCACCCCTGTGCACAGCGGGGCCCTGATCCTAGACTCTCTGTATGTGTCTAGTTCTTTTTTAAAGTGCAACAGGTGCTTGGAGGAAGATTAGAGGCAAGAGTGTTAGATCCAAACCTGACTCCAGCCAGAAACCAAGGCAGAATGCAAATGCATCTCAGGATCTCTGTTTCACTCTTCTTTTCTTGGAACCAAGTATGCAAACCATTTTAACTCAGAAATGGCCTTTCTTACCTAAATTGCAGGGGGTCCCAACAGGTACTCAATAGGGACATTGATTAAGGTCAATAGGAAGCAATAGGCTCCAGTAACATAAAGCTGGGGTCTCTGCCTTTGTATAACAGTTCCAAAACCAGAGAACTCCAGAGGCAGTTTTCCAGATTAAGGTAGATTATTTGATAAGGAGAATTCATATCCACAAACATACTCTCTCACTCATGCATACAAGAACTGAAGGTTAAAGGTAGTAGGAAATAGCAAATTGCAGGATGGCTAAGAAGAAATACTGGACCAATCCAAAGCATAATTCCAGTTGGGAGGATACCAGAATAAGGATGGCTCGGTAGTTACCAGCAACGTATGGGGCAGCTGGCTACTGAGGCGTCCATCTGAAATTGAACGTAGGTTCTGTCTGGCTTCAAAGCAGACACATTGACTAGTGTCTGGGCACTTGTATTTATAGCAAGAAACCTATCTTGAGGGCAGTATTTCAGGAGTTCATAGGCTTAAGTGATGTTCCCAGGGGAGAAGAATGGGGTGCGACGTGCAAAAATGTCCAGACAATTGGTGTGAATGTCCTCAGACAAAAACATACTCCATTATGCTGACCAAAATCGGAGTCCAAAACGGGTGGATAACAACAACAACAACAGGATTCCAGCCATCAAGTCCCAGCTTTGGGAAGAGGGTGGGATTCTTATTGAGAAACAGCAATATACACATGACTCTGTGATGGTTGGGATGATGAGAGGGTCCATCCCAAAGGTGCAGTTTCTTAGAATATTGCTGAACCAAAGCAAAGGTCATGCTTCCCTGTGACTTTGCAATTTGCATTCTGTTTTCCATATTCCACAATGAACCATGCGGTTGACTCTGCTGGCTCTATTTAAGCCTTGAGCCAGGCCAGTCGATTGGCATCCTTGGGCTGGAATTGCTTTGAACCTTCCCTCTGGTTGGAAGAGGCTGCGTCCTCTGGGTTAAGCAAGGAGTTAGACTGAGCCAACCTGAAATGATGCTCCACAAGCCAGAATGGAAATCAGATGCCCCGTTCAGTGGAGGATGCAGCTGGCTTTCAGCAAGCAACAGCCCAAATGCCAGAATGCTTTGGATTGCCTCATGGGGGAGAGCTAAAAATACTCACTTTGGAATGGCCTCAAACCCACCTGAGAAAGAAAGCAGTAACAGCATTGCACCTAGCGCTTCAGAAGCAACGGTTCTCCCTCTCCATCCTGGAATCTCTGCTCTTCCCTGTTCTTGCGTTTGTATTCTTCTTTATACAGCTTACCAAGGGAGAAAAACATCTCCAGATCTTGCTGCTGATATACATACTATAGGAATATGAAAATCTAGAATCATAGAATCACAAGAATGTGAAAATCTATGGCCCTGTGACCTAACACTTCAGAAGCAATGGTTCTCAATCTGCATCCTGGAATCTCTGCTCTTCCCTATTATTGCATTTGTATTCTACTTTACACAGCTTACCAGGGTAGAAAAGCATCTCTACATCTTGCTGCTGATATATACTACACCTGTCCCTCCACATTCGCTGGCGTTAGGGGCACAGGAGCCCCATGAATGTGAGAAAACCACAAATAACAAAAGCACTATGTTTTTTATCTGCGAGAACACCTCTCTAGGAATCTCTAGGTCCTCCAGTGCAACTATGTGGTCAACATCTGATAGACATTGACCATAGAATTGCATTGTGCCAGGATCGGTTTTGCAGTCTTCTTCTTTTGAGCAGTAGGGCACAATTTTGTTAACACTTGATTAAAACAATGTGTTGGAGTAATAAATTTTATTTTGCTGTCTTTATTCTTTGGGGGTCTGGGAACAGGACTAGCGGACATGCACAGTTGCGCCGATATGCCATGCAGGTACAAAACAATCAATTGAAATATGCTAACAATTCATTTGCGGATGTGTGTGAAACACCATTGCGTTATTATTTCAAGTGTGCAAATGAATGAATGGATGCTGTATGAAAGCATTCAGTAGAATTGGACAGCTGTACCTCCTCAAACCGCTTCTTTTCCCTCATGTGTTAATCTCCTATGTTTAGCTTACAAACAGTAGCAACAACACTGACCCCTTTCTTGGTGACTGACCAGGGGCAGGAGAGTTTGGACGGTGCACCAGGGGCTAAAGGACCGTCCTTTGCACCCCAATGAAAGGAAAATATATGTATGTGTCATAGTCAGGAGCACTTTCATCAGGAATGCAGTCCTAGATTTTCCTCACCAGAGAACTCTCTATGAATTGTTAGAGCAAGAGATCTGAAAGCCAAAACAGAGAGTTGTTTTCCAGAGTTCAGAAGCTTTGGCATGCTGCACACCTACCCTGAATAAACACACACCTACTATACAAAAGGTGCTTTTGTGGATGTGTTTATGCAAGTCAGGTGTGATGGAAAAGTAATTATAAACCCATTGAAGTGAATGACTGGCATAATTTTGTCTTGTAAAAATGAAGGATGTTAATAATAAAAAATCAACAGAGTACCAAGTGGTGTCAAATACACAGAACAGTTTATGTTATGACTAGAGAGTGAGAGATACAACAATGCAAGTTGCCCTGTTTCTCTCTTACATAGTTCTTCAAAATATGAGATGGCACCAAATTGGGAGGGATAGCTAAGATCTCAGAGGATAGGATCAAAACTCAAAATGACTTGAATAGACTAGAAAGCTGGCCCAAAGCTAACAAAATGAAACTCAACACGGAGAAATGTAAAGTACTGCACTTAGGGCGGAAAAACAAAATGTATAGATATCAGATGGGGGACACCTGGCTGAATGAGACTTAAATGTGTGAAAGGGATTTAGGAGTCCCAGTAGACCACAAGTCGAACATGAGTCAATAGTGTGATGCAGCAGCTAAAAAGGCCAATGCAATTTTAGACTGCATCAATAGAAGTATAGTGTCTAGATCAAGGGAAGTAATAGTGCCACGCTATTCTGCTTTGGTCAGGCCCCACCTGGAATACTGTGTCCAGTTCTGGGCACAATTAAAAAAGGATGTGAAGAAACTGGAGCATGTCCAAAGGAGGGCAACTAAGATGGTGAAGGATCTGGAAACCATGAAGCCCTATGAGGAACGCCTTAGGGAACTGGGGATGTTTAGCCTGGAGAAGAGAAGGTTAAGAGGTGATATGATGGCACTGTTTAAATACTTGAAGGGGTGTCAGATTAAGGATGGAAAAAAGAATAGGACCTGGGACAATGGATGCAAGCTCCAGGAAAAGAGATTCCTGCTCAATATTAGAAAGAACTTCCTAACAGTAGATGAACTACTGCTGAAAGGAACAACACCCTCCTCTGCATCTGAATACAATGGATTAGCTCCAAAGGAAAGCCACTAGCCTCAAGTGCCAGGAATGGTGCAATCCCCTCACCCATCTCTTACACAGCCAGGGTTGCCAAATCTCCAGGCACCAGCTGAAAGAGGGTTGCTGTGCTGCTCTGGGTCTCCAGGAGTAGAGAGACATCTGAGGATGGGTAGCATGAGGGCAGGAGAATGTTTCATTTGTGGCCTTTAAGGCATCCACCTGTTCCCAATACAATGTAAACCAGAGTCCTCAGGCTGAATGCAGAAATTTTTGTGTCTGTGCAGCATTTGTGCAACATTAGTGTGATAAAACTCCAGGCATGAAGGAAGAAGACAGCCGGGGCAAGTGGAAGATGGTGGGTACACAGATTTCATAGAATCATAGAGTTGGGAGTGACCCCAAAGGGCTATCCAGTTCAACCCTATTCTGCCATGCAGGAACTCAAAATTAAAGCATCCCTGACAGATGGCCATCCAGCCTCTGTTTAAAGACTTCAAGGAGGAAGACCACCAAAATCTCTGACTGAGGGAGGAGTGTGTTCCACTGCCTAACATTTTTTACTGTCAGGAAGTTCCTTTTAATGTTGAGGTTGAATTTCTCGGAGGGTGGTGGAGTCTCCTTCCTTGGAGGTTTTTAAGCAGAGGCTGGATAGCCATCTGTCGGGTATGCTTTGATTGGGAGTTCCTGCATGGCAGGGGGTTGGACTGGATGGCCCTTGTGGTCTCTTCCAACTCTATGATTCTATGAAATCTGTGTACCCACCATCTTCCACTTGCCCCGGCTGTCTTCTTCTTCCTTCATGCCTGGAGTTTTAGCACACTAATGTTGCACAAATGCTGCACAGACACAAAAATTTCTGCATTCAGCCTGAGGACTCTGGTTTGCATTGAATTGGGAACAGGTGGATGCCTTAAAGGCCACAAATGATTGCGCCATCCTCAATCTGACATCCTTTCAAATACTTAAACAAGGCTATCATATCATCTCTTAACCTCCTCTTCTCCAGGCTAAACATCCCCAGCATCTCTGTAAGTCTTTCCTCATAAGGCATGGTTTCCTCAGCCTTCACCATTTTGGTGGCCCTCCTCTGAACCCACTCCACCTTCTCAGTGTCCTTTTTGAATTGTGGTGTCCAGAACTGGACACAGGATTATTCCAGGTTATTAAATTAATAGGATTTAACTACTTATTGACTTAGTGATCAGCATTTGATTCATAGGTTTACTTTACCGTCTATGCTCAACATAAGTTTACTCTCCAAGGATTGATTCATAGGTCTACTCAGGACTAACCTACAGGATTGGGACCATTGCCCTCTGTTATGAACCTCTCCTTTTTACGTGTATTTCTCCAATGGGAGAGATATAAAAAGGAGGGTGCTCTGGCTTGGCTGTTCTGAACAGTGTCCTTTTTTAAACCTCCAAGCTGAGCTATGGGATCATGAGCAGAGAAGTGCTGAATGTATGTTTGCCCAATCAGAGAGACTGAGAGGCTCCAATTACAGTGAATTAAAATAACCACACTTTTATTATAACAATGAAATAGAGCATGAAATGGATGGGCAATAAAAATCAATGGAATATATGTAAATAAATCAAAACAAGGAAATCAACACGCACTCGGAATTTGGAAACACAGCCTGCGCTTGTCCTTGTTTGAAAGCTGACTAGTTGAGCATCATTGATCCTCATCTTCCTGCCACGGATGATAGAGGCGGGACGCAAAGCGCTGCAACAGAGAACAAGAGGCAGAAAACTTGCTTGAACAGGGGGAATAAACAAACTGGCATCCTGTTCGTCACATTTTTGTGGTTGTTATCCACCTTTGAGTTGATCTCAACCCATGGCAACCCTGTGGATGAGACATCACCAAGACTCCCTCTGCTCAGGTCCTGCAAACTCATACTTGTCACCTCCTTAACATAGTCCATCCATCTAGCATATGCCCATCTTTTGTTTTGCTAATGAAATTTAAACTTTATTTCTAGACTTAGAACCCAAATGGACAGAAGGTAGGAATGGCCTCTGTCCGCATGGAAATCCCTCTAGAGCACCTTAACTGAGAACAACAACAACAACAACATCTCGACAAAATGTAGGTCTATGGCTCATCATATTTTCCTATCTCTTGTATCATTTTTAAGCGCCTTTTCATGATGAATCATAGAATCATAGAGTTGGAAGAGACCACAAGGGCCATCCAGTCCAACCCCCTGCCATGCAGGAACTCCAAGTCAAAGCATCCCTGACAGATGGCCATCCAGCCTCTGCTTAAAGACCTCAAAGGAAGGAGACTCCACTACACTCCGAGGGAGTGTGTTCCACTGTCGAACAGCCCTTACTGTCAGGAAGTTCCTCCTAATGTTGAGGTGGAATCTCTTTTCCTGCAGTTTGCATCCATTGTTTCGCGTTCTAGTCTCTGCAGCAGCAGAAAACAAGCTTGCTCCCTCCTCAATATGACATCCCTTCAAATATTTAAACAGGGCTATCATATCACCTCTTAACCTTCTCTTCTCCAGGCTAAACATCCCCAGCTCCCTAAGGCGTTCTTCATAGGGCAAGGTTTCCAGACCCTTCACCATCTTAGTTGCCCTCCTTTGGACATGCTCCAGTTTCTCCACATCCTTTTTGAATTGTTTTGCCCAGAACTGCACACAGGAATGTTCCAGGTGGGGCCTGACCAAAGCAGAATAGAGTGGCACTATGACTTCCCTTGATCTAGAAACTATACTTCTATTGATGCAGCCTAAAATTGCATTGGCTTTTTTAGCTGCCGCATCACACTGTTGACTCATGTTCAGCTTATGGTCTACTTGGACTCCTAGATCCCTTTCACATGTGGTCTCATTCAGCCAGGTGTCCCCCATCCTATATCTGTGCATTTCATTTTTCCGCCCTAAGTGCAGAACCTTACATTTCTCCGCATTGAATTTCATTTTGTTAGCACTGGCCCAGCTTTCTAGTCTATTCAGGTCATTTTGAATTTTGAGCCTGTCCTCTGGGGTATTAGCTACTCCTCCTAGTTTTGTGTCATCTGCAAATTTGATAAGTATGCCCCCAATTCTGTCATCCAAATCGTTAATAAAGATGTTGAATAGCACTGGGCCCAGGACAGAACCCTGTGGGACCCCACTGGTCACTTCTCTCCAGGATGAAAAGGAGCCATTGTTGAGAACCCTTTGAGTTCGGTCAGTCAACCAATTACAAATCCATGTAACAGTTAACTTGTCTATCCCACATTTTGCAAGCTTGTTTGCAAGAATGTCATGGGGAACCTTGTCAAAGGCCTTACTGAAATCGAGGTATACTATATCCACAGCATTCCCTTCATCTACCAAGCTGGTAATTTTATCAAAAAAAGAGATCAGGTTCGTTTGGCATGACTTGTTTCTCTGAAACCCATGTTGGCTTTTTGTGATTATGGCATTGGCTTCTAAATGTTCGCAGACTCTCTGCTTAATGATCTGCTCTAGAATCTTTCCTGGAATTGATGTCAGACTAACTGGACGATAATTGTTGGGATCCTCTTTTTTCCCCTTTTTGAAGATGGGGACAACATTTGCCCTCCTCCAGTCTGCTGGGACTTCTCCTGTTCTCCAGGAGTTCTCAAAGATTATTGCCAATGGCTCCGATATTACATTTGCCAGTTCTTTTAATACTCTAGGATGTAGTTCATCTGGTCCTGGAGATTTATATTCATTTAGGTTAACCAGGTATTCCTGTACTACCTCTTTACTTATTCTGTGCTGAATTTCCTCTATTCTGTCTCCATTATCCTTAGGTTGAGCACCCTTTGCCTTTTCTGAGAAGACTGAAGCAAAGAAGGTGTTGAGTAATTCTGCCTTTTCTCTGTCTCCTGTGAGCATTTTGCCATCTTCTGCACGCAGTGGCCCCACTGTTTCCTTCTTCTTCCTTTTGCTGCGGACATATCCAAAAAAGCCCTTTTTATTGTTCTTAACCTCTCTAGCAAGCCTGAGTTCATTCTGCGCTTTAGCTTTTCTGACTATACCCCTACATGTGCTGGCTATTTGTTTGAATTCCTCTTTCGTGATTTCTCCATTTTTCCATTTCTTATACATGTTCCGTTTAAAACTTAGCTCATTTGAAAGTTCCTTAGTCATCCATCCTGGCTTCTTGAGACATCTTCCATTTTTCTTCCTCATTGGAACTGTTTGAAATTGTGCCTTCAATATCTCCCTTTTGAGAAACTCCCATCCGTCTTGAACTCCCTTTTCTTTTAGTATTCCTGACCATGGGATCACTCCCAGTATTTCTCTAAGTTTATTGAAATTAGCTCTCCTAAAGTCTAGAGTGCGTGTCTGACTATGCCTAGCTTCTCCCTTCCACTGTATTATAAACTCCAGGAGAACATGGTCACTTCCACCTAAGGATCCAACCACTTGCACTCCATTGACTAGGTCATCCCTGTTGGTTAAGATCAGATCCAAACTAGCTGATCCCCTTGTTGCCTCTTTTACCTTTTGGACAATGAAATTGTCTTCCAGGCAAGTGAGGAATTTGCTAGACTTTGAGGATTTGGCTGAGTTTGATTTCCAGCAAATATCAGGATAGTTGAAGTCACCCATCACTACTACATCTCTCTTTTCTGAGTATGTGATTATCTGTTCTAGAAAGGCATCATCCAATTCCTCTGCCTGAGTCGGGGGTCTGTAGTAGACTCCCACAGTGACATCCCTGTTATTTCCCTCTCCTTTAATTTTTATCCAGATGCTCTCCACTTGGCATCCAGTACTGATGTCCAGGATCTCTTCACTGGTGTAAATATCCCTGACATATAGTGCTATTCCTCCTCCTTTCCTGCTTGGCCTGTTTCTCTTAAAAAGGTTATACCCCTCTATTTCTACATTCCAATCATGAGACTCATCCCACCAGGTTTCAGTGATGCCTATTATATCATATTTCCCTTGTTGTGCTAGGAGTTCAAGTTCATCCTGCTTATTTCCCATACTCTGTGCATTAGTGGAGAGGCATTTAAGACCATGTGTCCTCTTTACTTGCTGCTTTTGCACATTTTTTTGCCTCCTACTGTTGGGTCCTTTCACTGTTTGCCTTGTTCCCTCTATGCCACTTGGACTATTCTCTCCATCCCTTTTGCCTTCCAGTATAATGTCTCCCTCCCCCACATAACTCAGTTTAAAGCCCTCCTGATCAGATTCTTCAGACTGTTGGCAAAAACGTTTCTTCCAACTGGTGTGAGATGCAGTCCATCCCTTGCCAGAAGTCCCTCCTCATGGAACCGCAGCCCATGATCCAGGAATCGAAACCGTTCTTGGCGGCACCATCTACGGAGCCAGTTATTCACCTCTGCTATTTTCCTCTCCCTTCCTGGACCATGCCCTTCTACGGGGAGTAGAGATGAGATGACAACCTGTGCATCCATCTCTTTCAGCTTCCTTCCCAGAGCCTCATAATCCCTTTTGATATTCTGAAGGCTGTGCCTTGCAGTATCATTGGTTCCCACATGAACCAAAAGAAGGGGTAACGGTCAGTAGGCTTGACAAGCCTTGTCAGCCCCTCCGTCACATGATGGATCTTTGCCCCAGGGAGACAACACACCTCCCGAGACATCTTGTCAGGCCCACAAACCACTGCTTCTGTACCCCTCAGCAAGGAGTCCCCCACCACGACCACGCGCCTCCTCCGAGGCTTAGCAGCGGCTGATCCCTTTGGTGCTATTCTCAGGCTGCCCTGCTCTGTCCCTGATGTCTGTCCCTGCTGCTTTTCCTCATCATCTCTGACAACAGAGAGAGATTCAAAGCGATTCTGTAGCTGCAAGCCGCTCACAGAACGTTCCCTGGTTTCCTTACTTCTGTGTGTGACCTTCCTCCAAGCATCTACTTCTGTTGTATGTGGAGTGACCTCCTCCACCCCAGCAGCTTCCTCTCTCTGTTTCCCACCCAAGACATTCTGGTCTGATCTGTTCAGGAGAATCTCCTGCTCTCTATGATGCTGGAGTGCAGATATCTGCTCCTCTAGCTGCTGTACTTTCTCTTCCAAGAGGACTACCAACTTGCACTTGTGGCAGGTGTAGTTCGCCACCTCTGTAGGCAAGAAGACAAACATCCCACAGGTGTTGCAGGTGACTGCTGCAGGGCCTTCAGTGTCCATACTGAGAAGTCTTAAGGAGGCACTGAAACAAGACTGTGGGCTTCCCTTGCTAGACTTGGCCTTTATTCCCAAGCTCTGTCACTGAGTTCAAGTCACGGGGCCTATAGTTATGTAGAGAGCTCCTGGCTAAAAGCTCCTTCCAAAGGCAAGTCTCTGATTCACTTCCTCTGATGCTTCAGGCCAGCTCCTCTTCTATTCTCTAAACACCTCCTTGACTAGATAAAAAAAAATCAAAATTCGCGCGCTGTTAGGCGCGCGCTTCTGCTAGCCTTGAGTAGCCTTAAGTAGCCTCCCAGCACTGGCTCCCAGAATGCAATGGCTCAAGTGTAAATTAGATTAGATCTCACCCAAGCACATGGACTAGAACCTCCTCCTTTTCTTTCTCCTCCTTAAAGGAAATGAAGCTTCTGCTAGCCTTGAGTAGCCTTAAGTAGCCTCCCAGCACTGGCTCCCAGAATGCAATGGCTCAAGTGTAAATTAGATTAGATCTCACCCAAGCACATGGACTAGAACCTCCTCCTTTTCTTTCTCCTCCTTAAAGGAAATGAAGCTTCTGCTAGCCTTGAGTAGCCTTAAGTAGCCTCCCAGCACTGGCTCCCAGAATGCAATGGCTCAAGTGTAAATTAGATTAGATCTCACCCAAGCACATGGACTAGAACCTCCTCCTTTTCTTTCTCCTCCTTAAAGGAAATGAAGCTTCTGCTAGCCTTGAGTAGCCTTAAGTAGCCTCCCAGCACTGGCTCCCAGAATGCAATGGCTCAAGTGAAAATTAAATTAGATCTCACCCAAGCACATGGACTAGAACCTCCTCCTTTTCTTTCTCCTCCTTAAAGGAAATGAAGCTTCTGCTAGCCTTGAGTAGCCTTAAGTAGCCTCCCAGCACTGGCTCCCAGAATGCAATGGCTCAAGTGAAAATTAAATTAGATCTCACCCAAGCACATGGACTAGAACCTCCTCCTTTTCTTTCTCCTCCTTAAAGGAAATGAAGCTTCTGCAAGCCTTGAGTAGCCTTAAGTAGTCTCCCAGCACTGGCTCCCAGAATGCAATGGCTCAAGTGAAAATTAAATTAGATCTCACCCAAGCACATGGACTAGAACCTCCTCCTTTTCTTTCTCCTCCTTAAAGGAAATGAAGCTTCTGCTAGCCTTGAGTAGCCTTAAGTAGTCTCCCAGCACTGGCTCCCAGAATGCAATGGCTCAAGTGAAAATTAAATTAGATCTCACCCAAGCACATGGACTAGAACCTCCTCCTTTTCTTTCTCCTCCTTAAAGGAAAAAAAAAAGGAGCCAGTGGGGCTTTGGAAGCTTGCATCATGCATTCTGTGCATTTTGGCTGGCCCGATAAAGGTATTGCTGTTTTGTGGGTTTTGGATGTTTTTGTAGTTTGCTGTTTGGTCAACAGTTGTTGTTAACTGCCCTCAAGTCGCTCTCGAGTCATGGTGACCATATGGATGAGACATGTGCAAGATCTTCTGTCCTCCATTGCTCTGCTCAGGTCCTGCAAACTCATACTCTTGATCTCTTTAATAGAGTCCATCCATTTTGCATGCAGCCTTCCTCTCTTTCTGCCTCCCTCCACATTTCCTAGCATCATTATTATATCCAGCCCCCAGTGCCTCTCCCCCAGGACATGACCCACAGTCAGCGTCCCTCCTTTCTTCATGACTGGAGTCCATTCCTCCAAATCTAGATAAGGGCCAGAAAAGCCAGGAAGATGTTCTGTTGCTGTTGCTGCTGTTGATCTTGTTCTCCTCCTTTTACATTTTGTCTGCCTGGAATTTCAATTGCCATGGGGAATATTTGGAAAGGGCTTCTGCTTCATTCTGCTTCTGCTTCTACCCTTTTCTTCACCTTTTGCCAGCACTTTCCCTTCCTCCTCAATCAGAGGAGCTGCACCTGCCTGGCACAGAGGCTGCCAGCTTCCATCAGCGCCAAGGAAGCCTGGCAATAAACATTCAATAAAGAGCAAAAGCTGGGGAACCGAGCCAATCGTGCCGCGGCAGGAGAGACACCAGATACTGCAGGATGGACCTCCTGGAGCCGGATCCTTCAAGCTTTGGAGAACCTCCACTTTGGGGTTCCCGTTCCTCAAATTCTTCTAGATTCTAGAATTGCAGAAGTGGAAGGGTTCCCAAAGGCCATCCTTTCCAGCCCTCTTCTAGTGATGGGGAAAAGCCACAGATGAAGCATCCCTCAAATGGGGCCATCCTGTCTCTGTAGGAAGAGCCTCCAGCGAAGATGAGACCAACATCTTCAGAGGAAGATGCTTCTGTCGTCAAACAGGGTTTTTTTACCAGTATTTTCTTCCTAAATGTTAGCCTCAACCTCCTTTCTTGTCATAGAATTCTAGACTTGGAAGAGACTCCAAAAAGGGTCATCCAGCCCAACCCCATTCCGCCATGCAGGAACTCTATATCAAAGCATCCCTTACAGATGGCCACCCAAGACCTCCAAGGAGGGAGACTCTACCACAATCTCCAAAGAAGAAGTGTGTTCCCCTGTCAAACAACCCTTACTATCAGGAAGTTCCTCCTAATGTTGAGGTGGAATCTCTTTTCCTGAAATTTATATCCATTGTTCCGCATCCTAATCTATGGAGCAGCAGAAAACAAGCTTGCTCCCTCCTCAATATGACATCCCTTCAAATACTTAAAGAGGGCTATCATATCACCTCTTAACCTTCTCTTCTCCAGGCTAAACATCCCCAGCTCTTTAAGGTGTTCCTCATAGGGATTCATGGTTTCCAGACCCTTCACCATCTTAGTTGCCCTCCTTTGGAGACAAGGCTCCAGTTTCCCCACATCTTTTTTGAATTGTGAGACCCAGAACTGGACACAGTATTCCAGGTGGGGCCTGACCAAAGCAGAATAGAGTGGCACTATTACTTCCCTAGATCTAGACACAATACTTCTATTGATGTAGCCTAAAATTGCATTGGCCTTTTTAGCTGCTGTGTTGCACTGTTGACTCATGTTCAACTTGTGGTTTGCTAGGAGTCCTACATCCCTTTCACATGAAGTCTTGCTAAGCCAAGAGTCCCCCATCCTATATTAACTTTATCACCCTAAGTGTATTACCTTACATTTTTCCCTGTTGCAATTCATGTTGTTAGTTTTGTCAACAACTTTCTATTCTGTGAAGGTCATTTTAAACTCTGACCCTGTCCTCTACAGCATTAGCTGCCCATCGCAACCTAGGAGCCAATCACTGGATGTAGGAAAACAGCACCCAAGGTCTCTGAGCCACTGTTGATTCTCTGAAGATGCCAGCAAAACATCAGGAATAGACTCTTCTAGAACATGGCCACAGAGTCCCCCCCCCCCCCAAAAAAAAAACCCACAAAAAACTATCAATGCCGGCCATGAAAGCCTTCGCCTTCCCACTGTTGACTGTTTCTTTCCAGTTTAACTGCATCAAGCCCTCTGCGCAGCCTGGTGTTTCCCTTCTCTTTGCTACAGAGCTCTGTAGCATCCTGGAGGCGAATGCCGAAGGCTATTTTCCAAGTGCTCTGGAGACAGATAATCCAGCTAAGTTGAATTTTGACCCAGGAAGGCTGGGAACTGCCTGCCGCTGCAGGCTAAAGTCGTGGCAGCTCTTAGCCCTTGCAAAGCTACCTGAGAAAAGTGAGAGAGAAACGGGCAACTTTCCTTGAGGCACTCGGGTCTTATTTCTGAGAGAGACTGCTCCATCTTTTGGCTCATTTTTTCCCCATCTGCAACTCAAAACTCAAAAGCTAACAAAATTAAATTCAACAGGGAGAAATGTAAGGTCTTGCACTTAGGGCGGAAAAATGAAATGCACAGATATAGGATGGGGGACACCTGGCTGAATGAGACCACATGTGAAAGAGATCTAGGAGTCCAAGTAGACCATAAGTTGAACATGAGTCAACAGTGCAATGCAGCAGCTAAAAAGGCCAATGCGATTCTAGGCTGCATCGATAGAACTATAGTGTCTACATCAAGGGAAGGAATAGTGTCACTCTGTTCTGCTTCCAAAGGCATCCAGCTTGCATCACCATCAGTTAATCTGAGTGGCCTCTTTTTTCCAGGACATGTCCTACATTTTGACCTTTCAGTCCAGGAGGCATTCCAAAACATCCTTCATTTCTAGCAGGACTAATGAAGTATGAAATAGTGTTTCTAGGGCCCCATTCCCACTTACAGACAAATCAGTGTGCGATCCGAATCAATGGATCAATTTGACAGTGGAGAAGGGTTCCACTACATTTCCCCCGACTGCATTTTTCCCTCTAAAATAATCCCCTTGTGGTTCACACTCATGCATGAATCGATTCAAAATGGATCCACTCCAGCCGCCCAAAGGGCAAATTTAAATCGATTCCGATCCGCAACTGGTTCACACTTGCGCAGAATTGATTTATCCAAAAACATGCAGAAAAATTCAGCGTCAAAAAATGTGGGTTAAATGGGTCTGGTGCATGGCCCCGCTCTCCAAATCACTTCAGCAATTTGGTTTAAGTGGGAACCAGGGTCATTTGAACCGGTTCAAACCGATTTGCAGTCCGATTTAAAAGGTAGTGGGAATGAGGCCTTTGAGCGTTTTTAGTTTTTCTTTGGTCACATGCGCTATTTTTCCCGAAGGTCCTGCATTTTGCGGTGCCTGGTCCTTGATGTGTGGCCACCCTGCAGTTGATCCATGAGATGCCATGCCATGGCCGGGCTGTTATTGTCTTGGCAGAAGGTCCCATTTATTGCAAAGCATCTTGCGGGGGCTGCCAATAACTCCTCTTCCAAAGGGCTCAATAACTTAATTGCAAATTAGGCACGTCAGCCAAAAAGTGAGAAAAGCGAGGGAGAAAGAAAGGAAGGTCCCCGAAGCTACAAAGACGCCTGCATTTGCCACCTTTATTTACGAGCTCTCCTTCCATCAATAATGCTAATAGCGTGATTTACAGCCGCCTTGCTGGCTCCCAGAGCTGATAAATCAGGCAGCTTAAAGAGCTTTTTTTGCTAGTCAGCTCTTAAGGGCAGAGGCAAGGAGCGCCAGAAGTTGCCAAGGCCTGATTTCCATCCAGTTTCATTTGGGTTCTCTCATTTTAATCCAGTCGAGGAATCAGAGAAGGAGAGAGAGAGAAAAGGGAGGCCAGAATGCAATTAGATGGCAGCAAAAACAGAAAACAAGAGAAGTGTGTTTGCAAGGGGTGGGGGATTTAATCTTAAATTTATAGCTCCATTTATTGCTTCTTCCCTCCACAGTCTCTCCATATAATTGGTCAGTTTCTTTTTGCCAAAAAGAAAAGGGCAGGTTAAGCAGGAAAGAGGAAGACCCAGCACTCAGTATTTCTGCATGCATCTGGCAGAGCTGTTCAAGGGCTTGTTTTTAGAGCGATATATTTATTTATTGCACAGCGAAGGCAAAGCAAAGACAAGCTGAGAGTCTTCCCAGAGGAGTCCGGCGGTAAATCAATACTCACAGTGTTGCACCCGCTGTTGCACAACTCTTTGGATTCATTAGAGATGACTAAAGAAGCTCAACCAAATGGACAGCCAGATGTGGTCGCACATGTGTACATGCAAGGCACAGGATGTACAGCCATGTAAGACTGGTCCCACAGGCCCACCTCTGGTGCTGCAATAAGCTGGAGGCGGACAGTCTTCAAGGGAAGGAATAGTGCCACTCTATTCTGCTTTGGTCAGGCCTCACCTGGAATAGTCCTGGCAACACAATTCAAAAAGGCAATGCAATTAAAAAAGGCAACACAATTCAAAAAGGATGTGGAGAAACTGGAGCATGTCCAAAGGAGGGCAACTAAAATGGTGAAGGGTCTGGAAACCAAGCCCTATGAGGAATGACTTAAGGAGCTGGGGATGTTTCGCCTGGAGAAGAGACAGTTAAAGGGTGATTTGATAGCCCTGTTTAAGTATCTGAAGGCATGTTACATTGAGGAGGGAGCAAGCTTTTTTTTCCTGCTGCTCCAGAGAATAGGATCTGGAACAATGGATTCAAGGTACAGGAAAAGAGATTCCAGCTCAACATTTCTGAGAGTAAGGGCTGTTTGACAGTGGAAGACATTCCCTTGGAGACTGGTGGAGTCTCCTCCTTTGGAGGTCTTTAAACAGAGGCTACATGGCCATCTTTTGGGGATGCTTTGATGGAGAGTTCCTGCATGGCAGAATGGGGTTGGACTGGATGGCCCTTCTTGGGGTCTCTTCCAACTGTAGGATTCTATGATTCTATAATTCTATGTCAGAAACTTCTAACTGCTTCTGTGGAAGCATTGACACCTGTGTACAGCTAATGTGTTTTCTTTCCCAGCTAATGTGTCTTCTTTAGTCACTTTGTCATCACAGACTTCTAGAATCCTAGAGTTGGAAGAGATCTCAAGGGCCATCCTGTCCAACTTCTTTCTGCCATGCAGGAAGACACCATCCAAGCCTCCTTGGGACAGATGGCCACTGTCTGCTAAAAAACAGCTTCCAAAGTAGGCAACTCCACCACACTTAGCTGCTGCATCACACTGTTGACTCATGTTCAACTTGTGGTCTACTTGGATTCCTAGATGCCTTTCACACACATAAGTCTCCTTAAGCCTTTTGTCCTCCATCCTGTATCTGTGCATTTCATTTTTCTGCCCCAAGTGCAGTACCTTACATTTCTGTATTGAATTTCATTTTGTTAGCATTGGCCCAGCTTTCCAGTCTATTCAGGTCATTTTGAATTTTGATCCTGTCCTCGGGGGTATTAGCTACTCCTCCTAATTTGGTATCATCTAAAATTGTGATAAGCACACCTTCTATTCCTTCATCCAAGTCATTGATAAAGACGTTGAATATCAAACTGGGCCCAAGACAGAATCCCACTGGACACTTGGCTGGTCACTTCTCTCCAGGATTAAGAAGAGGAGCCATTGCTGAGCACCCTTTGGCTATAAGATATAAGATGTCTTTCTATGGTCAGAGGTGTCTTTAATAATAATAATAATAATAATAATAATAATAATATAATAATGTTTTATTTATACCCCGCTTTTCAGCCAAGACTATCAGAGCGGCTTACAATTTGTTAAACAAACAGCTTCATTTACAATTGTAAGCTATTTGCCCCCAACAATCTGGGTACTCATTTTAGCGACCTCGGAAGGATGCAAGCCTGAGTCAAGCTTCAGCCCTTTGCTGGTCTTGAACTCGCCACCTTCTGGTTTTGAGTGAGTGGCTGCAGTACAGGCATTTAACCACTGCGCCACCAGGGCTGATTTATATGGCATGCTATTTTCCTGCATTGGGGTGCCTCCTCTACTACATGCGTAAACCATCCCTTTTGATATCAGCTTGATATTGAAAAAGAGGAGAGGTAAAGAGGGCCAGAATGTGGGGTAACAATGGCACCATTCGTTCATAACTCCACATACAGAGGTTTGCAGGACCCCTTTGGGCTCCTTTCTCCTCCTTTTGAGCCACTGGATCTGGGTGAGAATGATCAGTGCAGAGGGCCTCCTTGCAGGGTTGTTGTGCTGCATTGCTGCACTGTTTTCTCCGCTGGATCCCTGGGCGGCTTTCTGTTTTCCTGGTTGCCTTTGGCTGCTTTGCCAGCTCCCGTAGGCAAGACAGCTTCTCTCTTTTTCTCTGGATTTGTCCTTCAAGGAGGACTGAAGGACATTTTGTCCCCAGTGTCTCCGTTGTGCTGAAACCTCCTATTAACCCTTGGAGGAGGAGAGTGTAATTGGGGAAGATGGCTGGGCTGAGGCAGTGCATCATTCCGGTCCAGAAGAAGTAGGTCATCTTGAAATGGCATCAATTACGTCTTAGCTCATTCTGTCTGTGTGTGTGTGTGTGTGTGTAGATACACACAAAAACTCCACTGAAAATTCTTCCAGAATTGGGGCAGAGGGTGGAGAAGAAGCATACGACACACCTACTGCAAAGTCAGCCCTGTTCAATCAGATGAGGACTCTCAGGTCCCCGTGCGTTGGGTTGCGATAAATGCTTGGAATCCTCTTGGGCCACATTCCCACTACAAAATAAACTGAATTGCTGATTGGTTTAAATGACCCTTGTTCCCATTTGAAACCAGTTCCTGCTGGAATATGGTCAACTCCTGCCATGATAAAGCAATGCAAACACACACACCTGATTTTTCCAGACACTGGTTTCTAAGCGGTGCTTTTGAAAAGAATCAACTCCGAAGAGTGTCCAACAAGTGGGAATGAGAGATCGGAGTCGCATCATTCTGGAGAGGAGGAACTCATGTCAGAGAGGTGTTTTACCATCACCCAGTTTTTGGCAAGTAGTAGCAAAAACCAATGAATTGAATTTTCTATGAATTTATCTTTTAAAAAAAGACTCCTGCCATGCCTGGATCGGGTGATCACCGGATCCAGGAATTGGAAGGGGTCTTTTAAAAAAAATAAATTTATAGAAAATTTGATTCATTGGTTTTGCAACTCACTTTGATTGCAGGTAGTTGCAAAACCACTGAATTGCATCTTCTATCAATTATACACACACACACACACACACACACAGTAGAGTCTTGATTATCTGTCCTTCGCTTATTCAACATTCCAGATTACCCAACGTTGTGGCTGCTGTGATTTCTTAAAATTTTCTGTGATTTCTTTAAATTTTCAGAGGACTGAACTCTTTATACTGTACATCACAATGTTGATCAGTGATTTCTTGACTGTTACTGCAATAAAACTTCAGTACATTTGCAATTCATAGTGATTTAAAGGCTTTTCTTGGACCCACTGGATTATCCAACATTTTCGGCTATCTGACTGTCAGCCCGCCCGTTTATGTCAGATAATTAAGACTCTACTGTATGTGTGTGTGTATAAAATCATTCCCAAGCTGGGCTGCCACTTATGTTACTCATGATGCACAGATGATTGACATGCATTTTGAAGTGGCGCAAACTAGTGGAGACGACAATCGTGCCAAAAAAGAAGCGGTTACAAGGGGATAATGAAAACATCTGCTTTCATAGTGGGAACAACAGATCTTTTGGAATCGATTTACCAACACGAAGCGAAGGCGAATCCTAAACTGGTTTGAATGTAAGTGGGAATGAGCCCTCATACATAGGTCTGAGTTCCCTTATGCATGAAATGATACTTTTCTGGCCACTGTGAAATAAACACATTCAGTTTGCAGTTGTGTAAAGAGAGTTCCGCGACCATTTCATGCAGAGCTGCACATTCTTGAATGATCCACATCCAGTTTGTCAGTTTTCTCAATTTACGACTTGATTCGGTGGGATTGGGGTTGTATGTTCTTTGTGCAGCACTCAGCTTTCTGCAAACTCTTTTGCACAGCCCTGACTGATTTTAGTTACTTCTTTTGGACAACACTGTGCCTCTGATCAGAACTTTTCTTTTTAGAAAAGAGAGTATTAGCTTTGACATGGGCTAGTTTTTGGCCTCTGGGCAGCTTTGAATAAATCCTGATTTTGTAACATAAAGAAGGAGGAAGGGAGGGGGAGGAAAACAAGGGGGGGAAAGGAGACATGGCAGCACCTTTAAAACTAACTGGTTTTTTATTTTATTTTAGAGAGAGCTTTTGCAGGTATAAGCCCATGTCTTCAGATGTGGTACTGAATGGTATTAAGGCCTCAGGAATAAAGCGTATTTATACAATGATGGGAGTGAGAGAGAATGCCTTTTGGTTTTCTAACTTTCCTTCCTTTTCTCCATTTATTTCATCATTCTTCTTGCCTTCCCTAGTAAGGAAAGGCTCATCCTGGACGGGTTTTCTCATCTGAATTTTCTAGGAGCAATCTTTATCAATCTTCAACTGAGTCTTCAGGTTGGAATCTTCCCCTTGGAATAAAGTCAATTTCCCTTCCTCAGTCTTTTGGCCAAACTACTCAGCATTACAAAAGCCCAGAGTTTAATTTAGAGGCTTGGTGGAAGACTGGGGGGAAAGTGGAACTAACTGTGGCTAATTTAGCATGTTGCAGAGACCAGCATGGCATTGCGGTTTGAGTGTTGGACTACGACTCTGTAGATCAGGGTGTGATATGCAGCCCGGCCATGAAACCCACTGGGTGACCTTGGGCAAGTCACACTCTCTCAGCCTCAGGGGAAGGCAATGGCAAACCTCCTCTGAATGACACTGGAATGCACCCCTCAGAGGGTGGAAGAGTCTCCTTCTTTGGAGGTTTTGAAACAGATGCTCAATGGTGATCTGTTGGGAGTGTTTGATGGTGAATTGCTGCATGGCAGAAAGGGTTGAACTGGATGCCTCCTTGGGGTCCCTTCCAACTCTAGGATTCTATGAAATCTTGCCAAGAAAACCCCATGATGAGTTCACCTTAGGGTTGCCATAAGTGGGAAATGACTTGAAGGCACACAACGACAACGAAGAGCCAGCATCACTTGATGCTTTGGACAGGGCTCACTTTGAATAATATTGTTTCCAGTTCTGTGCACCACAATTCAAAAAGGATGTTGGGAAACTGGAGCCATGTGTCCAAAGGAGGGTGAAGGGTCCAGAAACCATGAAGCCCTACAAGGAATAACTTAGATAGCTGGATATGTTTAGCCTGGAGAAGAGACAGTTAAGAGGTTATATGATAGCCCTGTTTAAATATCTGAAGGGATGTCACATTGAGGAGGGAGCAACCTTGTTTTCTGCTGTTCCAGATAAATGGACAGAACGATGAATGCAAGCTCCAGGAAAAGAGATTCCAGCTCAACATTAGGAGGAACTTCCTGACAGTAAGGGCTTTTTGACAGTGGAAGATGCTGCCTCAGAGAGTGTTGGTGTTTCCTTCTTTGGAGGTTCTTTAAACAGAGGCTGGATGGCCATCTGTCAAAAGAAGTGCTTTGACTGTGAGACCCCTTTGGGGTCTCTTCCAATTCTAGGATTCTTTGATTCTATGATTCAATGAAAGGTGGTGCAAGATCCCTTTGCTGGGTCCAGTTACTTACCTCTGTTGAAAGAAAGGCTGCAGGACAGGTCTGTATGGGACCAGGTTGGCCTTTTCTATTTTATGCTTTCAATTAAGCACGGTTGCCTCTCTTTTGAAGGGGAGAGGGGGACCCCCGCTTCTCTGCTGAGCTGTTTCCTTCCATCCGTTCTGGGAGACCAGGTGCCAAGGAATCCAGCAGAGCCAAAAGCCTTTCACCTTTGGCTGGTCATTTCCATCATTTTCTGCAAACTCGGCATCCAGGTGGCTTTGTCGAGCTTTTCCCCAGACTGCTCCGGTCAGCTTTGAAATAACTCAGTTTGAAGTTTTCATCAATATGAACAGAAACATTTCAGATATCCTTGGTTTGGTGTTTTGTTTTTGTTATTTTCATTTCATTTTATTTTTTGCAGTCGATGCTGAGGGGCCAAAGGCTAAGCAGTGAAAACAATCTGCAGCAACACAAGAGGAGATGGAAATGGAACCAGGAATATCAGGAGACCAAGGAGATGGGGACTGTTTTGCAAGTACAGAAACAGCCAGGGGTGCAACAGAAGGAGACCGAGAAAGAGAGACAAGAGATTGAGAGGGAGCGCACTGGAAAGTCATCCTCTGCTTGGGATTTCATTGTTTCTTCTGCTTTTTTGTTGCATTCCTCCTGTGGCATTATTTCAAATACAAACAAGTAAGGATCATTTAAAGCAAGCTGGAAGCTGAGGAGGGAGTAAGCTTGTTTTCTGCTGCTCCAGAGAATAGGACCCAAAACAACGAATTCAAGCTCCAGGAAAAGAGATTCCAGCTCAACATTAGAAGAAACTTCTTGACAGTAAGGGCTGTTTGACAGTGGAACACACTCCTTCCTCGGAGTGTAGTAGAGTCTCCTTTGGAGGTCTTTAAGCAGAGGCTGGATGGCCATCTGTCGAGGATGCTTTGATTGGGAGTTCCTGCATGGCAGAATGGGATTGGACTGGATTAGGACCCTTTGGGGTCTCTTCCAACTCTAGGATTCTATGGGGCAAAACAAACTGTCCTGACACAGTGGGCTGGAGGCACCAATTTTTCTTCTGCAGGGACGCCACGGCAGCCAAACTGTGTGACGTCCTTCCGTAGTAGAAAGAACCCCCCAAAAAACAGGTTCTTTTTTATGGCGCCCGGCACACAGCACGAGTGCGCCATTGGTGCACTCATGACATAAGTGATGTGCAGCGACATCTGTATGCTGCATATCGCGTATGTGACGATGGTGGCCCCTGTATGGATGGGAGGCCGCCATGATGCTGTTGTCCGCACAGCCTAGTGTTCCGGAGCGTGCGGTTGCTGCACGCTAGAGCTCTTATTCCTATGAAGGCCTGGTTGGAGATCCAGTTCTGGGTCCCTTCCTTTTGGAGAAAGCCCTCCCTTGGCTCAAAAATTCTCTGAGGGGATGTGGTGAGTTTCCAAAAATTAAGCCTGTAAGAGGCATTAGAATATAAAAGATAGGCATGGTTTTTAAAATGCACACCACACACACATCCCCTGTCAAGAGTGTTTGGACTTCAGGCCCCCAATAAAAAGATGGTTACCTTTTAAATTCTTCACAACCCTTGCAAAACTTTTTTTTTTTAAATAATGTGGCAAGAATACAGATTCAAATGTTGTATTTTTTAATTTAGGGTAAAAGAGTGGCTAGCACTCAAGCTTGAGAGCAACAGACTTTCTTTTCAGCTGAGAGACAAGGCCATTGAGAGAAAGAAAGAGGAAATCCCAAGCTCAGGCGATAGTTAACTGTAATTGGTTTCACTTTTACTAAAAGGTAAACTAGATTCCAAGAGATTTTCTCTTCGGAGCATCCCTAATGGGGGCTATGGATATTAGAAACACACCCAGGAATCTATCCTGACTAATTTAAATTGACATGCATTGTATGAAGTAGTATGAAGTAGGTGCAGAAAATGCACACACAATGGGAGTTTCTAAAAGTTTGTACATGATCAGCCAATGAAAACTGAGATAAAGAAAGTTGTAACTGAAAATGGCTTATAAATATGGTGTAAAACTTGAGACAGGTGTGTCTACTTGCCTGAGACACCCCTTGCAAGGCTGGAATTAATACATTGGGAACTGCTGCTTCACTTGTTTTGTCCCGATTCATTTGATTAGGTACTTTGGTGCTTGGAAATATATACCTCACATCACCCCACAACCTTTGGGATGGGTAATGCAGCCATTCCCCCTACACTCTTCAACAACAGCAACAAAAATACCCATGTCTCAAAATCAAAAGTCCCTTTGCAGCCACCTCCTGATATATATGTGTGTGTTTGGCACTATTGGCAGCCTTTGGGGTCTGCAAAGAGTCCCAGGGGCAGACAATTTGGCCCCCAGCCCCACTCTTGTCTCCCACCCCTTCCTTACAGCCTTGGCTTTTCTATGCCGTCCAACATTTTCCCTTTTCCTTTTGTCTCTCTTTCCTCGGTCCTCCTTCCCTCCCTTCTGTGGACCTCTGGGACCTTCAAAGAGGGACGAATACTTGATGTTCTGAACAGCAGGTGCCTGGACTGCCATCAGAAGTGAATGCCATTTTAATTTGAGCTCTCCTACAAAGCTGCCTCACGCAGCGCCAGGCCCTCCTGCCTCATCCGTCCTTCTTTTCAACTCGCTGGCAGCTGTCATCCAGGTTCTCACAGTCACAGACCGGGTCCTTTCTAACCGACTGACATCTGGGATGCTGGTCCTGTCTTATGCATCACTTAAGTCAAAAGCCAATGTGATTCTAGGCTGCATCAATAGGAGTATAGTGTCTAGATCAAGGGAAGTAATAGCACCACTCGACTCTGCTTTGGTCAGGACTCAACTAGATTAATCCCCTCTGTCCAGTTCTGGGTACCACAATTCAAAAAGGATGTGGAGAAACTGGAGCGTGTCCAAAGGAGGGAAACTAAAATGGTGAAGGGTCTAGAAACCATGAAGCCCTATGAGGAATGCCGTAGGGAGCTGGGGATGTTTACCCTGGAAAAGAGAAGGTTAAGAGGTGATATGATAGCCTGCGGGGAGCAAGCTTGTTTTCTGCTGCTCCAGAGAACAGGACCCGGAACAATGGATGCAAGCGCCAGGAAAAAAGATTCCAGCAAGGGCCATCCAGTCCAACTCTGTTCTGCCATGCAGGAACTCACAATCAAAGCATCCCCATTGACAGGTGGCCATCCAGCCTATGTTTAAAAACCTCTAAGGAGGGAGACTCTACCAAAATCTCAGAAGGAGTGTGTTCCACTGTTGAACAGCCCTTACTCTCAGGAAGTTCCTCCTAATGTCTAGGTGGAACCTCTTTTCCTGAGCTTGTATCCATTGCGCCAATATGTCCCATTCTCTTGAGCAGCAGAAAACAAACTTGCTCCCTCCTCAATATGACACCCCTTCAGATACTTAAACAGGGCTATCATTAATATTGAGATGTGGGTCCTATTAGTAAATCCCAACTGGAATCAGGTCATAAAATCAATTGTTGAATAGTGAATCAGCTTCCATCAGTTCAATTGGTTTACTCAACCTGAGGCTAGAAACAGTACCCAGATCTCAACATTTATGTGGCAATAAGTAAAAGAACCCTGGCTGACCTTCTGCTTGGGACACAAGTCTTTGAAAATGACCTTACAGATGCACAACCTTGGATAGAGTGGTTTTGCAGTGTCCATGTTTGTCTTGAGGCTGCCCGAATGTTACAACTTATGGACATTCGTTGTGCGGTGGTGGTACAACTGATGCACCATGACCCAAAGTGCAATGGGCAGTGATGCACACCAGGCCACCCCCAGTGTGCAACTGGACATTGGCTAGCAAGTGCCAGAACAGAACAGGTGTGCTTGATGTGCATTAGAAGTGTGCAGTGTTCATCCTAAGTGCACGTTGGAGAACTCTTTCCAGTGCACAGATGCACTTCTTTGCAATTCACCAGCACAGCTTTGTTGTATTTCTGCAACATAACTGTCAATTTCTTAAGTTACAAAACATATGCTGTGATGTAGGAACTCAGCCATGTATTACTGTTTAATTATTATTATTATTATTATTATTATTATTATTGCTACTACTACTATTGCATGAATAATAATAATAGTAATAATAATAATATAGCTTCTAATAGGAAGCAATCTTTAGCAATGACTGAGTGCAAGGCCTGTTCCTGGGATGCTGCATATGGAAACCTGAATCAGTGCAACAAGCTGCCTAAGACCCCCAAAGACCTGAGAGTTAAGGGAAGCTTTGACCACATGATCTGATGGCTCTCTTTCTTAACAGTTAATGCTGCAGTAGCTCATTCCTGGAAGCTGGCTTATCTGTATAGCTGCCATTTGTGGATGTGGGTTCTGTTCTTAAACTTTCACTGATGAGCATCACCAGTACTCCTCCTCCCTCTCCTTTCCCCTCTCTTTCTACACTTTTTTAAAAAAAACACCTAAATCCTGTGATATCATGACAAGGCAGTGATCACTAGAAAAAGCAATGATGCTAGGAAAGGTAGAAGAAAGATAGGAAGACCACAAAGCAGAGGGAGAGACTCAATCAGAGGGTTATTCTGGGCAAGGGCTTATTGCAGGATCTGGGCAAGACTGCAATGCAGGAGAAGCATCCTTGGAGATGTCTCATAGAATCATAGAATCAGTTGGAAGAGACCACAAGGGCCATCCAGTCCAACCCCCTGCCATGCAGGAACTCCGAATCAAAGCATCCCCGACAGATGGCCATCCAGCCTCTGCTTAAAGACCTCTAAGGAAGGAGACTCCACCAAAATCTCCAAGGAAGGAGTGTGTTCCACTGTCGAACAGCCCTTACTGTCAGGAAGTTCCTCCTAATGTTGAGGTGGAATCTCTTTTCCTGGAGCTTGCATCCATTGTTCCGCGTTCTAGTCTCTGCAGCAACAGAAAACAAGCTTGCTCCCTCCTCAATGTGACATCCCTTCAAATATTTAAACAGGGCGATCATATCACCTCTTAACCTTCTCTTCTCCAGGCTAAACATCCCCAGCTGCCGAAGTCGCACCTCACAGGGCTTCATGGTTTCCAGACATAATCTTTAAGAAAATGAATTATTCCATAAATAAAACAGGCAAAAAATCAGTATCTACTAGATTTACAATCACATTTTCCACTATCAAGTCCATCTTGTATAAATTATCTTTTACACTTAACTTCCAATACTAGCAGTGCTTACTGTTGCAACCAATTCTTTCAAACTGTTCCAAAGTTACATTACAAAAAGCGCAACCTAATTTTATCTCACATAAGAGGATTAATATTGGTCGTAATTATATTTCATAATTCACCAATTAATTTTTTTAAAAACCAAATTATATCATTATAACCCCACTGGTTACTCTTGATGTGGAACACTGTTTTTATCAACATGCTTAAAATACCTTTCTCTTGGGTTTTCTTTGGGTGCAAAGCACTGAGCTTTTTAAAATTATCTTGGTCTGACATCTTAGAGACATTTGGGAGTGCTTTCTCCATTTACAAAATGACTGAGAAAGAAAGGAGATTTCATAAAAACATTTGAAAGAGTTTCCTTTCTGTAAGAATTGTTTGAGAGTGGAATCAGATGCCTTGGAGAGTGGTACTACTACTACTACTACTAATAATATTATTTATATCCCTCTTCTTCGAATGATCGAAGCGGCTTACGATAAAATAAAACATCAGTACAATATCATATAATAACATTATAACCCCACACCTCCCTAACCTTCCCATGAATAATAATAACATATCTCAGGGGTACTTTAGTTGTGGATTATTGCATGGCAGAATGGGGTTGGTATAGATGGCCCTTGCAGCCCCTTCCAAATCTGAAATTCTTTAAAATGTATTCACGTCAGAATCACCAAAAAGATTTTTTTATTTGTGGGTTTTTGGGGCTCTTTGGCCATGTTCTAGAAGAGTTTATTCCTGATGTTTTGCCAGCAACATCTGTGGCTTTGGCATCTTCAGAGGATGCTGGTCTGGAAGAGAGTGGGGTATATATATTGTTGGTTGATGAAGATGGAAGGTGAATTGAAACACCTAGACTGGGATCTACAGGCGAATGGTTATTCGAGCCCAGACATCAGAAGGGCTGCCAGATCCATAAAAGCCCAGAGGAGGGAAGACAGGCAACCACCCAAAGGGAACGTATTTTTACCACACGTCAAAGGAGTCATGGACAGAATAGGGAAACTGGTGAGGAAACACAACCTCCAAATGGTTTACAAACCGATAAAGAAAATCCAGCAAACACTGCGCCCAGCAAAGGACAAGGGAGACCCTCTCACAGCTGCAGGAGTTGACCACATACGATGCATCTGTGGACACAAGTCTACACAGGGACCACCAAATGCAGTGTCCAAACACAAATCAAGGAACATGAGAGACACTGCAGACTGGGTCAGCCAGAAAAATCAGCAGTAGCAGAACATGTTATAAACCATCCTGGGCATAAAATGCTGTTTGAAAGCACTGGAATTCTGGACCATGCCAACAACTATCAGGTCCAAATGCAGAGGGAAGCCATTGGAATCAATAAACATAAATGACAACTTCATCAGGAAAGAAGAATCCCTTAAAGTAAACAAAGTTTGGCTACCAGTCCTGAAAAACACCAAAATCGGGAAGCAGCAAATGCAAATGAGAAACTGCTCAGGGTCAGGGGTTTTTCCCAGCAGACAATGGATCTCTAATTAAACAGAAACAAATCCTCTTTGCATATTCTCCCACCCTGAGACCTTGCCATTCAACAACAGAACATATACTCAGTTTCTGTGCCAGTATTCTCTGAAAATGCCAGCCACAAATGCTGGAGAAACACCAGGAATAATCTCTTCTAGAACATGACCAAAGAGCCCAAAAATCCACAAAAAACTATGGATGCTGGCTGTGAAAGCCTTCAGATTCACAAAAGATTTATTCCTTTTTGCACATCATTCATTAATTCATTTTTTAAAAAATTAAAATATTTATTAACTGCCTTTTATCAAAGGAACTCATTTAAAAATGAAATTCATTTAAAAATTGATTTTTTTAAAAAATATGGAACAATAAAATGTAATTTACAGCTTGAAAAATGTGTCTGTGGTCCTAGGTCAGGCTTGCATAGAATAAATGCTCCTGTGTAGAAATCCACCGTGGTTGTGCAATGCAACCCTTGCATGCACAATGAAACACACATGTGCAATGGCACCACAGCTGCAAGTGTGCTTTGTGCAACCTTGAAATGTCCAACCAGTTGTGCAGGGGAACTTAGGCCTCATTCCCACTTACAAATAAATCGGTTTGCAATCTGAATCAATGGATCGATTCGATAGCGGAGTGTGGTTCACACTACATTTGCCCTGATCACATTTTTTCCCCTGTAAATTAACCCACTTGTCGTTCACACTGACGAATGAATTGATTCAAAATGGACCCACTCCAGCCGGCCGAAGGGCAAATTTAAATTGATTCCAATCCACATCTCGCTCACACTTGCGTGGAATTGATTTATCAAAAAAGATGTGGGAAAAAATCAGTATTAAATGCATCTCTGAACTGCTTCAGCAATTTGCTTTGAGTGTGAACCAGGGTCATTTAAACTGCTTCAAAATGGTTTGCAAACCAGTTTAAAATGTGGTGGGAAAAACTCACAGGACTCCAGACACAATAAACCAAACTAATTAAAGGAAATTTAAAAATATGTATGTAAGTATCTCTATTCCTTTAAGCCACCTGTTGACTTATGGTGAACCCAAGAATTTTGAAGGGTTTATAGAAAAGGTTTCATAAGAAGTAATGTTTCAGCAGCAAGTTGTTAACAGCCTCCTCTTTCAAAACAATCAGTTATTGAAAGCTTGTTGTAATAATAATAATTGAAACAAAAAGATCTTTACCCGATGACGAAAAGACAGCAAGAAGATATTCTTTTTTTTTTTCCCTAGAAAAGGAGCTCCAGAGTTTCCACTTTCCATCACATGATGAGCTCCTCCAGGCAGCTGACAACCTTGATTTAAAATATAACAGAATAAAACAAAAGGAATTAAGCGTCCATCACGGAGATCGGCGTTTCCGTAAGAGTGAAGGAAAGGCTGAAATGTGTCACCCTGTTTCCTGTGGCTCACGATCAAATGCTCAGCTAAGCAGCACTGCTGTGTCTTTCCACTTGGATGCAAAGGGAAGCCAACTGGGCTGACGGTACAAGGAGTCAATGGTGCGCATAAAGTGGCATTTAAGACATGGCCAGCTCAACTCTGAGGCTGCATCAACAGAAACACGGTCCCCCTCAAGGGTCAGGAAAGTCATAGTCACGCTATGGTCAGACCTCACCTGGAAGAGTACTGGGTCCAGTTTGGAGCGTCACCATTCCAGGGCGATATTGACCAGCTAGAAGAGAGTGACCAAAATGTTCAAACCTCTGGAAGCCAAGTTCTATAAAGAATCACTGGGGGGATCCACTGTGGAAGTATGGACTATGATTCTATGACTGCCTTGGAGAGAAGAGGAACTCTCTATCTTTGGTGTCCTTTAAGGAGACGTTGGGTGGATATATTTTGGGAGTGTGTTAGTTGTGTTCTGCATGAGGCTGGTTGGACAGGATGACCCTTTTGGCCCCTTCTGTGGTTCTATGTTTCTATGTTGTTTTGTATGGAGATGAAAATAGTGGTGGAGTCTCCTTCCTTGGAGCGATTCTAAACAAAGGCTAAATGGCCGTCTGTTGGGAATGCTTTGATGGAGAGTTCCTGCATGGCAGAATGGGGTTGGACTGGATGGTCTTTGGGGTCTCTTCCAACTCTAGGAGTCTAAGATTCTATGAAAAACTGGAGAAGTGAAGTAGTCGATCTGTAGTATATCACATGGAAGATGACATGAACAATGTTAAGGTGGAACCTCTTTTCCTGTCATTTGCATCCATTGCTCCATTGTGTCCTATTCTCTGGAGCAGCAGAAAACAAGCTTACTCCCTCCTCAGTATGAATCATAGAATCATAGAATCATAGAGTTGGAAGAGATCCCATCAAATACTTAAACAGGGCCATCTATCACCTCTTAAGCTTCTCTTCTCCAGGACAAACATCCCCAGCTTCCAAAGTCACTCCTCATAGGTCATGGTTTCAAGATCCTTCAGCGTTGTAGTCACCCTCCTTTGGACACACTCCAGTTTCTCCACATCCTTTTTGAATTGTGTTGCCCAGAACTGGACACAGTATTCCAGGTGGGGCCTGAGCAAAGCAGAACAGAGTGGCACTATTACTTCCTTTGATCTAGACACTATACTTCTATTGATGCAGCCTAAAATTGCATTGGCCTTTTTAGCTGCCGCATAAGGTTTGCCATAAGTCAGAAATGACTTGCAGGCATGCAACAATAAAAACAACAACAAGAATAACAAAAACAATAGTTTTGGTTCCAGAGCTCAGCAATGCCTTGCAGTGATAAGGCAGCAACTGTAAATCCAATTGACGGATCCAGTATCTCCCTGCCATTGTCCTTGTCATTGTTTTAAACCAGGTTAGCGCATGATGGCTGCAGTTGCCATGCAATTTGTACAGAGACGTGAACTGTTTTATGGAAAGTGGAAAGATGAAGCTAGGCATAGTCAGACACGAATTCTAGACTTTAGGAGAGCTGATTTCAATAAACTTAGAGAAATACTGGGGGTGATCCCATGGTCAGGAATACTAAAAGAGAAGGGAGTTCAAGACAGATGGGAGTTCCTCAAAAGGGAGATACTAAAGGGACAATTTCAGACAGTTCCAATGAGGAAGAAAAATGGGAGATGTCTCAAGAAACCGGTATGGATGACTAAGGAACTTACAACTGAGCTAGGTTTTAAACGGAACATGTATAAAAAATGGAAAAATGGGGAAATCACCAAAGAGGAATTCAAACAAATAGCCAGCACATGTAGGGATAAAGTTAGAAAAGCTAAAGCGCAAAATGAACTCAGACTTGCTAGAGAGGTTAAGAACAATAAAAAGGGCTTGTTTGGATATGTCCACAGCAAAAGGAAGAGGAAGGAAACGGTAGGGCCACTGCGTGGAGAAGATGGCAAAATGCTAACAGGAGACAGAGAAAAGGCAGAATTACTCAACACCTTCTTTGCTTCAGTCTTCTCAGGAAAGGCAAAGGGTGCCCAACCTAAGGATGATGGGGCAGAGGACAGAATAGGGGAATTTCAGCACAGAATAAGTAAAGAGATAGTACAGGAATACCTGGTTAACCTAAATGAATATAAGTCTTCAGGACCAGATGAACTACATCCAAGGGTATTAAAAGAACTGGCAAATGTAATATCGGAGCCATTGGCAATAATCTTTGAGAACTCCTGGAGAACAGGAGAAGTCCCAGCAGACTGGAGGAGGGCAAACGTTGTCCCCATCTTCAAAAAGGGGAAAAAAGAGGATCCCAACAATTATCGTCCAGTTAGTCTGACATCAATTCCAGGAAAGATTCTAGAGCAGATCATTAAGCAGAGAGTCTGTGAACACTTAGAGGCCAATGCCATAATCACAAAAAGCCAACATGGGTTTCAGAAAAAGAAGTCATGCCAAACGAACCTGATCTCTTTTTTTGATAAAATTACCAGCTTGGTAGATGAAGGGAATGCTGTGGATATAGTTTACCTCGATTTCAGTAAGGCCTTTGACAAGGTTCCCCATGACATTCTTGCAAACAAGCTTGCAAAATGTGGGATAGACAAGGTAACTGTTACATGGATTTGTAATTGGTTGACTGGCCGAACTCAAAGGGCGCTCAACAATGGCTCCTTTTCATCCTGGAGAGAAGTGACCAGTGGGGTCCCACAGGGTTCTGTCCTGGGCCCAGTGCTATTCAACATCTTTATTAACAATTTGGATGACAGAATTGGGGGCATACTTATCAAATTTGCAGATGACACTAAACTGGGAGGAGTAGCTAATACCCCAGAGGACAGGATCAAAATTCAAAATGACCTGAATATACTAGAAAGCTGGGCCAATGCTAACAAGATGAAATTCAACACAGAGAAATGTAAGGTTCTGCACTTAGGGAGGAAAAATGAAATGCACAGATATAAAATGGGGGACATCTGGCTGAATGAGACCACATGTGAAAGGGATCTAGGAGTCCAAGTAGACCATAAGCTGAACATGAGTCAACAGTGTGATGCGGCAGCTAAAAAGGGCCAATGCAATTTTAGGCTGCATCAATAGAAGTATAGTTTCTAGATCAAGGGAAGTTATAGTGCCACTCTATTCTGCTTTGGTCAGGCCCCACCTGGAATACTGTGTCCAGTTCTGGGCACCACATTTCAAAAAGGATGTGGAGAAACTGGAGCAGGTCCAAAGGAGGGCAACTAAGATGGTGAAGGGTCTGGAAACCTTGCCCTATGAGGAACGCCTTAGGGAACTGGGGATGTTCAGCCTGGAGAAGAGAAGGTTAAGAGGTGATATGATAGCCCTGTTTAAATATTTGAAGGGATGTCATATTGAGGAGGGAGCAAGCTTGTTTTCTGCTGCTGCAGAGACTAGGACGCGGAATAATGGATATAAATTGCAGGAAAAGAGATTCCACCTCAACATTAGGAGGGACTTCCTGACAGTAAGGGCTGTTCGACAGTGGAACACACTCCCTCGGAGCGTAGTGGAGTCTCCTTCCTTGGAGGCCTTTAAACAGAGGCTGGATGGCCATCTGTCAGGGATGCTTTGATTTGGACGTCCTGCATGGCAGGGGGTTGGACAAGATGGCCCTTGTGGTCTCTTCCAACTCTATGATTCTATGATTCTATGATTCTATGGAGGGATAGTGTGAGAAGAAGAAACAGTAATGAAAAAACACAACTTGCGCTGCTCATCCCTAATGCGGAGTTTCAAGATGGCTTATCCCTAAGGCTGGGAGCAACCTAAAGTGTTATAAATTCCAACTTTTTACAATTTGATTTTCTCTTCTAGGTCTCACTCATTTTTCTCAGAGAATAATGTCATGGAAAAGAAGCAAACGCCTTTTGTTCTTCTGTTGTTCAGTTCAACAAATGGGTGTATTTTTCTTCCTCTTCTTCTTTTCAAAAGAGCGCAAGTAATTCTGTTGCCAATAAAAGTGCAGGCTAAGACGATGCAAGAGACACCAATGCCATTTCTAAAGAACACAACAATAATCAAATTAATTCACTTCTCTTTTACTGCACATAAAATGCCGTATGTCGGAGTGAGGTGTTTCCTTGGTGAGGGCAGGGCTGCCAGGCTGTTATTTTTATGGGCAGACACTTTTCCCCTCCTAAGCTTCAGGTACAGGGCCATTTACACACATACAAACACAGACACATGTCTTTCAGAGACACATCATCAAATCTGGGGTTGTGCAATCATTGTGGCCAAAACCCAGTTGCGAAAGGACATTCCCTTAAATTCACAGGGCTACTTTTTCAGGGGTTACACAGTGGAAACGATCAGTTCACAGCTGTGGAAGCAGAGTTGCTCAGTTTTAACCAGCTGTGGATTTTTTGATGGCATGTGAATGTTTTAGAATCGTAAGATCATAAAGCTCAAAGGTCCCTCCAATGGCCCTGATCCAGTCAAATCCTATTCTGCCATGCAGGAACTCTCAATCAAAGTCCCCCATTGACAGATGGCCATCCAGCCTCTGCTTAAAGACCTCAGAGGAAGGAGACTCCGCCAGCCTCCAAGGAACCACTGGTTGAACATCTTTCACTGTCAGGAAGTTCTTCCTAATGTTGAGGTGGAAATTCTTTTCCTGTACTGCTCCAGAGACTAGGACCCGGAATAATGAATGCAAGCTCTAGGAAAAGAAATTCCACATGAACATTAGAGGTAACTTCTTGAGAGTAAGGGCTGTTCAACAGTGAAAAACATTCCCTCGGAGAGTAATGAAGCCTCCTTCTATGGAGATCTTTAAGCAGCAGCTGGATAGCCATCTGTCGGGGATGCTTTGATGGTGAGTTCCTGCATGGCAGAATAGGGCTGGAATGGATGGCTCTTCTTGGGGTGTCTTCCAACTCTAGGATTCTATGATTCTATGAAAGAGACCCCAAGGGGCCATCGAGTCCAGCCGTATTCTGCCATGCAGGAACTCACCATCAAAGCACTCCCGGTGGTGGATGGCTACTTGGCCTCTGCTTCAAAAACTTCAAAGAAAGACTGCAGCACCTTCCAAGGCAGGACCACAGAGCAGATGGATAGAGTAAATCAGGGGCATTATTATGGTCAAGGGCTTATTGCAGGATCTGAGCAAGACTGCAGCAGAGGAGAGGAATCCTTGGAGATATCTCATCCACAGCTGAGCCATGAATCTCAACCGACTCAAGGACAGCTAACAACAACAACATGAAGGGGGGAAATTGCTCAGTCTCCCCTGCAGTCTTGCAACTGGGTTTGGCCAAGATCATACATCAAGGTGTTAGAACGCAACTTCAAGTGAATGGAGTTGCAAGCAGTTGCACCAAGCGAGGACGATAGTGCATCATGATGCTCCACACCTGAACTTGCAACCAAACGTCTATGTACATTGCATACAGAAGGTACAATTTGCAGGCATGTGGGGCTGTGCAAGCATGCACAATCTATCATGTACAAATGGCACCACATGTTCATTTTCCTTTCCACAATTTTGAACCGAATCAGCCCTTACACCTCAGACGCAAATGTTGAACCACTTCTGCTTATGCACACGTAAGATACAAACTGGATTCCAGTCCATGTCTTGCAAGATGTAGGAGCCGTTGCTGAACGGAGGAAGGGAAAAACAAAGCAACAGCTCAGGAGAGCCTTAATTGTCTGCGTCTTCTAGGAAGCAAGTCAGTTAAGTTTCCCCATCTGTGCAACTCGAAATGCAACTTGAGCAGCTGCTCCGTTGTGGCAGAGGTTGAATGAGCCTTCAAAGAGTGCGCCGACGCAATTATGGCTGCAATGAGGAATTTTATTAACAGGCAGGAAAGATAAATCCCTGAAAATAAATGGATGGATGGGTGGATGAATATATTAATAAAGGAACAGTGACGCAATAGAGCTCCATCATGGCTCAGTGGTTTGAGTGTTGGACTAGCACTCTGGAGACCAGGGTTCGAATCCTTTCTTGGTCTTGGAAACCCACTCGGTGACCTTGGCCCAAGTCACACTCTCTCAGTCTCAGAAGGAGCCAATGGCAAACCTCCTTGGAGGAAATTCTGCTAAGAAAACCTATGATAGCTTTGCCTTAGAGTCGCCGTAAGTCGGAAATGACTTAGAATCATAGAATCATAGAATCATAGAGTTGGAAGAGAACCCAAGGGCCATCCAGTCCAACCCCATTCAGCCATGCAGGAACTCCAAATCAAAGCATCCCTGACTGATGGCCATCCAGTCTCTGCTTAAAGACCTCAAAGGAAGGAGACTCCCCTACGCTCCGAGGGAGTGTGTTCCAATGTCAAACAGCCCTTACTGTCAGGAAGTTCCTCCTAATGTTGAGGTGGAATCTCTTTTCCTGCAGCTTGCATCCATTGTTCCACATTCTAGTCTCTGCAGCAGCAGAAAACAAGCTTGCTCCCTCCTCAATGTGACATCCCTTCAAGTATTTAAACATGGCTATCACATACCTGCCTGAGTTGAGGAATTGGATGATACTTTTCTAGAAGAGATTACCACACACTCAGATAGGAGAAATATAGTAGTAATGGTGACTTCAACTTGAAGGCATGTAACACACAACATACACATAAAATTTCATCCGATCCCTGCTTCTAAAGAGGAGTCTATCATTTCTTCCATACTGTAGAAATATATGCCATTTGTTGTGTGCCTCTAAGTCGTTTTCAAGTTATGACAATCCTAAGGTGACCCATTGCATTGCATTGCATTGCATTGCATTGCATTGCATTGCATTGCATTGCAATGGCAAACCTCCTCTGAACAAGTCTTGCAAAGAAGCCTCCATGCTGCATCCGCATCTGCAGAAATAATCCAGTTTGACATCACTTTAACTGCCATGGCTCAGCGCTATGGAATTCTGGGAGCTGTAGTTTGTTGTTGCACCAGAGCTCTGTTTGTTTCCCAGAATTACAGCATGGAGCCATGGTAATTAAAGTTGTATCAAACTGGATTATTTCTGCAGTGCAGACGCAACCCATGATAAGGTTAGCTTTAGATTTGCCCCAAGTTAGAAATGACTTGAAAGCACCCGACGACGACAATAATGCATGTTCTTCAGGTTCTCTGCCATTGTCGTCCAATTTGTACTGGGCCCACTGGGACGTTTCTTAACCAAACTGGGAATCCTGTCCTTAGGCCCGCAAACCTCTTTCTCCTTGCAGGCAAAGGAGGACTATGGGCTGTTCCCAGGTTGTAGGAAAGGGAAGGAGAGTATATTTGAAATATGTTTGGATGAAAGCCTTGGGGAGAAGGGAGATGTATGGCTCCGACAGCCACAAGAGGGCAATAATGTGAAGATAAAGCTCCAGACGGAAATTGAACAATATCCATTTATAGGACCAGAGAAAGAGATGCTACTATTTATGACTAGGGAGCTGAAGATGTTATTTAACCCCTGAAGGGCAAACGTGTGGAAGACAAATAGAGAGGAGCAGCCCAACGTTGATACCTGGGCTGGCGCTGATGATGCTGATGCTGGAGAGAAAGGCAGGGCAAAGAGGATGCGGAGGCTGCAGGCTAAATGCAGTCTTCTCGGATGGATAATAATAATAATAATAATAATAATAATAATAATAGGGGCCCTTTGTCTTCACTGGGGTTTGGTCCGAGGACCCCCATGGATACCAAAATCCATGCATGCTCAATTACTGTTAAATACAATGGGCTGTTGTTATTATTATAATTATTATTATTTACACCAGGCGCTTGGTCTCTGGTGGAATTTGGCTGCAGGACACCTGTGAATAACAAAATCTGTGAATGCTCCTGTTCCATTAAATACAATGGGTTGTTGTTGTTGTTGTTGTTGTTACAGTGGGCCCTTGGTCCCCAGTGAGGTTTGTTCCTAGGCACCACCAACGGATACCAAAGTCCATGCATGCTCAAGTTCTGTTAAATACAATGGATTGTCATCGTTGTTGTTGTTGTTGATGATGATGATGGTGATATAGAATCATAGAATCACAGAGTTGGAATTACTATTATTATTATTGGCCCTTGGCATCTGGTGGGGTTTGGCTCCAGGACTCCCATAGATACAGAAACTCATGCATGCTCAAGTTCCATTAAATACAATAGGGTATCATCATCATCATCATCATCATCATCATCATCATCATCATCATCGTGGGCCCTTGGTGTCTGGTGGGGTTTGGCTCCAGCATTTCCGCATGGACACCAAAAACATCATCAAAAGACATCGTATGCAAACAGAACGCAATCCAAACGCAATCACGAGACACCCCAGGAATAGATTAATTCAGAAAAATATCAAATTTGTAAATCCTGTACTACTGCAAATTCACAGTCAGTTCGCATTTACATTGGAATGAAATGCTCCTGCAGTTCAGCCATGAGATTCCCCCTGTTAGAAACAAACTACAATTCCCATTATCCTTTGTTGTTGTGATTTTGATTCCTGCACTCCTTGGTCTTCCGTGGCTGTCGAAAGCAGCTGTTTTCGAAGGATTAAAAAATAGACTTGACAGTGCAAGGAATCTATATCGTCGGAATTGTGGATGTACGAAATAACACGAAATGAAGAAAAAATGGAAGACTGTACAAACTGGAAGTGTAAAATGTTCACGACGCGATTCTGTCCTCCCTGCGCATGCGCAGAGACACTAATTCGAAATCAAGAAGCCGATGGGTACGTACTCATGTGATAAGTACGTTCCCATTTGCACTGCTTTCTCTTTCGGATGGCTGCTGTGTTGTCTTTTGCGTGTGATGAGCTACTGCCTAATTTTGTGCATATTCGGATTGCCTCCACTTTCTTCTTTTTCCAGGACAGTGATACATTCCTCCGTGTGAAAAAGTCCAAAGTCCAGGTGATTTAATGGTTCTTATCTCATTGTCTTCAGCTTCTGATGCAATAAGTGACTTGATAACATATTTTTCCAGCTCCTGCCACCTTCGCTAGCGATGTTCAAATAATCCATAGAGGGCTGTGTACTCTTCCCTGAAAATTAGTTGTGGCTGTATTCTGTAAATTTCATGTAATAATATCAGTAGCAAATCCTTTTTCCAGGAACGGAATTGAAGTTTGTTTTATTCAGGTTTTCTCTTCTCGGCAGACTTCAGAAAGATTTGTAGGATACTTGTGAATTGCAGATATTCAGACGCTCCGAACGTGGTCGTATAGAGGCGTCTTCCAGTTCCCTAGGCTCCCTTGCCATATATTTTGTGAATAAGCAAAATATAAAACAAGCATTACTGGTTGTTTTGAATTATATGCTCTTAATGTGCAGATGGCAATGTACAAAGCTGCACTGAAACTGGGAATAGGAGTGAATTAGACACACAAGGTGCATCTACAGTCCAGAAATAATGTAGGTTGACACCGGTTTCACCGCCACGGCTCCATGCTACAGAATCCTGGGATTTGTAGTTCTGCAAATCGAATCCAGCAAAAAAGGCTAAAGACCTTGCAAAACTACAAAGCCCAGAGTTCCATAGGATGGAGCTACTGCACTCAAAGTGGTGTCCAACTGCATTATTTCTCCAGTGTAAACACACCCTTAGGGGACTGCATCATAGTGTTTTGTTTTAACCTTCCTACCATGTGTTCCTCTTCCTTGCCTATACACAAGGCACTCTGGGACATGTAGCTATTCAACATCTTTATCAATGACTTATATAAAGAATAGAAGGCTTGCTTATCAAATTTGCAGATGACACCAAATTAGGAGGAGTAGCTAATACCCCAGAGGACAGGATCAAAATTCAACATGACCTGAATTGATTAAAAAATTGGGCCAAAGTTACCAAAATGAATTTCAACACAAAGGTACAAAGATAGTGAAATGCAGATATAGGATGAGGGACAACTTACTTAAGAAGACTTTTAAGAGTGAAAGGTATCCAGGGGTCCTAGTAGGCCACAATTTGAACATGAGTCAACAGTGTGATGCAGCTGCTAAAAAGGCCAATGTGATCCTAGGCTGCATCAATAGAAGTGTAGTGTCTAGATCAAGGGAAGTAATAGTGCCACTCTATTCTGCTTTGGTCAGGCCCCACCTGGAATACTGTGTCCAGTTCTGGGCACCACAATTCAAAAAAGATGTGGAGAAATGAGTGTGTCCAAAGGAGAGGAACTAAGATGGTGAAGGGACTGGAAACCATGCCCTATGAGGAACGCCTTAGGGAACTGGGGATGTTTAGCCTGGAGAAGAGAAAGTTAAGAGGTGATATGATAGCCCTGTTTAAGTATTTGAAGGAATCTCATATTGAGGATGGAGGGAGCTTGTTTTCTGCTGCTGCAGGGACTAGAACTCAGAACAATGGAAGGAAGATACGGGAAAAGTGATTCCACCCTAAAATTAGAGGGAACCTCCTGACAGTAAGAACATTTTCCCTCAGTAATTATGGTGGAGTCTCCTTCCTTGGAGGTCTTTAAGCAGAGGCTGGATGGCCATCTGTCAGGGATGCTTTGATGGAGCATCCCTGCATGGCAGAATGGGGATGGACTGGACCAGGGCCATTGGGGTCTCTTCCAACCCTAGGATTCTATGATTCTGAGATTCTAAGATTATTTGTAATGTTTTGGTGGAATCTCTTTTCCTGTAGCTTGCATCCATTGCTCTGTGTTCTAGTCTCTGGAGCAGCAGAAAACAAGCTTGCTGCATCTCCAACTTTCATATCACCCCTTAACCTTCTCTTCTTCAGGCTAAACATCCCCAGTTCCCTAAGACACTCCTCAAAGGGCACAGTCTTTTGGTGGGGTTCCAGTTAAAGAGGCAAATGTAACAGATAATAAAGCCAAGTTTCTGAATCAGTTGTGGGAGACAACTGGGTCTCCAAAATGGAGTTTCCTCCAGGCACAGCTTTCCTCCATCAGCATATCTATGGGTCTTCGAGGAGAACTCCCACCCAACTGAACATCTCCCTCTCTTTACTAAACAACCCATCTGCCAAGTGTTTCCATGAAAGGTCACGGAGAATACAGAGCGAAGCTCTGAACAAATGCTTTCATGGAAGGCCTGTCTTGGGGAATCTCACAGCCGGATGGAAAGAGCGAGGCTGCAACCAAAGGCAATGCTTATTGCTTCAATTAGGCCTTTGCATCTGTCTCAAGGTAGATTTCTCCTCTCCCTCTTTCATCGGAAGAGCTCAGCCGTCAGAGTAAATCTCCCGCCACCTCTTTCTTCCTCTGAATGGAGTCTCAGGCAAGAGAATAAATTAAGAGTCTGTTTAAAAATTGTGAACAACACTTCTGGCTGCAATTGCCTCAAAAATGAGTTTTCTTGTTCAATTAGGAAACCTGTATCTGAGCGGAATGAAAGCGCAGCCAAGAAAGCGGAGTCTCCCGCCGGTGGCTGAGGAGGACCCCTGGATGGGAATCCAGAGAACAGAAAAGGGAGAAAAGGAGAAGGAGAAGAAGGGATTAAAATCCTGTTGCCAGCAGAAATGTGCGCATCTCAGATGAAGTGTAACATGACCTTAATGGGGTTAACTGACAGTTGCTGATCTGTGCATTTTGATACTGAACCCAACTGAACATGCAAATAAATGTGAAATGCACAGTGGCAATCCAGAAAGCATGCACAATGCACAATCTGTCTCTGCGCAGGCAATGTGAAGTGATGCCACACGTGCAAAGGCACTGCGTGCATGCACAACTCCATAACCTTCCACTCGATGGAGACTTCCTCAAAGGACACAAGTGTCAAATTGTTTTTGATGGGGAATGTTTCATTTGTTTGTTCCTGTATGGCAGTGGGTTGGAATAGATGGCCTTTTCGGTCTCTTACTACTTTATGATGCTATTGTTGACAACTTCACTCGGGTTAATGTCAATTCATGGAGACCGTTGGATGAGGCATCTCCAAGACCCCCTTCTATCCTCCATTGCTCTGCTCAGGTCTTGCAAATTCAGACCCATGGCTTCCCTGATGGCGTCTATCCTTCTGGTGTATAGTTCTCCTCTTGTTCTATTGCCCTTTACCTTTCCCAGCATTATAGTTTTTATAGTTTTTAGGAGGAGTAGCTAATACCCAGAGGAGAGGCTCAAAATGACTTTAATAGATTGGAAAACTGGGCCAAAACTAACAAAATGAACCCCAACAAGGAGAAATGTAAGATACTGCACTTCAGGCAGAAAAATGAAATGTGTGATATAAGATGGGGGACATTTGGTTTAAGGAGACTTATACATGTGAAAGGGATCTAGGGCCCGATACATACAGGCATGAAGAGACACCTTTGCAGCGCATTTAGGGTTCGGGAGGGCACAGCATCCCAAACCCTAGCGCATATGGACGGTGCCATCTTGTTTCTGTGCCGGCCATATGTGGGCACCGCAATTCCTTCATGGTGCGCACCGCATTTAGACGTGTGGCACACACCATGATGTAAATGCATGGCAGGAGGGCTCCTATGGCGCCCTTCCTCCAGCGCAAGAAGGAGCTCTGAAATGGAGCTCCTTCTTGCGGTTTTTTCCTTGGCACAGCCTTTACACGTCCATGCCAAGGAAGACAAGGGGAAAGGGGCCGTTTCTCCATTTGGGACCGCCAGCTACTGTTGGGTGCAGCAGGCGCCCAGGGTGCCCACTGCACCCCAAGAAGCAGCAGTTTGCCGCTTCTCCGTGGCCTGGGGATGTGGCGGAATGGGGCCTCTGGGACTGCCAGTGAGGCAGCCCTGGCCCCATCCCACCGCTTAAAGGGGCGGCTGCAGACTGCCCCAAAAGAGTGGTCTGTAAAGCCCCTAAGAGTCCAAGGAGACCATAAGTTGAACACGAGTCAACAGTGTGATGTGGCAGCTAAAAAGGCCAATGCAATTCAGTTCTGGGCACCACAATTAAAAAAAGGTTGTTGAGCAATTGGAGCACGTCCAAAGGAGGGCCACCAAAATGGTGAAGGGCCTGGAACGATGCCTTATGAGGAAAGACTGAGGGAGCTGGGTATGTTTAGCCTGGAGAAGAGACAGTTAAAAGGTGATATGAGCCCTGTTTAAATATTTGAAGGGATGCCACATTGAGGCTGGAACAAGCTTGTTTTCTGCTGCTCCAGACACTAGAACACAGAACAATGGATGCAAACTGCAGGAAAAGAGATTCCACCTCAACATTAGGAGGAACGTCCTGACAGTAAGGGCTGTTTGACAGTGGAACACACTCCTTCCTTGGAGATTGTAGTGGAGTCTCCGTCCTTGGAGGTCTTTAAGCAGAGGCTGGATGACCATCTGTCACGGATGCTTTGATGGAGAGTTCCTGCATGGCAGAATGGGATTGGATAGCCTTTGGGGTCTCTTCCAGCTCTATGAGTCTATGATTCTATGAAAATGTGCTACAAAGCCTGACAAAGTTGACTTTGGGGGGCTGTAGCTCCCAGAATCTTTGCAATGGCCATCTTCCAGGCTGGGGGATTCTGGGAGTTGCAACCAAAGAAAGTAAAATTTGCACTCTGCCAGTGGCTGTACTTTTCTTAGCATTTTGCACAGTGATGGTGACACTGAGAGGGAAAGCAGACAAAAGCTGCTGGCTCAATGTATCCTCTCTATCTGGTTCCAGAAACATAGCAGAAAGTGCCCTGAAAGGGTGGGCTGGAGGCACTTGTTTTTTCTCCGGAGGGAGCCTCCTGCAGCCAAAGCATGTGGCCTCCCTCTGCACCAAAAAGAACCTAGAAAAAACGGGTTCTTTTTGGGAAGCAGTGTTGACACCATCAGTTGGCACAATGTCACACGTCAATTATGCGAGCACAGCACAGCGACATGCCATGATGGTGCTGTCCATATAGACTATGGTTCGGGAGTGTGTGGTTGGTGTGCGCTCCTGATCCCTAGAATCAGCGCTAGTACACCACTTCCTGCCCATTTGTACCAGGCCGTACTCCGCAAGTGCTGCATGCATGGCCTTGTTCACCACGTTACCTCCACCTATGCCGGTATAGTTACTCCAAGGGTGACACCTGGCTTGGAAGCAGTACCTGTGAAAAGGACTGAGGGGTTGCAGTGAAACACAAGCTCAGCAAGCTGCCAAGAGTTTGATGCAGTGACCAAAAAGCCAATGCAATTCTGGGTTTTATCAACTGGAGTATAGCGTCCGGATTCAGGGCAGCCATAGTGACATTCTGTTCTGCTTTGCTCATGCCTCATCTGGAATAATCCTGTGTCCAGTTCTCAGCACCAGAGTTCAAGGTCTCATCTAGAAGAATCCTGTGTCCAGTTTTTGACACCAGAGTTCAAGAAGCCAGGCTCATGAGATGGAAGATGTCCAGGGAAGGGTGGCCAAGAGGAGCAAAGGTCTGGGAACCAAGCTGCATGAGGTCCACAATTTAAAAACGATCTGCATAGGCCTGCTGGAAGAGAGTGGACTTTAATGCTGTAGAACAGCATATTCAGATATCAAATCATTTCCAGCAGGTCATTCCACAATTTGGGGGCAGCTGAAGAAAAAGTCCTCTGGGTGACCATCGTCAACCTAGTCCTGGCTGACTGGAGTTAATATCCGGAAGATGAGAGTATGGGGCAGATTATACCATATAGTTTCATGTATTCCTTCATGGCAGGGGGTTGGACGGGATGGTCTTCAAGGGTCTCTTCCAGCTGAGCCTTTGATTTTATAAACCTCTGGGGACTTGGATGTCTCTGCATGATATCTTACCTCCGCTTTAAAGCAATGATGTCTCAAAGCCTTGAGCGATGGCCCAGGATCTAATAAAGCCGGTCTTCGCTCTCCACAGCTTTAAGTCCTAGCTAGAGTTACTGCGGCTTTCATGTCGCATTCAGAGTGCCTGGATAAAATGAATTATCAGATAGTGGAGAAACTGGAGAGCCTGTCCTTTAAAATGCCTAGGAGTCGCTGATATTCCAGGGATTAAGGCTGACAGTTCAGATCTCTGAATGAAAGGCTGCCTCCGAAGCCACAGGGAATCACTCATGCCAGATTTGGGAGGAACGTTCTCAATCATTCGCTTATAGGCTGAATGCGCTTGCAAGAGAAAGAGAGAGAGAAAGAGAGAGATGCAAATTTATAGTCTCCTTATTTGCATTTCCGCTCCATTTCCACCTTTGAATGCAAGGCAAGCAAAAGAAAGGACTGTGCTTCTACTCCAGTCTGCAGGGCCCCAAACTATTCATATCTGAAATATTAGGGGCAAGGAATAGAATCATAGAATCATAGAATCATAGAATTGGAAGAGACCACAAGGGCCATCCAGTCCAACCCCCTGCCATGCAGGAACTCCAAATCAGAGCATCCCTGACAGATGGCCATCCAGCCCCTGCTTAAAGACCTCCAAGGAAGGAGACTCCACCAAAATCTCTCAGGGAGTGTGTTCCACTGTCGAACAGCCCTTACTGGCTGCTGCAGCTAGTCCTGGGGCTGGGCTGATGGTCCATTCACCAATCGGGGCTGACGGGGCTTGCGACGTTTGTCCCGCACCACCACCGCTGCTCCCAGGATAGCAGCACCACCAGAAAGGCCATCAGCAGGAGCGTCCTGGGACTGGTGGCAGCAGCCAAACCCATAGCTGGGGTTGGTGTCTGCTGTGTGGTGCCAATTGGTTAAGGACAGGGGAATATCTCCCCTCCACCACACCAATCCCTTTTAGGTTTTCCATCTCACTGCCCCAGACCCCTTGCTGTGGTTGGAGTCCACAGCGGAGCACATCTGGTGAAAGACCGAGGGATCTCCCTCCTCCGGCTGCCCCTGGGCTCTCTGGCCTTTCAGCCCCTTCAGCCAGACATGGCTGGGCTGCCTTCTTTATTAACGCTGTATTTGCCTCAAAGCAGAGCAGCTTGTGAACTGTCCCTTCATGCCTGGCTTTGCTTTAGCAGTCAGAAAGTCAAAGGGATGGAGCAAAGACTAAAGAAAACATAGTTGTTTTTGTAGGTAGTTGTCAAGGCAGGAGAGAACAGATCATGAATATAAGAAGAATAGAATAAATATTAGAAGAAGTATTCAAGCCTTTAAGACAAAGGTGTAGCAGTTTGAGCAATGGCTGATGACTCTGGAGACCAGGGTTTGAATCCCCCACATGGCCCTGGAAACCCACTGGGTGACCTTGGGAAGTCACACTCTCTCAGCCTTAGCAAAAAGCAAAGGCAAACCCCCCTTTGAACAAATCTGAGAATAGCTTGAAGTCATATGACCAACAACAAGGATTTCCAGGTGAGTACAGTCCTTGCACAAAGGACAATAATTGCTGCAAAAAAAGATACCTTTCTATCTATCATGTCCAGAGAGAGAAGGTTTTGCATATGAATAAAAGTCCTACACATCCGGATCTTAATGAATTTGGTTCAGTGGCAGGATTAATTTGCCTGATAAGGTAATGCATTCCCTTTCAAGAGCTGCTAAATGGATCCTTAACATAAAATATTTCCATTGTCTCTGGGAATTACTGCTGGATTGTATGTGCTTCTAGTGGAGGGTTTGTTGGAGGAGTAAAGTGCACCTACCCACAGCATACACACAACCACAAGTGTGTGCAGATGATCAAAATGCATATACACATACATAGAGGTCTCTGTCAGGCTTTAATTCAGCATCACAATAGCCTGAGGCTGAACCTCTAATAGTTTCCAGCATTGACCTTTCAGAGTCTGATTTATTTGTGACCCAGTAAAAGGTTCAGTGTGAGCATAATTGCATTGCAATGTGCTTCCTGCAAGAGAGATACTGGCAAAGATATTGACAAAATCAAATTTAGCAGCTCGTCTCCCAGAAGGAGGGGGGTGTTCCATTAACGCAGAGAGAAGTCTGGAAGGGTTCGTTGGGTGATGCATTTCGGCACCTACAAAAATGTCACACACAACCCCCTCCCCCCCATCCTATGGCAGTGGCAAAAAAGTTGGTTAACTCTCAACAAGTAGAATCATAGAACCATAGAGTTGGAAGAGACCCCAAAGGCCATCCAGTCCAACCTCCTGCAGTTTGAATGCATCTCCCTTACACTCTGTGTAAACCTAGAGGAGAAAGAAAGGCTTCTTTGCTGCTGCATACTTCCCCAACCTCCTCTGATTCCCCTGCAGAGAAAATGAATCCCTCAGAAACTGGGCACAACTGCAACTTTCCCCAGAGAATATATGTTCTGTTTTGTGCTGTTGTTGTTGTTAATACATTTCCCCCCTCCTGTTGTTTCAGGTAAAAGCTTGGAGGATCCACTTTCCCTGACCAAGAAGCCAGTGGAACGCCAAAGCTCAAAATGTTCCTCTTAATGTTGAGCTGGAATCCGTTCTGTAGTTTGCATCCATTGTTCTATTTCCTATTCTCTGGAGCTTTCTCCCTCCTCAATGTGACACTCCTCCAATTACTTAAAACAGGGCTATCCTATCACCTCTTAATCTTCTCTTCTCCATACCCAGCTCCCTAAGTCACTCTTCATAGGGCTTTGTGGTTTCCAGTCCTTCCACTATTTTGGTCACCTCCTCTGGACATGCTCCACCTTAGAGTCCCAGAGTTGGAAATTGTGGATTTTGGTTGGTCTCATGAAGGAATCACTGATGTGTGGCATTCTAAAGACTTTTGCCTGATGAAGAAATCAGGAGAGCTTGGGAAGCTTACATCATCAATTTTGTGCATTTTGGTTGTCTAATTAAAGCTATCACTGTTTTGTGGATTTGGGGCGTTATTGTATTTAACAACATTCAGGTAACAGTGGCCAACCAGTGGTTTATGGGAAACTTCAGAGGCCACATTCCCACTTACAAATAAATCGTTTTGCAATCCGAATCAATGGATTGGTTCAGCAGCGGAGCATGGTTCACACTACATTTTCCTCAGTCGCATTTTCTTGCTGCAAAATAAAATAAAATAACCCATTTGCGGTTCACATTGACAAGTAAATTGATTGAAAATGGTCCTGCTCCCGCTGGCTGAAGGGCAAATTTAAATCGATTCCAATCTGCATCTGGTTCACACTTGCGCAGAATTGATTTATCCAAAAAGATGCAGGAAAAAATCAGTGTCAAAAAGACACAGGTTAAATGGGTCTAGCTCATGGTCCCCCTCTCCGAATTGCTTCAGTGATTTGATTCCAGTGGGAATCAGGGTCATTTGAACTGGTTCAAACCGATTTGCAAACCGGTTTAAAATGTAGTGGGAATGAGGCTCCAGTTTTAGCCTGTGAGTTAAGACTGGGTTTCTCCAAGACCCATTATACCACATCCTTTCCTTTCTTGCAACTAAAGGTGGGCTTATCCTTCACCTCTGTGAAAAGTGCACAGATATAAAATGGGGGACACCTGGCTGAATGAAACTACGTGTGAAACAGATCTAGGAGTCCAAGTAGACCATAAGCTGAACATGAGTCAACAGTGCAATGCGGCAGCTAAAAAGGCCAATGCAATTTTAGGCTGCATCAATAGAAGTATAGTGTCTAGATCAAGGGAAGTAATATTGCCACTCTGTTCTGCTTTGGTCAGGCTCCACCTGGAATAATCCTGTGTCCAGTTCTGGGCAAAACAATTCAAAAAGGATGTTGACAAGTTGGAGCATGTCCTGTGATGTAAGGTACCTTTAAGACACAGCCCTTAGTGATATCAGCTGCAGTATGTTTATACTACTTAAAGGATTGGAGAGTATTGGATATGGTTCTTCCTTATCTCACTCCCTTCGGACTGGCTGTGCTCATGGCTAAATAAACTTATCACTCTCACTTGAGATGGGACTCTGTTTGGATTCTTACAGGATTGGATTCTAACAGCAGACATTACATGTCCAGAGGAGGGCATGCCAAAATGGTGAAGGGCTTGGAAACCATGCCCCATGAGGAAAGACTTAGAGAGCCGGGTATGTTTAGCCTGGAGAAGAGAAGGTTAAGAGGTGATATGATAACCCTGTTTAAATACTTGAAGGGATTTCACATTGAGGAGGGAGCATGTTTGTTTTCTGCTGCTCCGGAGACTAAGATATGGAACAATGGATGCAAGCTCCAGGAAAGAAGATTCCAGATCAATATTAGGAAGAACTTCCTCATGTAAGAGCTGTTCAACATTCCCTAGGAGAGTAGTGGAGTCTCCTTCTTTGCAGGTTTTTACGCTCAGGCCGGATGGCCAACTGTCAGGGATGCTTTGATGGAGAGCTCCTGCATGGCAGAATGGGGTTGGACTGGATGGTCCTTTTTGGGGTCTCTTCCAACTCTATGATTCTATGTGAAAATCAGAGCGAGGGAGCTGGAGACCATCTTTAGGATTCAGAGGCACTAGTAGATGGCTATTATGATTGCTTTTCTTGCTTTCTCATGGCTGCTGAATTACAGTCATTCCGACCAGGTGAGTCTGACCCTTGTCTTGGTGCTAAAGTGCTAATTCCAATGCTAATGTCTCTTCCAGCCAGGCTGCTCTCTGAGTTCCTGCACCAAATGACTCTTTTGGATGGGAACAGCAGGTACTTGTGTGGATAATGAAAGAGAATGGAGCCAAACAATGCAGAAGAGAAGTGCTGGATGGCAAAGGATATTTGCACAGAAAGCATAACACGGCGGGGAGGGAGAGCAGAAACACTGAAGCTTAAACAGGTGCCTCTCCATCTGCAAGGCTGGATGCTCAGCCCGCTGGCCTGGATTTTTCACACAGTGACAACGGTCCCTTGGCAATGTCTCTTGATCGAAGCAGCACACTGAAGTGGCCAGATATTGGCTTGAATCCTGTTGGTGTCTTCACACATGATGCACACGTTTGCCTCCAGAAGCACTTGGGCCTTTTTCTCTGACCTAGAAAATCCACATTCAGTTCAAGTTTGCAGAAGTGATTGCGCAGGTGATGAGATTGCATAAGGTATGCATGTGGTGTGCATTGCCTAGGGATGCACATCCACATTTGGTTGTGCATTTGGCATATGGGTCCAGTTGCACTACAGTGCCATTCATCACAAGGGGGGTGTTGTAAGGCATCGTTAATTCATAACGTTGTGGCTGAGATTCTCTAGGAAATCTGAGGAGATGGAACACAAATGTACACTCAAGGAGTTGTGCTTCAGTGATTTGTGCACCAGTGCTCAGCTGAATGTGAAAACAAAGTTTAAGTGCACAATTGCAATTCACAGTGTACATCTCCATGTGTGATGCACGATTCATGTCTGAATATGAAGTGCACAATGGCAATACATGTGCAATGGCCCCACATATTCAGTTCTGCCCTGCAGTTGTCATCTGAATGTAGACACTGTACTGTAGATGGAAAAAATGCAGCCACCTAGATTAGGAAACATTTAATATCTGTAAGTCACCAACTCCTGAACATGGGAGTTTTACACTTTGCAATCCAGTGCAGCATTCTGGCCATTATATTTAATTAATTTGTATCGCAGCTTTCTGCCACTATGGGTCCCAGTGCTTTGCTCACATCTCTTCATCTGTAATTTCCAATTCCTTCCAGCATTCAGAGATCCCAGAATAATAAGGTGCCCATCACCCCTATCCCTGTTAATTTTGTGTAAACCCCGTATGGCCCATGGGCTCAAAGGGTTCTGCACTGCAGGGCTGTATGGGGAGCTGGGCATGTATCAAATGAAATAAGGAGAACATGACAGACCCAGGGGTATTGCTTACCTCCTTGGCTTCAGCTTTGAATATTTTCTGAGGTGGAAATAGTAGATTTATTAGATTATTTGTAGTAAATATCCATCAACCACATTTGCACTAGCAATAGCAGCTTGATTTATATGCCGCCTCATACTGCACTAAGCAGTCTCTAAGTGGTTTACAACTGTAAGCTGTTTGCTTACAGTTGGAAGTTCCTGCATGGCAGAAGGGAGTTGGACTGGAGGGCCTTGGGGTCTCTTACAATTTAAGGATCCTATGAGTTTCTGACCTATCCCTCATGAATGACCGCCTTAGGGAACTGGGGATGTTTAGCCTGGAGAAGAGAACATTAAGAGGAGATATGATAGCCCTGTTTAAATACTTGAGGGGATGTCACATTGAGGAGGGAGCAAGCTTATTTTCTGCTGCTCCAGAGACTAGGACCCGGAACAATGGATGCAAGCTCCAGGAAAAGAGATTCCACCTCAACATTAGGAGGAACTTCCTGACAGTAAGGGCTGTTCAACAGTGGAAAACACTCCTTCCTTTGGTGGAGTCTCCTTCCTTGGAGGTCTTTAAGCAGAGGCTGGACGGCCATCTGTCAGGGATGCTTTGATTGGGAATTCCTGCATGGCAGGGGGTTGGACTGGATGGCCCTTGTGGTCTCTTCCAACTCTATGGTTCTAAGCAGAAATGATCGTCGTGCTTATTAAAATGGCTGCCATGTCGCCAAGGTTGTTCTTCTTCCTCCTCCTCCTCCTCCGCCTTGGAGCTGTCCAAGGTAGACTGAGCAAGAGGCCCGAACAGAGCCCAGCGTTTGCAAGACACTGCTCTAATCTCGGCATATAAATGGGCTGTCAAGTGAAGGACGTGATCGGCTATTTAAATATTGACAGGACTTTTCCTCCTCAACTCCTGTTCACAGCTGGGCGAGTGCTGGGTTTAAGCAAATCACTTTGTCATGCCATCGCGCCAATGGCATATTATCCTCTCCTTCATAATTCCTCCGACGTCTCCGCTCACTCCTCCGACTGGAACGGCTGCCTGGGTCATCCATCAAACTGCCTTCGGTTATCCAAAGGCTTCTTCTTTGTCGTGACAGGCCCCCAAAGAGGAGGAGAAGGAGGAGCCCTTGTTCCCATCGAGGGTCGTTGGGAAGTTCTCCCTCAACTTTCTCATCCTTGTCAAGGAAGGAGAAGAGACAGAGCACACCCACCTCCAAGACAATGCATCTCTCAAATGAAGAATATTCATTATCTTGGACAGGAACAAGTAAAGGTGGAGCCAGCAAATCCATCTTTCGCACTGTAGTGCAAATGATCAGAGAATCATAGGTTATCGGAGTTGGCAGAGACACCCAAAGGCCTTACAGTCCAGCCTTATTCTGCCACGCAAAAAGACACAACCAAAGTCCTCCCCAAGGCTCTGTTCAAAAACATCCAAAGGAGGAGGCTCCACCACACTCTCTGAACCATCATATCCCACTGTTGAATGGTTCTTACCATCAGAAAGTTCAACTTGAAATTTAGGTGGGATCTCGTTTCTTGTAGTCTGAATCCACTGCTCTATGTCCTGGTCTCTGGAGAAGCAGAAAACCAGCTTGCTCCAACCTCAATATAAATCTTCATAGAATCATAGAATCATAAGCCCAATTTAGATGCGCCAAATGAGGTGTGATAAAAGCCCACCTTTAGGGTTCGGGAGGGCATAGCTTCTACACCCTCCCAAGCCCTAAAGCGTATGGGCACTGCCATTTTAAAATGCCATTTTAGAAACGCTGTGCATGTTGTGACACTTTTGCGCCATGGGAGGGTGCAAAATGCTCCAAAATTGAGCTCTTTTTTGTGGCGGGTGTTTGCCACGGCCTTTAAACGGCCACAGCAAATACCCAGGGAGAAAGGGGCCGTGGCTGCGGCCCCTTTCTCCCTTCCCCACCGCCGAGGTAAGCAGGGTGCAACGGGCACCCAGGGCGCTTGCTGCACCCCACTTTGAGGCTGCGGGGAACTGGCAGTTTGCCACTTCCCCACGGCCTCCGGAAGCGGCGGGATGGGGCCACCGAGGCTGCCAGTGCGGCAGCCTTGGTCCCATCTTGCCGCTTCTTGGGCCGGGTAGAGACCACCCCTTTTGGGTGGTATAAAAAGCCCCATAGAGTTATAAGGGATCCCAAGAAGAGCCATCCAATCCAACCCCCTCCTTTTGCCATGCAGGAACTCTCAATCAAGGCATCCCCATTGACAGATGGCCATCCAGCCTTTGCTTAAAGACTTCCAAAGAAGGAGACTTTGCCAAAATCTCCAAGGGAATGTGTATCATTGTTGAAAAGCCCATACTATCAAGAAGTTCATCCTAATAGAATCATAGAGTTGGAAGAGACCACAAAGGCCATCTGGTCCAACCCCCTGCCATACAGGAACTTCCAATCGAAGCATCCCTGATAGATGAACAGATGATAATGTTGAGGTTGATTCTTTTTTCCTGGAGCTTCAATACCTTCTATTGATGCAGCCTAGAATTGCATTGGCCTTTTTAGCTGCCACATCACACTGTGGTCTATTAGGACTCCTAGATCCCTTTCACAAGTATAAATCTCATTCAGCCAGGTGTCTCCCATCCTAGATCTATGCATTTCGTTTTTCCTCCCTAAGTGTGCCTTTGCGTCCTTCATCCAAGTCATTGGTAAAGATGTTTAATGGGACCGGGCCCAGGACAGAACCCTGTGGAACCTCTGAGTCATGGATCCATAACTGCAATAGTGAACACCAGCCAAGAAAAGGAGAAGGAGGAGGACAACGAGGAGAGGAGAGATGGATCCATGAAGTTTTATTGATGCTCTTTTCCTTGGCCAACCCTTACCCTTTGCTGTCAAAATCTAGAATGTGAATCCTGGAAGAACTGCCAAGAATTTGCATTGCCTCTGCTTCCTCCCTTCTTTCTCTACCTGTATTCATTGTCAGAAATGAGCAGAATTTCTTATTGCAACTCTTCTGCAGACAGCTCTGTCTTGCAAAACATCTCACATCTTCCTTTCCTTTATAATTCTACCCCTCTCTCTCCTACACAGACACACACAGAGAGGCACACAGAGTTTATTTATGCGGCTGTAGCCTTTGTTTTTCCTTGATTCGACACTATCTCTGTGTTGTCTTATCTTAAGTCAATCTCATCCCACCAAGAAAACCAGATGAGGCCCCAAAGGTTGCTCTGTTTCTGTTTATGAACAAAGGCTCCGAGTGGCTGGGTAAATATTGGCCGGCTTGTGAGTTTCCTATTCAAATAAAGAGGAGGGGAAATTAATTTCAGATAAAGAATCGAAAAAAGGCATTTCGGAAACCTCTTTTTATGGAGGAATCCTATGGAACATAATAAGAAATTGTACTGCAGCAGCTGCATTTCACAGCTCACTATGAATTAAAGAAGTATTGGAGTTTTTCACTCACAGAGCCTCAGATAAAGAGAGAGAATAGGAGAGCTATTCTGAAGAGCAAATTCAAAGCTTTTGCAACCTGCCTTAAAAGTCTGTTCTGTGGAAGGACTTGCTTTGGACTCTTTCACACTGGAGGAATTTCTCCCAACTTCGAATGCAGCCTTAGCGAATTTACGTGAATCCCCATTGCATTTGGAAGGCATATGGAATGACTTCCAATTACCCGAAAATGACCCCCCCCCCCCTTGCCTGAAATTGCGTGAGAAGCTCTAATTCGCCATAACGTGAAACCCCATGATTGCGTTTGGATTGCCCTTGGATTATACTTCCAATTTCCCACGTCTGAAAGAGTCCTTTGTCTCTCTATGGCCAACGTGGGCAACAGCAGCGGACCGAGGCGCCACCATGGTTTGTGCCAGAGAATCTCTGGGAGGTCACACGTATTGGCAAAAATGCCTCCCCAAAATGAATGTAGCAGATCTCGGTTTCAGCAAGGCCTTTGACATGATACTCTGGCAAACAAACTTGTAAAATGTGGGCTAGACAATACAACTATTAGGTGGATTTGTAATTGGTTGACTCTCCTAACCCAAAGGGTGCTCAGCAATGGCTCCTCTTCTTAATCCTGGAATGAAGTGACCAGTGGGGTGTCCAGTGGGGTTCTCTCCTGGGCCCAGTTTCCTATTCAACATCTTTACAATGACTTGGATGACAGAATTGGAGGCCTAGTTATCAAATTTGCAGATGACACCAAATTAGGAGGAGTAGCTAATACCCCAAAGGACAGGATCAAAATTCAAAATGACCTGAATAGATTAGAAAGCTGGACCAAAGCTAACAAAATGAAATTCAACACAAAGAAATGTAAGGTTCTGCACTTAGGGTGGAAAAATAAAACTACCAGGGAGTAAACTGTCCTGTTGTTACCTTTTCTCTCTTGTGGTGAGAGATGGGTCACACCTATACAGCTCAGTTTCCTTGGTTGTCTTTTGCCTTACAGAACCACTCTCTCCAGCCCCATCTTCCAGTGGCCTCAGGCTGGGAGTGCCCCATAACCCAGGGACCCATTTTCCATCCACAGGGTACTGGAGTCTTGGCCCTGGAGTGGCCTGGTTAGAAAGTGTTGCTTAGGGCTCTGGTTCTGACAGTATTATAGGATCCTAGAGTTGGAAGAGACCCCAAGGGCCCTGATCCAGTCCAACCCCCTTCTGCCATGGAGGAACTCTCCATCAAAGCATCCCCGACAGATGGCCATCCAACCTCTGCTTAAAGATCTCCAAAGAGGGGATGCTGGGACTTGTTCTTGTAAAGGGCTGTGCTACTTTCCTCTCCTATAGACAGGCTTTTTACTGGAACTGGAACTTTATTGCTTATTGCCATAGGCCATTACAGTTTTAGCACATGGGAGTAAAATAAAGAATGCAATAAAGTACAAAACAGAGTTAACTTAATGTGTCTTAAAACACACCTAAAATGACTAAAAGCAACATTTGTAATAAAACCATCTTTCCTATTACAAAAAAGCATGCGAAGCAAAGCATGCATAGAAGGGAGCATTCTATTCACTCCACTAATTTTTAAAATGAAATTATAATAATCCCATTCATCCATGGAAACCTACAGGGCAACATTGGGTAGGACAAATACTCTCAGCCTCAGAAAACTCTGTGATAGGATCACCTTAGGGTTGCTGTGAATCGGAAATGACTTGAAGGCACACAACAGCAGCAGCAGCAACAACATAATGCACAATAATGTATAACAACAGCATCACAATAATTACAACATAATAACAGCAGTCCCTTCCTGAATACAGATGTCGTGAAACTGCTCAATTATATTTACGATGCAGGTAAGTATACTTACTGAACTGTGGCTTTTGCTGTTGTTGTTGTTGTTCCTGCTGTTGCTCCTAGTGCTCTCATTGTCGTCGTTGTCATATCATCATCATCATCATCATCATCATCATCATCATCATCATCATGGTGCGTAGCTCTTAATTTTCTAGCAGCTGGACCAAATTTAGCAACCTGCACAGTGATGAAACTACCCCTGCCTCCTGGCAGAATACACATCTGTTCCAAGGGAAGTCTGCTTGGCAGCAGCATTAAAAACATTAATTGATTTTTTTAAAAGGATGGAACATATTACATATTAAAAGCAGCACCTCTGTTGTGTGTCCTTCTACCCTAAACTGGGCACCACAATTCAAAAAGGTTGTTGAAAAATTGGAGCGTGTCCAGAGGAGGGCCACCAAAATGGTGAAGGGTCTGGAAACCATGCCCTTTGAGGAATGACTTAGGGAACTGGGATGTTTAACCTGGAGAAGAGAAGGTGAAGAGGTGATATGATAGCCCTGTTTAAATATTTGTAGGGATGTCACATTTATAGGGATATTTGTAGGGATGCACAGATATAGGATGGGGGACACCTGGCTTAAGGAGACTTATATGTGTGAAAGAGATCTAGGAGTCCAAGTAGACCATAAGCTGAACATGAGTCAACAGTGTGATGCAGCAGCTAAAAAGGCCAATGTGATTCTAGGCTGCATCAATAGAAGTCTAGCGTCTAGATCAAGGGAAGTAATAGTGCCACTCTATTCTGCTTTGATCAGGCCCCACCTGGAATATTGTGTCCAGTTCTGGGCACCACAATTCAAAAAGGATGTGGAGAAACTGGAGCCATGTGTCCAAAGGAGGGCAACTAAAATGGTGAAGGGTCTGGAAACCATGCCCTATGAGGAACTGGGGATGTTTAAACTGGAGAAGAGAAGGCTAAGAGGTGATATGATAGCCCTGTTTAAATATTTGTAGGGATGTCACATTGAGGATGGAGCAAGCTTGTTTCCTGCTGCTCCAGAGACTAGACTGTGCAACAATGGATACAATCTACTGGAAAAGAGATTCCACCTTAACATTATGAGAAACTTTCTGACAGTAAGGGCTATTCAACAATGGAAGGCACTCCCTTGATGTGTAGCGGAGTCTCCTTCCTTGGATGTCTTTAAACAGAAGTTGGATGGCCATCTGTCCGATATGCTTTGATTGTGATTTCCTGCATGGCAGAATGGGATTGTACTGGATGGCATTGGCCCTTTGGGTCTCTTCCAACTCTAGGATTCTAGGATTCTATGGTCTTCCTCATTAGTCACTTTTGCCATCTTGAGCATACTCTGAGGTTGCCTATGAAACACTGGAAGGGTATGTTTGCATAGCTGGCACATCATACCATCCTGTCTTCTCAGCCACAGGATTGGCTTCAGACCCCCTAGTCTCTCCATCTCCATTCCTTCCAAGTCTTAGCAACATAGAATCATAGAGTTGGAAGAGACCACAAGGGCTATCCAGTCCAACTCTATTCTGCCATGCAGGAACTCCCAATCAAAGCATCCCATTTGACAAACGGCCATCCAGCCTCTGTTTAAAGTCCTCCAAGGAAAGAGACTCCACCAGTCTCCGAGGAAACATATTCCACTTGTTTGCTTTCAGATAAAAACTTCTGCATCTGTTCTGCATTCCTCTCTGCTTCTGCCTCAGGCAGGAGTTACTGTTGTTGGCCAACACAAATGGGCTTGTCGTGTGAAACCGGGATCCATCAGAAACGATGCCGTCCATCAAGCCCAGGGCTGTGCTTTATGACTGTGCCACCGACGGCCTGCCATGCTTGGAGTGCTGGGCTCTGGATTTATGACCTGGTGGGTAGAGACAGAAAGGCATGCTCTTAACTGTGCTCCTTCTCTGCCTTTTTTGCTGCTCCTTGGCACTTTTCCCCCAAAAGCCTTGTTTTTCTGAGGAGTCCCCAAGCAATGAAAGACCTCCTTCCTCCATCCTTTCACTCCACAAGACATGCGACACAAGTCAGTTCCCTGAGAGTGAGCCATAGCCTGGCTTTTTCTGCGTAGATTCTGCTACAGAAGAGAGAAAGAGAGAGAGAGAGTCTGCAATATGGTTGTCATGTCAGCCTTGCCTCCGAGCGAAGAGCCGTGATTGACATCCCTCCTCCTCCCTTCTGGGTCCTTCTGCAAAACGCAGAGAGCAAGAGGTGGGGGGAGAGGGATGCGGGAACTCCGTGGGCTGCAAGGATCCAAGCAACGGCATTATTTAGGCCAGGATGAGAAATATGGCAGGACTGTGTTATTATGAGACACTGGCTCTCTTTGCAGGATCAAAGACCTTGTTGCATGCTTTCAGCTCCAGCCGGCCTGTTTCTAGAGGAAAGAGATGCTCACTGTTGGGTAGATAAGGATGAAAAGAATTCAAAGGCCTAGCTAGGTTAGTCTGGAAAAGCAGTTTGCAAAGGGATCTTGGCACACCTTTGAGAAATGGTGCCTCCTGCCCTTAGCGGGCAGGCGCAGTTGCCGTGGGGCTTTGAGCCCCAAGATGGTGGCTATTATACTCTTCCCGCTGGCGGGAGGCCAGCAAGTACGTTGGCTTCCCGCTGGTGGGAAGAGTGGCGAGGCGCGCTCTTGTGCGCACGGTCGCCTGGCTCCCGGGGCCCGGGTGGGTGTTGCACCGAGTGGGCGCCTCTTCCTGCCTTCTCCCCTCATTGGCCAGCTGGCCTGGAGGGGAGGGGCGTCGGCTTGCCTCCGCGCCCTGGAGGCTATTTAAGCAGAAGCACGGTGGTATCCGCGCCTTTGCCATTTGCTCGGCTCCCCACCCTTCCTCCCTCGGTTTGGGTGTTGCTTGTCACAACTTTTATTGTAGCCGGCAGCACAGGTTCTGGATCTGGTGGGCTGGTTTCCAGTGCTCGGTAGCACTGGATCGGGAGTCCTTTGGACCTGGGAAACATCTGGTGCAACGTGGCCAACCGTGGGTCACATGGAGTATATCCCGGTGACGAGAGGCCTTCCTCTGGTAGCTGCACAATTGCGTAATTGTGCAGGGGCGTGGTGTGGCGTGGCCTCAAGTCATCCCGGTGCTTGGCGTACAAGCAACTTCACATCAGTCCAGCCTCAGTGTTGGTGATGTGCAGATCCAGACCTCTTAATAAAGTTGTGGCCATTTTCCTGTCAATCAACGTCTCCACTGCAACAAGGGGCTAAACAGATGCATGCAGGCCTTCTGGAGAAGATGGAGGAAAGTTTATTGGAAAAAGATGATGTGGGGCCTCACGCCAGCGTCAGACTGTGCGCACGGTGGGGGACACCACGGCCCTCCATTGGTGCAGCATTTAAATGCACTGTACTAACGGATCTCTGAAAAGCCACCATCATGGCAGCCAGGGTGACCTTTCTGTGGTGCATGCATCCATCTTCTCCCTGGCTTCATCCTGTCACTGGGCCCCTTTTCCACTGATCGTCTCTGCTGAAAAGAGATATACTATAGTACAGAAAACAGGGAATGGGGTGAAACTATCCAGGTCTGAGCTTGGAAGGCTCTTCTTTCAGGGACTTTTGGGGGAGATTCAAGGTGGGTCACCAAGTGAGAATAAAAGGATCATCAGATATCAGGCATCATCCTCTTAGAGACAGGGTTTTTTTCTGTTTAAGGTTGTTGTTGAAGAGGAGTTGCACATCGTGTTCCATTGTGCATGTGATGAAATTGTTTATTTTGCTTTGCTCCTGCAGAAGTGCTTTCCATATTCCAACCGTGCCTTTCACATTTATTTGCCCTCCCAGTTGTGCAGTGCTGCAATTCAAGACTGAAGTGTGGAGAGATGGAAGGTGGACATATGCCCGCTGATACCGCTAACAAGATGCTGATTGTTGTGTTAGAAAGACCCAGCCCCAATGTAATCCACTGAATCCATACTAAATTGTTAATCATAGCCTGTGGGATTCCATAATGGTCAACATTTCCCCCTTTCTTTTCAAAATCTGCATGAAAACACTGGGAGAAGTCATCCAGCACTTTTGGATTGGGTGCCATCAGGATGCGGATTGGGTATGTTTAGCCCACAGAAGAGAAGATTGAGAGGGGACATGATACAGCCATCATGCAACATCTAAAAGATAGCATGTAGAATTTGGACTGAGCTTGTTTTCTGCTGTTCCAGAGGCTAGGATAAGAACCAATGGATTCAACTTACAAGAAAACAGAATCATAGAATCCTAGAGTTGGATGAGACCCCTAGGGCCATCCATTCCAACACCATTCTGCCCTGCAGGAATTCTCAATCAAAGCAACCCCAGTCTCTGTTTAAAGACCTCCAAAGAAGGAGACTCCACAAGGAAGGAGTGTCTTCCACTGTTGAACATCAGCTCTTACTGTCAGGATGTTCCTCCTAATGTTTAGGTGGAATCTCTTTTCCTGGAGCTTGCATCCATTGTTTCAGGACCTGTTCTCTGGAGCAGCATAAAACAAGCTTGCTCCCTCATCAATCTGACATCCCTTCAAATACTTAAACAGGGCTATCGTGTCACCCCTTAACAGTATTTTCTCCAAGCTAAACACACCTAGCTCCCTAAGTCTCTCCTCATAGGACTTTATGGTTTCCAAGCCCTTCACCATTTTGATGGCTCTCTAAACCTTCAGATGAACTTCATGATGGTAAGAGCTACTTGACAGTGCAAGATGCTGCCTTGGAAGTTATAATCCTAGAGTTGGAAGAGACCCCAAGGGCCATCCAGTCCAACCCATGCCATGCAAGAAGACACCATCCAAGACCTCCCTTGGACAGATAGGAACAAAGAAGGAAACCCCCATCACCTTACAAGGCAGCGTCTTCCATTGCCAAGCATCTCTTACTGCCAGGATGTTCTTCCTAATGTTGAGGTGGAACCTCTTCTCGTGTACTTTTAATCGATTGTTCCAGGCCCCTGTCTCTGGAGTTGCAGAAAACAAGTCCTCAATATGACACACCATTCCAATATTTAAACAGGACTATGTTTAATGGAGGGTGAAGGGGTCTCTTACTTTGGAGGTTTTCATGAAGAGGTTGGATGGCCATCTCTCAGGGTTTGCTTTACTAGTTAATTCCTGCATGGCAGGGAGATGAACTAGATGTCCTTTATGGTTCCTTCCAGCTTCCATGATTCTACAATTCCTCCTGGGAAGCTTCTCCTTGAAGTAATTTCCATCTTCTTTACATGCCAGGTCAAGCTGTCCTGCTGGGTGAGTGATTTCCTTTCAAGAGCTTCCAAGGAGGGCTGGCAAATAGAAAAGGGGATCTTTACTCAGAAAAGGAGGCCGTTGTCAGGACAGAAGAAGGAGAAAGCAAATGGTTCCCAATTGGCAAAAGGGTCAGGCAAGGCTGCATCCTCTCACCCTATCTTTTCAACTTGTATGCAGAACATACTGTAAGGAAAGCAGGATTGGACACAGAAAAAGGAGGAGTGAAAATAGGAGGAAGGAATATCAACAGTCTAAGATACGCACATGACATCATAATACTAGCAGAAAACCTGACAGACCTGGAATACATACCAAGGAAGATCAAAGAAGAAATTGCAAAGGCTGGCTTAATGTTGAACATAAAGAAAACAAAAATATTAATCATGGAAGTTACACAGATTCAACCTAGACAGTGAGGAAGTAAAAACAGCACAAGACTTTTCATACCTGGGATCAAATATTGGTCAGAGCAGGGACTGCAGTCAAGAAATCATAAGAAGACCAAGAATGGGGAGGGCGGCTATGAGAGAACTAGAAAAGATCTTGAAATGTAAGGACATACAACTGAGCACAAAAGTTAGAATCATAAAAGCCACTGTATTCCCTATTACCATGGATGGATGAGAGAGCTGGACAGTTCAGAAAGAAGATAGAAAGAAAATCCATTCCTTTGATATTATGTGGGGCTGGAGAAGAGGGCTGAGGATCCCATGGATAGCCAAGAAGTTAAACAAATGGGTCCAAGAGCAGATCAAACCAGAAATATTCCTAGAAGCCAAGATGACCAAACTGAGTCAGAAGGACTCTCTGGAGAAAACAATAATGCTAGGAAAGGTGGAGGGAAGCAGAAAGAGAGGAAGACCACAGGCCAAATGGAGGATGGGGTCTATCAAGGAAGTCCTGTGTATGAATTTGCAGGACCTGAGCAGTGCAGGGGAGCAAAGGGAGTCTTGGAGATGTCTCATGCAAATGGTTGAAAAGGTTTACTGGAGTCTTACTACCTGTTGTTTCTGAAGAATACTGGTTGTTGTTTCTGAATATCACGGCCTTTCCATTCCAAGGCAGGGGGCAGGAGAAAATGGATGCCTAGTGTTCAGCCCAAGACTGTTATTTTCGAAACATTTGCTTGCGTTTGGCTGACATTTCTAGCTCCATTTTATTCAGAGGGGGGTTTGCCATTGCCTTTCCCTAATGCAGAAAGATTATGCATAAAACCAGGCCAAGACTTAGGAAGTCTTGGACTGTTTCATTGTCACTGTCACCCTCCTCATCGGTTTATTAGCAGCTCGCTTTCCCCAAATAACTGGGACTCAGGATGGCTCACAAAACCCAGAACGGATAGAGGCAAAAGCACATGCAAAGAGATAAGTAGAAACACATCAGAAGTTCTCATTACAGCGCAATTAAGCTATCTGTGGAATCAAAACAGTTTCAAATGAATCCATTAAAAATGCAAAATATAAAAATCAGTGGAAGAGAGCACTAGGAGAATCATCATAGCCCTTTTCCTAAATGTTTGGTGGAAAATAATCAAGTCTCCTCTTTGGAGAAGGTTCAGAGCCCAGGAGAATGGCTTTGCGCTTCTTCCATCCCATTTTTTCTCTGATGGCCTCTGAGAACTGAATTGTTTTAAAGAAAGGCTCCAGAACTATGGTGACCAGACATCCTCCTTTTCCAGGACATGTCCTACATTTCCACTTTCTGCCCAGGAGGAATTCCACAGTGTTCTCCATTTCCAGCATGACTCAGAAGCACAATGACTTCACTGTTTCCAATTGAGAAATGGACTTAAAAGCCTGTCCTCACTGCAAATAGTGGGATAACATGGTTCCTTCTAGAGTTGTTTTTAGCTAGGAGCAGTAACAGATAAGACTCGCACCCAGTGTTTGTGTCACGTTTGTTTTTCAGATGGGAAAAAGGACAGCAAACCTGTTAAGCAATGGGCTACTTGAGAATGCAATGCAAACGTTGAAAAATATGTCCCCCCCCCTTAATTCTATCACAATGAACAAATGAAAGGAATAATTTAAATGGAGATCCAATCAAGGGTTTGTTCCTAGCAAAGTCCAATTTTAAGCCTTTGTCTTGCTCAGAGTTCTATAATTGCAAGCCAACAAGGCATTTTAACAAAGGACTTTTTCAGACGTGGGAAATTGGAAGTATAATCCAAGGGCAATCCAAACGCAATCCTGGGGTTTCACGTTATTGTGAATTAGAGCTTCTCATGCAATTTTGGGCAAAAGGGAAGTCACTCCGAATGCAATCATAGGTTTCACGTTATTGCGAATTAAAGCTTCTCGCGCAATTTCGGGCAAGGAGGGGTCATTTTCGGGTAATGGGGAGTTATTCCAAACGCCTTCCGAATGCAATGGGGATTCACGTAAATTCGCTAAACAAGCGAATTCACGTGAATTTGCATTGGCTGCATTCGAAGTTGGGAGAAATTCCTCCTGTGTGAAAGAGTCCAAAGAGGGTTTTATTAGCTTTTATTAGGTTATGTGCCACACTTTTCTTGAATGTCCTACATTTCACGGTGCCTTGTCCTCCTTTGTTGTTATGACATCTGGTCGCTTTGTCCAGAATCCTGTTGAGGCCTTACGCTTTTGTAAATGGACACAAACCTGCAGGATGTCCATATCCATGCAAGGGCTACTGTTAAATTACTGTGTAGCGCAGCTGGCAAAGTGCACAATGCACACAGGGGTGCATTGCAAGGGCTGTGCATTGGGCACCAACATGGTTTGCCAGTTGGAGAGCTGGCAAATCTCCTTGGCCTCCAAATCCCTGGCCAGACCTCTTGTCCCAATGAATTTGGCGAAGCTGCCATGAATCTCAAGCCGAACATTTGCTTGCAATTCAATCAGGGAGTCATTAACATCCAGTAGTATTTTCTATCCTTTGCGGTAATTTTGGTTTTCAGAATGAGGTGGGCAAATAAAAACAACGCTTTCTATTACATTCAGAACATATCTACCAGGCAATTTATTCATGGATCTTTTAAAACTTTCTTTTCTTTTCTTTTTTTAAAAAAACCAACAAACCTTGCTCCTTTTTGCTACTAGAAAAATAAAGCTCAGCTACTTATACTTGAAATTGAAGGCAAGACTGATTGGCTCTAATACATGCATAAAATTCTAATAATGGATGTTGTGTGCATTATTTTCCCTTCTTCTTTTTTGCATTGAGCTGCAGATGCTTCAACAGACTTTGCAGAAACGTTGAAAAAGGATTATAGAATCATAGAATCCAAGAGTTGCAAGAGACCCAAGGGACATCCAGTCCAACCCCCTGCCATGCAGGAACTCCCCATCAAAGCACTCCTGAGAGATTGCCATCCAGCCTCTGTTTAAAAACCTCCAAAGAAGGAGACTCCACCACAATCTCCAAGAGAGTGTGTTTCACAGTCAAACAGCCCTTATTGTCAGGAAGATCCTCCTAATGTTGACCTGGAATTTCTTTTCTGGAGCTTTCATCCATTGCTCCATTGTGTCCTGTTCTCTGGAGCAGCAAAAAACAAGCTTGCTCCCTCCTCAATATGACATCCTTTCAAATATTTAAACAGGACTATCATCATGTCACCTCTTAACCTTCTCTTCTCCAAACTAAACATCCCCAGCTCCCTAAGTCACTCCTCATAGGGCTTCATGGTTTCCAGACCCTTCACCATTTTAGTCACCCTCCTTTGGATCCGTTCCAGTTTCCCCGCATCCTTTTTGAATTGTGGTGCCCAGAACTGGACACAGGATTATTCCAGGTGAGGCCTGAGCAAAGCAGAATAGAGTGGCACTATTACTTCCCTGGACCTAGACACTATAGTTCTATTGATGCAACCTAAAATTGCATTGGCCTTTTTAGCTGTTGCATCGCACTGTTGACTCATGTTCAGCTTATGGTCTACTTGGACTCCTAGATCCCTTTCACATGTGGTCTCATTCAGCCAGCTGTCCCCCATTTTATATCTGTGCATTTCATTTTTCCTCCCTAAGTGCAGAACCTTACATTTCACCTTGTTGAATTTCATTTTGTTAGCATTGGCCCAGCTTTGGCCCATTGTTGGGGATGCTTTGACTGGGAGTTCCTGCATGGCAGGGGGTTGGACTGGATGGCCTTTGTGGTCTCTTCCAACTCTATGATTCTACGATTTTATGGGCTTAAAAGGTAGAGACTGTACCTCCAATGAGTTGCTGTTCTTGTTGTTATTGTTGTTATGCATATTTTTTCATTCTCAGGAAGAAAAGGTGTTTTGTTGGCATGTTACAAGAGTTTTTGTTCATTTTTCTATGATCTTTCACATTTTAGGACTTTTTTTGTAAAAATGTTTGTGTTGCGGTGGGGGGGGGAGAGTCCTTTTTACACACAATACGACTTTTTGCAGAGAACTGTGCAACCTGTGGATAAATCTCTTTGATTCATTGTTTCTATACCGAATGGAATCAAACATAGGATTCAGGCTGATGCTTTTTGTGGCCAATGAAAATTTTGCAAAACGTGTCCCCAAAAGTAGAAAAGTGGACCTTCAGGACAATCTCGTGTTGCATGACAATGGGGCCCAAATGAAAAGCACCGCTTAATGCACAGTCCATGTTCATGCACCTCAGTGAGCATCTGCACAATGACGGTTCATGCACAACTCCAAGTCTGCAACCTTGAACCAAATGCAGCCGTTCCATACCAGCCAAAAACACCCAACAACTTCTGCAGGAGAATGTACTTACATATAGGACATGAACAGGAATCTGTCCTCTGTGGTGCTATGAAGCCATCACAATTAGTAAGTTAGAAAATCTGAGAATGTAAATGAGGGACCGGAGGGTATGTTCCCCCATTGCTCAGACATCTGCCGGCCTTCTTCACACATGGCTTCCCAGTAGATACTCCAGCCTCCTTTTCCTGCATAATTGCAGCAACGAAAGCAATCTGTTCCAGAAAAGGCAGATGGCCGCTTTGTTAGACAAAGACCCTGGAGAGGAATCCGGCCTCGACAACAAGGAGGAAGGGCCATGGCAATCCCAACCCAGTCCTCACTCCGTACCTGAAATCGTTGGTTCTCTCGACTGGGAGTTGTGGTTGTTTGGGTCTTCCCCAACAGTTGTCATGTCCTCAAGATCTAGACATTGATGCTAGAAGTGTCCTGTCCTCAGAGAATCATAGAATCATAGAATCATAGAAGAATTAGAAGAGACCCCAAGGGCCATCCAGTCCAACCTGCTTCTGCCATGCAGGAAATCTCAATCAAAACATCCTTGAGAGATGGCCATCCAGCCTCTCCTTAAAAACCACCAAAGGAGGCTCCACCATCATCCATTGAGGGATTGTTTTCCACTGTTGAACACTACTTGCTGTCATGAGATTCTTCCTAATGTTGAGCTGGAATCGTCTTTCCTGGGACTCTTTCATACAAGGCTAAATTGGAAGTATAATTTAAGGTCAATTCGAATGCAATCATGGGTTTTATGTTATTGCAAATTAACTCTTCACATGCAAATTCGGGCAAGAGGGAAGCCAATTCGAATGCAATCATGGGTTTTACCTTATTCCGAATTAAAGCTTCGCATGCAAATTCGGGCAGGAGGGGGTTATTTTCGGGTAATGGGAAGTAATTCCGAACGGAGCAGGGGTTCATGTAAATTCGCTAAACAAGCGAATTTACACAAATCCGCATTGGCTCCATTCGGAGTTGGGAGAAATTCCTCCCCGTTTGAAAGAGTCCCTGGAGTCTGCATCCATTGTTCCGTGTTCCAGTCTCTGGAGCAGCAGGAAAAAAGGCTTGCTCCTTCGTCAATATGACCTCCCTTCAAATAACTAAACAGGGCTGTTATATCACCTCTTAACCTTCTCTTCTCCAGGCTAAACATCCCCAGCCCTCATAAGGCTTCATGGTTTCCAGTCCCTTCACCATTTTAGTCGCCCTCCTTTGGAAACGCTCCAGTTTCTCCACATCTTTTTTGCCCAGAACTGGGCACAGTATTGTTAAGGTAAAAGCTAATAAAGCCATTGATAACCAAATGAAACCAATAATCTCTGCCATTAATGATCAATAATGAACAGTTCAGCCATAATGAGAAATAGAGCAAAAGGAAAAGCTTGTCCTTTTGAATTCGGCTTGTAGCCCCCACCTTAGGAGGGAGGAGGGAAGACAAGAGGAAGAAAGCTAAAGTGTGAATTTCTCTTCACTGAGGAAGAGATGGGCCTCTCCTCAAGGTTACTGCTAGTCAGCCAAGCTGATAAGGTTCTACAAGGCATTCATTGTAAATCAGGCCAGCAGAGAGCCAGCCAGTTAGACTAGCTGAATAATACAGATATATATGATGATGATGAATGTTAAACTACGCATGCTCAATGAATATTTTGTGGGTTAATAAAAACTGTTTGCGCCATGTTTGGGGCATTCAGTCAATGGAATGATTCTTGGCTGAACACTGCATGCAGCCTAAGGCTGTTTTGAATAAATGGATCTGGTTGGAAATCTTCACAAATGCCTCACTTTGCATAATTGGTTGTGAATGGGTTAATTAACCCTTTGTTTTCCTTAACAGTATTCCAGGTGGGGCCTGACCAAAGCAGAATAGAGTGGCACTATTACTTCCCTTGATCTAGACACTATACTTCTATTGATGCAAGCTAAAATTGCATTGGCATTTTTAGCTGCTGCATTGCACTGTTGACTCATGTTCAACTTATTGTCCACTTGGACTCCTACATCTCTTTCGCACGTAGTTTCATTCAGCCAGGTGTCCCCCATTTTATATCTGTGCACTTCATTTTTCTGTCCTAAGTGCAGTACCTTACATTTCTCTGCATTGAATTTCATTTTGTTAGTTTTGGCCCAGCTTTCTAGTTTATTCAGGTCATTTTTGATAGGTGCATTTAAGAGCAAGTTAACAAATGGGATTCCTCCTCTTTTTTAAAAAAGATTCCAGTGACCACCCGTGATCTGAGAAGCCATATCAAACTAGAAAGATTTCCATCATTCAACCAGTTTGACATCTTTGCTCCTATTCATTCTTGCTCATATTCATGTCTGCATTAGTTCACAGTTGTGGAAGCAGAGTTGTGCACTGACAGGGATGCACATTGTGCAAGGAGAGACATTACACACAGCACAGGGATGTCCCTGGTCCTTGGATTGTGCATTCGCTGGTTCGCCAAGGTGCCTTGATTCATTTGTGCAATTTTGATATGGGACACAGCGAGGGTTGTGGAGATTTACGCAATGCATTCCCGATGCAGGATCTTGGCCAATATTTGCCTATGTTGCAGAGGGAGTTGTCAGAAAATTTAAGGAAGATGAATTCAAATTTCTCTGAGCAATTAAGTAAAGCACTCTATTAGAAAGTAGCATTGGCTGTGATCTTACATGGAGGAGACCAAGTGCAAATTTATGCTCATAGAGTTACATGGCAGTTACCCAACACAGACTCAACATTTTTCAGCTGAATGTACCACCAAGTGCACATGAGCATTTCCACGCATGATGCATAATGTTGTGCAATTCATATGCTCATCCAAACACATTAAAGCACTGTAACCCCCGTGAGTTATCGGTCTGGCTATTTAGTGGGTGGGAAAATCCTAAGAAAGGGGCTGTTGTTATCAGTTCAATTGGGAGACAAAGGGATGACGAGGAGAGGAGCTGAGTTTGCCAGGGATAAGAGGTGGGCCCATGTCACGTTGAATTAGGGAATGTGAACCAGAAATTTTCCAAAAGAAAATCTGCCTGTGCTTTATTGATTACAGCAGTTTTGGATTGTATTTAGAGGAATGGGAACGCTACAACTTCTGATTGTTCCGATGCTAACATTTAAATGATTCAATTCATTTAGGAGGAAAACCCTTTCGACATTTGCATAGTGTCCTCAAGCAGCCCATTGCCCAACATGTTTGCTGTTCTTTCCCTCTCCCAGAATCAAATGCACCCTGAGCTCTGGGTGCGAGTCTCCTTTGCTGGTGCTTCAGGACTTCAAAAGGGTCCATCCTACCCTCTTGTCCCCAGTGAGGACAGGCTGCCTAACAGAGGCATCCTCAAAAGGGAGCAGCAAACGTGGTGCTACTCAATGGGCTTCTTAGCCATTACTCAAAATGAAGGACATTTTGGAATTCCTCCTGGGCCAAAGGTGGAAATGTAGGATATGCCCTGGAAAAGGAGGATGTCTGGTCACCCTGGGCCATGTTATACTGGTTGGCTGTATAGGGAGAGTTGTGAAATCTGCCACAAAGTTATAGCCAAAAATCTATGAAGGGGAATTTTACTTTAGCTCAGAGCAGGTTAGGCCACAAATAACCCTTGAGATGGTCTCCCTTTTGGATACCAAGAGAAAGGTGGACCAAAGGAATTGTGCAGAGGCAAACCTCTTACGAATTAAATGTTCCTTCGACAAGCAAACAGCAAATAGCAATAACTTGCACTTTCATTCAGAGGCTTAGGAAATAAGGCAGGAGGTTTGAATAGATGGAGGCAGAACTAGTGGCGATACTTACACAAGCCAAGACTTGCTGCTGGATCCAATGGGTTGAAATGGTGTGGGACTCAGATATTCTGCAAGTGTTGAGTGAATGGCTGGGCTGCAGCTACTGTATATATTCATGTATAAGTCTAGAAATGTTGGTCAAAAAAATAGACCCCAAAAAACCGGGGCTCGACAGGCCACCTCTAAGGGGTGGCGGGACATCTTTCCTGGCTGGATTGGGGCCACAGCAACCTCATGCTGCAGCCCCGATCTGGCCTTTTGAGGGCGCAAAAAGGAGCCACAAAAAGGTGTTCCCTTTTGCGCCCTCAAAAAGTCATCATAGCTACGGTGGAGCAGCTATATGGTACTCCTTTGGCACTGCGTTGTTTGGATGCAGTGCTGGAGGAGTGCCATGATGCCATGTGCTCCTCCTACTTTCTTCACCTACACAAACCTTCAATCACTTACCCCCTACCTTATTAAAAAAAAAAAAAACACTTTGATCATCCACTCCTATTTCTTCCGTTTAAAGTAATTCTCCATCTATGGATGAAGCCATAGTTTGGCAGTATTCAAGGTAAAAATGAGCGCTTGACTAAGTCCATCAAGTTCATCCGGTGAGATATCCTTCTGATAATGGAAGTGTTAATTAGTGATGTAAAGAATATTCGTCAAAATTCAATAAACAGAAGAAAGTTCTGCAAGTCAAAGATTTCGAAAGCCTTTTGAAGAGAAGAAATTATGAGCGCTTCTCAATCAAGGAGTAAGAATTTTGGTTTTTAATTCGATGGCTAGGATTTGAGTATTTTGCATAAGCAAAGCTACCATTCATATGGGGTTTTTCTAGCAGAGGAATGTTCTTTAAACCTCGGCCAAACTTCCTTTTGACCTGCTAATGGAGTTTGAAATGTCCAGGTAATTAGTGTTTTTAATTTTCATTCGAGAAATCTGTAAAACATGCTTCTTGACAGGGAGAGGAAAAATAACATTTTGAAAGCGGGACTTTTGAAAAGAATATTTTTTTAAAAAAAATTTTGCATCTAGTTCTCGATGGGAGAGAAGAAAAAAATTGGTTTGTCACAACACTAGATTTAATGTCCCATTTGCAACCCCCAAACTATCTGCTTAGCCTACAGGTATCCGAGGCATTTTCCCCCATTAGTCTGGCCTCATCCGGGTGTAGTGCAGACATGTCCCTTTGCTTTGGGGTTTATGGTGGACTGTTTTGCAGGTTGCATCTGGGGTCATGTGGAAAATTACACCCACCCCAAAATGTCAGAATATCTCACTGTCAGTAACAGAGTCCACTGGAACCAATATTCCCTTCTCCTGAAGAGACAGCATCATCCTCACTATTAGGCCAAGCTGGGGGAAAAAAGCCTTGCCTTTGAAATCCACAGGTTTATTTATAAGCACCTCTGTGGAAATTATGAGCCATGATTCTATATTATGCTTGTGCATTGTAAAACACGCTCCGGTAGTTAAGTGGCGGTTGAGTCACAGCACCTGTCTGCTAAACACTGGCATTGTGCAACCCGTTGCACATGATCTGGGCATGCGCCTGCTCTTTCTGCAACCCCAGAAAACTTTGACTGGTTCACAGCCGGCATTGATTGATTGATGTGATTTATAGCTCCCCTTTGTCTCACATGGGACTTAAAGGACATTACCATATAACTTAAAACAGACAGCTCAAACAATATGGAATACACAGATTTTAAAAGCATTAAACTGTTCAGTGAAAACACAATTTGTAAGGTCTTTGGCTGATGGTGAAAAGAAAGCAGAGAAGGGGTGAATCTGAACCTCTCCAGGAAAGGGGTTCCATAGTTTAGGGGCAGTGTTCATCTTCTATGCAGAAAACATCATACAAAGAGCAGGTTTAGACTCAGAAGGAGAAGGAGTAAAGATGGGAAGAAGGAACATCTAACAATCTGAGATATGCAGATGACACCATAATACTAGCAGAAAACCTCCCAGACTTGGAACAATTACTCAGCAACGTCACGGAAGAAAGTACAAAGGTAAGCTTATTGATGAAGATGAAGAAAACAAAAATAATGACCACAGAGGATCTACATAAATTCAACAATGAGGAAATTGAAGTAGTCAAAGAGTTCCAGTACCTTGGAAGACACATCAGTCAGAACAGAGACTGCAACCAAGAGATAAGAGGAAGACTGGGAAGGGCAGCCATGAAAGAGCTACAGAAGATCTTAAAGTGCAAAGGCATACAAAGGAGCACAAAAGTTAGGCTGGTCCAACCCATTGTTTTCCCCATTACTTTGGATGGATGTGAGAGCTGGTCAGTGAAGAAAGCAGATATGAACAGTCATAGAATAAGCATCATAGAATCATACAGTTGGGAGACACCACAAGGGTCATCCAGTCCACCCCTATTCTGCCATGCAGGAATACAGAATCAAAGCACCCTTGATGTATGGCCATCCAGCCTCAGTTTCAAAACCTCTGAAGAAGGAGATGCCACCACACCCCAAGGCATCTTATACCACTATTGAACAGCTTTTACTGTCAGAAAATACTTCTTATTGTTGAGGTGGGATCTCTGTTCCTGGAGTCTGAATCCATTGCTCCATTGGGTCCTATTCTCTGGAGCCTCAGAAAACAAGCTTGCATCATCCTCAATATGGCATCCCTTCAGATACTTAAACAGGGCTCTCAAATCACCTCTTAACCTTCTCTTCTCCAGGTTAAACATCCCCAGCTCCATAAGGCATTCCTCATAAAGTTTCATGGTTTCCAGGCCCTTCACCATTTTGCTCTCCCTCCTTTGGACATATGGCTCCAGTTTCTCCAGATCCTTTTTGAATTGTGGTGCCCAGAAGTGGACACAGTATTATTCCAGGTGAGGCCTGACCAAAGCACAATAGAGTGGCACTATTACTTCCCTTGATCTAGACACTATACTTATATTGATGCAGCCTAGAATCGCATTGGCCTTTTTAACTGCCACATCGCACTGTTGACTTATGTTCAACTAGGTCTCCTGGATCCGTTTCACCTGTCTAAGTCTCCTTAAGCCATGTGTCCCCCATCCTATATCTCTGCATTTCATTTTTCCACCCTGAGTGCACTACTACCATACATGAATGTGTGTGAAAGTGTGTTCGAGCGCATGCACTTGCTCGCCCATAATGTTAAAAAAGAGCGCTGGCCAATGATGCTGAAGGGAGCAGCTCATCTTCTGGAGCATCTCCTCCAGCTCATGTTTAATTCAGTACCAGCTTTGCAGGAGAATAACACCAAGTCAAGTTTTTTATTAAAATTTCCTCACTTGAAGTCTCAAAGCAACCGGTGTCATTAGAATTTGAGCATTAGAGGTGAGTCGAAAAGTGGTCAGACTCTTCCCGATTTCAAGGTGAATTCAGGCAAATGTGGAATTCAATTAACTTCCTTTTAACCTTTCCATCAAAGGATGCGGTCTGGTGCCACCATCATATCCATGCCAACAAGCTCCTACGTGCCTTTTTTGTATCTTTTTTCCTTGATACTCCCAACCTCCCGTCCGCACTTGGCTTCCTCAAGGGCTGAGGATGGAAGCCCACCTTCCCTAAGGAAAGCGTCAGGTGAACTAGGAGAAGAGATTTTCTGTTTGAATTGGTGGGAAGAAGATTGCTACTCAACTCACTAAACCAGGCTGTCCAATTTCACCCAGCTCACATCAAGCCAAGATGTTTTTTAACAGTCATTTTTTATTAATTTTACCAAATATTCTAACATTCTTCAACATACATACATACTTAATATTCCTAGCTAACTATTCTCTAACAACCTACCTACTATAATTTATTTTCATTCAGCCGGGTCAATCGCTCTTTGACTTCCTTTGCCCTTTCGTTCATTCGGTCAGTTCTTAGTGACTTTCTTTATTCTATCCTTATTTCACTAAAACCTTTTTCTTATCTAAATGATTAATTAATCACATGAATTATGACTGGTGTCTTTATAGCTTAAGCTCTCCTCTAAATTCCTGCTTCTATACATAATTCTATTCTATGAGTTGCATATATTTTCTTAACTGATTTCGTAGAAGCCTCAAAGCTGAGTGAACAGGAATGTTTTTTTTCCATACCATCTGCTCTAAATATATCATATGTATAGCTCTGTATCATCTATATTACCCCCCCCCCATTGCTCCTTTATATATGTCATTGCAATTATCAAGCCAAGATGTTTTGAGACTAAAATGAAATGTTCCTTGCCTTGATCACTGGATGCTTCTCCATCCTTCTGGTGGATTAGCACTGGAACTACATCCTTTGGGTGGGAAGCATCACAATGGTTTTCCTGTGTCGTTGTTATAGTTGTGTGCCTTCAAGTCCTTTCTGGTTTATGGAGACACTATGGAGAACCAATTGGATTACTTCTTTGGAGATGGTTGGCCAACATTTCCTTGCTCTGAGGCTGAGAAAGTGAGACCTGCCCATGGTCTCCTGATGGGTTGTGAGAAGGGACTTGAACCTTGATCTTCCAGAGTCCTAGTCCAAAACTAAACCCTTTAAATCCATAGTCGAGTAGTGCCCTGTTTCTACAGGGAGAAATGTGAAGTACTGCACTTAGGTAGAAAAAATGAAATACACAGATCTAGGATGGGGGACACCTGGCTTAAGGAGACTTTATACATGTGAAATGGATTTGGAGTCCTAGTAGATCACAAGTTGAGCACGAGTCAAGAGTGCGATGTGGCAGCTAAAAAGGCCGATGCAATTTTACGCTGCATCAATAGAAGTATAGCGTCTAGATCAAGGGAAATAATAGTGCCGCTCTATTCTGCTTTGGTCAGGCCCCACCTGGAATACTGTGTCCAGTTCTGGGCACCACAATTTAAAAAGGATGCGGATAAACTGGAGCGTGTCCAAAGAAGGGCAACTAAGATGGTGAAGGGTCTGGAAACCATGAAGCCCTATGAGGAACGCCTTAGGGAACTGGGGTGTTTAGCCTGGAGAAGAGAAGGCTAAGAGGTGATATGATAGCCCTGTTTAAATATTTGAAGGGATGTCACATTGAGGAGGGAGTGAGCTTGTTTTCCGCTGCTCCAGAGAACAGGACCCGGAACAATGGATGCAAACTGCAGGAAAAAAAGATTCCACCTCAACATTAGGAGGAACTGCATGACAGTAGGGCTGTTTGACAGTGGAATTCATTCCTTCCTCAGAGATTTTGGTCGAGTTTCCTTCTTTGGAAGTCTTTAAACAGAGGCTGGATGGCCATCTCTCAGGGATACTTCAGTTGAGAGTTCCTGCATGGCAGAATGAGGTTAGACTGTATGGCCCTTTGGGTCTCTTCCAACTCTATGGACCTTATCAGATGTCGGAAATTGGAAGTATAATCTAATGGCAATCCGAATGCAATCTTGGAGTTTCACATTATTGCGAATTAAAGCATTCCATGCAATTTTGGGCAATGGGGGGGTCATTTTCGGGTAATGGGAAGTCATTCTGAAGGCATTCCGAATGCAATGGGAATTCACGTGAATTCTCTAAACTAGCAAATTCACGTGAATTCAAATTGGCTCCATTTGCAATAAAGAGAAATTCCTTTTATTTGATAAGGTCCTATGCATCTATAATTCTATGCTTCTATCCCAAAAGGCTGGAACCCCCAAAATCTTGGGGCTCTCAGTTGGCTGGAGCGATAGGTGGGCTTAGATGTGACTCGGGGCCTGTGGAGCATAAATAGGTGTGCATGGTGGTTGCTGGAATGTAGGGTTGTTGTGCATGATATTTTAGTGCTTCTTGGAAGGTTAATCTGAGTAGACATCACAGAAGGAATCCTAGAATCCTAGAGCTGGAAGAGACCCCAGGGGCCATCCAGTCTAATCCCTTTCCGTCATGCAGAAATTCACAATCAAAGCACTCCCTGTGAAAGATGGACATCCAGCCTCCACTTAAAAACAGCCTCCAAAGAAGGCAACACCACCACCCTCCATTGAGGGAACTTCTTCCACTGTCAAACAGCCCTTACTGTCAGGAAGTCCCTCCTAACGTTGAGATGGGATCTCTTTTCCTGCAGTTTGCATCCCTTGCTCCATGTCCTGTTCACTGGAGCAGCAGAAAACAAGCTTGCTCCCTCTTCAATATGGCATCCCTTTAAGTATTTAAACAGGGCTATCGTGTCACCCCTTAACCTTCCCTTCTCCATGCTAAATATACCCAGCAGAGATTACTCAGCTGCTATGTGCCATGAGGTTTTAGAGATTTCCATTCAGTTACTTTCATGAATTTTAATGGACACATGAATCTTCTGGATGAAATCATTCAAATGCACAAGGCTGATGGAGCACCAGGCTGAAGATGGCATTTGGCACCATCCTTTCTCCTCCAGCATCCAGTCCCAAGGAAGATGGTTGAAGCAATGAACCAGGGTTTGTTATCCAGGCATCTATCATGGAGGAGAATCCACAATGAAATGGAGATCCAAGTATTAAAGTGGGATTTGGATCTTCTGCACCTCAAGTTCTCTGCTTTTAGTTTGATTGCTGATCTGAAAGGAACGGTTTTGTTGACTTTGAAAAATTGTTTTCTCTATGTGATTTTTATGGCCAGAAAACTATTGGTGTCTCACTGTGTATGTCTCCCTAAGGATGCTTTTGGACATTTCGGTTTGATACAAAATGTCCGCACTTTGTTTGAGATTGTGGAGGCTGAGTTGTGGGTGCAATGCAATGCACGTTGGGGTGAACTTTCTGTTGCACATTTGCTTGTGCATCCTCTGTGTTTTTGAATTGCCTTTGAACAGAAGAGCTGCGAACTTTCACATGCAGAGATTAATGCTACACAATCCATATCTAGGATCCTGGCCTACATTTCATACTCTCTAACCCACTTTGTGTATTTCCCCGAAGGAAAGCATTCTCCCTCCTTCTCTTTCTCTTTCTTTCTCTCTTTCCCTCCCTCCTTCTCTCCTGTATATTAGCAGGCCAGGAAGGGCAGTTTTGTACTTAACAGACATGTGTTTGGCAGCCTCCCCAGAAACCATTCAGCTGTGCAAATGCCTGGAATTTAAATAGATGCACATCTGAAAAATCTGATCTTTACAAAGGCAGGCCTCCTCCGGCTCCTGCTTTCACACTTGTCCAAAGGCCCTGACTCGGGAAATGGACCTTGGTAAACTGGAGGTTTCAGGTTCTCTCTTTGCAATGTGTTATGAATATGAATTTGGCTTGCTCTGGTTGCAAGGGCAGAAGAGAATGGGCACAGGAAGAAGAGGCTGGATTAGTATTCCTGGCTGAGATTCAGGGTGAGATTTACATTTAGGTAAGTGGACGTGAACTTCTGGAGGAAATAGAAGTGGGCAGCGGTGCAATGCCTGCGTTTGCCCAGGAGCTGCTGTGATGTTGCTATACAACGGAGGCAGTGCAGTGACTGCTGGCATCAGGGGAAATGTGCAAATGGACACTTCCAATGTCCATCTGGACAATAATGAGGGATTTCCAATAAACATTAAGAGATGGACGGAGGCCCTCCTCTTGGATGTGGGGAGCACAGAGGTGAAGCCAAAATCTGTGGAAAAGCCAATGGCACAGTCTTTGCCTCTCCCAACTGAAGGCCGCATTGGGGTGACAGCAATTTAGGAGCAACAGGTGACTGTTCAGGAGTAAAACCCATAGTCCCTTTTGAAAGGGAATTTAAGAGTCCAAGTACACCACAAGTTGGACATGAGTCAACAATGTGATGCGGCAGCTAAAAAGGCCAGTGCAATTCTAGGCTGCATCAATAGAAGTATAGTGTCTAGTATCAAGGGAAGGAATAGTGCCACTCTAAACTAGGAGGAGTAGCTAATACCCCAGAGGACAGGATCAAAATTCAAAATGACCTGAATAGACTAGAAAGCTGGGCCAATGCTAACAAAATGAAATTCAACACAGAGAAATGTAAGATTCTGCACTTAGGGAGGAAAAATGAATTGCACAGATATAAGATGGGAGACATCTGGCTGAATGAGACTTCGTGTGAAAGGGATCTAGGAGTCCAAGTAGACCACAAGTTGAAAATGAGTCAACAGTGCAATGCGGCAGCTAAAAAGGCAAATGTCATTTTAGGATGCATCAATAGAAGTATAGTGTCTAGATCAAGGGAAGTAATAGTGCCGCTCTATTCTACTTTGGTCAGGCCCCACCTGGAATACTGTGTCTAGTTTTTGAAAAACTGGAGTGTGTCCAAAGGACAGCCACCAAAATGGTGAAGGGTCTGGAAACCATGCTCCATGAGGAACAACTTAGAAAGATGCTGGGTATGTTTAGCCTGGAAAAG